>CM062198.1:15370000-16055000 GCA_031216445.1 Lateolabrax maculatus
GATTAAATACAGTGTACTATCATTCTGAATTTAAAAGTGATGAAATGTATAAATGTAGTTTGTGAGATACAGCTTTGTCAGTAAACAAGAGGCAATGTTTTCTCTTCTCACAGAGATACAATGATGTGCTCTAACACTGTCACCTGTAATGAATCTGAGCGCATCGTGATAAACAGCGTCAAGGGGCCTCAGAGTATGGGGCTGCTGCATCCATGTAAATCACATCAGAGCGGTTGAATACCACTAAAGAATGTTGTCTGTACAGGCGACGGCTCACTGTCTAAAGTAAGGCATTATTTATTTCTGTAAAAGTACCCTATTTAAACCTCAACTTCCTGCTGATTTCCAGTTTGGTCATTTTCCAATGTACTGGTAACATTTTTAGCACAGATATTATACATTGATAAGATTATTTACTTGGGTGAGGAGCATATAATTAGTTTTCTCTTGATTTACACGACAGATGAAAACGTGAGAGAGAGAGGGAGTGTCTGTGTGTGTTTTTTGTGCATGCAGGTAGGTGACTGTTTGAATACACATGTACAGTATTATTGTGAGTAAGAAAGGTTGTGTTTGGAGTGAATACCATATGTATCTCATTTCCCGAAAACAACAGAATTGGTTGTTTGTTCACATGTTTAAGTGACCTCTTGTGGTGGTGCAAATAATGACTGTGTTCTCTTAGAAGATGTTGTTAAAGCACTGCAAAACCTCCCTACCGACAGTCAAAGTTTGCCGTCTTTTAATTTAATGAGCATCTAACCTTAACCAAGTTGTAGTTGCCTAGACTTATCCAAACCTTAGAAGTTAGAAGTGTCGGATCAGAAAACTCTCACATGAATTAATTTTTCTAAAGGTCATATGGGTCATTTTGAAAGGCAAAGACAAATTACCCATTTTGTTGGTTAGTAGGTTAAAGTACATGTTGCTCTGTAGACATAACGCTTCTCTGAATATTTCTACATTCACTCAAACAGACTGTAACCTGAGGAGGGAGTGGAGGGAAAAAGCGATAGCGGTGAGGGGCGACAAAGTGGTGGAGGAGGTGGGGGAACAAGAGATAAGGTGGAGAGCGGCAGAGCAAGCAGAGAAGTGGCTTGTCAAACTCAGAGGAGAACTGGAGGAGAAAAAGACAGGGAGGAGAGGTGAAGACAAAAGAGAGGGAGGAGTGGAAAACGTTGAGGGCCTGGAAGGGGTAACAGGGATAGACTTCAAGGGTGAGGACAGAGTGAATGCTGGGAGAATGAAGCAGATGAATGTAGAACAGGAGCAAGGAGGATGAAAGACAAGAGGAGAGGAGAGGAAGAAGGCAGGCAATAATATTGATGGACATACAGAATGAAAGAATGAGATGGATGTGTGCAGCAGGTTCAAAAGAGAAGGACAGGAAAAGATAGGTGAGAGAGGAGGATGGAGGGATGGCCACAGGGAAGGAATAGAAAGGGAGACAGGAGAGGGAGAAAGTGAGAAGGTAAAGCAGGGACGAACAGGGGTCTGCAGTGAAGCATGAATCCAGCAAGACTCAATTTACCCTCCTTTTTGTATTTGCAGCAAAACATTGTATCGACCTGGTTTACAGATTGAGATTTACACCCAAAGAAAACATCAAAATTACATGTTAACTCAGTATACAAGTAATTAGACCAACTGGTCCACCTACAACATTAACATACATGTATTGGCTCATTGACTAATTATGTATATTTTACGTTACACTACTCCATTTTCCTTAACATGCCATAACTTTTTAAATTGATTTCCAAACTTCCATGCCCAGGCAATTACAGCTTGTTTTAAGCACTTCATAAACAGTTAATTTTGTCCAGTGGTTCCCAACCTAGTCATTGTGCTCCTCGAAAAGGGTCACAAGATGAATCTGAATGGGGCGTGTGACGATTAATGGAAGAGGAAAAAAGAAAAACTTCACCCCTCTCGGAAATTAACAGTTATGTAAATGAACCCATGTGAGAAGTTAAGAGTGGAAATCAGTGTTGGTGGAACTGCTAACAACTCATAGGCATCTGAGAAAAAAAAAAAAAAACTACATTTTTCTTTTATCATAGATTTCTCACCTTTTTAACTAGTGCTACATCCCTGTTGCACTGCTGACTGCGAGGATAGTCGGTCCAGATAAAGGATAGGTTAAGTGTGTGAATGTGTGTCTGATCTTGCTGAGTGAGAGTGTGGGCATGTGTGAGAGAAAGGATGGATGGAGGGAGTGGTGCAGATAATAGGTGACTCTATCTGTAGGTGAGAGACGTAGAGGTGGAGAGGGAAGTGAAAGAGGATGGATGGATGGACTGGAGCAGCGGGATGAGTGCAGATAATGGCTAGACATAATATCCGGCAGAGAGAGGAGGGAAGAGGGAAGAAGAGGGTAGAGACAACAGGTAAAGTGAGGCAAAGCGAGCATGGAGGGATGGATGGAAGGACATGGGTAGAGGAATGAGTGCAGATAATGGGCTCGGATCTAATGTCTGGAAGGAAAAGAGACAGGAAGGTACGGATGGTTATGCGTGCAGGAGTGGAGCAATGAGTATAGATAATGGGCTCCATCTAATGTCTGGAGGGAGAAGAGGTTACAGAGATAAGAAAGAGGGATGGAGAGATGAATGGGCAGAAGGAGAGGGATGGCACTATCTTTATACCTGTATGCCATGCTGCTTGAACACACATTTGCTGTGAATGTGTATTTGTTAAGTGATATGTGGATAATCTGTCGATTGTGTGTCTTGTAGTGAAATATGAAATGTTCCGTAGGCCACGTGACACCGCGATGTGACGCTGCTGCGCGCTGGACGTCTCCCCATCAGCGTCGCCGAGACAGATTCCTGCACATGTGCTGTTTGTGACAAATAAACTGATCCCTGTGTGTGTACTGTATGTAGCGCAGGTAATGGACTTGATCTAATGTCTGCAGGAGAGGAGAGGAGACAGGAAGAGATGGATGTGTTGATAGAGAGGACTGGAGGGATGAGTTTAAAATATGGTTAGATGTGATGTCTGGAGACAGAGAGGATGAGAGTGCTGGAGAGAGACCGGAGTGGATAGAGGAATGGGGGAGCTGAGCATAAATGATGAGAGAGGTCTAATGTGTGGAGGAGTGGCGAGAGGACACAGGGAGGAAAAGGGGGAGTCTGGATAGATGATGGGACAGGGTACAAGGATGAATGTGTCGGAGAGGGGAGAAGGAGAGGGAGCAGAGATGGATAGATGGATAGTAGAGGGATGAGTGTAGATAATGGCTTAACCTAATGTCTGGAGGGCAGACATCCATCTGACTGACCGAATTATAGTCCGGCTCACTTTCTGCAGACTAATTACTGGAACACATGATTCTCTCTCTGTCTTTGTCCCTCCGCGGCTTTGTCTTTCTCTATTTCAGTACTCAGGGTGATTTTGAGGGCTTATGAGAGGGGAGGATGCCCCGTGCTGATGGCACACATCTCTGCTCTGCTCGTAGATCAGCGCACCTGCCCTCTTTTCCCCTTGTTAGCACAGATCCTCACATACCCTCCCTCCTCTAACAGATGGTTTTCTGAAGATAAATAAAGTTTGTTACCTGCCCACCACTGTGCTCATTTGCTTTATTTTTCTGTTCCCTGCTCCCTTGTCAACTATCTGTTTTCAGGCCTAATCTAACGAGGAGAAACAGCAATCTACCTGTCTTCTACGCTGCTTGTTAGTGCCATTGTTAACGCTTACACCTCTTGTTTAAGTATATATTTCAGGGAGTGAGTAAGAGGGGAAACAACAACCTCTTCATGCTCTGTGCAATATTTATCATGACCCTGTTGCATGCACTTCAAGTAAACCTTGATCAAATTTGGCTGACCTGTTAACGACAGAGGTTGTGGGTAAAAATGTTTGTAGAAAGCAGCAAACCTGCCAACCATTTCTCCTGTTAGCTCTTTTGTTTAATACAAGTAAGTACTAAAATAAAGGAAACGCCAGCATGGCAAGTGCGTTTATAGGGTGTAGGGCCACCAGAGCACCTTCAGTGAGCTCTGGCATAAATTCTGTGTCTGGGTTTTATGGGGGGCCGTGGATACAGCACAAATGTTTTACAAGAAGTTCCATTATTCACTGTTTTGATGGTGGAAAAATCATGCCTTTGGCACCGAATCTCCCATTGTGTTTAGTTAGATTTTGTCTCCGGGACTGCGAAGGGATTTGGTTTACATTGTTTTAAGGCTTATCAGCCCAATTTCTTTTTGTTCCCTGTGGATGCAGCTATTATCCTTCTGGAAGATTGAACACATTCACTCAGTCTGACAACATTTAACCTGCCGTCAAAGGCGTCCACTGTAGCTCAACCATGCCAGGAATACGAATCCCGCACGAGGGAATTGCCGCGGTATACACTTGTGTGCTTGTTGAGCAGCATATCAATGACACATCTGACTGAGGATTTTCTTTGCACAGTAGACTGCTACTTGCGCTGTTTTGCATCTTTTCCCTAAGTAGATTTTAGGAGTAATAAGGTGATTATGGACTTCAACCTGAACATCTCTTTCTGTGAAATACGTCATGGAACTGCCTGCTAATGCTTTGGATTGTCACTTGCAGTTAACTGATCTGTGATTCTTTTAGCCTCTCAAATAATACGAATACACAGTTATGTTGGTTGAACAAAATATGTCTTTCCATGCGTTCCCTAAATTGACTTTGTTTTTGCAAGCATCCCAGAGGTTGATGTCTACTTTTTTGTAGCATTTAAACTGTACATATACTCTGCAAACATCACAGCACCTGATTCAGAATTGTAAATGATGAATGACACACTTGATTCTGCTGTGTCTCTGTATCAGCAAACGTACAATTATCAGCCTTGTTTGTTGTCCCACATCAAACTAGTTCATGTTGGAATTTTCAGAATCAATGCTTCCCTTATCGTGTTTTAAGGTCATACTTAAAACTCTGCAGTGAACTGGAACAAAAGGTCACAGTCACTAATAATCATCAGAGAAAATGCTTTATTAACTCAGTTCAGTTAATCATTTTACCAATCAATTGTACTCCTTTGGGATTTTCAACAGTCTGTTTGTATATATGTGATGTTTCCTGCTGGTTTAGTACATTTGAAGGACTCTGGGACACTGTGTCCTATGGCCAGCATGCACCTGTATGTATGTTTATATATGTGTGTGTTGTTTAGCGGAGGCTCTTGAGTGGCTGTTATAATGTTAAAAGAAAAAATGGTAAAGGGCAAAAGTGTGGGTGTGTGTCAGTGTAGATCTGTGTCTATATTGTGTGTTTGCTTGTGTTTGTGTGCATACACGTTCCAGATGTCTCCATACAGACACAATATACAAAGAATAATGCTTCTATCACTTGTGTTTTCATCAGACATTAATGCTTTTGTCAGGAATCAATACGTTTCAGGCGTCTTGCGCTGACCTGAGCTGACATCAGGATTAAGGGTTCAGTAAAGACTTTAAGCCATTGCCTAAATACAATATAAAATACACCACAAACATATTTGTGTGTGTTTGAATGTGTGTGTATGTGTTGTTTTTTTGTGTGTACATAATTCAGAGATCTACCTCCTAAGGTTTGGGTCGCTGTTTTGTTTTCAGTTCAGCGTCATGTTGCTACAATTAAGGTCTACCACTCCCTTGCTGTGGGTGTGTGTGTGTGTGTGTGTGTGTGTGTGTGTGTGTGTGTGTGTAAAAGAGAGAGAGAGAGATAATTAAATCTAGCTCCAAGTGTCTACCTGTGGCTCTGTCTATGTGTGGTAATTAAATCTCTCTCTCAGTATATCTGAAGGAATGGAGATATGAGGCTTAGTGACAGAATGATTTACTGTGACATAATGACACAGTCATATTAACGCACAGAAATAAGTGTGTGTGTGTGTGAGAGAGAGATTGGTGGAGTGAGGCTGGATCCTACTTCATACTCATCAGTATGTCCTGTATACTGTACACTTGATGATGATTTACCACATTTGGGGTTGGCTACGTTTGAATCACCTGTGTTTAATATTTATTTTTTTAATGGTTAAAATTAGATTATAAAAATACCATTTGAAGCCCAAGCAGTCTCCAGTTTTCTGTTTACTTACTTTTTCTTTTCATTACTTTGAGGGACTTTGGTTCTCCAGCAGCAGCTCAGTCGTATTTTCTTCCAGTTTTCGTCTCCACTTTCTGTTACTGTAAGCAGTGCTTGGATCTGGCTGTACTCAAAGTACAGGTACACTTTTGATTTTTGTTCCTCTACTCACAGTACATTATTTATTACTGTGTATACCTGCTTATTAATGAAGATTGACCTTTTTCACGTCCACACAATCCTGAGAGCAGGTGGACAAATGCTGCTGTCTGAGGTGCAGCATGTGGTTCATTCCTGTGGGGCAACTGCTTGATAAGAGCTTATAACTTGCTGCTCTCACCTGTAAAGTCTTCCGTGTGTAAATTGTCCACCGTGATGTGCAGACAGCCGACAGGGCAGGCCAGAGGGGGCGTGGGCCAGTCTGCTCACTTTAAGGCAGTTTTCATGGAGGAGGTCTCATTCAGGGATGAAGTGGAAAATAGTCTGAAACTTTGACATAAATTCTTGGACTGGATTTTTGAAAGCCACTCTTCTAGATCCATTATGTTAAAGTTTGACCACATTTTGGTCCAAAAACAAAAGGGCCTAAAATGTCCTCAATATAATTTTTCATTGTGGAATCAAGGAGAAAGCTTCTATACAATATGTGGATAATGAGGTCGGAACTGATGGGCATACGGCTGTCTGTTAATGGAAAAAAAAAAGTACAGCTAAAAAACTATAAATAACAACATAAATATATAAAACAAACAATCCATTACAAATATCACGTGAACAAGAAAAACACTGAATATACTGTGGTTTGAATACTTTTAATTGAAGGATTTAATTTGAAAGTGAAACAGGGGGAAGATGTCAGTGTGAAGGTAGTTTTAGCATCTGGCCAGAGGAGGAAAGTGCATTTAACCATAGAATAGGTGGTAAAATGGCCTGCCAGGATATATTATAAGTCAATACATTATCCTATACTGTGAAATAATCTTATGTCAAGTCCTGCTGTGTTTTATGAGTGCGTAGCTTTTGTTTGTACTAAAGTAATTATGATTATTTAGTTTAATACAATAAGATGTAATTGATAAGGACGATGAATTGTATTTTTTTTCAAAACATTTTGTTGTTTAATTATGTAGCAAGCGTAACAATCAGTCTGGGTCGTCTCTCACCTCTGGTTTAATGTGCCATACGTCTTTGCTTCTGTGTACAGTACATGACTTATTTTTTAACAATACTATTAGGGGGAAACAAATGCTATATATTAAAAAGTGAGACGTTGAGTTTTTCTTTGTAGTCGAAGGTCCTCTGAAAATGATCTGCTTTTATAAGCGTGAGTAAATAGTTGGATATTTTAAAAGCAGACAAAATAAAGCTTCCCCATAAAAGCTGCATGGACATGCTGTGCCTGCTGCTTGTTTAGATTTAATTCAAACGCTAACTGGAAGCATATTCTGAGCTCTGCTAACCACAACCAGACCTTGTTTACTGCAAACGGCGTGAAGACGTCTTGTAGCAGAAAACACAACAACTTTTGGATGACATAAAATCTGGGAAAATCTGTCTAAACTGATCTGCTCCTTTTTAAAAAATGAAAAAAATGACACTTTTTTATTTTTGGAAAATATTAGCCTGGATCATACTTTTACCAGCAGATTGTTCACATAGTAACAAAGTCCAACAGTCTATGTGAACAAGCCAATATGTCATAAAATCTACTGTCCCTATCATTTTAGCCGACACTGTTTCATACTAAAGATCAGTTTCTGAAAGCACAGAAAAATAAACAGATGCTACTTCCTTTTTTCCCTTTTGCCATTGCATAGTTGATTTTTTTATAGGCAGTGTAGTTATTTTGCTGTATTGGCAATCATGTATCACCATACAACACATTAGATGTTTTTCCAATAAAGAAGCAATTCCAAAAAAGTTTTAGAAAAAAAATGTTTTTAATGTCATAAGAAGACTCCTGAAATCAGTTGATGTAATTATAGCTGTTGTCTGTAAATCTGCACATTTATGGTCTTATTAGACTAACACAAACCCTTTTTTTCCCTCATTCAATGAATACATAATAGGGTATCTCAGTGTAGTGGATAACACTGGGAAACAAATTCATTCATTCTTTATTATAATGGTGCATATTTCCTGGGTGGATCTGTACCTGCTTTCTGGTAGGTTTTTGTGTGTGCCTGTGTGTGGGTGTTAGAGAGAGAGAGAGAAGGAGAGAGGGAGCAAAACAAAGAAAACTTTATCTCTGCACTGTCAGATTTTAGTCTGTATTGGCTTTGCTAGAAGAGCTTGGCAGCCTTAGCATTGCAGTAAAGGCCAACTCTTTCAGGTTAGCTATCCTCTTTATTATTGTAGCCCTGAGCAATGGACACACACACACACACACACACACACACACACACACACACACACCAAGTAAATCCTGCAGCCTTGTACCAACGTAACTAAAGGTACACTTCCACCCACCTACACACACATACAGGTGAGTTATCATTGCTTTGCCCTCAAGAGCACTATCAGTCAAAATGTAATTCAGTCACAACTTGATATACTAGTGCGTGTGTGTTTGTTTGTGTGTGTACTGTACGTACGAGTGTGTGTGTATTTGTATTGGGTATATGTGTGTATGCATGTGTGCGTGGGTGTGTGATATAATGGCAGGCCAAAGGGGGCAGAGAGAAATAGAGGGAGTCGAAACTCAAAGGTATTCTTTAGCTTTTATTATCACGATATTGCCAAGGGCAGAAAGAGAGAGAGAGGGAGAGAGAGAGGGAGGAGACAGAAGAGGCAGAAGAGACAGTAATCTATTTTCCTTTGGGCTTGAGAAGTACTGCTCTTTGGCCAACACTTTTGCATGTGTGTGTGCTCGTCCATGCATATGTGGCTTCATCTGCTTCTGTTTATTGTGTGTATATTGGAAGTAACTTCTTCGGTGCATTGGTTATTTTACTGCTATTATTAGCTAGCAGTGGAAAAAAGTCTCAAAAAGAAATCTCTTGGATTGCTTTACGGCACAAAGGCAATATACATGACTGCTTTACAACAAAAATAGAGGGCAGCATTATTCCAGCAGACATGGAGCTAGAAATTTTAGTCTTTTGTGCAGTGACAGATGGCGGAGCAATGGAAATGCTGATGGTTTTGCACCAAAGCCCTGCTCTGATTCCCAAACACAGACTGAGTGATGGAGGACCACAGTCAACATTGCATGCAGCATGATGATGACCACGTCATCCACCTAAATGTCAAGGCCTGCTGCAGATTTTCTGATGTAGACGGGGTTTAGATGAATTCCTCTTTGTGAGTTTTTGACTCTCCGTCATTGTCAGTGCACGTGGTTTACGAAATTGACATAAACCTTGTCATGGAACTTCATCCAGGGCTTCTTTTTGGCCATGTATGCCAAAGATCTCATTGCTTTGCTCAAGGTCATTTTGTGACAGAATTTTGAAACAGAACAGCATCTTGTTCACTACATTGTGTGGCTATATCCGACTCAGGATTTTGTCAGTCGATTCGGATTTGGCTGTTCAATACGATGATTCCACTATTCGTTCCTTCTTTTTTTCATATGGACTTTCTGGCAATCAGAGAATCCACTGGCATGAGTTTCAGTGATGATTTTGACCACATTAACATAGTTTGAGATGCAACAGAGTCATGGGAACATATTTTTGAGCTTTTCAGATTTGAATTGCGGCCTATCGGAATTGCCGACATATAGTATAATGTCATTGGAATATTGAGATATGTATTCCTGTTGAAATCAAGTTCTTATAGCCTATTTTATTTAAATTCACTTTAAACATTAAAAACAACGTGCAAATGAATGAACAAATTAAACAGTTTAAAATAAATTCACGGCATTGGATGTGAAATAACTGTCACCTGTTCTTCAGCTGACAGCACTCATGTTTCAAGAGCTTATCCTGTTGAACACTCACACTGGATGGCAGTAGAGGAGGTTGTTCAAAAGTAATATAGCTGACTTCATTGACATTGGGCACGGGAGTGTCAGAGCAGCCAACAGACACGAGTCCTGCTGCCCTGCCTTGTGCTGTCAGACATCACGCTGCCCTCCATTTCCATTTCCCTTCTCTACTTCCATCACAGGTAGTTTTGTGGCTGAGGTCAAGACTCCGTTTGTACCATACAATGCTTGTTTGAAACAAGCAGCTACTGCTCCCTCTGGAGTTATAATGTTCATTTCAGGCGGTCTTAGCAGTAAATGTAGTGATAAAGACATAACAGACATAGCACAATTTCTGAGATACTTGTGTTTTGTATGTTGGGTGAATGGGCCTCTTGGGAGAATAACAGAGGACCTGCGGCCATGAAGGTCTGAAAATTTACTGTGCCTCAATTTTGCCTACTCAGTGAATTAAATATTTAATATTGGTTTCTTGTTTTGTGAATATGGAGAAGATTACCTCATATATGTACGTTGCGCCAGAATGTAAATATTCTAAGGCCTGTAATGCAGTGTGCACATCTGACACTGTAAATATCACAAACACTGATGTTGTGTCAGTATCTGCACTGTATATGATTTTGTTACTTGTCAAGCAGAAAAGGAAACTGCCCATCCTTCAAAAACCTGTTGTGACTATGTGGCTCACTCAGAAGCTCAGCAAGTGATGTGGACCTCCTTGGAGGACACTTAACCTCCAGGAGCTGCAATCAAAGATGCACCAGCAGGGCTTTTCACTCCACAACATACCCTCATAGCCTGAATTGCTTTGTCCTCATTCTCATGGCCGTAGTGGCAGTGTTGCCCTAGAAAATTAGGTTCATTCATAACTGTTGATTAAAAAACTTCTCTTTCAGGGGCTTATTTCGCAGTCAGCTCTCTACAGCTCTGATACACTTAGTATTTGGATTGCTTTCTTCTCAGCTTGGTTAGGGGTTAATTTAACACAGGCCTCGTACAAACCACAACACTTCTGACAGGTCAGTGCAGTGCCATGTGCAGTGCGGGGCATCTGTGGATCAAAAGGTAGGTCACATTGTCTCTGTGACTGCCGCTGCTCTCGACATCTGCTCCATACACAACAGAGCTGAAGGAGACCATCTGTCTGCAGCTGAAAATACGGAACACAGAAGTATCAACAGAGCTTTTAAGTCCTGCTTAACATCTGAGAAGTTCCGTCAGAGACACATAAAGGAATTCACCTTTTGTAGCCCATAGTGATACAATTAGATTTGTTTGCAAAGAGGATCAGCTCTTTGGGGGAGCTCTTAAAAAATCTGAGCAGCAACAAGGATTATAATCTCCTTTATTAAATATATATAAAATATTGCATGTAAAAAGGTTGCAATGGTGGAAGCCTATCAGCGGACTAATAGCGGAAAATACTTAGGTATAACGGTGCTCTACACCTGCATGAATAGTATTGGATGTTACTAGTCAGCTGGTAACCACAAAGCTGGTGAATAAATCAGCTAATGCGAGCACTAGTTGATTGTCCTGCCTGAACTAATGCTGGTGGTTCTCTCAAGCTGTTGATGTTGGGTGTGTGCGTAAGTGTGGCCTTGTTTGGGATTTTGGTTGTTAAAGAGCAACTTATCACCCAGTTTTAGCTTGAACACTGCCCCTTCACAAATTCAATAACTGCATACTGAACCCTGACACCCATACATAATAATAATAATAATAATAATAGGATCATCCAGTACTTATATCCTCACTGAACTGATCTTCCCCAGTAGCTTACTGACTTATACTGTACAAGAGCACCATGACGATTTTGCTGTCTGTATCTGCTGATTTGGATACAAAACCAAAGCTTGTTGATGTGGCAGCACATCTAGGGAAGCTAGTACTGTAAGCTAGCAATGAGACTGGATGGCAGCCAAACACGTCCATCACATAATGAATATATCACGAGGGTTAGGAAAATTGATGATAGCTTCTCAGCCTGTTGACAGGCGTGAGAGCCAAGAGTCTACAAATTGCAACAGACCAACAAGAACGCAAACTAGCTCATAGTCAATCTTAAAACACATGGAAGGGAATAGAGAGAAAGATAGTGTCTGTTCCCTGCTGGTCTGATTTTCCCAAATCAGCCTCATCTGTCTTGGTGGATTCGTGGTTAATAACTAAGTTATCTACACTCCTCATTAAGACTTCCCAGAGCATTGTGTGCCATCAACATCAAACACAGTCTGTCTCGTAGTTTTTTTTTTTCAAAATCTTCTGGATATGGAAGAGGGTGTGTCTCCTGTCTTTGTGTTTAACAGACTGGTAATTAACTAGTGGTCTCTTATCTCTTCGTGTTGACAGAGTTGTCAAAAAAAGCTATGAGTCACATAGACAGTGAGAGGAAGTTGGAGGGGGACGCGAGCAGATATGGTTACATACAGGGACATGAGAAGAAACTCTGTGTGTTTTAATAAATACTTTAAAGGAGCCTCTGTGAGTCTCTTGTCACTTCATGGTGACAGAGACATGAAAATGTGTCTGAACACATGAGTCATACAGTTAAGTAATGGAAGAAGAGAGAGAGAGAGATTAGTGGTTGCTCAGAGATTGAATTTCTACATTATTTACTGTCGCATATGTCATTGTTAAGTGTTGTCCGGGCTTGTTTAGCACTGCCCTTGCCTCACTTTTACTTCAACTTCCATTGTCATTTGATTGCTTTTTTAGCAATGCAACACTGATTTCAAAGGTGTGATTCTCACATAACAAGAAAGAGAGTAAAAAACGATAGAGAACCACAGCAAGACAGACAGGAAAAGGCAAAGAGCGGACGAGTAGAAACAGGGGGCAGAAATGAGTGACAGCAGGAAGAATGGAAACAGAGAGATGAGTGGGATTTCAGATTAGAGAGGCTGTGGAAAGAAGGGAAGAAAGAGAGAGATGGAGAAATTGAATGGAATATCAGATGAGTGGGCCATTAGTCACTGCTTTCTTGCTTCCTGCTGTGACTGTGTTTCCATGGTGATGATTAGCATATCAGACATTAACCCCGCCTCCACAGCCCTCAGTGCCTTGTTAACCAATTAAAGAACAGAAACTGAGAATAAAAGCCAATCAGCGGAAACAAAATCAGGTCCAACACCTACCTTTGTTTCACCGCATGGAGAGTTTAGTTCTTAAATTAATCACTTTCTCTTTAAAAAATGTGATACTTGCTAATATGCTAATATGAAGGGAACAGTCACGACATTTTACTTAAGTTGTTACTTATCTGAAGGTCTGAAGTTACTTTTTCTAAACTGGATATGAACTATTTCAGCATGGATGATACATGACCGTTGAACAATAATGTGATGAAATTAGTATTAATGTATACATTAAGGATAAGGAACATATTCTCACCATAAGGTCCATTTAGTAGCTGTTCTGGAGGTTTTGATCATATCACATGATCTTCATCAGCAGATGGATTTAGCTCAGTCGTCATGGATTTTTAGATGTTTTAAGGATCAATTTTTACAGTTTCTTGTTCATGTTGGCTTTAACAACTGAGGATTAAAAGTTATTCTTTGGATACAGCGGTTGATGAAACAATCACTACACGGTCCGTTTAGTAGCTGTTCTGCACCCTTCAATCATATGGCATAAATTCCTCAGCACGTGGAGATAATAAAGTAAGAGCTTCAAAATACCATGTTTGTAATAGCAAATAATTGATGCAACACAAGTTGCTCAATATATGAAACACTCAAAAGACTCAACCTCTTTGTGCAAAAACTGTGTGACCGTGTGAAATTAGAAAATCACCCCTTTCATTTGAATCCCTTGATATTTTAACACTATCACTACTCAGCTCTCTCAAGATATTGGATGCTCTGTGACCTGAATAACTTTGGCCTTGTGCTTTAATACAGGATTACACACTTCACAGATACAAAAAGCAACCCTCAAGATACAGTGGATGAGTAAGAACTGGTCTCTATGTGATAGGACCAGTTGGCGTCTGCCTATTAAAGTGTCCTTGAACAAGGCTCTGAATCACAAACTAGTCTGGTGACACTGCACTCACTGCCAGCCCTCTGCTCTATCCCTTCTGAAGAAAAGTTTGTCAAAGGACAATGTATACTGCAATGAAAGGTGGATACTCGCAAAACAATTCTAAAGTGCCCTTGAACAAGGCACTGAATTCCAAATTCCTCCAGGGGTGTTGCATCGCTGCCAACCCTGTGCTCTGTGAAGAAATGCCTGTGTGCTTGTATGTATAGGAGGGGTATGCAGAATAAATCATTCAAAGTACCTTACCTAACCAGAGAAGAGACCTGATTCAGAGGTTTATTTTAAACACTGCAGAAATCAAACTGTAAATTTTATAATTTTTACGTGTCCATAGTCCTTTGTGTGCAAAGGCGAGACAAGTTTATTTGTATAGAACCTGTATAGAAAAGTGCTTTACATAAAACATAAAAGGCATTAAGAAACACGAGGCAATATAAAGACACATTTGAATAGGACTTAAAAAAGTTAAATAAAATGGAAGCAAAGCTAATATAGAATAAAACTTAAGTATTGTGTGATCTTGTTCCAGATATGTGGCTCATAAAAACTGAATGCCACTTCTTCGTGTTCAGTTTTGATCCTGGGGAGAGCAAGCAGACCGGTCCCAACCACCTGTGTTCATAACTGCACCAAGATTTCTCGCTTGGTTTGTGGTCTTTAACCTTATTGAAGGTGAGCACCGGCTTACAAATTCATGCTCATGATCTTTTGTTGTTGTCCATAATTTGCGCTAGTGGGAGCATGTAAATGTTGAACAAAAGGGGCCAGAGAATAGAGCCTTGGGGAACTCCTTGTCTTTTTTGTACTGTCAGATGTGTTATTCCTAATCGAAGTAGTAAAGTAGTGCCTATCATTCAAATAGGTCCCACCCAGATTTTCAGTGTGTCTACTGATATGTTGTGGTCAACCATGTCAATGTTGTCATTTAAGACCTTAACAAGAGCAGTGTCAGCGCTGTGGTGTCCTCGAAATCCTGACTGGAACTTTAAAACAATTGTTTGAGGCCACATGGGTGCTTAGTAGTTGAATCATTGAATGGCCTTCTAATGGTTTTATTTAAACATGGGAGGTTTGATCTGATATTTGGTATATACTGTTCATTAGTAAGTTATAAAGATTATTCCTTTTAAATAGTGGCTTTATAACTGTAGTTTTTAGGGCCTGTGGTAAATAGCCTGAGAGTAGAGATGTGTTCACTATTAGTAGAAGATCTGATGCCAACTGTGCGGAGAGTATCAAGGCAGCAGGAGGAGGATTTCAGTTGCATAATTTCTTTGAAGGTTTCATTGTTGATATGATCAAATTGTGTCATGTTAATTGAATTGGTTTTAAGTGGACACAATATAGACTCTATACCTGATATGGAGGAACTGCCAGAAAATATGGTGCGTGCATTATTAGTGTTGAATGAGTCGGAGAAGGACTGCCTTGCATTTATAAGTTCCAAATAAAAAATAGAAAGTCTCTCTTTATATTCCTTTTAAAGAACCTGGAGTTTTGTTCTTTGCCACCTACGCTCAGCTTTTCATCAACTGACAATGTGAATCCTTCTGATTGAACATTTGTGTTCACAGAGATGGTCATCGCAAAGGAAATAGTCAGAGCAACATCAATCACTTCAACCTTAGAAATGTTAAGCCCTTGGAGTCCAGAATGTGCTCCTTATTGTGTGTGGGCTCTGTCACATGCTGAATCAGACCATATTTATCCAGAATACAACACTTTTATTGTGCAAACGAGAATGTTAAAATCAACAAAAACTACAAAGTAAATGCAAATGATTCACAGCAGTTCAACAAGTATTTAGATGGCCTAAATGCTTAAACAGAAGAATCCAACTCAAGACCAGCATATGCAAAATAAGCACATTTTGCACAAGACATCTGCTTGCATTGGAAGGAATTATTAACAAAATGGCAACTCCACCTCCTTTTATATGCACTCTGGCTTTCCTTATAAAATTGAAATTGGGAGGGGTTGACTCAATAAGAACTGTTAAAAGTTAAAACATACAATTATGTGATTTAAATATGTTCTGTGCCAATTTAAAGTTTTAAGTGACACGGTTGAAAACATGCTGTGGCTGACAAGAAATGAATATCAAATTTGATAAATTATCTCAATCAAATAGAGTGCAGTTCTTTTTCTATTACCTATCGAGACAGGAATTGAGAAAGCTACCTGCACAGAGGGTCCTGGCTTGTCCTCGGAATAGTTATGAGTGCCATCGTCTTATAGCCTGGACCCAACAGACATCCGTAGGTTGGGGTGAGGGACAAGAAGTAAGTTTGGTCGCAGCAGTGACCACCTCTTTCATCTGGTCAGTGAACTCCAGGAGTGGAGATGACAGGGTGACTGGAGAGGAGGGCGAGGTGAATCCTCACATGTGGTAGTTGGCACGAGGGGTGGAGAATCTCGCTATTTAAACTCTCTTCAGGTATCTCTCTTTCAAGGTTTCTGGCCTGTTACACCTCTGCCTTTAAAAACGTGTGAGTTGAAATTGTCAATAAAGTGCACTGAATAGAGGGTACATGCAGTTGTTCAGAGCCAACAATCTGCTAGATTTCTTCACTTGTTTTCTGACTGGTGGTAGAGGGCCACTGATAAACTCCTCAGTATTCAGGAGCTGAGTGTGTTCAATAGATCAGCAGAGTCTTGTTTCAGTACTTTTGCTGTTTCATAATGTTATTGGCCCCTATGTGCACTGTGATGTTCTTCACAGTAGGGTGCACAGGCAGAAAATGTGGCAGTCTGTTTTGGAAAGCAGTATACATGTATTTTTAGTGTTCTTAATGCTCATGCCCTTTACATATTTTACAACAAACTCACCCACAATCAGAGTTTGCAGCCCAGTCATTAGCTTCCCCTGAGCCTTTTGCTTTCAGAATAACTCTCAGTCCTTGCCCTGCTTTGTGTGGATGAGAGGTTATCAAGGTCATCCGACGAAGATCCAGGGTCCTGCAGCAGTGGTGCAAGTCTGTTTTCAAGTTCTGCACCTGGTTTTTGGAGAGGTTTATTGCTAATTCTCTCTTTCACAGCTGTCAACGGCTGTGTCCTGCAAAGCACAGGGGTTGATGAGGAGCTCTGACTGGATGGTAGTGCAGGCCCGTAAGCACCAATTCTCAGGGCGCTTGGCTCTGGCTATTACTCGTCCCCCCATTTCCCAGGGAAATTATTTGTTCTTTGGCTTTGCACCAAGAGTGTTCCAGAGAGGACCACTACTTGCAGAATTATAGCCTGACAGGCATCCCTTCTGTTTCTTATAGTCTTGTTAATTAGCCGTTTGTGAGCATTTGGTTGTTGTCCACTGTTTTGGGTCCATGGTGAGGTGTCATTCCTACATGTCCATTCACTTCCACAGTGACTTCTAACCGGTGGATTTTGGTTCCAAGCACTGCAATTTTTCTGTAGAACTTGGTGGAAGTTGTCTGTGGAGAGGGCAGGCACCTTGCTGCTACCTACGATTTCTAATATAAAATAATAAATATTAAATTGTAGTATATAAAATATCAGCAAATTAATGAAAACGGATTATGTGGAAGCACAAACTTGGGATTGTAAGTAGAACGGTTATTGTTGTTATTAAAGCTATAATAATTAATTTTTTTTTTTTTTTTTCAAATGAGTATATCTAATGTTAATGTAAAATGTAGATCAGAGCTAAAAGGAGAGAATTGGACTTCACTTCATCAGGTCACGAGCAACATGACTCTGAACGAGTGTTAATGTTGCTCCGTGTGGGCTGGATGTGTAAATAGGCATTTGTTTGCTAGCATGTTAGTCAGAACAACTTAATAAAGTGATACAATGTCAATATACCTCTCAGCCACGTTAACTTACTGAAGTTAATTTTATCTGTCTCTCTGTCCACCTGTCCGTACCTCTTTCTGTCTAATCATAAAAAAATATTTTGCAGTCAGCAATAATAAGCGTATGCGACTTCTGCTGGAATCTGGTCTCAAATTCAGCCTCACATAGTCAGATGAAATGTGTGATACAGTCACTGTGAATGATGTACTTCTATGTAAGTTTACAGCACTGTAAACAATACTTTGTGTAAACCTTTTTTCTTTGAGTAACAAACTTCACACTCACATGCACACACATTGATGAACGGGACACAAAGATCAGGGAGTAGGATTCCAACTGTAGGTCGGTTACCATAGCAACAGAACAGAACACATCGGAGACCTGTCACCATAGGAACCAATAGCCAGAGAGGGAGCGAGCGAGAGACAGAAGGACAGAGACAGAAGGAGAACGAGAGATGTAAACAGAAGACGGAGACAGAGATGGAAACAGGAAAAGTGAGCAAGAGAGAAAAAAGCGGCACGTGATCAAAGTCACGAAGACCGAGAAGGAGAAGGAGTGAGACAAGACAAGAGATGAGAGAGGTATGACTGTATCCACTGTACCCCCATACAACGTGCAAAGCAACATGTTGGCAACATATGCTGTGGTCACATCAAGTAGGTGTCATGAACAGCAAACACGTCAGCATAATAAGCAAAATTGAAAATGATAAACTTAAAACTTTATTCTCCATACAAGCGCTGCATAGTCTTGTGGTTGTGTTATGCAACATATGTTTCACCCTCTCCCAAGGGCAGCACAATGGTAGCATTACTCTCAGAACAATCCTGCTTGGTCAGTGTTTTCAAAACAGTGACCTTTGAATCACAACACAGAGACTAACTGCCCAAGTAAAGCTACGGTAAAACTGAATTTAGGGCCCAGCTGTTGGGTTGGGTAGAGAGATCAACTCGAGTTTTCAGTTCAGAATTAGGAGGAGGCTGCACCCAGACTGTCACTTGTGTGCTGCCTATGGTACAATGTTTATGGCTTATTAGTTTGTCAATAAAATAACTTCTTAAAAAACTTTCATGCATGAATGAAACTAACTTTTTAGTGGATGACTGAAAAATGGCGAGCAGTATTTCTTGTGCAGATTTCCGTATGATGCTTACTGGCAGCTGTTCATAATTATTTGCAGCCTTTTTTGTTTTTTAAATTCATAGTGTATTGTAGCCTGTTGCCTGATGTTCATAATGTATAGTTAGATACTTGTGCCTACTTAGCATGAAGCTAGGCCCCCAAATTTTGCCAGCTGCATCCACTTGTGATTTGCGTGGACATTTTTTCTGAGCTCTGTGAGAAAATTATAGTAACTTCACAGAAGTTTTATCCACCACAGTAGCCCAGTGATCCTGAAACTATTCAATGCAATCTATAACCAGTCCTCTACTGCTATTTTGTTCCACACTGGATAAAATAGTGCACCCGATTTTTATGTTTAATATCTCAATATAGCCTTTTGTCCACTTTTATGATCTATATTATAGAGATTTTATTAGCCATAATGGTGGTATTTAAATGATGGTATAGTAGTAAAGAGACAGCAAGACATAGAGAGAGACTGAGAAAAAGAGAGAGTCAGAGGCACACAGGAAGTAAGAGAGGCAGGCAGAGACAAACGATTGATAGGGAAGAGAGGCAAAAAGCAGACAACAAGAGGGAACAAAAATAAGAATAGGCAGCAGAAAGACTGTGAAAGGGCAAGCAGCGACAAAGAGAGACAACGAATAGATCGGTGTGTGTGTGTGTGTGTGTGTGTGTGTGTGTCACAGTCTAGAGATTTGTGGTAGCTTAGTTCTTATTCCAATCACACACGCTGCCTAATGAGCTAATGGGCCTGACAACCAGACAGACACACACAGTGAGGGACAGGGAGAGAGAGAGGCGGGTGGATGGATGGAAAGTCACTATGCTAGTCAGTCAGCCAGTCAGTCATCCGGCCAGCTATTCATCCATTCAGGCAGTCGGTCAGCTAGTCAACCTATTAGCCCCTCATTCCACAGAGAGGTTTGCGTGACTGCTGCAGATAAGAGATGCACAATATTCCAGTGGCATTTGGTGAAAAACCCACTCTTCTCCTCCCATGACCCTCTCATCTCTACTTGTCTTTCAGTCCTCCGTCCCTCTTTCTCTGCACACAAGGGTACACACAAAGCAGACGCAACTCATCAACTGAAAATGTCTCCGTGAATGTTAGGAATCACAAAGACACAAAGAAGCAGAAAGTCTCATTAAGTTCCTCCCTGGATCATAAGTGCAGCATGCTTTAGCACCCCCTGTGGTGTCAAGATCACAATCGTTGGGCACTTGATAAGAAGCCATTTCACATGACTAGTCGAAAGCGTCCCGTGACTAGCTGAGAAAGACCTACGGCAATCAGTGACAGCTTCTTGATTAGCACCTCCTGTGTTGCAAAACTCTGGCTGTCCTGGCAGCTATCCATATGTGTTACAGATAGCTGAATCACTAAAGTAATTCTGAATTTGGCCCTTGGATAGGAAATATTGGAATAAATCACTCAAATGCAAAAATAAAAGATGAAGTTAGCTTTTCTCTGTTAATGCAGCCTATTGCTGATTGCTTTGGCCTCAAACAAAATTGTATCATTATTGTTATCATTATCATTATTCTCTAATTATCCTTCCAATTATAATCAAAGCTTTTCCCACATGGGTACTCCTTTCCCTTTTACTTTCTTTTTCACCCTCACTTCTTCCTTCCCTTTGTGTCTCAGTCTTTTTGCCGCTAGTCGTGTTTGGAATATGTTGTCGTGATTTTTCACACCGCTCTCTTTGCTTCATTAAATCATTTTCCAGGTTTTAGCCATTTCCGGAGGGCATCAGTATTTCCAGAACATGTCAGCAATTTGACTGTGCCGTGCACACTGGTAATGTCAGTCACTCCTCGGAATGGTAAAATTATTAACTGTGACCCTGTGGTAACCACAGTAACGCATGTAACAACGTCACCCAGAGTGCTGAAAAAAAACAAAACCAAAGAGCTAAATCCAGTTTGAGTGGCCCTGTGTGCTTTTGTAAAGCCTCACCACTGGTTACATGGCTCTTGTAATCTAGATGTGACATGAACCATCAGAAGTCTACGTGGATATGATTATCCACAGATGTAGCTTTGAATACAGTGGCTCCTCCTGCTACGGCTTAAAACGCCTAGAGAACATCAGTCGTTTGTTCACTTCTGATGTTAGTAATTACGTATATTCAGACCTCCTATGGTGGTAATGTCACCCACAGAGAGCCTTAAGATGTATGCATCTATTCAGACACTGACCATTTATCCTGTTTGAAATGTCATCATTATGTGTTTCAGAGCCTCGTGTTGAAAAATGTGATGATTTTCAGACCGATTAAAACAAATGCTGCTAATTAGCATTCATTCTGCTGAGTACAGGCTGTTGTAATTGTGACTTGACAGTTCAAGTTTTTTTGGTCACATTTAATTTGGATATACAGTACTTTTTTTTCAAAGAATTCACACGATTTCTTTTCAGTTTATTTTAATTACAAAAAATGTGATGTTTCCATTATTTTTTCGTATTTCATGGGTACTGCATGTACAGTATCTGTGTGCTTGCGCTCGTGGATTGACAGGCCAACTGTTTTGAAATTTTCTGGGCATCTGGACCAGTGTTCATTATTGCTGATGATTCTGTTTAGGAAGCTGCAACAGGGAGAGAGAGAGACAGAGAGAGAGAGAGAGAGTCAGGAGATGACAACAGCAGCATCAATCACCTTGTCAACAAGCATCCTTTCGCCAATTCAGTACTGGGGGACAGATGTTTTGGCTGAGTGTGTGTATGTGTGTGTGAATGGCTGCATTTAGCTGATAGACATCTGTGTGATCAACTACTTCTCTGTTGCACACATGGAGGAATTTTTTCAAAAGTTTTGTTCCTGTAATAGAACTTTATTAGACACTTGCTTATATGTTAAATCCTGGGCTGAGTGGCTGTAGTTACTGTAGCAGCGTTTTAGTTAAAACTTTATTTAGTTATTGCAGCTCAACGGCAGGTAGGTGAAACAGATGAAGAGTGACTATTTGGTGTAGGGCACTGTCAGTGGGTGATGTGTACTTTCATTTTTCTTAAAGCAACTACATTTGTTTCATGATGGAGGGCTAGCAACTAAAACAGAACGCTGTTTACTTATTCATTTTCGTGGCAAACATCAGCGTAGGTAGGGGGCCTGCACAAATCACAGTCCACATTTTTCTCTGTCAGATATGTCTTTCTGGATTCTCGGGCCCCCTGTGGTTCCTCACTGTCTGTCCCACAGTTTGTGTTTGTGGTTTCCAGGGCTTTGATAGCAGCAACCTAAATGCCTCCAAAAGAACATTCTTGGAAAAATATTAATGAGTGACATGACAGTGGTGCGCTCATATATATGTAGTTTGTTTTAGTGTCTTATTAGTTATAGCTGAAACCATATTTACCCAAATGAAATCAAAAGGACTGTCTCCATGTACGTAGAACTGAGTATCGTTTGAAATGATTTGCTACTGGTGCCGATGTGATACCTGAGTTACTATCTATACTAATACTTTTATTTGAGAAATACAAACATGTTTTTCTACAAAACCCTTATTTGCTCATTTAACTGTCAAATTATCAAATATTAAATGTTTTCTAAACACAAGCAGCGGTACAACAGTTTTCCCCAAATAAAATAGTCTAAAACCAATTATGATATAAAACAGGAACTATCAGACCAACGAATAAGTGAATGATTACCAGACTGACCAGACGAACTAATGCCAGCTTTTGGTATTTCAATTTTTACAGTATTTGTTCAGCACACATGTACGATCCTTAAATTCATTTAAAATGCACCTATTTTACATGTCATTTGTTCTTGTAGCAGTAAAGTTTACAGTGAAACAATATTTTATATGTATAACATAATCGTTCAAAAGTACACAGTTGGCTCAGTTGTATTTCCAGCTTATACAGATTAAGAAAATCTTGATTTCTGTAAGGGTTTTGAAAAAGGATTATAAAAGTATAGAAAACAGAAGTAGAAAAGTACGTATGGTGTTTGAGTTTGTCCTACTTTTGAGAGGGGGGGGGTTCTTCCTATTGTTCTGTTTTCCATCTTAAAGCCCACACAAACATGTGTGAGGAAAAGCTTTTTAAATATGCAATGAAACACACTCCCATACCCCCCATTGCTTCCTATTCTTTCATTCTGATCTTTTATTTTATTCCTCCATTTCTCATTTTCTTTCAGTTCATACTCATTAATTGCGAAGTCTCTTTAAGATGTTTGGAAAGCAAAGTGCGGTTTATGTAACATTTTGACATCAAATGAGACATGTTTTTGAAGAGGTAAGGACTTAACCGTAAACAACCAAAACACATTTCCGCTGCAAATCCACCATCCACAGAATGTTTTCGCAAAACTTTGAGAAAAGCCTGCACGCATTTCATATGATTTGACCTGGTATTTACCAGCAAGATACACAAACACAATTGTTGTAAAATCAGTACTGTAAATAAGAGAAACTAGGTTTAATTTACCTTTCCTCTTTTACTTCCTCTGTTTCTCTCCTCCACCACAATATATGTATCATTCTCTGCCTGTCTCTTTTCCTCTCCCTTTTTTTCCCTCTCTTTCTGTAAGTTAAACTACAGCAAATGATTCAGTCATTTGGAAAGCGTGTATGGTGTTTTACAGTGAATATTGGCTCAGTCATTTAGTGAGTCTAGTAAATGCTCCAAGCATATGGAAGATATTGATAAATAACATACTATTCTCCAACCCCTCCTACACCCAATGCTTTGCTATGCTCTCTGAAACAATGAATGGAAAGTCTATACACATACGCAGACATAGACACACATACACACACACACACACACACACACACACACACACACACACACACACACACTCTCTCACACACACTGGCACATCTACAGACATTTCTCAACGTCCCTTTGTGTGTTTTCTTATCTTCAATGGCTCCATGAAATTATACAAATCAAATCAAAACCAGCACGCACAAAGACAAACGCACACACACACACACACACACACACACACACACACACACACACACACACACACACACACACACACAAAAACATGCATACACAAATAAAGACACTCACGGGTGTTTCACTCAATCTCTTTCTATCTAAATACAAACTTTCCTCCCCCATATCCTCCCCTTCTCTATCTCTTTCACACACATGCACAAACTCTCCCTCTTCATCTTTCTTACATGCCTTGTCTCTCTCTCTCACACTCTCTCTCTCTCTCTCTCTCTCTCTCTCTCTCTCTCTCTCTCTCTCTCTCTCACACTCGCACACACACACACACACACACACACACACACACACACACAGTCTAGCTCTCTCCCTGCCTCTCTTCAGTTTATTGACAAAGCCCACTGGCTAATCCAGTGTGTGGGGAGTGTTGCTGGAGACAGAATTAGGTGGATAACACTGGATTGCCCCCCCACGCATTTGCCATTCCCTCCCCATATCCCACTAGCTTGAATGTCTGTGTTGCTGTGAGTCCTCCATGCTTGTTGTTTAGGTGTGTGCACATGTACATATTGGTGTGCGTGCGTGTGTGTGAGTGAGAGAGAGATTAGATTCCCCACAGTGCACTGTACTCCTACTGTAGATTAAGTCTTCATAATGTGGCTCCTCATTCCAAAAGTACAGAACTTAAAAAGTCCTATTTTGTACAGAAAACCACATGAGGCTCCCCTGTAACTCCAAACTGTACACTTATCCAGATTTAGTATTCCTAAAGCCATTTCTCTTTGGTTTGACAGTTTCACTATGCAGCATCTACACCGCCATACACCTTTTCTCACTAAGATTAATTCCTATACACTTAAAGTGCAGTAAAATGTCTCTAATTTGTATTTCTGATGATAGGAGTTCAAGGGCAATCAACTTCCAATATTACAGTAGCTGCCCCGGGGATCCACTATCACAACTGGCACCGCAGCTTTTTCCTAGCACTCAATATCAATAATTGCAAACAGGTAAAATAACTACAAGAAACAATAATCCCCAAGGTAAGTGGAGTAATATAACCTGGATCAACGTCTCCTTTGTGTCAGAGCGTTTTAAAACAATTATTAAACAACACTTGAAATTACATTTTTAAAGTTTGGCTTTATGTCCCCAGAGCAGATTTTGGGGTCTGACTGTTTCTAAACTCTTATGAAACTATGTGCAATAGCAAATTAAAATAACCATTCAAACCATCCATCATCTGTGATACATTGCATCTCTTCAATTCAATCACTGAAACTCACTTTGTGGCGCCTGATAGCACAGTGATAGGCTTTATTGTAAGTGACTTGAGAGTGTGAAAGCAAGTAGCTGGGTGTGTGTTTGTTGTTAGGCTATAAATAAATGTTATAATTTCTGCAGCCACCACTACTCAAAATACATTTTTTTCACTCAAGTGTTTAAAGGCTTTATTATAGCCAGAGGGCAGCTTACATGTGCAGCTCACATAAGAGGGAGCAAAGTAGAAGTGAATTCAATATGTCAGTAACTAGAAGGCAAGAGAGAGAGAAAACAAGCTGAGAAGAAGAGACATAGAGGGTGTAGGAGGGTGAGATAGCTTTTTACACAAAATGTAGGTTATTTATACAGTATTTTACAGTCATGTATCATGGGATTTTGTTATTTTTTTTTTCAGCAAATTTGCACGAGCTCTGTTTAAACAGAGACTAGGCTTATCTCAAGGGTGTGATGAAAAGCTAGAGTTTAGGGTGCACATTAACTACATACAGATTATTTTTTCTTGTGTTTGTGTGAATGTGTGTTTGTGCCAGGTGTGAGTGAATACAGGGGGATTGAGAGCATGATCTGTAGGTGAGCAGAACGTCTTCACCAGCCAGGTTCAGTGACTTAAATAAAACCATTCATATTTTTGGGTCACAAGCAGGACTTATAGACGTCATAGTCATTACAGAAACATATACACCCCATAATAAGGACAGACCATCTGGACAACACAATATTAGGCTGCTGTACTGAATTGCCCTTTGGACTGATGCCCTGTTCTCTCTCTCTCTCTCTCTCTCTCTCTCTCTCTCTCTCTCTCTCTCTCGCTCACTCTACTTCTCATATGTCTTGCCAGGTTTGTTGTCTCAGCATGTTTTGCCCTAAAATCAGTCACTTCTGTCGGGATTAGAAAGTTGGAGTGAACTGAATGTATTCAGCTGCTTGTTTACTGTAAAATGTTCAGTTTACTTTTATAATGTAATCCTAAGCATACAGCAGAAGTCATGTTTTTCAGTGACAGTGATGAAACAGAGGCCCCTGTCATGTGGCTAGACACTGATGGTAAACATCATGCGTGTCAGTTATATTTGTCCCAGAGCAAAGCTTATCGTACCGTTGAGTCACCTAAAAATACACAGAAAGAGTTTGAGTTAAGTTGATAGAGAACTGAACCTGTGTTCCTGGGATTTACTGTCCATATTCTAAAAAGAAAACTTGTATACAGTACTTACTTTTAGAATTGGAAACCTTTGTGCTCCCATTTACCAGATACTTGCACCGTCGTTGATTTCAACCATATCTCTGGTATCGACCAATGCTGTCTTCTAAAGTCAAACTTCCAGCTGTAATGTTTAGCTGTAATCTGTCCCGTCTAAAATCTTCTATGCCGTTCAGTCTTCTCTCTCCTGCTGTTATTAATATATATAAAACATACAGCGGCCCTTTGACTCATTAATGAACTGTTGATCCTCTTTTGAGGGTCTTGAGCCTATGGGAAAATGTGTTCTTTTTTATTTTAACTACCAACCATATCTGGGTAAACCACTCAGCATACTGTTGATTAAGTTAATGGTCAAAGGCTGGATTTATAGTTTTTTGTATTATTACAATTGTCAGTGATAATTTTTGGTTCCACAACAGAACCTCGAGTTCCAGCTTCTCTGTGGCTCTCTGTAGGATTTATACTTTTATAGTAAAAGAAAAAAGAAAGATATAAGTTACATAAATATATTCAATTCAATCCTGTGTATAAAAAATGGTCTTAGTGGAAATAGAATATTTAGCCATAGCAGACGCCAATGTTGTACTTAAGTTCTTTGATACTATTTTTGTGGAATTAATTGCTTATTTCTTCAGTGTAACAGTAACCATTTCTGTCAGCGTGAGGTAAATCACATTGCCAACAAAGTGTCTTTGTGTATTCCAGTTCATGTCATTGAACTCATTTCACTTGCAGCAACATTTACAGAGGTCTCACAACACTAGAAACCATTTGTCAGTTCACAATAACAACAAAAGGTCCACTGGTGAACATGGGACTCTAATAGCTTTTTTTGGTTTCATTTTTTTTAACTTGCTACTCCGCGAATAATACTAAAGGAAACAACTTGCTACTTCCCTCACTTTCTCTCTGTCACTTCACACTAGCAACAAAACTTCCAGGAGTCAATTTGGGATTGTAATGGGTCACACTTTTGACAGCCTGCATAGTAAATCTGCTCTTCGAGGCCAGTGAGAACAGTTGAGGCCATCTATAATTTAACTTGTCCTCACCCCCCCCCCCCCCGCAGACAGCTGTAGCATACACCCTCACACCTCCCATAGCTGCGAGCTTAAACTGAAACAAACTCCTATCTCACATACCCATACAGTTTCAACAGGCTTTGTGCTGCAGAAACAATTCTGTTCAATGTGTATAATTTAATAGGCCTTGTGGTCCAAACTGCATTCAGGTCTAAATGAATAATCGGCTGACAGCATCAAAAACAAGCCAGTGCTGTCAACAAGCTGTCAAACTAAATAAAACAAACACTGATGCAGGCACTTCTTCTTTTGCTCTCCCCATGTCTCTCTCTCTGTTTCCTTTGTGCTGTTATTGGTAGTGACTCCTGCTCTCCGCTGCTGCCTGTGTACGAATCCCTGGAAAACACACTCACACGTAAACGATGACTATGATCATAGGCATGTCAATTTTGGTTTTCCTTTATGTTTTACCACTGAAATAGCAACTTAACAACAAGGATGAATGTTGGGAATAAGATGAACAAGCAGGACTGTGGGCTAATTATCTATTTATTATCCCACAAACTGGATATGTAGAGGTTGAGAAGATGTTGATTCTCTCAGAGATCGATTTGTAAGGTTGGGATTTGCCATACTTACCTCCCCAAACAGTGACCAGCAGGAGGTTTTACTAATTGGTTGCCCTCCTGTCAGACTGACTGACTGGTTCACTGACTGACAGTCTCCCAGGTCGGTTGACTAACTGACCAGATAACTGGCTGACAGTCTTAGTGATGGTTGACTGATTGGCTGGCTGATGGAATAGCTTACTGGATGACTGACTGAGCCTAACGCAGGCTCACAACTCAAAGCCAATGGAGCAGGATCCTGGGGTGAGATTATCAATACACACAGATACTCACATGAGTTTGGATGTTTTTCAGCCTCTTTTTGGCTTTATTTCATAGTCACAGTGACAGGCAGACAGGAAACAGGGGAGAGAGAGGGGGGTACGGCATGCAACCAAGGTTGTCGACCGAAATCGAACCGGCAATGGTTGCGGTTGACCATGCAGTTATGTGGCGCTCGCTGTAACCACTGTCCTACCGAGGCGCTCAACAAGTGTTTTAAAGTTAGGCTATAGAGGAAGAGATAAAATGAGTTTGCATTTTTTCCATGAGTAAGTTGTCCTTGATTTTATTTTGCACTGACAAATTGTTTGATATTTGGCTCTACTGTTTTATGCCCTGCAGTGCAGTGGATTAAAAAGTTTGGTTTGGCACCAAAATGTGGGATCAAGCTGGATTAACATGTTTGTTAAACTTGGAGAAAAATTCATCAAAAGACTATATGGATAGGATAGCACTATATCCTTAATACATTATATTTATTTGTATTTTTCTTTTGTTGTATCGTCAATAACAGATAATTAGAAATTCTTTGATGTACATTATTTAAAAAAATATTAAATGTTTTGTATTGGCTGCGAGAATCTACAATAAGGGAAAGCATAAATAAAGATTTTTATGCAGCAAATAAATAGTAGAAGCAGATAACAGGGCTTAGTGAATGTTAAAACCCTTACAGTCATGGCCCTGCTTTTTACCACAAAAAGAAAAAAAGTTTGTCTTCTTTCAACAAACTTAAAAGTTCTTCTATCTGACCCTTACTTTTGGGGCTATGGTCCCTTTTCCTCTTGAGAATAATAGAACATCAAACAGCATATTAATCTGAGTACAGCACCTACAACAATGAGTACACAGCCATAATTCACGTGAGCTGGTAGAACAGTTACACGCTGTACTGAAATCCCGACTAAATAAACAAAACACAGCTTGAGGAACTTTTCACTTCCTATTTAGTCCAAAGAAATGTTAAGATGTAACCTGCTCAACCTGTAAAGAACATCCAGTAAATACTGTTCATTTTTATGTTTTGTAAAACTAAGTCTTTGTCACATTCCTCTCTAACATAAAGTGTAATATGACCAGATATTTCCAGATAAAATATCACTATCTGTGCTTGTAGCATTGTAGATTATGTATTGGAATCATAGTTATTTGGTGTCAATGAAAAAAAAAAAAAAAATTGAACCTAAACACATTTGAACACTGAACTCAAGTCTGTTGATTTCTTTTAATCAGACAACGGAAAGAAGCCAGACAGTAGTCTTATCAGAAGAAAGGTTGATGTAAGTAACATCTATTGGGGATCAAAGTAAGCAGTACACAATGAGGAAACACAGAGGAACTAAAATCTATTTCCACGTGGGAATCACCACAGCAACGTAATTACAACACATAGCCCCACAGTACAGCAATATTACAATAATTACTCCATTGCAATATGATTGGGTGAGATACGCTTCTTTCATTTGACCACAGTAAAAAAAAAACTGAATTAATTTCCCTGAGGAAAATTAAATATTGGAATCAATTATACATAGAAGTTAAATCCCTCTGAATCAATTACGAGATAAAATTCAGGGCTTCTAAAACTTTAAAAGGACCATTTCTTTCCATTTTCATGGAGGCGGGGGTGCAGAAAGAATTTAAATGTCAAGATGTAGGATTTTTTCATTAAGCCAGCCATGTTGTACCATGAAATAACTTCTGAAATGTTGCTTATAATTAGCAACCATTAAGGTGTGACTTACTGACATTATTTGACCTACTTTACTTTTCTTACTTTTTTTTTTACTTGTGTGATATTTTGTGGAACAGGATTACCTGTTACTGAAGATGTGTCAGATATATCCTTTGTTGTGCTCTAATAACTACATTTGTGATAACTATTTTTTTCCCCAGCATTTCCATTAACAAGTGCATTTAGTTATTTGAATTAATTATCAGTACAATGTTTTTGTAATCTTTTTTTACTCATTATATTTCACTCTCACAATAGGCTTTAAATTAAAGTTGAGGATTTCCATTTCTTTTGGAACATCATGGGAATAATTTGGATGAAGTGGCCCCTCAGAACTCTCTATTCACTGTCTCTCTAAGCATCCATCCCTCTTGGTCCTTTCACTCATTAATGAGAATTCAGTTAGTTCATTACTCATCTATGATCAGTTTTTCATTTCTTTAAGTACCAATCTTTCATCCATGGATCCATTCCACCTCTCTCCCTTTATGCCCCTGCCTTTGCTCATATCTCTCCCCCTCTCTCTCACGACCAATAATCATTCAAAAATACAATGGCTTTAAATCCCAACAACTACAATCAGTTATATGGATGTATAGTGTTCTTCGTAAATTAAGTTAATCTTACTCTGCTTCTCTTTCTGTCTTTATCCTACAATACATACACACAATATATATGTAATTGCAAGCATTTTTCATTCTTACAGTATGGAAACGGTAAGTTGCTCTCCATGGAAAGCACACATATGGTTATATCACTGCATGCACACAAGTACATTTCTATTCAAGCAGCAGGTAAAATGTGATTAAGGAGGTAATGTCACCCTGTACTGTAAGAAGCACACATATCCATCATACTCTAATGAAACACCAGTCTGATTTACTGAATACTGACAGAAAGAAGAGAAAGCAGGACAGGGAGACCTGGTGTGTGAATTTGCTGGAGTGTTGCTAGTTCTTCTGCCCAGACTGAATAAGGATCACCTGTTTGCCCCTGAGCTGTGGGCTGAGCTTCGAGGTGCCCAGTAAAGACCGCTTAAGAACAGTCAGACAGACGCTTGGTTCCTGTCAAATCTAGTGTTCGATGAGAAAATATCAATTTAATCTCTAGTACAAAGATACAGCTAGGTCAGGGACGTGTTTAGCCCAGCACAGCTCAAAGACCGGAGGCAGGGTGAAATGTTGGAATCTGCCTTCCAACAACTCCAAAACATATGCATGCTGTAACTAAAGCTATCACAAAAAAGAAGAATGGTCACTTTTGAGACTTCTAAGATGATGAATGGAGTGAATATACAACATTTAGTTATAAGCTACATGCATAAGCTTAACTGCTCCTAAAACAACGATAATAAATTTTTCAGTTTTTGCTTTCTATTTATAAATAAGCAGTAGATAGAGGTTTTTTTTGACTGTTGACAGAGCAATGCTTGCAGTTTCTGCTGCTTACAGTCTTTACAGCAAAGCTATTATAAACAGGTGTAGTACTTGTGTCTGTAGTGGAACTGATAAGAATAAAATGATAATCCTCTCGTCTTACTGGGTAAGATGACAAATAAGAATGTGAGTATGATTTACAAGTGTCAAAGCAAGTTTAAAAAGGTGCGTTTTAAGAAGTTTCTTAAAGCTAAAAAGAGCCTTCCAGAGCCGGGGAGCACTGCAGCAGAGGGTTGCCACCCATAGTTTTCAGGTTGTACCGGGGTCGTACGAGAATGTGTAGGCTACTGGGCGAGAGGGTGTCTACGTCTGAATAAGGTCACAGAGATAATGGGGCACAGAGCCATGAACAGCTTTGTAGGTTCATATGAGGATTTGTACTCAATGTGGGGATGAACAGGAAGCCAGTGTACGTTAAGTAAAATTGGAGTTATACATACAGAAGTAACAGAGGAGCAGGAGAAATAAGGAGAAATATGTATGGAGTGCAAAAAGGGTGGCAGAAATATACTGTATATATGCTGATTCAACTACAAAAAGTCACATGTATCAATATTTGCTTGTAAAAGCCCCCAAACGAAGATATTTTAGCTCAAACACATTACATTATTGTAGCACATAAGTAAAGCATTGAATAGATAAATCTAAATATTAGTAATGGTGTACAACTTAACACTGAATGTTGCGGAAAGTTTGAGTGAAATTGTGTTGTTTTTCACTGACTACTGTCTGTATCAACCTCCTGCAGCCCCTCAATGTTTCCCAACAGATTTCTGAAACATGATTCAAAGTGATCAGTAATATTGTCAATGCAAGCTTTCTTTCAGGCTTTAAATTGGCTCCTAGGTAGAGACCTACAGTATCGCTCCATATAAAGGGATATTGACCAGTTGTCACATATAGCCGACTCTGTGAAGCCACACATGTAGTGTTTCCGATAATCCAAGATATCCAGTGTTAAACAGCAAACAAACAGCACAAGTCCTTCTCTCTGAGCTTCAATTTGAAGATGTGGTGAAAGTGCAAACTCTCAGGGACTAAGCTTTGAATGAACTCTCACTGCATTGCTGACTGTTGCTGGCTTGGAGCGAGTGATTTTAGTGCTCTTGTATGTTGCGCTTGCATGACTGATCTGAAATGTGTTGGTCTGCAGAATTAGCTGTTTCAGAGATGTTGGTAGCTGCAGGCAATCCCAAGACACTCGTAAGCACCGGTGAATATTTGGGTTTAGTCAGGTTTAATCTGTTCCCCACACAATCCAACATAAGTCACTAAAACGACCACGCCACTATCCATCTGCTGCCGTTCTGTATTTCTACTTGAAGAAGTTGGCAACCCTACACTAGGCTTTCCTTGGTAGTCGGTGTCACTGATGTTACACATTGTTCGTGCATACATTACTTGCCCAGCAGTGCATCTACACAAACATTTAACTGGAAATATATATAAACTAGTTTGTTTATATATATATGCAGCTGCCACCCCCGCGGAACCTCCAAAGCGAAGCCATGTACCTATTTTTTTGTGGCACCAGCAGTTGACAAAATGTAGCATATCAAAGTTAACATATCAATGCATAATACAACTAGGCCCAAAATAGAACCCTGTAGGACTCCTTGTGTTACAGGCGCTGAGTAGAATTGACTTGCCCCCATGATCACAGATTGAGAGCAGTCAGTCAGGCAGGATGTAATCGAACGCCCCGGAAATTTTCCCTACGGTTGAGTAGGATGGAGTGACTCCATCTGCTTACATCCAGGAGGATCAAAATGCTGATGGCTCCAAAGTCAGCTGACATCTGGAATGTGAAAAGGTGGATATTGAGCTGCACTGAAATTGTGCATTCCAAATTTTGGTCAGGAAGGGCATGTTGGAAACAGGTCTGAAGTTGGAGAAGTTTTCAAATCAAAATTACTACCATTTTTTGGGGGGCATGGGAGTAATAACAGCAGTCTTCAGTTCAGTACCAGTTTGCAGGGAGTTGTTAATGAAGGTGGTAATGTGTTGGCAGACTGCAGGTAGGCATTTTTTAAATAACAAAGTGGGAACAGGATCAAGGGAACAGGTGGTGGCCCTCAACGTAGAGGTGAGTTTAGAGATGTAATTATCAATGATTGTATTGATACTGGATAAGCTACTGGAGGGGGGATAGAAGTTGGGAAAATCAATGAGAGCAGAGACAGGAGCAGAGCTTATGCTGCTATTAATGTCTGCAATGTTGTTAATGAAAAAGTTTAAAAATCTATTACCCTCCTCAGTGGTTGGTGGTGTTCAGGAGGGACTGGCTTTAAGAGCTTGTTGATTGTGGAGATTATGTTTGCAGTCTCCTGCAGTGTATAAATTATGTATTACTATATTACATGCTGTACGTCATGCTCCGATAAATTAAAGTCATGCTTTAGGTCAACTGTAATCTCTCCCCTCACTGTTTGTTCTTGTGCTTGACTGCCAACACCGAATAGGAGAGCATACATGGCGTTTTTGAATTCACATTACTGTGATCCATGGATGTTCAATTAAGATTGTATTTTTCTTACCTTTTAAGTATGGTGTGTGTGTATTTGAGCTTAGTTTTTGAGTTTCCTTAGGTAGGACTCTACTGCTGTTTTAGCGGTCAGATAAAGTTGCTGTTATTCTGCCTTGAAAACTCAGCTCAGAGGAATTACATCCACCCATGCCTGCAGATACTTTGTGTGTGTGTGTGTGTGTGTGTGTGTGTGTGTGTGTGTGTGTAAATTGAAGAGGGAAAAAGAGAGAGGTTCATGCATAATGCTGAGGATGGCGATGGTGACAGGATGTCATGCTCCTCAAGAGTCAGACCCCTCTGAGACCAAAATCACATGATGGCTGAAGCAGGCTGCCTGGAGTTTGCTTGATTTTTGTTTTTTCTTGTTGTCATTGTTTTTGCCTGGTTGTGGTTTTCCTGAATTTACAGTTTAAAACAATTTGCTGTTTTTTCATTCTGGATTGTATGGCGTTTATAGATTCAAGTGTAATGTCAAAGCCATACTGTGTGTGCCTCAGTCCCTTGGACCTTATAGCAGATCTTAAATGTATTCTGTTTAATCTCAATAGGAACCCATTCACGGCAATATGATTACTGTTCCTATAATGGGCTAATTACAATAGCTTGTCATGTAGAACGATTTATGCTGAGTAGGCGTGATGCATTTGACCTGTAAGTGAGTGTATGTGTGAGTGTCTTGTCTCCCTCCCTCCTTTCATATATGCTGCGTTTATTTATTTGGTTATTTATTTCCTGTCCTCCTTTTATCACTGCCTCACCCCATCACTCCATCTCTGTCTCCCTGCTCGCCTTTTTCTAGTCTTTCTAACAGATTGTTAATCTGTGATTATTGCAGCAACAAAAGGTTAGGTGAAAGTGTTGATGGGATTCTGTTGTCATGGAAGTGCTGAAGGCAAAAGGCAGCATCCGCTGAGTTTAATGATCCTGCGCGCGTGTGTGTATGTTTAAAATCCCTTGCTAAATCATGCATGAATATGACGTAGTTTGTTAAAGAGCTGTGGGCTTTTGCACACACACTCTCACACACACACTCTCACACACACACACATACGCAGACAGACTGTAGAAGATGGATGTTCTAGGTTCTCAGTAATGTCTCTCTGTCTCAATTTATCTTCCTGAAAATGACAACGTGCCACGATCATACAGGATATATAGCTACACACACACATACACAAACTGATACACACAAAGATACAGATACAACTCAGGACACAAAGGGATGGAGAGACAGTGACAGAAATGGAAATAAACTAAGATATGAACAGTGACCCAATACAATTTTTCAGAATATCTCATTTTTGGGCTTTCTGTTCAAACCATTGCCACATTTCTGCCTTTTGAGGAAGCCCAACATATCGTGTCATCTTAAACTTGTCCCATGTGCCACTGTGTGTTTTGTGTATCATCTCATCCTGTGTCACATATATCCAGCATGGTGAGTTAAACATTGATGTCTGTCTCCGCCTGATTATTAATAATCATATTGTTTCTGGCATTTGTGTGTTTTTTTTCACACGTTGCATAATAATAACTCTGCAGGTCGGTAAAATGGGCACATAGAAACTGTTGCTATAGAAACACCAGAATAAAAGCACCCTCCCTGGTAACGACACAAGTTTTCATTTCTTCCTGTGAGAAGGGAAAGGGGGGTTCACCCTTTGTGTTCTCTCCCTTTTTCCCCTTTTCCCCTCTCCCTTTGAAAATACACAACAGTTTCTTCCTCTTTTCCCTCCATGTTCCACTTTCATTCCATTTCTCACTCCCTCTCCTCCTCCTTTCAAGCTCCCCTTCTACTTCCTCAGAGGGCCCTATTTCTGTGAGTCAAATTCACTGCACTAGTGCACTTGGCCGTGACTGGCAGATTTTTGGTAATTTCATGACCAGAGGCTGTAGCGCTCCGGCGGTGCACCTGCAGCGCTAATGTAAAAGAGGCTGGATTAGGAGGAATAAATTATCGTTATCAATCATGAACAATCAGATCAACTCCTCTCATCCCATTTAACAGCAGTGCGCTCCCACCGCACACTGACATTTTGTAATGGAGAAAAGAGCCCAGAACTCTCCCAGGAGGAAACTGATATGCTTTATCGGGAGGTGCAGAGAGGTTTGAAGCACAAATACACACTATTCCAAATATGCAACAAGTGTGTATCAGTTTGGGTGCCAGTTCAGCAAGATTTTCTCAAGGATGTGGAGTGTGAGCTGCTTTGAAAATACTATCCTTTAAATTATAGACTGCAGCACACATACCTGTTTTGCTGCCTGCAGATAGCTACAGAATTTCATCAACTGAACAGAAAAGCCCCTCATACATAATACAAGCAGTTGTAGATGACAAATACCGGTAAGAATCATCCCTCTTTGTGAATTGTTGCAGTAATCACATGTTTGATGTGGTTTATAGTCTGAGTATGCTGTTGACAACACAGTCAAATACACAAAAACAATGCATTTTCTGAAATAAGCTGTGGACAGAGCAGACAGAGGCGTTATTTCAATTTCCTATACCAGGCAAAACTGGTGGCACATCCTGTGGTGTGCCGTCTCCCTAATGTTGGTCTAGTAATGTCATTGCAAGCTACAACATTATTGAACTCTTGCAGGCAGGAAATTATCCACTTGCAGCAAGCACATTTACCACTGCAAGATTGGTGTTAGCAATCTGCACGACATTATGTGACACATTATACATTTCACCAATATACTAGCCCATATTTGGCTATGATAAGGAATTTGCCAGTTTTGAAACTTGAAAGTAGCATTTATTCATTACTGCAAGCATGTACACAATTTCAAGCCCCTGAAAATGATTGCAAATATCAAGTATTTCTCTACAACATGAAATATTCTTATAATATGTGCAACAATCAAAATTAAAAAAAAAACAAAACATCATTAGGTGTTATTTATCAAGAGTTTAACAGTCAAAAACCCAAGCTAATATGCTTCAAAAGAGCAATGTGGATTCATAAAACTTGTTTGACAGTGGCCTGGTTAAATAAGCAAACGACTGAGTGGTGCATAAAAATGTGTGACATCATTTTTTTCAAGCTGAGCTCTGCCCGCTTCAAACCAGTGACAACAAAGGTAAAGAATGATAATTACAAAATGTTTTAATGTGAAATCACCAGACTGTTGTTGAACCTGGGTATTAAATGTTGTGTTCATGTTGGAGCTCACTGCAAGAAGTTGATTGACAAATTTGGGTTTTCAGGGCCATTAAAAGCATCTTAATTCTTTAGAAATTGATTTTAGCATATACAATTCATAAAAAGTTATTGCTTTAAATATCTCACTCTACAGTTGGAAAATCTGTATCTCCTTGAACTACAAGACTTAGAGTGACACTTGAGTGATCCATGCACAATATGAAATGTAACTTCATTAACACAATTCTGCTATTCAGAATCGTTATGCATATTTTCAATTCTTACTTGACTGTACATGCAGAGGCTCTGATACCTAATACTGTTGTTCATTATAACATACAGTATGGAAGGCTAGTAGGCCACAAGTCATAAGTAATAATTTGGACAACTAAAGAAAGAAGTCACTATCCCATAAAAGTAATATGGTAAATGGTATATGGTAATATGGTATAGTAATATGCTTTAACTTTGTAATGCAGCATGGGTTAATTTGTGAGAGCTGTCACTTTTTTAAAGGCCAAACTTTTTAGCTTTCTTTCGCTCATCCTTTCCATCGTTTAAACTATTTCTAAAAATGTTTTACTCTTATGTGAATAACCAAGAAAATGATGTTTGGATGAAAAACATTAACTCTGCCTTGATGAGGCAGACTTCCCTCTGTCCTTTATGTTGTCCTTTATTCCTTCTGCCAACCTTTCTTGGGTGTACTCTTTCTCATGTTTCATTCGGTCTCTGTGACTATATCTGCAGTATTTTCCCAATCTTAACTCTTCCTGTCCCTCCTGCTGACCTCCTGCCCCCCTCTGTCTCTATTCCTCTTGTGTGTTACAATGACGAGATGTTTGGTGCCTTTATTGCTCTCTGTCAGTCGTTTTTCCACTTACAATTTTAACCATGCTTTCTCTTTTTCCGCATCCCTGCCATTTCCATTCAAACTTATGTACTCAGATCCTTTCTCTCTATTTTTGTATGTGTCTCTCTCACACACAACCTGCTAGCTCAAGTGAAACATCAGATGTCTTTACAGATGACTAACAAAGCATACTGCAGCATATAGAGTATTAGGACCCCAAGGGCAAAATATATAGATGTGTGTGTGTGTGTGTGTGTGTGTGTCTCTCTCTCTCTCTCTCTCTCTCTCTCTCTCTCTCTCTCTCTATCTGTCTGTCTGTCTGTCTGTCTGTCTGTCTGTCTGTCTGTCAAATTCAAATTAGCTTTATTGGAATGAAGGATCAGAAATCTATATTGCCAAAGCTGTACAGAAAATTATTATTAACACTGGTCAATGATAAGTAATAAATATACAATATGCCCCTTCTGCACTCTTTACCCCTCTCCCAACTCTGTGTGTTCATTTGAATTTAAAGTTGCAGGTATTTTCTAGAAATATTTTTCTTTTGATTCTTTTTTTGTGCCTCTTTCTGCCTTAATGTGTTAGCCTTATATATTTACACACACACATTTTACTACTACTTGGCCAGTTGGCCAGGTTACACATGGTGTTGGAATCGCAAACCTTGGACAGCAGCTGTTATACTGCCCTGTGTGTGTGTGTGTGTGTGTGTGTGTGTGTGTGTGTGTGTGTGTGTGTGTTTTGCTTGATGCATGTTAACTGTGCTCTGTGACACACATGCAGTTATTACACAAATCTCCCAGCAGAGCATCTCTGTCTGTCTCTCTCCATCTCCTTCACCTCTTGTCTCTTCCTCTCTCATATACACAGAAGACACAGAAATCCACGGGGACCAGTAAACTCAAGAGACAGGCACACAGAAAAAAACGGGAAGAAAGATGTGTACAGAGTAGCCCTGACAAAATGAAAGTCTGGTTAGAACTGTAAAATACTGAGCCATTGCAGGTGTAACTAATTAGGTAAATACCAAAATTGACAGTCCAATTAATTTCACTGGAGAAAGGAAGCTGAATTATTTACACCAGAATTACTTCAACTCGTCTCTGGCCATCAGTTTAAAAACTACATGCTGTGGTTTCGGATAGTAACAGCCCAAGCTTAAAGGCATCATTTCTACCAAATTATTGCTTTCATAAAACATCCAGTGTATAACTCATCAATTTAAAGAAAAATGTTCTCGTCCTGAAGGCCCAAATTTAATTGTGCATGTTGTAAGAACAGCTCAATTTTGTATGAAGTCTAGAGGTTTTTGTTTTTTTATATAAAGGCCCCATGTCACCTTTGACGACCTCATAACCCACTGTACACCATCATCAGATTCCTAATGCATGCAGTCATTGATGCCCTGTGACGCCGTAATGTAATTACAATGTGTTCATGACACACAATGCACTGGTCTTGATCAAGTTTCTAGTAAAATAATAAAAGGTCATATGAAAAACATTCCACATTTGTACCAATGTAACAAACATGCAGGTCATATGAGGTTAGCAAATCGTCAGATGAAAATGCAAATATGCCAAGAGCCTGAATGAAGTTACATTTTTATTTTTATTTGCATATCTATATTCTCAGGGGGAAAGGCTGATAGTGTTTCATATTTGTCAAGTCCCTTGTCAACTGGACCATGACTCAGTGGCAATAAATGTGCTCATTTCACTCTGAAACTCATTGGACTCTGAAATAAAGCTGAAATAGAAACTCAGATTCTGTGAATGCAGACCGCCTACATGCAATCTATTTTTTTTGCACCACAATTTGAGGAATTTTGGGTCATTCCTCTAACAATTTGATGAAAAGAAAGGTTAAAGAAACAGTCAAATCAAAGTCAAAAATCATAGCTGTGGCGTAGAGTCTGATTAAATTTACTTTTTTTGAAACATGATTAATGTTGAATAAATGCGTGAACACTAAAATTAAATCAAATTGAATGTCCCCATCTAACAAAAGAAACAATGACAAGGATAGAAGAAAGAAGGGTGGACAGAAGAACAGAAAAATGAATCTTAATTAGAATTGAAAGAATAATTTACTGATTCAAATCAATTTTATGGTTTAAATGAGATTTAAAATAGCTTCTAGTTACAGGAGGTTAACAAGCAGAAAAAAATCTAAATTAAATAGAGGTAATCATGAAATTATAAGAGACACACCTACACTTGTGAGTCTTTGATTTCTTGTGAAGGCATAATTTGATTTTACATTTTTTTCTTCTCACACCTGCACATTAATATGCAAGAACGCACGCTGGCACAAACAAAACCACACGCAGCATAGCTTACGATGTAAAAAAAAAACAAAACACCTGTGCCATTTTATGTAATCGCCCTTTGCTTTGATCGAGGCGGATGGCTGCCGACCCATACCCCGGTTCTGCTCCAGGTTTCTACCTGTTTTTTAAGTGCTATGGTCTAGACCTACTTTATATGGAAAGTGTCTATGAGATAACTCTTGTTATGAATTGGCGCTATACATTTAAAATTGACTTGACCTGTCCTACTTAAAGATTTTGTAAATTTTATGATTTCTTAAAATACAACTAAAATACTAAAAAAACTAAAAAATACAACAAATACAAAGACCCATTTTGGAATTACCTGCTCTAAATAGGAAAACAAGGATGTGACATTAAAGGTTTGTCATGTGACATGTATCTGGAGACTTGTATTTTTCCCTGTTGGTGCCAGATTATTAACAGTAAGCAAAGCATAACAATGCATTGATGTGAAAATCCTCGATTCGCTCACAATAAAATCACAAAACAAACAAAACCGATTAAGGTGTCTGTAAAGAATAAAGCTGTTAACTGTGATGGATTATAGATGAAAAAAAGAACACCCATTTGGTAATGTTTTTATTCAGAAAAAACAAAACAAAACAAAGTAACCTCTGCTAACTGTCATATGAATTGGGCTACAGGACCGCTTTCATTTGTTTTTGGTTTGCAGTAAAAACAGCATTATTGTCAGATGAAACAAGCAATTGATTTCCACTGTCAGGCAGAAATATCTTTATTGAGGAGGGGAGAAAATTAGAGAAAGAAAAGGCGACAGGGAGAGAAAGCCAGAAAATAGTAAATGGATGAAATGATTCAAAGGAAAATGCTTGACGTTCAGATGCTGTGGGAGTGTGTATGTGTTTTTGTGTATTGTCAGCAATGCAGGAATGACCCATTCTTGACCGCTAGCTACAGTTTATATTAGAACATCTCAGCATAATGGTACATTTAACCACATACAGATACACAACAAATGCACCCAAGGCCATGCGCGTGCACACACACACACACACACAAATATACTCACAAACATATACAGAGGATTGCTTACCATTGCTCTCTCTCAGCACCCATTTTGCTTTGCTGCGCTCTAACACACGTTCAGCAGATTGCTGAGTTCATGGATTTGATATTCCCACCTTGACCGCAGAAGATCCTAATGTGTGTTTCTGCTAGAATATGTATGTGTGTATGCGTGTGCTGACTCTTTGCTCTCTGAATCACATTAACAGGTCGACTTTTCAAGAATGAAAAGGAATTCATAGCCTTTTTCTTTTTTTCTTTTTTTCGCTTATCCCAAGGGTAGGTTAAATATTGAGCACGCTGCCTCTTTTTTTCAGCAATAACACTGCAAGCTAGTGGGGCATCAGTGATTTTCATTGTCACATTTTTTCTAGTTAGATGGCTCTGTGTATATCTGTGTTTCCCCTTCATTGACTCAGGAGCACTTCTACACGGTGTCGAGGAAAACTCAGGCCTGAGAGTTTGACAGTTTAAACTGCAGTAAACTCCAACTATGAAGATAATACACAGAAGTCACTGTTTTCAGGTTTAAAGACCCCGTAGGGACCTGCAACACAGCTCGTCTTCAGTAAAGATAACTTGTCATGGGACCTTTTAAAAGTGACATGGTGAGTGTAGAAAATTAATAAAAATTGAGGTACAAGCACCTCAAGAAATAGTAGATGTGGACTGCTTTACTTGTAAACTGACGGGTCTGTGGTAAAGTTGTACTTTAAATATACCTGTATTGTATATTTTACCTCCAATAGTCATACTAAGGACTGGACACGCAATCTTGTTCATCATTGATCTACTACATGTTTACACCTGGGAGCTGTCAAACTCTGTTTTGACTGCTGGTCACTGAGCAGTGTAAAAAACTAACCGCATGTGTCACTTCCTGTCTTAGAAAGGGCATCCAGTCATGTCATTTTAAACATTTGACTCTAAAATGGCCGATCTGCCACACTCTTGTGTTTCATGACTATGTTGACACATTTGGTAATCAGCTGTTGTTGTGGCAGTGTCATGCACTGCATTTGCCATCACTTCATAAAAATGCCCCCAGTGCTTTGGCATCACTGGACTGACAGCAGCTCCCAAACCCCCAAACAAACAAGCATGGGCTGCTCTACTGAGACTGTTGAAGCAAATACAAATAATGGAATGACAGAATTTCAGTCGGTGCCCACGATCAAACACCTCTGCAGAGACAGAATATCTGCACTGAAAAATTCATCAATCATGATTTGTTAAACACTTTCAAAGACATATTATGTGTACCTTTGCAGTTATTACAGGGAGAAGCAAGAGCAGTAGTGAGGCCAAGGATGTTCTCCCAAATTATTGTTTTTCAAAAGTTTGAGTATTTGGCTTCTGTGCCTCCTTTCGATTTGAATCCTTTGAATCAGTGCCATTCATTCTTTTCAGAACATAAAGCTATTGACTTGAAGGTTGAAGGATGATTGATTACAGATGCAGAGTGGTGGCTTCCCTCAGAAAGTAAATCAGTTTGTTTTTCAAAGCGAGTATGGTGAAAAATAAAGATAATGTTTTCTGATACACGCACAGATGCACGTACTTGCAAATACAAGTACACATGCAATCAAATGCAATTCTATCCTGTGCACTTCCCTACCTCCTTCACTTTGTCCTTATTTTGGTCTCTATCTATCTTTGAGACACACACACACGCGCGCACACACACACACACACACACACACTCTATCCATCCTACCTATCTCTGCTATCTTCAGACAGCATCCCCTATTCCTTGCTGACAATGTTTGGGATTTACTCTGGACATAGCCTTGATTCTCCCTGCGTGTCTCTTTGTGTTTGTCCATTTATATATATATGTGTGTGTGTGTGTGTGTGTGCGTGTCACATGGGGTATGATACATGTCTCTGCTCTGTTCCATGGTTGTCATGGTGACTGGTGATGGGACATGTCTTGTCCCTTACCTCACCATTAGTTTAGCTCATCACCTTCACTATATATTTCATTTACTGTTTTTTTTCTCATTTCAATGCGCATCTAATTTACATCTGACAAGTATATTAATCTTGTATTTGACAAATAAGCTCTTTGATCATTGAAGTGTAACGAGAGGCGTGGTAGAGTTTTCAACACTGTTTGTTCATTAGTTTGCAAGTTTGTTCTTTAATGATTTTCACACTATGTTTACTAGCCAGCACAAGCAAACGTTGCACTGTATAATCCCAGCCCAAAAACGCTAGCACACAGAGGTGGAATTGCGGCCAATTTCTAATTTGAGGATTTCCTTTCAAATTCAGTTGAAACGAGTTGCATTGACCAAAGTGCTAGTTCCTCTCTTTCAGTAACAGTTCAACATCATGATGGTCGTAAGAAGTTCAAACTGGTGAATAAGTGTTAAGAGAGCTTGCTTTGACAGGAGAACACAAAGTATTTTCCAAAACAGTTTTCAGCATGGTTAACTACATAGATGTATTTTGATATGATTTTCCATATACCTGCTTTTATCCCCACTGAGCACCAGCTAAATGGCCTTAACGCATGAATCTAACTGCCGTCCCATTTACTTAAACTGTTTGACAGTGGGCTGACAGAGAGTGCGAGAAATGACGACGGAGAGAAAGGCAGACAGAGAGAGGTTGTGGTATTTGTTCTTTGTGCGATAAATATAGGAGCTGAGTGGGTGGAATAAAAACAACCTAACACTCTAGCAGGATAAGAGAGGAAACACAAAGCGATAGATATAATGACACCAGGAGAGAGACAGTATGACATAGCGATAATAATAGCGATAATAAAGCAAGGAAGGGATATAATGACACGTAGAGAGAGATGCAATGATACTAATACAGAGATAATTGTGGCGAACGAGGGATGAAGAGAAAGCGAGAGGGATGGAGGGATGAGGGAGCAGGACAGAGGTAGAGTGAGGGAAGGGAGGTGATGACACAGAGCTGTGAAAAAAGATAGGTAGAGGGATGAAGCTGCAGGAAGGAAGAGATGCATGGAGAGAGGCCCAGGAATGGAGATAATACCGGTGTTATAAAGAGAGCAAGGATGGACAGGAGGTTCTGGAGAGAAAAAGATAAAGGAGGAAGATTGAGAGAGATGGATGGTTGCAGAGAGACAAACGTAATGTGGGAGAGGCACAATGATTTTGACTGAGATAATGAAAAAGAGGGAGGGGGTGGTACATGAGAAGAGTTGGGGGGGAAAGGCGAAGAGGGAAAGAAAACAAGGATACCAGAAAAAGAGCCGACCGATTTCTCTCCTCTCCTCTCCACTTTTTCATAGCTGGTATTGAATCACTGCAGTCAATAGTTCCACGCAGCGTAACTTAGAAAGATGCATTTGATTTGTGACCCAGCACGCCACAGAAAGAGGAGGCCAGCATTTGATTTATGAGCCAGGGACCTTGTGGTCAGGTTCTACTACAGCTTCCCACCTCTCTGCCACTTCTCAGCACCTAAAATTTAACAGTCTGTCGGATTGTTATGTAGATCTGCGCACTGACCCAGTCCATTACTGAACACAGCAGACTTTGTTTGTGTTGTTGGGCAAAAATTATTGAGAAATGATTCATGTTTCTGCAGTAGAAACATCTAACATCTCTCTATTGTAAGAGTGCAGGGAATCGAGTTGCAAACATGTGGTACACATCTCTCGGGAATGCCTAATGTTACATATAAGAAACTCTCCACACAGATTTTCCGTATTTTAACCTGGGACCATGTCTCACAATGGTGTCAGTGTGCAACCCTGCAGACCTGCATGTACAATTTCTTAAAGTGAACATACTGCAAATAACAAGAGAAAAGCCTGTGGGATATAAATCAAACAAAACATACCTATAGGATTTAGCCCCGTGCTTTAATGAGGACTGACACAGTGTGTGTGTTTTAGCATTTGTGTACATGTCTGAGTGCACAACATGTGCTCGATGTTTGCCTCAGAAGACATTTTTTCTGTTACTAGAACCAACAGTTAGTATAACTTTTTTTGGGGGGTGATGGCAATGCCGGTCTTCCGGTCAGCAAGTCCGCTACTTTGGTCCGGACTAAAATACTTTAACAACCATTTGCGGATCCTCTAGTGCCGCCATGAGGTTGACATTTGTGCTGTTGAGTAAAATGTCTCAACAACTACTGGATGGATTGCCATGAAATTTGGTGCAGACATTCATGTCCTGCTCAGGATGAATTGTTGAATAGCTTTGGTGATTCTCTGTTCCCTTTGTCTAGTGTTATCATCCGGTCGAAATTTGGATTCGTCATTTTGTTCATGACCATCAGCCTCAGCTGTACTTTGTGTTTATTACTAAGTAGAAAATGTTAGCATGCTGCAGTAACACACTGAAGTATTATTGTGGGCAAGCTGACCACTGTGGCGAAGTACAGCCTCACAGAGCTGATGGGGGAGACTCTGAAGTGTTTATCTCTTCTGTCATCTATTTCAATGAGTAAGTGTTGTCTTGTGCGCATGGACAGCTGTTGGAAGGACTGACCATATGGTTGTCACTTAAAGGACAGTCTCTCCAGCAGAAAAGATGCTCTAAACTAACAAAATCTAAGCATGAAAAACAGAGGGGGAAGAACTCAAAGCTACATCAACAAAGAGGCAAGGCAAACTACTTTTTACTGAAATGCCCCAAGTACGGTGCTACAATATGGCATCCGGCTTGATGCAAGTATCTGCTGAATTCTACTTACCCCATCTGCTCAACGAGGGCAGAGGGGGATCTGGCAGCAGAAGAGTCCATGGACAGAAAAAGAGAGACAAACAGAGACAATATGAGAGACAGACACAAAGACGGCTGAGGGGGAGAGGTGAATTGGGTTGGAAAGACAGTGGAGAAGAATCTGAAATTAATCTGGACACTCCAGATGGCTGGAAGTGTGTGTGTGTGTGTGTGTGTGTGTGTGTGTGTGTGTGTGTGTGTGTAGGTGTGAGCACACGTACATACGTGCGTCTCTTTCGCTGCCAGCTTGTCCATTTGGGCCTGTGTATAGGTATTTACGTGTGTGTGTGTGTGTGTATTGTGTAACTTCAGACAAACAAGAACATCTGGTATGTGCACAAGGCGGAAGTTCTGATCTCATTTTTAGGGAAAAGACAAAAACACAGAGAAACGCACACATATTTTGTTAGCATTTGGTTGACTAGATTGTGGCCTGGTAGATAGTTGTCTCTGGAGTGTACAACACATTTCTGTGTGTGTGTGTGTGTGTGTGTGTGTGTGTGAAAGAGAGAGTGTGTTCTCACTGATATAAGGTTAATAAATCAATAGCCATCGCTATCTGAGAAACAATTACTACTGGCTTTCATGTTGGCCACACAGACACACTCACACATGCACACACACTGTGCGACGTGCCCTGTATATTCGAGTAGCTTTAGGAGTAAACTGTATAAAGTGTTTCTTGAGCAGAGAGTAGCAGAAAATGAAAGATGGAGGAGAGAGGAGACAAGTGCAGGCAGAGTTTGTAAATGACTAAAGAGGAGGGGAGGGGTTACACAGAGGGTTGAGACAGTGTGCCACAGTAGAGGACCCTTAAACCTTGATTGTTTTTTTTATTCTTTTGCTCAGTGTTTTGGCTTTACATGTGGCGTTGTACTGTTATGCCTTTGGTGCAGCTGCAGCCTAACAACCTGTGGAAACGAAAAGTTGCATGCAGTTTTGTCACATTTGGGCGCTGGTCTTCCCCACTCAGTTTTTGCTTTAGCTGTTCTGGCTGACTTTGGTTGACTCCGGTTTGTTTTTGTCAGCTGCAGTTTCATAGCTTGTATAGCTTTTACCCGATTTGTTACACATTAGCTTAGCTTTTGGCAGCTTTAAGAGCAGCTTTATTATTAATTTATTGGCTTTTTTTCTCTCTCTCACTGAACGTCACACTTAAAAGCTGTTCATGAATTCTTCAAATCTTAGCCAGCTGTATAGAGTCTATTCTTCTGTGTGTGTGTGTCTGTGCTCTGCTCTGTCTCCTGTGAAATACGTTCATACATGTATATGCAAGTATTCAGCAGCAGCTAACACTCAGTGGGGATGTAGAGTGCTGGAAGATATGATTATGAAAAACATGATTTTCTTCTGTTTTTCTAATTAAAAAATGGCTGCATATGAGCTGGCTTAGTTGCAAGTAAGCATTTGTTTTGGTTGAGTGTGTACTGTATGCGTGTATTTGTGCACCTGCGGGTCCATGTAGTTAATGTAAAAGATCAGTGTGATGGGAGGACAATGGAAGAGTGTCATATGTTTGCATTTTTTAACGTCTGAGTGTTTAATGTCATGGGATTTTAATGTGTGAACAAAGTGATCACATGGTACATGCTGTTGAAACAACACCGTACAGTATTCTGTGCTTGCTTAAGTATATATGAACGTATGTGCCATGGGAGGTTATTTCTGGTCGGGGTTCAGTAGATTGCAGTTAACTTTGTCCTGATTTAAAGGGTTAAAGCCACAAAATCTAAATATATTACAGTATGTATGCACAGCTTCACATGGCATATGCTATAGTGTCATGGGAGGCTGTAAGGCGTGTGTTGCATTATGATTATGTTGCATGTTAGAACAGGGGCTTGTTACTCTGGTAACACATGGTTTGGCAAATAGCAGATAGTTAAGTTCAGTGTTTTATGTCAAGTGCACAGTCCATTACGTTATATCTAAAGGTTTTAAATGACATAATTATTTAAAAAATGTATAGTTAACAGTGGTATGAATCTACATTCACTATTTATTTCATTGCTCTGAATAGAACTTGACAAACATCTCAAGGCTACAAGCTGAGAATGACAAAGCTTTTATCTTTGGAAGGAAAGCCACGATCTAACATCTAAATGATATAATTTAATGCAGGATGCAAGTTCAAGATCCTAATATTCTAATCTCTCTCTTCTCCCTCTTCCAGCTGAATCTTGTGGTGGTGTCGTCCAAGGACTGAATGGTACCATAGAGTCGCCTGGTTTCCCCCACGGCTATCCCAACTATGCCAACTGTACGTGGCTGATAATAACAGGGGAGAGGAACCGAATCCAGCTAACCTTCGTCACGCTGGCGCTGGAGGAAGACTTTGATATTGTATCAGTTTACGATGGACAACCGTCGCCTGGCAACTTAAAAATGAGGTAAGGAATGATTCTTTCATTTACAGTCTGATCTTCTTTCCTGCTCTCCCTTTCCTCTTCAAAATCCTCTGACTCCCACAGTTTGAGTGAAACCTACCCTCAGCACATTTATTTCAATAATTATTGGGAATATAACATATTTATTACAATTTAGACTTTATCATGATGTATAAAGTTCACAGTTCAACAAAAAAGGCACAAAAAAGTACAGCATATATTACATTTTTACATTTGAAAACATTGCTACTTACAAAGGTAGACTTTGCATTTTCCCTACATACCTACTTTGGGCAAAGAGGCCAATATATACTGTATATAATGCAATGCGATGTTTTTAGAGTGTGTATTTGTGGAGAATACAGTAGCCTATAGTTAGTTCATGTTTTTCACTGGAAGTCCGTCAAAGTCCCATAATATAAGGGCACAACGCTACACAGTATGTTGTCACCTTACAGGATGCTGTAGGGCTCATTATTAGCTCTGACCATCCTTTTTAACCAGTTGAAAATTACAAACATCCCAGTCGGCAAAATAACGCGAATGTGAATTCCATGAATAGCTTAATGGCAGGCGTTAACATTAAGGCAAATATCAGGTTTGACTCGATATCTGCAGAAACCCAATACTGAAGGACTTAGATCTGGATTGGTGGCCAGCAAAACTAGGACATCTTTATTTCAAATATTAATTATTAATTACATTTTTGTTTTTGTTTTTGTTTTGGTGATAATAAAAGACTGTTGTTTTTGTGACATGGATAAAGTCTTGAGATAAGACGGGAGACAGGAGATCTTGGCTGTCAATTTATTCATTTTTTAATTCTAGCCATGCAAATTCAACTGGATTCCTCATATTAGCCTGTTTACATCAGAATTATGGCTTGACCAATACAAAGAGTATGAATGAAGTTGGAGCATGTATTATTTTTATTTGTGCCATGAAATATTTAGTCTCATCTTCAGTAGAAATTAGGCTAAATGTCTTTGCTACAATGCCTTGAGTTTATCAAGTTCACACTGTAATTTGCGCCTATGAGCCAGCATGCCAGCTTTATGCTGTTTTACCTATATATAGGAAATACGGGTCTCCAAAAGGTCTACAGCAAATAAAATGAAAAGGCTAAAAAACTCTGTAACTGGTTTGTAAAACATTAATGCGCAACGGATGGAGATGGAGCTGCGGAAATTGGTTTCTGTATTACATGTAATATAAGCTGTGCATTTAAAACTGAGTTCTCTTTCTCAGGTAGTGTTAAGACTGTTAAGGTAGGTGGTCCCTAGCGAGCCAATCACAAGCATTTATCAGGTATGAAACGGTTTAATATGATGACTGATAGAGACGAGTGCCGTTCAGGTATATTTGTAAATATCCAAGATAGCTGCCGTGTTCCAGCGGTAGTATTAAATGGACTAGATGGTACATTTTCTCTAAAAGAAGAACAAACAACCGCACTTAACCTTTATGTTTGTAAAAAATATGTGTTTGCCGCCTGTCGATAACGCCCCTTAGAAACTGGAAATGAACTGAGAGGTTCAAAACTTATACTCATTTGCGAATTAGTCTGGCAATGGCAGGCTAGAAATCTTTATTATCTCCATTAAAAACAGGAAAATATAAGTCATTGATGAATTGGCAGCATCAGTATTTGGTGAGTTGTAGGACTGTAATATTGTTCCAGAGGGCAGAAAGAACAGCATCTACAGAGCTGGCAAACTGTGGGAAGCTTATTCATAGCACTCTGCTTGTGTGTAGGAGGGATGAGCTGGGAATGCACCAAGTAGTGCTTGAGGTTGGTGGTGCAGTTATGGATAACAGTGGGTTTTTCCTTGAAAACATTATATAGCTGTATTATGTGTCAGTGTTTTAGTAGAAACTTTTTATTTTTATTTTACTGGCTAGAGGAGAATAGTGTAGACTGCAGACTATACTGAGTTTGTGTGGATGCTTTACAGCAAGTACGGCTTCTTCTTGGCATAAAATTTTACCATCAGGTTTGTGTCTCTAGTTGTTTGCTTCTTCGCAAAGCCAAGGCTGCAGAAAACACAATTTAATATGAAGAAATATATGTCAAATAATGAGCGAAATTAATACAGAGGTGAGAAAGCAAGTCCAGTAGTTAAGAAAGGAAACACAGTATTGAAGTGTGGCACATGTCCTGCCTGATATTTAAAGATAGAAATATAGTTTGAGGTATAAATACTGCACATGACAATTTATGTTAATTCAAATCCCAAATCTAAACTCTGAATCACCACTCTAATCTGTTCAGCATGATGCTTCATGTATGACAGATTCTGGTTGTATTAACCCATATTTAATGGAGGTATTTTTATAGCAGTTCATTTGTACACCGTTAGAGACGATTTGTGATCTTACCTGCATTATTTCTCATGTTTTAGATCCACAGCAAGCTGATAGGACTTGGAAGATGGTTTAGTTTGGGCTTATGTTATGCTTGGCCCCACTGAACTGTGGCGTGATTATATCATAAGATAGGCTTGCTCAAGAGACTACTTCAAAAACATAGATTTCTTAGATCCTTTACTAACTTCATTTACAAAACGTCTTTTAAAGTCAGGCCTTAATATGTCTGTGAAATGAGCTTGAACAGCTATTAAGTATACTGATAAAAATCAAATGAAAGTGATAAAATATATAAAATATTATTGAATTAAATACAAATTCCCAAATAGATTAAAAACCACGACTGATCTTTCTAGGGTTTTTTTTCTTTTCTTTTTCATCCTTCTATTTCCCCGCATTTTTTGGTTTAGCTTATCACCTTCTTGTGTTCGCCCAGTACATTTGCATGTATATGATCAGCAATTCAAGATGAGTCTACTTGATCTTATGGGGCTTCTTCTAGCCTCTGCAGAAGCATAACCAAGGGTTGTCAAGTACTGCAACCTGGACCCCCTACTGACTGTATGTGTTCAGAGTTGTTGGCCCGAAGCATGCTTCTGCTGGGATAGTGAAACAACCAGAGTGTGCTGTCTGTAGGCCTTAAACAAGGTGAAATGACAGCTGCACCAAACATTTCCAGTTCTTTCCAGAACTGCAGCTGTGGGGTGACAACAGGGAAGGGAAGTGTACCAGTGACTCACCTGTGCCTGAGCCCTTTGGGCCATTCTTAGATCTCCTGCTGTTGATTGCTCCTTCCACGACAACAATTATTGCTGTCTTTCCCCCTGCCGAATCAGTTGTTTGATATGTTTTGTTTTTTGATTTTTTTTTTTTTTGATTTTTTACTAACGCATGCAGCATCACCTAATAGAACATTAAAGCAAATGTGCCAAGTATCCAGGTCTGTGTTCATGTTACAAGTCACAACTCGTAACAGTTTTGTTGGGATGCGGTATCTAGAGTTTATTTCTAGTTATTAAAGGACTACCACTTCATGAATTAAATTAATTAATAAAAAGGATGATGTAGATAACTGCAGTGGCAAGTGACGTGGCAAAAGGTGGCAGCCGCAACCCTTTGCCAGCTCCGTCACTTGTGTTAATTAACCCTGGAGTTATTTGGCACCCACATGATCGACAGCCAAACATACCAGGTGTATTTCAACCATTCTGTCTCCTGCAAGTCCTCAAATGTAAAAGACTAGTATAAGAGTGGTGCATTAGTTGCTTCTGGCCTTAAGTGCAATGAGCTCTCACAGTGAACCCATTTCCAACGTCATTTAGTTCTACAGACTAAGCTGGGAGGTGCAGGCTCATTCTTAACTCAGCTCCTCTGTTAATGTTAGCACTTCTCTGAATGGTGTTGACATTGCTGAGGACAGGCAGCATGGTGCTGAAATGAGACCAGTGTCCAGACTTCTTTTGTGCCCACGGGGGGGCCCTGGTGTGTGTCACTGCGGACAAAGCTTCGGCTTGTAAGGTTTCCCCCAGCTCCAGCTAAGCATCAGTAGCTATTGAATCACACACACACAATCCCCTCTTTGCTTACTAGAGTGTAACATATGGTTTAACATAAATATAAGAGCTGATTCCAATTATCCTGCTGCTGCCTGTTCTTTGTCTGACCTCCACAAGGGCAGTGGTCAGCCGCTTGACCTAAAACCCTCTCCTCCTCTCAGCTTCTGGCTGAATGGTGCAAGACTTGCTGATATGAACCCATCAGGCTATCCACATGGACAGTGGTATGAAGCCAAGAGGTGCTGACTGCCCTCTCTTTGTTCACAAAGAGGAGCACAGAAGAGGCAGGATGTATCTTTCAGACCTTGCGTGTGGGGAATGCTGCAATCTCATATATAGAAGAAAGGCTGACCCAGCATCTGTGGCCTCCTCTTACCGGCCCTAGCTGTGCGTCAGCAGCATCTACTCCAACCCACTCACACTGTTGACTGATGTCAACTATGTGAAAATATTTATTCCTGAAACTGAAAAGCTTCTCTCATTCAGGAACCACTGCCTTCTCTCTCCCTGTGTCTTTAGAATGTATGAGAAGGGCACATATATTGAAGTCCCCAGTGCCTTACAGTGCAAGGTTTGCCAAAATGTGATGTGGTTACTGACACCAGCAGCGCTGTTACTGTAGGAGGTATACAGATACTGTATGTTACGAAACTTTGCTGAAAGCATTAGTGGCCCCATCAATGCGACATTGTCCTCCTGAGAAGAACTCCAGCATCACTGCACAGGAGGTCAGGGTGGCTGGATCAACAAATTATTGGTCTTAAATAAGGGTGACTGCTGTTCGTTTCCCTTTTCCAACTGACAGTGAATGTTATTGCTTTTTTTTTTTTACCTACTAAGTACTTATTTTAACCCAATATATGGTCTTTCCACAAACTTAACCGAGTCATTTTTTGTGCCAAACTTAGCCAAAACAGGTTGGCATTTTTTTAAATGATAATAAAAAACAATTTAATTTTCAAATCAGAGAAATCATATTGTCCTGCGGATAGGGGCTTCAGATCAGAAGATACTTATATTTGTTGATGGCATGGACAGACAACGTTTAATTTGGGGAACATTTATGGATAATTTTACAAACCCTCTTAATTTGTAACCCCCTTGGATCATTTTTCCTACTATTAAAGATTTAAAAAAAAAAAAAAAAAAAAACAGTTGATCTTTTTTAAGGTGCTGCTGGACATTGTCATACTTCAAGTTAGTTTCTCAGAACCAGACAGAGAGCCATTGTAGAGTCAGGTCAGAGGGTACAGCACGGCAAACCATTGACATTCTTACTGTCGTGTACCCTGCGAGGCATTTGCAAAAGTTTGTCTGCACTTGGACCTGCAATTTCACAAGTTAAGTTATACCTTTTGGATCCCTGTAGGGAGATTTATTTTTCAGTGTGTGACCAACACTCCAGCAAATTAATAAGTTCCTCAGAAGATCACAAACTTCTTGCCTCCATATTTAGAACAAAATAGCCCAAAATTCCCTATTTTTGTTACTATCCACGGAAATACATAGAGGGGTTTTTGTACTAAAAGTAAATTTGGAAAATATCCATTTGATATGACTAACGGCTGAAACCTCATATAAGCTTCAGATACATTTTGAAATACATTTATGCCTTTACAAAACCTGTTTTAAACTTCATATGGGCGCCAAACTATTGTTTCGAGACCAACTTCAAAAATGTGAACCTATCCTTTTAGGTAACTGTCATAAATCCAACACCCATGCCTTTGCACCCTAACATGGTATACAAACATCACACTGCTTCCTGAATGGACAATATCAGTAATTAAATTACCATGGCAGAATAGCATATAATATCATATGGAGGCAAGGTTCCAAAACAATATCTAAGGGAATTGAAAGGTTGCCAACATCATCTAGGTCAGAAATCTAATCTACACTAGAAAAATGGTGATGAAGGACATGGACATCAAGAGAGGAACTACTTGGCATGTTGCCTGTTTGTGGCAAATACATATTTCAACAATTCATTGAATTTATAGATAAAACGTAATTGCCACTTCCACTTGATGAGCTAATTCCCATCACAATTGTTGAAGCACTTGTTTTGGTGGGCAGAGAAATTGGTTTATTGTGCACTGTTAACAGACTTTGCTTTATAATTCACCAGTAAGCACTGTATCCCTATTTATGTTAGTGGGGGTGGACAGAAGATTAGAAAAACCTTTCAATAAAATGAACGCAAAGCTGTTGTACTGCATTGCATTAGGTTTAGTTAGCTGCATCTAATCAACTTTATATGTGTAAAAAATAGCATCTCATATCATTATTTCTTTCCTCATACTCATACATACTCTTTAAATGATGACATGCTCCAGTGTGTTTAGCGTGTGAACAGAGGTCTGAGTGTGTTGGCTGCATGTCTGAAAATGAAGCTGTACTCAACTCAAAAGTATGCCTCACAAGCGTAGGTACTGGCTTATGTATGTGTGCGTCTGTACTGTATATGCATGTGCAACCATGCACCTGTGTTAGATGACGCAGTTAATTATGGAGTAAAGCGATTATGGCTCTAATTGTTGATATATTTAATCAGAGTAATTAAGAAAAGTTAAATAGCTATTGCTACACACACTTGCCTTAATGCTTCAGCTGATTGTCAAGAGGAAAAACATTCATGGGTGACCTCTGTGTTTCACATTGGTGTTACATTAGGTAAGAATCACTTCACAGCGAGTGTGTAAATGACGAATGATTACAGTGACTAATAACTCACTCAATGTCATTATGGGCATGTGGCTGAAATAGATTTGAAAAAATCTCACCCTGCCCTTTAATACTGCACTACTTCTATTGTCCTCCTCTAAACCTCTGCTATTAGAAACTCCTTACCTGCACTGAAGTGGTACTCACCACGTCTTGAGGACCAGAGTTTTCATTGCTATGTATTTGTTGTATTTGTTTTTGCCATTGATCTTTTCTTATCCTCTTGGATCTTATTCCAAGAAACCCTCTTTATTTTCTAGTATTATATTTCTTCACTTGGTTTTAAGACAACCTGTGATTACACAATTCATAGATATGATGGGATTATTGGATTAAGGATTTATAGATAGACTATTTCTGCATTTACCCTCGTCATAATCTGAGTAAGGGCATGGGCAGAGATGCCGCAATATAGTTGTAGACATATCAATTGAGTTTTTTCTTGCCTGACTCTCAAATTATGTGTCTAGGATCTGTCTCATTTGTGAATAGATGTTTTGCCAAGTAAAGTTAAGTATTATATACTATTCAACAGTAATATTTTTCACCTTTGCAAAAGTGGAGTTTCCACTGTGGTATTCTACGCTCATCATGCTGAAAAAAGTAACTGAAATGACATTTAGACCATGAGATGAGTCCACAACTTCACTAAAATGCATACTAATGAAATTATTTTAGGAGGGTAAGCAGCTACAGGACATGTCTGTCCTCGTCTGCAGCCTCTGCTTCTACCGGTGCCAGCAGTAATATTTGTCATAGACTAGCACAAATTTAGCTAGAAGGAATATGTGGAGTGCTTTCAGTAAGTCAATGCGACTGGCAATTGCTAATTTAATGGTGTAGTAGCAAACGTTAGCCAATGCTCGTTACTCACCAAGGCACGTGTTAAGTCCTCCACGAAAACCACACCCACATTTAGTGACATGTTTTTCCTCACACTGTCTTTTCCTGGTCCCTTCTGGATCCATCTTTATTATTGTTTTACATGTTCTCTTATGTGATGTAGGTGACCCCAAATATTTGTCACAGTAAATATGTATATGTATATATATTTAGGTAAATGCACTACATCATTTCTCACACCGTAATTGGGATAACCAACCTCAAAGTTGCTGTTAGTGGCAGTGGTATTGCTAAAGCAAAAATGTGCATAGACAACATCGTCTTTTATTATTTATATTATTACCATTCGTTATATTATTTGCCATTCATAATCCACAAATCTTTACACAAAATTGAAAAGGGCTGTTTTCTGAATAAAAAAATATAATAAACCAACCCTAAATCTATCCTCCAAACTACAAAGCAGGCCTATGTGCAGTTGCAACCAAAAAAACAGGCTAAGACCATCCTTCTCTCCCCTCCTCCTCATCGTGTTCTCCTCTACTCTTCTTACTGCATTCTCCACTCCTTTCCTTTGCTCTCCGTTCCTTCTCTTTTAGTTTTTTCTCCTCTCCTCATTTTCTTCTCTTCTCCTTTCCAATACCTCCTCATTTTCTTCTCCTCGCCTCTCCTCTCCTTTCCAGACATCACACCGAGAGTCTCTCTGGGACACCTCCCCAGGCTGTTATTTCTCAGGTCCACCCTGAGCACAGCTGCTATGCCTATCTCTCTCTCTCACACACACACACACACAAACACACACACACACACACGCACGCACGCAAACACACACCCGCCCTCAAATATACACATGACAAGGCTATTTTACACCATACTGGCTTTCTTTATGCTAAGCCAATAAGTTAGGCTAGCTGTATTGAGATGTTAAATAGTGGTTTAATTTCACCACAGTGACAAACAGTGCTGAGGCTTTGGGCAAACACTATCGTTACCTGGCTGGCTGTCACCAATGAAGGAACGTCAGGAACACATGGATACCATGATTCAATGTGCCAAAAAACTAAAATATAAAATTAGAAAAAGAAATGTCTTGCAAAAATGGCCAAAAGAGCACCACCTGAGGCCTATCTGGGCATGTGCCTGTCAGTGAGGCTTTGTTGTCTTTGTTGTAGAGAGAAGGAGACAGAGCAAAATCAAGAGAGCAATACAGAGAGCAAATAGAGATGAAAAGAGAGGCCGAATGAAGAAGCACAAGGGTAGAGTTAATGCTGTAGAGAGTGTGTGTGTGTGTGTGTGTGTGTGTGAGACGTGTATATAGAGAGAGAAAAAGGTCAACTAGTTTATTTATTCAGCGCACTTGCATAATGTATAGGACCATAAATGAACACATGTTCACACACTACTACTTCCACTTTTCAATCACTTCTTCTTCATTTGTCACTAATTTTAACTTCCTTGTTCACTTATGTTGATGTCCTTTCCTTCTCTGCAGCTCTCCTCTCTACACTTCCTCACCCTCTTACGTGCTCTTCTCTTCTCAGTTCAGTTTCACATGTTCATGTTTTGGATTCGTCAAGCTGCTACCAGGCCTTTATGAGATATTCCAGTACAGTATTTTATTATAATGGTAGGTCCAGAGTACTTGTGTCTAAGCCTACATTTAGTGCTGATAGTTGTGCTGCTCAAATTGAAGTCGAATGTGTAAAAAATATTGCTTTTGTAGGGCAGCTGGTGTAAAAAATTAAGTGACAAAAAGAAGAATAATGTGTTGATTAACATACAGGAATGATTTATTACTTTATCAAGATAGCTGTGAGCTATAATTATTTTTAAAATTCTTCTTATTGTAATATGTTACAGTAATATTACATAAACTCCCAGTAATTATGTGATACATTTACTGTTGCTATTTTTTGCCTACCAGACATAATGCAGAAACACAAAGGTTCCTGGCTTTTTCTAGAGATACAACTGCTAGTTGAGATCTTTGTATAAATCTTGCAGTAGCACAGTGAGAAAATGAAGTGTCCGAATAACAATGAAGCCCAATAGAGTTCTACATTACATTTTTAAAGTAACCTTTGCAACTCTTGTCACAGAACACATTTCCAGGCAACATCAAGTGAACACACATACACCCACACAAACTTAGACTACCCCCAGTAACTGCAGAGTAAAAACCACACTTTTCTAAGAAAAATAGGCCAACACTAGATAACCAGGCAATGGAACTAATCCAGGACTACCGCTAGGGAAGGAAGGAGAGAAGTGAAGAGTGAAAGAGAGAGTGGAGAGAGAAGGTAGGGCTGCTGGGGGGGAAGGAGAGACACACAGAAGCATACAGAGAATGAGACGTAGGACCAGAGAAGGACGCGCGCACGCACACACACACACACGCACACACACGCACACACACACACACACACACACACACACACACAGGATACTAAAGCTAGTAGAACTAAGTCCCTCTGCGGTTGGTAGTTCTGTCCGTCTGTCTGTCTTATTGTATTCTTGATAATTCTCTAAGCTGCTTCGACTTGTCACCAGCGCATCAGAAAGTTGAGTGCAGTTTTCACATTACGATAACAGTTGAACGGAGATGGAAACTAAAAGAATAAGCGCATTTTCTGCTGAATAAGCATTCTGATTTTGTTTCTCATCCTGTTCATGCATTTGTTTTACTGTCTGTCCAACTAAGTGCTGAGGCCACACAGTGGCTAACAAAGTTACAACTCCAACTGTATTTGTCCATGTATGCTTAACGAAAAACCCCGCTGACTACTTTGTTTTGATTATACAAATTATACACACACTCCTCCCTCCCGTTGGTTTGAAAGGTGGCTTTAAAGAGTCTGTTGCTTGCTCCTTTTTGGAGGATGACAGCTGCAATCAGCATGGAGTCACAGCATTACAATAAATTCCAACTTCTTTTACAGCAGGAAAATACCCCCATCAAAATCTACATAGAAGCCCAAACCTACTGTAGTAGTATGATCCACTTCTCCACTGATTGTCTGAACAGTAAATTTTTTTGCCAAAATGTCCCCTGAATATGCAGCTACATTTGCAATTATATAAAGAAACAGAAAGTCTACAAATCCTGAAGCTGAATCCAGTAATTGCATGGTGTTTTTCAAAATAAACGACCCAAAGGATTGATTGATTTCAAAACAGACTAATTGTTTAATCTCCTAAATATTTCAGTGCTATGGTTTTATTCAGAATTATTCTTTTTTTGTTTGTTTTCTTTTGCTACATTATGACTGGCATTTTCACATATTTGCCACCCGGTCAAGGTCTTTAACTCTGCAGAAAGGCCTGGAGTCCAGCAAATCAAAAGCTGAACAAAGCCTATTGTGAACTTAATGACCTTTTGTTTTTGTTGCCAAGGAAGCAGGGAGTATTTTGTCAGCAAAAAAAAAAAATTATCCGTATTGTTGTCAAGAATCAAAGTGACCAGGAGGAGCTACGGTCGCCTGAGCGGGCCGTGGACTGATGCTGAGTTCAGCTGTTGGGCTGGACTGTAGGACTGATGAGAACAATTTAGATCTGCAGGACTCCTGCCTCACCAAACACCTGTTACTGCTGAGACACAGCGGGGGTTGCGGGGATACAGAGGGAGAGATGAAGCAATAGAATGAGAAAGTTACAGGTAGACAAAGAGATAGAAACCAAGATAGAGTAGAGCAGAGTATGAGGAAGAGAGAGAGAGTGAAAAAGAGAGACAAATGTATGCCTGTTGCCAGACACACACACACACACACACATACAATGTTTGCGTGATCCTGTCTGTATTATTGCTACCAACCTGAATTCCAGTTACATTTATCCAGACACTTGCAGTAAAAGTTTAATTAACCGTGAAGATTGGGCCATGTCACAAAAGTTTCACTTCATTGAATTATCTGACTTACTAGTTTTGTTTGTTTACACAGTCATAGAACAATGAAGAAAAGTGCTAAAAAAATGGGTTAAAAGATACAGTGACAACAAGAAGAGAAGAAAGTAGAGTATAAGAAAGAATAAAACTCCAGGGGTTCCTGAAACAGCTCTCACCCCAAACAAAAGACACAAAACAACAAAAACATCAACAAAAATCAACATGACAATTCAAAACACAGCACTACTGGATAAGGCAATCTAAATGACATATGCACTCATGAATAGTTTACCAGGAGCACTGGCCACCCATGGTGATGTCATTTACTTTCTTTTAGAAAAATAGAGTGTAGCCACCCATGTGTAGTCTTCTTCTACCCATATAATATTGGCCGCTATCAGTGGATACTGGCAGGAAATCATCTGTGTGCACAGGAGGTGACAAACTTCCAGACAAACAAGAATGAACACGAACAAAGCATCACCTCCCCCTGCCATTTATAGCCGCTAAAGTGGATGGTACAGTTGTAAAACTTCAATACTTTATTATACACTGTACGCCAGTAAATCCTCAGAAAAATTACTTCTTTTGTGCTACAGTGTTATTGATGTTAATGGAAAGACTTTTGGTTCAAAAACAAATTTGCTTACAAAAATAGAAATTAAAACAAGAAGAAAATGCAAAAATATCATACTCTGTCAGCAAAAAAACTTCACAAACAAAAACTTTGACTTGCCAAGTTTGGAGCACATCACACAGTCCAACCTGCAGTACATTCATGAGGCTCATAGTTTTTTTTTAAAACCAAAAACCAAACCTTTAGGATGTCATGTCACAATCATGTGTGCAGTTGCATGTGTAACCACAACCAACAGTGATGTCAGGGTGCACTGACACTCCCTGGAGCACACCTGTACATCAGTGCAGCTGAGTGGGAAGTTAAACCACTGGAGGTCAGCAAAAAGTAACTTTTTAGCTTCTGTTAAGTTTCTCTTTAAACTGGATTTTATGTCTGTGCACACCAAAAAAGTTGTTTCTGTGTTTTCTGCTGCAAGAAGATGCTGAAACAAGGTAAACAAGATCCTGCAGTGAAGAGTGGTTCTTGTTGCAGACCACCCAGAGCGATAGTATTTGATCTTACAGAGATAAATGAACACAACATAAGCCAAAACAACATCAGGATTCAAGGAGAAATATTAGTGGGTCCTTGGAGTTTTAGGTAGGTTCTTTTTTATTTGTTTTTCTGTTACTGCTGAATTTTTAATTGTCTGAATGTAGCTGTTGTTGATAGGTAATGTTGCAGTTGGCATGGAATGGCTCTGACACCAAAAAATTGGGTTGGAGCTGAAGGGAAATCTGGATTTGTTTTTAAAAAAAATAAATAAATAAACCCCAAATAACGAGCCCTATTCCTTTATTGCAATTATGAACCGTGACTTTCTTTTAGAAAATTTACCTCAATATTTATGACTCCTAAATGTTTCAATGCTGCTCTTCAGATTGTTAGATGTAACCTTTTTTGACAGTAACACTTTTAATGGGCTGCCATCACATTCCTTTTTAATGTCACAGCTGTTGTCAAAGTTAAAAATGGGGAAATTAATCCTCTAACCTGCTGTTTAGAATTAGACATGCACACACTAGCCTTGCATTTATGCTTTGTGCGTTCGATTATCAGCGCTGTTTGCAAGACATTGATAAATAACAATCCAAATCAAACTACAATTTAAATAGAATCATAACAAAAAATCTAACGAATAAATCCTACAAATAAACTGTACCTTTACGTAGAAAATAATTCAAAGCTAATGTTAAATTTCAAGGTCAGGTAAGATCTAAAACGAGATTATTGGTTCTTCTGCTAGCACTCTTTGTCATCCTCAATATAATATTCATGTGGCGGCTGATATACCTGTACTGAAGTGACAACACGATCACTTTCCTACAGGGACAAATAAATTATCACATTACATATTAGTATTTCCTCCAGGAGACGGTGCTAAAAAAATCACTTCAGATACATGTTAATTGTGACACTCAAGAGTTTACGATGCAGCAGTCAGATCTATAGTAACAGCCGTTTCTTACTCTCTTATTTAGCTCTATCCCTTAGGCATGCGGTTGATTTATATTTTGCATTTCAAAACATCATACATCATAAGATGTTATGTGCACAGGCATTTAGACACGAGGCCCCCGGCAGTTTTTTCCACACTGACTGACTGACTGACTGACTGACTAACCGACTGGCTGGCTGTCATTTGTAGAACGTCTGAGCTGGCATTTATCCAGAAAATCTACTTTTGTTTTTGCTCCCTTTGGGTGTTTGTTGAGTGTTAATATGAAATCTGCACTTCCTGAAAATACAGATAAAAAATTGTTTGTTTCAGATACATCAAGGTGAAAAGGCTGGATGGTAAAAAGCCAGAGTTTGAAATGCCTCCAAAAGATTTTTTTTTTTTTTCTCTTTCTACAGATACATCAAAGTACAGAGAGGAAAGCGCTTTGATATCAGAGGCACAAACCAAATGATGCTCTCCACTTTTCTAGCTTTCCGTTTTATTCATACATCAGGAAATAACAGTAATTTTTATGCTTCACACTTTAAAAACTTTGAGCTAAATGGCCAACCAAAAATACCACTTCATCTAAAAATGAAGAACAATTTTTTGCACTCTTCAAAATGAAAATGTACGCAAAGGAAACTTCTTTTGAACGTGGTCAATTTTTAAAGCGTTATTTAGATTCTAGTTCTTTAGTCTTTTATTCATTAAAAACTTTTCAGGCAGGGTGTTTTGTAATTTTTTTCTCCCTGTACCTCATTTATAATATGGAAAGAGTGGTTGGTGTTATTCAAATGTTTCTGACATACAACTACAGACAGAAAGAAATATGATAAGATGGAACGGTGTTTGTTTCCTTCCATCAGTCTCTCCAAAACTCTCCTCAAAACCTCTACTCTGACTTTCTGTATCCTTTTCTTCCACCCCACTGTGGGTTTGCCAGAGCAAAAAACAACAACTTTATTTATTAGTTTATTTTCACTCCTGCAGTATTTCAACCACTTGTCGATGCCTGTCTCTCTCTTGCTTTCATTTGCTCAGTTTGTGTCGCCATCATTTTCTCTCTCCCACTGTGATTCTTGACTAGTTTTACCTAATTGGAAACTTTTTCTTATTTTTATTTTTTTATACTGTAGTATGAGCACACACACATAAACATGCAGAAAAACAACTGCTCACACACAATGCAGTAGGGCTATGGCGAAGGAAGAAAGGAGCTTCCATAGGGAGAAAATCTGAAAATAACAGACACAACTGGGAAAGTTCAGCAACTGAAGATGATGGGGAGTGTAAAGTCCCATGAACCCAGGGTGGATGGAAATGAAGAGAGATATCTCTGTTTTAAAAACCTAACCATAAATTCTCTCAAACAAGTTTCTCTACAGCAAACTCACATACCCATAAGCCACAGTACCATGGAGAGAGCAGAGAGGGAAGCTGGACTGCTGGACCTGTCTTTTGGTCAGAGTTGGAAGGGTGTGTGAAAACTTCACTGTGAGGATGGGACTTGTGGGTTTTTGTGTGCAGCCACTGGGGCTAGCTGTTGATGGTCAGTGAAGAGGTCCACTGTGTAGGCTGGCTGATACTTAAACCATAATCTCATGTTTTTTGTTTTTGCTTATGTTAAATCGTGAAGATGTGACGTGCTGGTGTCTTGGATTTGATACTAGATGAAAGGTACTTTCAACGGAGCTTGACTGATTAATGGAAAGTAAAGTGACAAGCAACACTTCTACTGCTGACCTATTAGTAAAGTTTGAGAAAATTTACCTTTGACCTTGGGAAAATACTGAGATGCAGTGGAAAGCTCTGGAAAAAGCATGAGCTTGAATTATTATTATTATTATTATTATTTTTGGTGAAATTAGTAAAGTAATAAGCCCCTTTCACAGCAGATATTTTGACTCATTATAGCATGAGAAGCGCAGGTGTTACTAATAACAGGGAGCCAGCATGCACAATACCAGGACCCTGAAGCTGAGACAGCTAAATGGAATTCAGCCATCATTGATTTTATTATTTACACTTGTGCTTTTCTTACTGTGACACGTCAAAATGTGTTCTGTGAAAAAGGCGTACTATATGTGTATTATTTATTTTTTTGAGTAATATGTCGTGACAGGCCGCGCTGGTTCAAGTCAGGGTGTGGGGCTACATGTCACTGAGGCAGGAGTAACTGTTCAAGACAATGTTTTCCAATCTCAGAATAGGCTGCCTCTACAATATTACTAGTGACTTCAACTGAAGCTATCATTTGGATCCTTAGGGCTTCCATTCAAAGCAGCTTAGAGGGGGCCTTTTTTTCCACATATTCACCCACCTGGCATTGTGCTCACAAATGATTGTGCTTTAACCTCTTCAACAGGGTGCACAAACCATCAGAACTGTTTGTCAACAAAGTTTGATTCTCTGTTTTCTGACTTTGAAGTTTTTGTTTTAAATACAGGTTTAATTCTTAGATATTGTCATATTTATGAATGTTTGAGGACCGTGGAAGACAGTATGGTGGGAGTACTTAAATGTCACATTTGCTAATGTGGGCTGCCACTATTGTGGATAATTGGAACATTTAATGCTGTGTTTGCTACTGGTGTGTGTGGCTGTATGTGTCCACACATGCACGTGTGAGTAGGTGTTGAAGTTGGTGTTTTTTCTCTGTTAATTTGTGAGTTTTTCAGGTTTTACAATACTGATCATATGTGTGCAATATTTTACCAGGTACATCCATATACAACACATAGATAACTACACATGTGTATCGTATACTGCCTGTTTGCGTGTGCACATAGCCACAACTACAGAAATACTCTGCAAATACCACTCTTAACTGTTCCGATTTTGCCTGTGTTTGTGAAAAACTTCAGTGCTGGAGAGAGTGTATTTACCTTTAAGCAGACTTTATCTTGACTTCCACAAATTGAGCTAATCTCTCCAGTGGTGCTCACAGAGACATGAAAAGACGTCCATGAGTTTGTCTCTCTTTGGGCAGGTAGAAAAAAAATAGTACAGTTCCCCAAAAACTGAACTAAGTCTCATATCAACCAATGAGTCAGCATGCTTTGCATATTTTTAGCCCTGTGGCCAATTGCAGCACAGCACCTGGCCTGAGTTTGAATTTATAATGAGTTTTTCTTCCTACACAGGACCACACGGTTGCTATAGCAACTGAAGATGAGTTGTGATGGTTCATTGACAGCTGACAGATTACCGTCAGAATGATTTGTCTCACAAAGACACACCTACAGTCACTGTTTCAGTTTCATGCTTTTCTTTTTTCTCATGGTCCTCTCTCTCTGCCTCTTTTACACTCTGTTAGCACAGAATTCATATCATGAAACTGACTTTGGAGTTTATAGAATGGATGTTTATGTTTCAATCCGATTTGAATTTCAAAGAAATTTGGGCCAGTCTCCTTTGAAAACAGAGGAGGGGAAATGGAGGAAAGAGCAGGGGAATGAAAATAAGAAGACTGGGGGATTCAGAAGAAATGACAGAAGAGAAGAGATGAAGAGGTGAAAAGAGAGAGTAACATTGTGATGTGTTTAACACTGAGTGTGTGTCACATAAATGCACACGCACAGACACACACAGTGAAAAATGATTCAGAAAAATGTCGCAGGGAATACTGATTTCTAGTTTATGAATATGGAAAAGTTGTTTATAATATTGTGCATACCCCCACCTGTTCCTGCATGACAGTACTGCAGGTGTGTGTGTGTGTGTGTGTGTGTGTGTGAGAGAGAGAGAGAGAGAGAGAGAGAGCAGACTGAAACGGATGAGAGGGCAGTAGAAGGATGGCAATTGACAGATGGCTGATGGAAGGAAGATAATGTCAAATATAGTTATGGAAAGAGAATGAGAACAGATAAAGTAAGAAGAGGTTAGGAAAAGCTCACTGTGTTGCAAAAAAAATAACTCTCCTAGACTTTTTCAGGGCCTTGAAAAAATGTTTTGAGTGCATGGTGGGCTAAACAAATCTGTCTGTATTTTTCTCTCTAATAGTCTCTGTCTCAGACTGTAATAATGTGATTCATTAACTACTGAGTTAACCAGCCTTCCAGCATCTTTACAGCATTTTTGCACTTGCAAAACTCGTGAGAAAAAAGCCTTGTCAATAGTAAGAATTACCCCAAATAAGACAAATAAACACAGATTTTACTAAACAATATCCTAAAAATGTACGTTAACCTCTATTTATGTTCCACAAGGACAACTTAACTGGCATGCTTGACCAGACTGATCTCCTTTGAAGCACATTGCTTGATAATGAAACATGTACATACAGTTTAGGTTAAGGATTTGGGTTTAGATTAGGATCAGGATTAACATTAGTTGTTGGTAGCCTTGAGATCCACAGGTACAAATGTCATCAGCAACTCAAAGCTGCATTTCTGCTGTTTGTATGCCTTCATTTTTCTTTTTGCCAACAGACAGGTAAAGTTTCCAAATATGGATTCACCTCCCCAGGGTTTGCAATTGATGTGTGATTAACAAGTTTATGAATTCACAAGATAGACCTTGAGCAAGAGGAATATTTTGTTTCTCTGGATGCCAAATGAGCAAATGAGGGTTACGTGATGGACAGAGACAGCCGACTTTCGCCAGCTTGTCTACTTGTACTGTAAGAAGGTAATCAGTGAAGAAGTATATTAAACAACTGAAAAAATATATGTATGTTTTTGAAAATTAGTCAAAGTAAGTTTGACTTTTCCTTTTCTGTATTATGGGTATATTATTTTGGAAACATATATGCTGGAAAAACAACTTTCACCTGCTCTGTCAGTAGAAATATCAGATAATGAAGAGGAAACAGCTCAGTGTCATTGCAGTAAAAACACAGCAATCTATTTCAAACAACTTTGAAGATCACGCGACCCTTGCTTTTCAAGTTGTAGCGGTCTGTCGAGAGTTTCTCTAGATCAACCAAATATCCACAAGAACAGCAATTTAAATTATATATATAAAAAAATAACTAATTTCAAAGTTCTTGTGACATCATAATGGATATTTTGAAGAATCATTCAGGGTCACACTTTGAAGTAAAACTTAATTTATGTCGGTTTTGATTTATAGTCCACCTGGTTTCACGTGTTGATAGCTCCACCACAACACTAATCGGGTGTGTCATACAGGATCAGGCCGTATCCTGCTTTAGTCATGTTCCTCCACAGTAACTGTGTTTTGTATTGTTTCAATCACTTTGTGATATGAGCGGCTGAGTGGGAACGTCAGCCTCGTTTCATTACTGAATATGGGACTATACCGTGCAACAGGGGTTGCAGTGAGCCGGAGGTCTGCAGTGGAAATGGTGTTGCTAAATTACAGAAAAGGAAAATACAATGTTGCCTTTTTTTCAACTGTCAAAAATATGTACTGTGGCATCAGAAAATTGTAGGAAAAAAAAAAAACAAGCAGCCAATCACGGCATCTTGTGGTCCCCATAAAGTACCTCCGTAGCCACTGTAGTCCTGACTTGTAATCCCTTAATGCAGAAGTATAATTTCAATTTTGGGTTTAGGAGGTTTAGGATAAAGATTATCTTAGGACAAGTGTTAAGGTGAGGCATATTGTGCAGAGTTATATATAATGTGTGTGTTAGAGTCTGGTCACATCTGCCGGATAAGAATTGTTCAATGCGTAGACGCAAACTGTGACTTTACTCCTGTCACTCAACTCAAGAAATGTGTGTGTGAATATTCCATTTCCTGCCCCTTGTTTTGGGTGATAGCCAATTCATTTGTCACTTTCTCTGCCTCTCTTTCTTTCTTTCTTCCTTTCATTCTCTATCTTTTTATCTGCCTGCCTCCACCTGTCCCTGCGCCCATGTATACATAAAACAAAGGATGAAGCTGAATGTCAGAAAAGACTGAGTGGAGAAGGGAAAATGGCAAGGTAGTGTCAATGACAGGAGCAGGACAAGAAAAGAGGGAGCAAAGACGAGGAGAAGAGGCCAGGAAATTGAATGAAGGCGAAGCAAGTGAAGATTTGAGAAGATTTAAGGAGTGCAGACAGCAGAGAAAACTGGAAAAGGCTATTTGATTCAATGAATCCCAATAGCTTTTCTGGTAAAATGTGATCAAATCTGAACACAACATAATCCACCAAAAATGCAGATTCACACAATAGTTAAAAAAAAGGATGATAGAAAAGTGAGAAATAGATAAAAAGGAAGATATATAATCTTTTCTTTTTTTTAAACGTGTGATTCTAGGCTTTTTCTTTGGTTCTGTTTTCTATCAGTGTTACATGTTAGACACTCTGTGCGTAGGATCTGACTGTCTGAGTCATTTTTAAGGTCTGAATCCTTGAATCACAGTAACACTGACTAATGCTGAATCGTTGTTATTCTCCAAGCAGAGCTAATTTCTCATTGCAGCCATTGTCACAGCCTGAGAAACACAGTAATTTTGTGAGTCTTTTGTGTTTTTGGCCTTTTGTCATTTGTGGCACTTTTTTTTTTTTTACTTTGAATGCTTTAAAAGAGTAATAAGTAAGTCATTTACAGCCCAACAACATAAAAATGACTTATCTTTTACATTGCCAGGTGCTGAGATTGCTGCCCTTCAAAACTCTTTTTAGCCTTGCTCTTCTTTGTTTCAGCACAAAAACCTGGCAGACGTTCACGACACCATCAGTGCCCCAAGCCACCTCCACCCGTTAGTCACATTAACTCTTACATTGAGCAAACCTGTTAGTGATACTCTCAAGATATTTTTAGCCATACAGCATAAAAATACTCATCAATTCTAATCATTTGTGTAGGATAGGTTTTTTTCCACAAAAAAGTTCAATAACCTTGTTAAAAACTCGAAATTACTTCTTATTCTTCCTTATTGACAAATCCAGAATCTATGAATATGCAAATTATCTCAAAGGTTTAACCACCAGACACAAAATATCCCCTACTTTATTGATCCCACTCTCAGTATATGTACACTGGAGGTGTTAAGTTTCCATGTCGCCCTTTTCTAAGTTTCATACTGGATCATGATTGGCTCCCAATGACCCTAGTTGTGATGTCACACAGGTCTTAACCTCACATGTAAGGCGAGCACAAAGAAACCTTCCCCCTTGAGCAGATTTATGTGAATACTAGACATTAGACTGGACATGTAGTGTTCAACTCTGTACATCATTCTGCACAGTGAAGGTCAAACATCCACATGAAGTAACAATAAGCAAAATACATTTTTAAGTGGAGGAGGACTTTCAAGTAAACCTTGTCTGCCACTGCTTAACTCTGCTGCAAAGACAAAATATGCTGCAGAAATGAAAAAATGCAATACACAATGATGAGTTTATATCCTAAAATGATCCTAAAATGCAAATGATTTTAGGCCTCCAAGTCTCCAATAATGGGGAATTAAAGCCCCAGAAGACACAGGAACCTTGTCTGTCCAGCGTCTCCCTGTTGTTTGGAAAGCAGGGTGATGGATTACGGCTGCAACAGAAGGGTGGCAATCAATCAAAGGAGGATGAGTAAGGATGTGGAGGAGGGGGAGTTCTCTCATGTCAGTCATGTTTTATACACCAGAGAATGAGTTTCAGCAATAAACTGCATGTTTTATTTCACAGTTAATTTAACTTTTTTTTGTTTTATTGCTACTGTCTTTATCTACATTTAACCTTCAAATTCTGATCCCCAGCACAATAAATTGCTAAATGCAGCCAATGTATGACTGTCAGTGTAATCAATAATGGTAGTCTGCAGGATTGCATGTAGACACATTTACTGAGCTTTCTTCTGCAATTGCCATAAATGGCAGCAAGTATGTAGGCAACAATTACCTAACGGTGTAAACAGTGCTTTAATTAAGGATTAAGAGCTCTTTTCTGAATGCTGAGTTATCATTGGAGCCAAATTTCTTAATCTTTGTTAGCCTATTCTCAGTTGTGGTCATTATTTATTTATTTATTTTTTGTTTCTAATTACTAATGAAATCATTTCAGTTTAATTTCCTGAAGCTGTAGAAGAGATGTTCCGACAAGGTCAGGCATGGAGACTGTAGCAGGTGTAGACGCAGTGTGGCCAGACAGTGAGAGAAGGGAAGTAATGTCACGTGCACTTCATGTGGAGAAGACCAGGAAAAAAAATACATTCTCAACATGATTGGTGAACAGAAATTGGCACCTGGATAGTGTGCCTTATCGAAAAAGACAAACTTCTGTCATAGAATAGAATACAACATAGCAAATATTGAATATATATATATATATTAGTTACAGTTACAGAATAAGGTTGGCAATATTTAATATATTCTTTTTTTTTTTTTTTTTTTTTGGTCAACACATTTAATGAAAAGACCAACAACCCCTACACTGTGTGCGGCACTCAGCCCCAAGCATATTAGTTCCTACTTCTGGAAAAAAGTTTTTTTAAAAACTATTTTAGCATTGAATCAAAATAATCTACAGTGCCCATGTTCATCATAATGCATGTCACCCGGTGGAACAGTGTTGCTCACTGATGTGTTTTTAATCATTATTATTTAAATTAGTTTTTGGACAACAATTGAGGGATGTGGTACAAAGGAATGAGATATATCAGGCTTGGCTAGAGACGCCTATTCGCAGGATCAATTCATTGTTGGGTTTGGCCTTTTCATGGGATTTCTTGACTATAGGAAAAATATAGATATAAAAAAAGATATATACCAGAAAAGCACAAGTTGTCACATCTGCTGTTGCTATGTGATAAAAGTGTTGGACGTTTTTTTTGGGTGAGAAAGTATAGCACCCCTTGAACGCTGAAAAACCAGAATCAAACAAAAAACAACAAGGCAGCCTTGTAAACTGAACACATAATGTAGACTGAGGTGTATTTGACACAAAAGAAGAGCCAGTCAAAGAACATGACGGTATGCCGCTTAATTGTGGTGCTCATTGAAGTACTGCTCAGGTTTAAATGGTCTCGTTCCAACTGTGTTGTTTGTGGTCATCTTTGCAGCCGTATGGTTAGGTGATGAGCTGCACTGTTACACGTATGGTCTTTTGATGCATATGTGTGCATGTTTGTCTGTGCCTCAATGTGTATCTGAGTGTATATGCATGCATGTGTATGTAACGTATGTGTATGGAGGTGTGTGTGAAGGTGCCCTTCCCTCAGGCCTATGGGTGTATGTGACTCTAGAAGCTTTTAATGTTCACACCTTGTCAGAAATCTTTCAGCTACTGCTCTTACACACACACACACACACACACACACACACACACACACACACACACACACACACAGGCATGTAGAGGACACATGTCATGGGCTTCTAAACAAAACCTGACAGAGAGAAGAGGGGGAGAATGAGACGGGGTGAGAGAGAGAGGGTGTAGAAGAGGAAATGGAGGAAGAGTGGGGGGGGGTGTCTCCTAATTCTCGCTTCCTCTCTCTAATCCGCTCCTTTTTCTCCCCCTCTCTCTCTCACTGTCTCTCAGAAGCATAGAGAATCAGTTTTAATGGTTTGTCAAATAATGCTTTTCTCCCCCACAGTGGATTGGTAATGCGGTGTTTGTGTTAGCTGTGTGTGCGTCTATCTGTGTGTGTGTGTGTGTGTGTGTGTGTGTGTGTGTGTGTGTGTGTGTGTGTTTTAAAGGGAAGCTTGCCCTACTTTAGCCCAGTGGTTTTCTCTGTTGATATTGCCCATAGCGCCGGATTATACGCTTTTCAATGTGGTCAAACACACACGACACACACACTCAAAAAACAATGCAAATACACACAAATGCACACATACACACACCGGGTTGAACAAATGTATATACATAGGTAGTGTGGAAGTGCACACCAGTACAGACACAGACCACATAAATACATGCAGACACACACAAACATACAGTATGTGTCCACAAAGTAAGTCACATACTGTATATGTTAATGTCTTCTCAATAGTAGTGTGTGTGTGTGTGTGTGTGTGTGTGTGTGTGTGTGTGTCTCAGTTCATGTGATGAGGTAGCACAACTTTTTACCTGATTTAAATTCTACAATATGTGTGTCTATGTCTGTGTGTCTTAGTATGTCTGGGTTAACAAAATAACATGTATGTGTATATATATGTGTGTATGTATATTTGTGTGTATGTGTGTGTGTGTATGTATATGTATGTGTATATGTGTGTATGTATATGTATGTGTATATGTGTGTATGTATATGTATATGTATGTATATGTGTGTATGTGTATGTATATGTATGTATATGTGTGTATGTATATGTGTGTATGTATATGTTTGTATATATGTGTGTATGTATATGTGTGTGTATATGTGTATGTGTATATGTATGTGTATGTATGTGTATGTATATGTATGTATATGTATATGCATGTATATGTATATGTATGTGTATGTATATGTATGTATATGTATATATGTATATGTATGTATATGTATATATGTATATGCATGTATATGTATATATGTGTATATATATGTGTGTGTATGTGTATGTGTGTGTATGTGTATGTGTGTGTATGTGTGTATGTGTGTGTATATGTATGTGTGTGTGTATATGTATGTATATATGCGTGTGTGTATATATGCGTGTGTATGTATATATGCGTGCGTATGTATGTATGTATATATGCGTGCGTGCGTATGTATGTATATATATATGCGTGTGTATGTATGTGTGTGTATATGTATGAATGTATATATGCATGTATATATGCATTTATATGTACATATCTATACGTGTGTGTGTGTCTTTGTGTATGTGTGTGTATGTATATATGTGTGTGTGTGTGTGTGTGTGTGTATGCACATATATGTGTATGTTCTATCTATTTGGCTCTCAAGGCTAGTCATGACCAATGTCTGCATGAGTGTGAAATTGATGTATTTGCTTGTGTGTGTAGAGTCAAGGTTGAAGCACCTTACAGTCTGTGTGTGTGTGTTTGATGGATATAACAATATATCCCAAGTATGGCAGCTATACGTGTGTCTTATATGTGACATTTGTGTGTGTGTGTGTGTGTGTGTGTGTGTATAACAGTAATGGTTGTTCGCCTGTAAGCACTTTGATGGATGGTTCCTTACAGCCTGACTGTACTGTAGTACAAAATGAGAGAGAGAGAGACAGAGCACAGTGGAGGTAGAGAAACAGAGTGATAGAGTCCAGCTGGGGGAGCAGCACTGTCTTTACATCAATGATGCTTGGTGCTCAAATGCAGTCAAAGTTGATGGACAAAGTTTGCCAGATGTCGAATATTAAGATCGTATTATCAACACTATATTGTTGCTGCTGTTTACATTACCCCAGATGCAACTTCACTAGTTGATGTAGGTGGTTGTTCATCTTTCTATTGCATGGCTATGCCTTTGTTGGCAGAGGTAAGGGCAAGTCTGATAAACTTGAGTTTGTCAGATTTTTGAGAAAAGAGAAAGTTAAGAATCAAAGGTAAAAGGTCAGTTTGTTGATGCATTTATTTATCTGTATTAGACTGTATTTGGTTCAAAATGCCCAAAAGCTAAAGAATCTTGTGTTCCAGTTTAGTGAAACAAAATAGGTCTATTTTAAGGTTGCAGATGATTTACAAGGAAAACAATGCAAGGGGCTAACAGTGAGACAATAAAATGCAGTGCAAAAGGGGATATGTGATAAGGCGATTGCGTAACAGAGCTTTGGGTGTGAAAGCTTATCAGACACGAAGAAACTGCACAGCATGTTTTTAGTACAGGGGAAAGGATTTCTTAGGTTATCATAGCAACCCGGATTTTATCCTCCATCTTAATGATGGTGAGGTAAAATTACTGTTCACGTTTACGAAGTAAATTTAACATTTATATGTGCATGTATTTGTTCACCGGATGAACATTGTGTCAGGTTCAACGGTTTAGTCGGACAATCCTGCATTTTTATTTATTTTTTCTTACTGGAGCCCTCACACAGTGTCAGCGCATTGATTCATTTGAATGAATTAGAGGACTGCATATCTTTATGTAGTGCTGTTGTCCGTCTGAACACAGCCTTACACGTAAGGAGTTTTGAAAGGTGTTGATATGAATAGTCAGATGTTTTTTCTCTTTTAGTTTAAAACAATTCTAACAATGTTCTGTTTTGCAGTCCTTCACCAGCTTTTCACTGCTACAACCGCCATGGGAGATGCATCTTCATAATCACGATTATTCAACAACAATCTTTCCATCTTTGTTTTGCTTTTGTTTATTTGTTTTTTTTCTGTTTTTTTTTCAAATGGATAAGCAGATCTGCCAAGGGCCCCTGTGTTTGGCACATGTCCATAACTCACATTCACAACTTTTAGCTTTTTTTGTTTTTGTTCCAAGTGTCCCACATTACTGATGGAAAAGAGCCAATGTCAGGCTTTGGGCCAGTTTACATTTTTGTTTTCTACCACTGCCATGTGCACCAGTGATTCGTATAAATACACGATGTGAGTTTAAGAGAGACAGAGCTTTTGTTTGAGAGACTGAGAGACTTTTAGATGCCATTTGGCCACTTTTTCTTTGGCCTTTATCGCAAAGCATACAGTAGAGAGCTGACAGGAAATGAGGGGAGAAGAGAGGGCCTGACATGCAGCAAAGGTCCCTGGCCGCGCTTGAACCAGGGACACTGTGATTACAGGGTCGGCGACTGAAATTCCTAGCTGTCCAGAACACATGAAATATATAAAAAAAATAACTCTTTTGTGGCCCTGATTTCTTGAAAGTTTCTGAATTGGGGATAATATAGCATATAAGCATTTTCTTTTATATCTGCATATTTAGAAATACAAATGTGATATTTTTGTTGCACATATTTTTGTGCTTTGGGTCTAAGTTGTCTTTTGTCTTTATGGGCCATCATATTAAATGGTTTTGTGAAGGACACACAAATGTCAAGGTCCATTAAATTATTAACTTTCTGTGGTGAGTCTTTTGTCCTACGAAAACAAGTTGTTTTTCTTAATTTTATTTATTTTGATAAGTTATAATTTATATTGCTTCTGTGTGCTGTTACGTAGAAAATCTGACACACTGCTTGACTGACAGATGCATCTTAGGTAATCTAGTTGTTTGTGACAGTACAATACTACAGAATATGAGGTTCAGGAGGTGGTAAGTGTGTGATGTGCATTACACCTCTATAGACTTGAAAACAAAGTGAGTTGTGTGTGTTTGTGTATATGAGAGACAGAGACAGAGAGTACTTTAGTCTGAAGGACTCAGAGCCTTGGCTAACAGCCAGCAGTCTGGATACCCACAAACCCTTGCTGATGCTGCTGCTGCTAGGCAGATTGGGCTTTTTTAAAAGTGCAGTTGAACCCGTGTTGCCACATTTGAACTTTGTATGCCTCCAGGTGGTGATTAGCTGAAATTCCACAATTTCTAAGGGTTTTGGGGTGTTTGCAGTGGACCCAGGCACCTAGATGTGGCTTTGCAGGTAAAGTTCAAAGGAAAACCTTTAGTTCAGGTGAAAGGATTTCTGTTGTGGTGACTGGACAAACTGTCTTCCTCGACAGCACGGCTTCATATAAGTCAGTTACTCACTAGAAACAGGGCTGCTCTGTTTATGGTCCATTGACTAAATGTGCTGCCTTATCTTCCCATCTCGGAGCAAATCAGTGCTTTTATCACATGGGACCCCCTTTCACAACCTCATTGTTTGAACCTGAGATCCCCATTCAATAAAACATCATCTTGTGAGGACCCTCTTGAAGCAATCAGTGACCCGTGTTAGGGCCGAATTCACAGTTAGAAAAACACTGGTCTGCAACCCAGTGAGATGTGGCCCGATGCCAGCAGCCTATAGCCAATATCCTGCCGCCCTGCTCCTGTTCCTTACCATAGCACAGACAAATTGGTCCCTCTGGGATTTTGCGGAGCTTTTCTGTACCTATTGTGACCTAAAATGATGTTGACTTTTCTCAAAAATTGCAAATCAATTTGCGTTTTTAATGCAGGCTATTTTTGCAATATAATCGTAGATAGATAGTGAGGTGTCATTTATTTCATTCAACAGGAATTTGATTTGTACCCAGACTGTAACTATGTGTCATTGAGAAGAGGCATATATAACAATTTCCTATGGTAATTAGCATACTGCAAATCATAGAAAGCTACTGGAAATACTGTTCATCTGTTGAAGTTTCTGACGAAAAAAAATTCAAAGCAAAGGAAATGCTGCTCTTAGGCTACAGTCTTTAGAAATATAGCTTCAACTGTGTGTCAGCACAACAAACACTAGATGAAATGTTAATTTTGGAACCTTTTTCAAGCTTTTGAAGCATATAGTTTCATGTAAAATATCCACATTTTTTTTTTGACCTTGGCTCTGTGTTCTTCTGCATAACATTTGAGGCTTATGATAAATGGAAGTTAATAATGCAGGTTAAATGAAAGTGCCATCATTTCCTTATTTGTGATACGGCACTGAAAAAAACTCACATCAAAATAAAGCTCATTGTCTTCTTAATCATCCTCCATTTCCTTCTAAACTTTGCTTAGATATTGGTGATTGTTGCATAAATAGGTGTAAGTAGACATGTGAGTTTTAGGATTAGAGTATATCTGTTGATTTTGTGATTTAATGTGGAAAATGTTGGGATTTATATGTACATTGATTATTGCAACACCTGTGTACACACACCAACCCACACAAACACACACAGGCCTCTGTAGACAATCCCGCTCTGTCAGACAGACACTGTAAGGGTGGGTGGGGTTCCTGTTTCAAAAATAAAGGGGATCGCGCAGCAGGGTGATGCTCGAGGACACCAGAGAGTCAGCGGGGTTCTTACCCTGTTATCGCACAAATCAAATGCCACCCACTGCCAAAGTACCCTTGAGCAAAGCACTCTACTCCTCACAACACTTCAGCAGTGCTGCCACGCAGATCTGTACGATCCTGTGTGCACCTCTCGCTTCCTGTGTTTTTCCCCGTGTGTGTGTGTGTGTGTGTGTGTGTGTGAGTTTGTGTATCTCAGTGGGTAACACACACTCCCAGAGGCAAAAAAACTGTAATTCCTCTACAGAATAAGATCTGTATGTCTGTCTGTCTTTCTGTGCTCGTACGTGTGAAAACAAATCTGTCCTAAAAGCTCTCCTCTAACTTCGTCTCTTCCTTTGCTTTTGACTTCCAAAACCAGATAAAAGAAATGGCATTAAACCTCTCAATAGTACTTTTAAAGCTTGTCTTTAAAAGTGTTGTTTAAAACAGTAAGCTTAGGGCTACAGTAGCTAGCCTTGGGTAAACTGTCAAATTGTTCCATAGCCAGAGGTCTGCAATTAAGCTCGAGAACTAAGTATCCATAAATACAACTTAATAACTTTTCAAAGTGCTGCACATAATGAGTGGTTTGAAAATAAGACATTTACCACATTATTATGTTTTCATATGGTCGTCCTTGGGTTAAACCTCATATCTCCAAAACGCCAACTTCCAAGTGTTTAGTTTGGGCCCCATGCATGTTTTAAACATCATCCAGTGGGGTTTAAAGTTGGAGTTACAAGGATTTCAAATGGCTATAGTAATATGTATTAAGTGTTAACACAGAGAGAAACTAAAAAAGGGAAAATGCCCATCTTGCCTAAGGCCATTCTCTCTCTTTTTTCTTTTTTCTTTTTTTTTTTAAGTTCAGCAGCACATAGAGAGAAAAGAACCTCTGGGTGTTCAGTGTATCTCCATCTGGCTTCACAAATTTCCACAAACAGCCCTGTTGCCAGAGATTTATACCACACTGTTTTCCCCAACATATTGTCTACAGTTTGTACAGGAAACATGGCCAACTAAGCCAATAATTTAAAACAAATCTCATATTTAATTTAACAACACTCTACTAGATCATCCTGGTTTCTGCCATTTCTTGTTTGTCTGTTTTTATGTGTTCGCAAAATTCTCCCCCACTGAAAAATTAGGTTGGTTATTGTTTTCATTATGTTCACTGTCTCTCAGTCTCTGTCTTCTTCACTACAAGGGCTTCTTGTCTGTCCATTTACCCTGAGCTGCGCTGTGTCACTGATAGACTACTGTTCTACCAGACAGACTGGAAAAATGGATTACACTCCCAGAATGACAGGTTGAAACAAATAGTTTCAGCCAGGATCATACATCTACTGTACAAGTGTAAGGTGTATATAGTGTTGGCAAGAAGAAGCCAAGATGGAAAATAGTAATATTTGTTTTATTTAAGTTCACATTGGTCTCGTCTCTGGTTTGTGTGAGACAGATTGTTTTTGTAGATGTCAAAGCCAGTAGATATATGAACAACTAAAGATATAAACTGCTGCTATCCCTCAAAAAAGTCAGCTTTTCTGGGAAGAAGAAAGCAGTTCTTATTTTCCAGTGGGCGGCAATGTTGTTTTACATTTGATATATGGACTTATGTAGTATGATTTTCATAGCACCAGTGGTCATGGATTTTACCGGGTCCATTATGTAAAATTTACACTCAAGCTTTTGACATGGTAGCACAGTGTTGAAGGTTTTTCAGGGTACAGTAATGGAATACCCAGAAAATCCAGGTGATTTGACTAATTTGGGAAAATGTAAATATGCAAATAAATCTATCCAAGTGTGACTCATAACTTGCTTTAAATAATCAAAATGATATTGTATCATGATTTTAAGTAATCTTTTCAGTCACAGCTTTGGGTGAAAATTTTGTTTTTACACTTCACTCTTCATATTCGACACCTATATGAAATTCCCATCACAGCCGTTTATTGTTCCAGCTTCATTAGAGCAGTCGGGGGTCAAGTGACTCGGTCAAACAAGTCTTTTATTTACTTCCCCTGTCAGGATTTCCCCTGCTGGCCGGCAGAGTTCAACCGACAGCTGTCTGTTCACAAGCATCCCTTTTATCCGTGAGGTGTTAAAACCCCCAGACTGCCAACATCGCTCTTAATTTGACCTTGTTAAGGTTTGATTGATACAGCTTGTCAGGGCCATCGCTGGAAAACTGTGCATGAAACCTGCAGAAAAAGTGCTTTGAAAGACATTCAGTCAGTACTGGTCAATATCAACATAAATCCTCAAAGAGAAAAGAAGAGGGATCAACATTTAAACATCAATAGTTCAATACTACATTCATTTAGAAACTGTAGTAAACTTACCATAAACAAATGACACCATCCAACACGAAGACCAGCAGCCTCTGCAGACCCTATAATAATGTTAGCAGGTTTGATTTCACATTTTTTACTTACAGTAAGCTGTCAGTGCTTTTATTTATTATTTACAGTGCTGTAAACGTATACATTTGCAGATCAGAAAGAAAACATTAAATTGGATTGCTTTAAATAACTTCTTCTGAAATTGCTAGATGAAGAGTGGTAAAGCAAATTGTGGAAAAAAACAAACAAATCCTATCTGTGAATTCCATTGTAACAATAATGTAACTGGTTAATTGGCTCTGTTTTAATGGCATCAACCAGCTCACAGTTGTACATGTTGTGCACATGGACAATCAGGGCGTCCTTAAAAGCATCTGCTATATTCGTTAATAAATGTGTAGTGGCGCTGTGTTCTCAACCTGTCAGCTCACTAGTGGTGTTGAGATGGAAATAGAGCTGGTTGTTAGATGTCTATTCTTAGCAAAACAACCATTTTCTACCCCATTTTTCACTAAAATACTACTGTAACAACTCTTTTTGCACTGACTCATTTAAGTAAAAGCTCCCATCCTCTTTTTCCACCTTTGTGCAGTCATGGGTTCTTTCTTTCAGGTTTACCAGCTTTAAAAGGTACAAGGTATCACTGGCTAATTCTAATACATGGTTATAACATGAAGGCAGAATATTACTTCTTAGTGAGCTCACAGCATCACTGCTTTATAGTACAGCATCATGCCACAAGACGGCAACTGCATGTCACTCAGGCTTTTGACAGAGTACTCACTAAATCAAGAATTATTATCAAACATACTAGTAAATGTTACATATTTGTTGCGTAGCTGTCTGCCTGTCTTAATCAGATTTTCCACCACACACTGTGCCTTTTGTATTTGACTGTTTTCCTGATTACACTTGTTATTGATGACTGTGTATATACGTTTGGGCTTGTCAGTGATCATGTTTCGGCCGTAGCTGCATATGGAGCTGTTGAACTCGAGGACACATATATCTTTTCAACAGTTGGAGGGTCATCGATTCCTAGAAGGGAATTTCAATTTTGAAGTATTCCCATCTCCAGCTGTCACTTTATTCATTGAAATCTTACACACGGCTTCACTGAGATTTGCTATGTGTCCCTTTTCATTTGGGACAAATCTGAAATGCTGCCAAACTGCATCAGTTTCATTATTTGAGTGACCAACTCGTTTACACTAACGCCAAGGGTTTTCTTCCCCTGTCCAATCTGTGGAAGAGTGGTCATGTGATGGTAATGAAAATAGCACTGATGCTATTTTTCAATACCATGGTATGCCTTACTGTACTACCATCCAATCTACACAGTAATCCTAGCATTATAAGAGTCTGTCAACATCAGACATGCCGACAGTCTGATAGACTGGCAGGCACAGCGAGAGATAGACTGTTAAGCAGGCAGATACAGATGGGCAGTCAGACAGATGGACGACGCAACAGAAAGGCACACAGGCAAGCTGGTTGGTCGGTTGACTGTAAAAATCGGCTGGCTGGAATCACTGAGTGGCTGTCTGATTACATAAGCTGGTTGACCGGTTGGACAGTTGACCGACTGGATAAATGGTCACATAAAACCAGGCCCACTTATTTTTGTAAAAATGTCAAACCGCCATAGGATCAGTGTGCTGCCTTGATTGGGAAGGATAGTGAGATGGAAAGAGAGACAGACGGAAAGAAACAGAGCCAGACAAGGATAAAGAATCATGTTGGTCCGTCAGTTCAGTGACAGCTAGACGATTACTGCTCATTACCTGACTGACTAACTGACTGTGTGTGTGTGTTTGTGTCCACATGTGGATTAATTCTCATCTGTCTCCTGGTCAATCCTCCATTTAAGACACAAATCATACCACCATTTTATTCCAAGAGATGGACGGAGAAATAGGTTGATAACGTTTGTTTGGGTTTATCCTATGTGTTTACTTTAAGCTCAACATTGTGCACCGCTAACAATGATCTATAACCTTTAATATGTGTATATATGTACTATTGTAATGTGTCATGTTTATCCGATCACACATAATCTATTAACAAACTTGTTTTTGCTAAAAAAAAATAATCATCTAGGTCAATACCAGAGCTTGTTAGAAGCCTTTCACAAACCTTTTACATTTGCAGTTTCCAGTACCAGCCACGGTAGCTCTAAAATGCAGCCGGTACCTCTTTGATCAATGGAAGTCCCATACGCACCAGCCAACCTCGCTCTGAATATCTGACTAGTGTCAAAAATTAACCTTGGCCCTAAGCAAAAATGCCCTTGAAAGTTCACATTCCCATGAAATTAAAAATGAAGGAGCAAAGCGTACTCTCAATTATTAGTTATACCCATTCAACTTTGTTCACATTTTATTTGTTGAGTGGTGAAATATTCATGTGCGAACGCAACTGCTGTCCCCTGTGGGCCACCAAGGTGATTTATTATATCCTGTGACCAGGCAATTCTCTTTCGGGTTGAGAAAGGGGACCAAAAATGCAGCACCCAGCCTTAAAAGGTAGACAATTGTCACATTATCAACGGAGGAAATGCCAATCACATGCAATTTGCAGAATCATATTGAAATATATATATAAAGCTAAAACATGATGAGAAGGGGTGGATAAGAGTTCACATAAATGTGACATAAGAGAGCCTGTATTAAGAACAGAATAAAGAAAAACACCTAATAGCACGATAACATGCATTTCCTCTTATCTTTGCCCACAGAACATGCTGTTTGGTTTAGCTAGCAATTATTTTGCATTTAAAAAAAAAAAAAGAAATAGCAGAAAGCTCACAGCAATTTAGCTTGCATTACTTGTATTGCCGGGTATTAGTCCACCAGCAATAAGCATTACATCAATCAATAAATTTGTCACTTTATATCTTCTGGCTTTGCTCATACAAAGACCAATACAACTTCAGGGATAAACAGAGGCTTTGAAGCACTACAACATCCATCAACACAATATACACTCAGTTATTATCAGGTACACCGAGCTAAAATGAATGCAGCCTAGTTATAATGGTTATAATGTTCAGGTTTTGTTGAAACTGTTTCAGAGAAGTGTTGATTCATCTTTGTGATCATTTTGGAGGCTTCAGTTTGTGCTGTTGAATTGTATTGCATTATACTGACAGGTGTTTCTGTTTTCTTTTGTTTTGTTTTGAGGGCAGGCTTAATAAAAGAAACACCTTTCTGCATTAGTTTTAGCTACTTTAGGTGTACTTAATAAACTGGCAAGTGTATTTAGGTAAAAAAAAAAAGAACAGGTGAACTGTAATCACAAAATCACACAATTGCTAACTATCAAAAATACAAGTAAAATAATAAAAGGTTGGCAAAGAAAGGGGTAGCTAGTTTTCTGCTTAGGTCAACTAACCTTTCAATTGGGGCATCAGTTTTAATTCAGATGAAGACTTTTTGGCTCAATGTAGACGTCGAGGAGGAGTGTGTAAAAAGGGTTTTCACACACTATGTGTTTATTGATCATTTCAATTACCATAGTATGCCTTCACGCATGTATGAATCTGTGTACAGCAAAAAAAAATGAATCAATGTGCTTTTTACTCTTTAGTCAATAATAATAATACTAAAGTATAGGCGAGTTTTTCTTTGTTGCTGTAAACATATTAAGCAACTACACAAGTACGAGCAGTTGTCATCAACACAACTTGACAAATCCTCAACTAAAATATATAGTAAGAATAATGTATAATAATAATCATAGGTTTTACTGGGTGTTTCTTTAGTTTTACAGAAATTTGAAAACTTTTGGCATGCCCTATCCTCTACTGGCATAACCGCTGCACAATTATCTAATTAAAGGTAGGGAATGCTAACATTTTATAATTTCCGTCAGCTATAGCCAATATGACCGGAATGCTCAGTCTAAAAAAATATCTAAAAACCGAAATAATCCACAGGTTTGATTACTTGATCAGTGCATACAGTTGAACAAAAAAAAACAGAGGTGCCAGACATTACTGAGGCTAGAGTAGAAATCTTATTTACACCTATAAAAAGCAGAAACGTTCCCCTTCTTCTTGCTTCTCTTTTCTCGTCTTGTCTCGTCTCACCTTGCGCCCCTCTGTTTTGTCCTTCCTCCATTTCATCGGTCTCCTCTCTTTCTTTCATCTCTCTTTCTGTTTGTCACTTTTTGTGTGCTCCCTTATCCAATCTTGTCTGTCCTTTGTGTCCTTGCTTTCAGGCCAGAGAATTAAAATTATTCATTTTTACCATTCTCTGTTTTCACTGTCCTTTGTTTTGCCCGATAGTTAAATGGCTTGGTATTTTACTGTCTCTTTTGTCAATCCACCTTTCTTTTTCTTTCTCCAAAAGTGTTATTAATGTCTGCCTCTCCTCCCCTTTAAACATTCATTCTCTCCTTTTTTGTGCGTCACTCCAGCCCACATATCTGTTGACCTAGGTGACCTTTCAAATGATTAAAATATAATTGTATAAATCATTAATCATCATTGTCATCACTGCTTTGAATTTCGTTAGCATTTGAATCTTGTTTTAATTTCTGTCTTTCTCTTCCCTGTATTTTTACCTCTACTCCCATTACTTTTGGTTTTGTCTCTTATCCCCTGTCATTGTGGCATAGTTTTGTACGTAGTGAACCAAGGAAAATTGATTACGTCCGAACTTGTCCTCCAATTTTTGTTCTCTCATCAAGAGCTACTTAACTCTGCTCGCTTTCATGTTCACTCATAAGTAAAATTCTTTCACTAAATTTCTTGCGTTACTTGAAAAGCGGCAAAATGAAATGTAGACATGAAAGGATTCATAGCATCAATCAAAAGACTAAATGAAAAAAAATGAAAAGGGCAGTTTAAGAATTCAAAAAGTAGGTAAACGATAGAACAGCTAAATGAATCTGTTGAATTTAAGCATTACTATAATAATAAAAGTTATTATCTGTTAATTGGTACGCGTCTCTCAATCGGATACGGGGGAGGCATCTAAGGGAAATTCCGATAAGATTTCTCGAATATCCTCAACTGGCTCTTCTCAGCATGAAGCAGTAGTGCTAAATGTCTGAGCTCCTCAACCTATCCCTAAGATTGAGCTCAGACATCCCATAAAAGAATTTTGGGTGACGGGGCTCAATCATGGTGGAGTCCAACACACACAGAAAACGCACATTACAGCATAGTTGTTTTTTAGTGGCTAAAGGTGTGCTTAGACAGACAGTGCAGCAACTTTTCACCTCAGGTTCACGTTAATTCAACCCAAATAGCCAATGTATTATCTGTATAGACCTACACTGTAAACTAGCTGTCAACGGACGCACCGCTGTGTATAGGTATCTTTTTTCTTTTTTCTTCAGCCCAGCCTCTGACTGAACTCAGAGCTACCAGGAACTCCAGTAAGGATTGGGACATACACCTACTGGGAAATTTGAGCCTCGCTTATCTTGGGCAGAAACAGGCTTGGAGGTGTTTATCCTCATCTTAACCATTTACCTTTGGCTGCAAACCAGCCCGGTGAGTGGTGAAGGCCACGGTCTGATACAACAAACAGAACTTCATAATCTGCAAATACTCTCCATGAAAATCATTAACGGAACTGAAACAGGACCCAGCCTTAGTGGAGTTCAACAGCCGGAGCAGATGAGCTTGACTATTGTTGTTTATTTATCCATTCAAACAACATGCTTTTACTTCTGCTGCTGCAACTCAAAATTGTTGCCATTTCAGTTATTTAGCTTACCTCGGCTTAAAGCTCGAGTGCAGAAATTTTGTTTCCCCCTTGTGTATACTGCAAAATACATATAGACGTCTTGGTGATGATAGACTTAATCAGCGTTATGTGAACTCCTTTGGCGAGGGCTTGAATGTTATGGACGTTCATTTATATGAAATAGTCCCGCACTCCAACTTCAACCTTGAAATTATTTGAATCCATGTCAGAACTTCCAGGCATATAACAGTATAAATGTCAGATTTTAATTTCCATACACTATTCTTTGCTGTTGATTTTATCGCTTTCAATTTCAGCTCTTTTTTTCCTTTAGCATCCTCTCAATTCTCCTCCTCAAATCGTTTAACCATCAGCTCTCAATTAATTTCAAATGGCTATTTCAGCACAACCTCAAGTGCAATCTAGAGCTCGAACAACATCTGACTCTTCACCTTAGTTTAACTGTTCTAGTGTAAATTCTTAAATTGCATTATTTTATTTTTTGTTTTTTATTTCAGGCTCACAATATGGTTGATTACCATGAATAGTGCATCAGGAGCATTGTAGCTCAGTAACGTACTATATCAAATTAATATGATTTATTTTTAGAGAGTGGGAGAATCACTCCCTTCACTCCCTTTTTCTTTAATGAAGAATAAAACAGGAAATCAGAGTAGCACGGAGATGGGAAAATACAAAAGAGAAGGTGTCGAAGGGACCTGATATCAGGCCAGCAGGAATCTCCATGGCTGGGGGTATTAACCACAACATCAACAGGATCAACACTGAACACAGTTGAATTTTACTGCCACATACTTATAGTATATATCTTGTGTCAGGTTTTCAGAGTATCGACTTATTGTTTGCTTTCAGAAGTCAACAGTCAACTGTCTTGCTGTGTTTTCAGAGATGTATCTTTTTTAACATTTCTTTCTGTGTTTCAGGTTGTCAGGATTCATGCTGCCCTCCCCTATAGTCAGCAGTGGATCTATATTGGCCTTGTGGTTTACCACAGACTTTGCTGTCAGTGCACAGGGCTTCAAAGCTGTATATGAAGGTAAGACAATGTGTGAGTGTGGATAGTGATGTGTGAATGTTGGCCATGATACAAAGATCATTTCTGAGGCAAAAGTGATGACAGATTTCACCTGCAAAGTGACTGGACCATGTTCAGAAATGTTGTGTGAATAGCTGTGAGCTACCACGGTATGCTACAAGAAACAAAAATAATGCTGAACATTACTGGTTGTGATTATTACTGACCAGCACATAAAGTATCCACAAAAAGTGCTGTATTTAGAAATTACAGTTTGTTTACTACAGAGTATCCAAATGACAGGATGGTTGCAGTTGCTGGGTGTTACTTCCATGACATGCACAGAGCTCATGGCAAAGGGCCACACTTTGGTTGCAGTTGCTGTTGATTTGATGATATATAATTCAGGTTATGTATCTTATCATTGCCTAACTTTTAAAACATCATTGTTTGTCTTAATATGCATCAGATGGGGTTTGTTTGGGATCAGAAAGAAGTTAGTATTTAATGCATGTCAGTTTATAGCATTGAGAAATCAGAGGGTAAACTCTTCTTTTGATCAAAATGAGTTGGACAAGCAGTGATATGCATAGAGTAAAACTGTATGCCTGAACCCTACATCTGATTTAGGAAAATAGCTGTTGATGTTAATAGTTCTGTGTGGGCTACTCTTGGCTCGCAGCCCAGAGCTGTTGTCTTGGTCATCCCTTAATTTGATCAGGCTACTTTAATGTATACACTATATATTGTATGTATACATATACTATAGTCATATATTCGTATTTCTACATTGAAGGTCCATGTTCACATCAGTGCTTGTTGCGTTGACTTCCTGGCTACATGTTGTTTTGCTGTCTGCCTTACGTGTGTGTTATGAACTTGGTATACAAGACTTTTCCATGTCTGCGTGCCTGTTGAGATGCGACACAAATGCTTAGCCTGACCTTTTGAAGATGCACCCATGCGCACACACACACACACACACACACACACACACACACACAAACACACAAAACACACACACACACACACACAGAGTGTTCCATTACGCTTGCATAAGAGTTCATCCATGAATCATGAACTCTAAATATCAAAGACAAACTCAAGAGACCAGATATACACACTTACTCCCCTGTGTGTGTGTGTGTTTCACCTTTATCCTACTCTGTGTATACTGTATATCGCTGTGTGTGTGTGTATATGTGCGTGTGTGTGTGTGTGTATTCCTGGATGTGTGTCATTTGTGTGTTTGTGTATGTTGAAGGCGAACCTGACAGCCATTAAAGATTTTTTTCCAGGAAGTACTTTGTCTTTATTTTTTCTTTCCATTGTTCCATTTCACATCTGTGGGGACCCTTAAGTGTGTTTGTTGCCTCAGGAGTGTGTGTGTGTGTATGTGTGTGCATTTGTGCGTATAACTGACAGGTCTTTGTGCTAATGTCTATTTTTTCTCTATGTTGCTTTGTTTTGCATTGATGTCCTAGACTTCAAAAAATGATGTCTGTGTGTATGTGTGCTTGTGTGTAAAAAGTCAATGTGTATGTATTTGTGGGTAATTGTTGTGCTACTATGTTTGTGTGTGTGTGTGTGTTGCTAAAGAAAATGGCATTTTAATGTATCAGAACAGGGTCTGACATTTATCAAATGTTCTTTTTGTGAGTACATGAGATCAGTCATCAGTCATGTCATCAGTCCTTGTATGTGCAAGTTCCAGCTAACTGGTTAGCTGTGTAATTTATATTTATGCCTGTAAACATTGCTTGACTTTACTGAGCCAAGCCAAATATGAGAGAGTGAACATTTGGTAACAATAATGGAAAAAAATTAAACAAGTAATAAAATAGTTGTGAACTGCCAATTTGATTCAATATAGATGTAAGAAGATTCTATTCCTCACTGCAGGATATGAGACGGAGGATAAACTGTGACACTTAACACTATATGCCTTTTATATGTGCAAAATACAATTATATAAAAACAGGAACAGTTTGAGGCAAAGTTAATCTAGTGACACTGTTCAAAGGATTGCGTCTCTCAAATGAGAAACAAACAATTATCAAAGACCATGTCCTTTGGCACATTTATTGCAATTTACCAAAGTCATTGTGCACTGAAAAGGTAATTGCATGTTTGATATAACCCGTTGAGAGATCAGATATCAGTTACACATCTCAAATCGCCAGACGATTTCAGAGAGATTTCAGTACTACAAACACTGCAACTTTAACCACATTTTAAAGATAACACTCAAATACTCCTGTTAAAGCAAATCAAGATCCATAAAGACCAACCTAGTCATGACATTTTGAAACAAGAACACTTCTCACCTGTCTTGTCACGCTGTTCAAGCCAAAGCCTGTCACAGTTAAAAAAAAAAAAAAAAGTGATTTTAAGCAATGGGAGAAACACCTTAGGGACTGCAAACCGTTGCCGAATCGAAAACAGATCCACCATTCATCTGTAATTTGGAATGCTTGTTATAATCTGTAGTGTTAGACAGGCAAAAGTTTGTTTTCATCCAACCAAGAAACATAGTGGGACCACCTACGATGTGAGGATCCTCAGTTGATTGTTTGATGTGAATATACTTTTATCATGTCTTCATGTTCAGTAAAGGCATAGTTTTACTGAGCATATCAACCTTTATGCTCTTTAATTTATCCTTTAGCCTCTATCCCTCTTAGACTATGTAAAGCAGGAGACCCTGCATATATTTTCCATAAATTGCTAATGTGAATACTGTTCAGAACTGATCATAAAAATACTTGGGTATTGATAGGTTACAGGGTCAGAAACCTGAATTCTTAACCATGAGATGAGAGCTTAAGTCCCGTCTCATAGTACATTTGTATCCCCTTGCGGCCCATCGCCCTAGCAGACTTGACAAGATGACAGCGAACATATCACGTATATGGCCAAAGTCCACGAGGGCTCGGTCCCCAGGTCCAGGAGGTGGACATTTGGATTCAGTCATACATGGTTGTAGACTACTAATCGCTAAACTGTCACCCCTCAGTGACTGTGAACTTTAAAGTTACCCATCGATATATGCCATTCATAGATTTGTTCTCTGTGTTTTAAACTACTATGTACACATTTCTGAGCTTTTGGTATTTTGATTGTTGTTATTGATCATGATTTTTCCTGAAAGACCCATTCTTTGATTTAAGTATAGCTTTAAAAGCTGTACCCTTGTCCTAAAACCTCTTCCTAGCTTATTGTTTTAGTTTTGGTGTGACTATTTTTAATGGTTGTGTCTTTGTATTTTGGCTGTGGTCCCTGTCATGGCAATGGCTTCATGCTGTCAAAGTCAAAGAAAAACAGACACAAAAGAAATCACTAAACCGAACTGCACACAAGCTGATTTAGCCAAATAGCAGTTGGAGATGAGGTCAATATTTTTATTCAAAATATCCCAACCATTTTTTCTCTCTACTGCTACCTTGTCTCTGTCTCTCTCCTACACCTCTTTTCTCTTTGTCCATGTCATCCTCTCCCCTCCCCACTCTTTCTCTACTTCTGTTCATTTAAACTAATTCACACTAACAAAGAATCCATCCAGCCCTTTCTTTTTATTGTCATTAACAACCTGTCTGTCTGTCAGGCCCTCTCTGTTAACATAGCCAGTTGTGTTAATAAACCTTTTCTCTGTTCTATCCTTTTATTAAATAAAACCAAATTGAACCATAAGTCTGAACACATAGGTAACTGATAAGACCCCGGCTGCCAAAGAGAGAGATGGATGGAGGGAGAGAAAGAGAAAGGGGTGGGTCAAATGAAGCGGTGGAAAGCAAGGCCTAGCAAGTTTGCAAACACACTCTGCAAGAGAAGATAATCATCAATTAATTTCCCCTGAAGCAAAAAGAGAGACAGACAGTAAGACAGAGAGGCAGGGGGGTGGGGGTGTGGCCATTGATTGTATTTCCCCACACAATATAGAGTGGGCAAAATATAGTCACAACAGAAAGCGCAAAGAAAGGCTGTTTGATTCGATCAATCACTACAGATACCATCGATACGTTCAAAACATAGAAAGCAGGTGATTATAGTGATTCAAGACAGGGATGGGGTGAATAAACAGAAATAGGGGATTTTGTATCCGTCTATATTTCTAGTTTGTTGTTTTCACCACATTAGGGGTAAAACACAACATTATTGAAGAGGACAAACATCTTACATTTCATCATCATCATCATCATCAAATTAAAAAGAGAAGAATTTGAAGTGCTTCACTCGTCTTTTATTAACAGTGATGGTGTTTTGATAGTATTTTTGGATTCAGATGCTTCAGGGTACTCAATGGAGGATTTTTTGTCTCATTTAATCTCCCTAACCATCATCTTCATCTGTTTCCCCTGCAAAAAAAGTCATACAACAATTTTAGAATATTTTGTATGGGTGTTAGACCTGCCGCCATAGCTATGGATTTGTTGGAAGCAATACGGATTAAGCCCAGGGTTGTGTCTACTACTTCTTCACAATGTTGGTGTGGTTCAAATCTAAAAGATGCCTTGGTGCACGTTCCTGCTAGAGCATCGAGATTCACATGTAGCAGTCATGGGGCCAAACGGGTTAGGGCTAAGGTTGGGACGAGTGGTGGTCTCTTTAGTTCTGAACCCTTTTAGACTCAGTAAGTTGACTAAATTGAGCTCTTCTTCAACAAAAAAATTGGTTGGATTTTGTATCATGTGTATATATGTATATATATATATGTATGTATGTATGTTCACTTGGTTTGACGGTGCAACCTTAACAACAAATCTCTTTTTGTACAAAATGATTATGTATGTATAATACAGTATATTGTAAATACAAAATGATGATTAACATTAAGTGTGTACCAAATGAAACACTGGTACATCAGATTTTACTCAAAAATATATTTTTAATGGGTAAATTCTACTTAAGGCCAGTATACAAATGACCATAAAACAAATTATTTTCAGGAGAAAAGATGTTGTAACAATTCTAATTTCACATCTTGACTAAGAATACAAGAGATCTGCTCTAATAAGCAAGACCTATTAATTATAAACTGTTGATAATTATGTACATTATGCACTAACAGTTGAGCAGTGTGTGCATGTTTTCTAGAGACAAAAAAGAGGGAGAGAGAGATTATTGACTTCCAGCACCACCTTTACTGTAACTTAAAGACAAAGTAGAAACATCATCTTCAAAGGCTCAACATCCCGCCCCCACTCTCCCCAAACACACATACGCCCACACACACACACACACACACTCTAAGAGAAAGAGGCCGAGTGTACGTTTTTCAGTCCCTAGGCTAGCTGCAGAGTTTCCTCTTCTGTTGAGGGACTTCTGTGAAAAACAGGACTTGGAAACCCTTTAAAGGGACTTTGCACATTAAAAACACACACACACACTCACACACACACAAGCGCACATACAGGCTCATACACACACAAGCACAAACATATGCACACACGTGCATACATGACTGTTGGAGATTACATAGGGATCTCTGTGGGAAAGCAATAGAGGGAGAATAAAGATAGGAAAAGGGAAGTAAGAGAGCAGGGCTGTGTGTGTGTGTGTGTGTGTGTGTGTGTGTGTGTACATGTTCCAGCATATGTGTTACAGGTCATGGGTAGTTTTGCTCATTGCTTGTTGTTATGGCAATATTCAACCATGTCACCATGTATAGGTTATTATGGGGTATCACTTTTACACTGCATTACAACATGTAATGTGTGAGTGCCCGTGCCTGAATGTGTGTGTATCTGTAAAATTGCAGGAAGTTCATCCCCTTCGGTGTTGGCATTTCCACCGCTTCTCTCTCACTCTCTCTGCTGTGTAGACTGGTGTAGAATCCATTAGGAACACTTCTAGGAGCTTCCAAATCTTGCTGACTTGATGCAAGGCTTTGCACAGACTGTGGCAAGAGCCCTGTAGCCACCAACCATTGGACGAGATGCAAAAAGATAGCAGCCTCCTGCTAGGGGATTTGGGGTCCTTAGACATGATGTTACACATAAGAAAGATTTATTCATCTAGAGTTTTTTCCGATGCCTCTAGCCAGATAGTTTTCTTAGTGGTGCCTTTATTTCACAGAGTTTCGCCTTACTAAATCTCAGAGGGCTGCAAATAGCCATTGCAGGAAATTGCGCGAGTGTAAATGGGAGTTGTGACATAATATGATTATAAACCATGTGGCAGACTGACAAAAAAATATTTGGAAGGCTGGTTTTCAAATACAAGGTTTCAGAGAGATTTTTTATAAGGTCATGATGAACCACTAAATTGTTTATTATAGATACAATGGCAATTTAGCCACCACTTTAAGGTTAGGTAGTTACTTATTTGGTGGCTCCTACTAACTCCTACTAAAAATTCACATCAGAAGCGAGGGGTGGTGTGTCAACATCCATCTGTTCGATCAATTCTGACTCCAATGTACATTTGTCGGTCACTGTCCTCAGAAGCAGCTGTCCTGTCAGCAGCAGCTCCGGAGGAGCTGAAAGGACGGCGACAGCGACAGCGACAGGTCAAACTATCCTCACCAGGCTGACTAACATCAGAAATTGACAAAGATAGTTTTCAAGTAGTGATAGTGAGGCTTATACAGGAAGAAAACAGATTTTTTATTTATTGATTCTTTGTTTTTATTCCCCCACCCAATGTATGGTGGGAGAGGTATGCCAATAGTGACAGCAGGAAGCTCAAAGAGAAAGTTGGGGGCTCGATCAATCATTACAGATACCCTTAATATGTTCAAAAAACATAGAAAGTACCTGTTCAATGAGATAGATGCGTCAAAAATGCTTTCTATGCGGATTGTCCTGTAATGTTTAAATTATCGTGTCTTAAAATCACAACCTGAATTAATTTCTAACAGCATGCTCCATCCAACATTGCACGTTGCATTTCAAAATCCATTTTCTCACCACATGCTGTACTTTGTTTTTGTACTCAGATCTTGGCTGATGCAATTTCCCTGTTGAATGACAGTCGACCAGCCTGTTAGGTTCCAAAGTAAAATCCAGTTGGCCAGCTTGCTAAATAAAGAAAGACCAACACAAAGCTTGCTGTTTTTGTGTATCCATAAAGAAAAATGTATTTTTAATATCTAAAACACGCTTGCACCATCTGCTCACAAGCACCAGTGGCTAAAAGCAAGGGTGACTTGCATAAGATATTTTTTCCAGTCATTGTTTCCTGAGCTTCTCATCACATTTGTTATCATACTTTTGAATCCATTTGATAGTTTTAACAGTAATGATCAGCTACATTTCTGTCAGCACACATTTCTTCTGAACACATGGTAGCTGCTGATGTAATAAAATGCTTGTGTTCTATGTTAAGCATTTATACATTCACAATAATAACTGCTTTAATTAAGTTACAGAATTATTGAGCTATTGAGATTTGGCAACAGCAACACAGACTCCATTTATCTGAGTGAAAGTTAGAGGGTAAACAAGTCTCAGTCATTCAAAAGGAAAATAAATTCATTTGGATTTCCTTTTGATTAGCTTGTTGAGGAAATGGGTTGAATGTATACTGATGAAATGGGTTATATATATATATATATGTAAAATGTTAGCTGTTTGAAGTGGAAATGGTTGGGGTGAATGAAATGGATGGGCTCAGTGTAAACCTTAAATGATGTTTACGAAAATTGCTTAGAGAGCACACTTACACACATACATGTAAATGAAAACACCTTGCAAACACACAAATTATACAAGATTATACACCTTAGATTCTCATTTCAGGTGCTTAGTGTTTGCAGGTTAGGTTTGTAAATATAGAACCGTAGAACATCCCTTCATTTCTTAAATGGAAAAGATGCTGCAACCAGCTGGGACAAATGATACATAAAACATAGAAAATGTTATTTCTAAAAAGTGTGGCTTTTTGTTTTGTTTTTTTTTTCTGAGCAGGATATCAATGATTATGATTACCACTGACATTTACTGCATTTCTCTGTTAGCAGTGCATAGCCTATTGTAGCTGGCCATCGACCTGTTATCCCCTGCTCCTATCAGTATCTGTGTGCCCTTCATTGAGAATAATAGGTTGGCGAGTTTAGTCAAAGCCAATGGATTCAGCAGGGAAGCTTCTTAGAGCAACCACAGCAAATCATTAAAGGAAGGAAGGAAGGAAGGACTACTGGTGGATTTGTCAACTTGGACAGTCAGGTGCTCCTACATATTTGTTTGTGTTTGTGTGTGTGTGTGTGTGTGTGTGTGTGTGTGTGTGTGTGTGTGTGTGTGTGTGTGTGTGTGTGCTGGAGAGATAAAGAGAGAGAAAGAGCGACAGCGATAGACGATGGGAGAAAAAAAAGGGAGACACAGTCCGTTACAGCATTAACCCATATTGACTGGAACACCATAGGAAGCTCTTCACTGTGGGAGTGTGTCATATAACGCTGTTGTTACTGACGCCAGCAGTAGTCAGCTACATCGATCGAAGCAGCAATGTCAACTGTCCTGCTGTGTGAGTGAGTGTGTGTGTGTGTTGTGTGTGTCTGCCCATGGTGGGGTAGCAGAGGAGTGTTCAAGGGTGATACCACCGTCATCAAAGCGTGTTGTCAGAGCCAAGACTCTCACACTCTCCCTCACACACACACATACTCGTAGTGAGTGTGTAATCAACTTCCCACCATGTAGTAAAGTCAATATGACATCTAAGTGGTTTGAACTTAGCACCCTTTTTGTGCTATTTTCAGTCTAGCTGGACTCTGAGCAAAGTAACTAAGAGCAGAAGGTGGGATAAATGGTCACTGTCACATCTCGGAAATGTTCAGCACATTCACAGTGTTGTTTCGTTGACTACTGGACATGTCGTCTTGAGCAGCTAAAGATACAAGACCGTATTTAGAGTTGAGTCAGGCCTTCATATTGAAAAGTTTCTGCCAAAGCTGCTTACTTCGGCATTCACACCTCGTATCTGTTATATGTTGTGTGCTCATTCAAAATGTAGCCATCTTGTTCTTTTTCATCCAGTGTCCAATCAGAAAATAGGTCTGCGTGACATAAAGTATTTTCACACCTCTAATGGATGCGTCCTCGCGATTATTTATGTGTTCAGATTTGGCAAGAAGACTTTGATCTCTACCTTGTCCCAGGTAATTTCCTAATAGTGATACAGATACAAATTATAAACCACTATTATCATCTAAATTTCAGTATATTATGTTTGTCTTATGATACATTGAGAGTAATGGAAGGTTAATAAAACTATAGAGATACTACATGATTATCCTTGTTATTATATGGTATTTGCACGAATGCACATTATGAATAAATGTAAAAAGGTTCTCTAAATGTGTTTTTTTTTTTTTTTTTATGGAAATGTTCTGCTAGTACTTCTTCCTCAAGTCCAGAGACATGACAATGTAGTATTATCAAGGTATTAGCATTCAGGTGGTCATTTATCACTGGTATATACATTATAAGCCACTGCAATGTAAGAATAATGTATGTGAAGCTTAAATTCCATATATATTCTTATATTATAAAGCCATAGTATCTTGTTAATCAAAGGGCTCTGAATGGTGTTTGAATTTATGGAAATGAATATCATTAATCTGGTATATTATATATATTATTATTATTATTAAACTCAGGTATTATGAAACTGTCCCCAGCCTTACAGGGACCGCTGAAATATTTGACTTTAGAATTTGAAAAAGGAAGCACCCGAATGCACCATTAGTTTTGGACTCTAGACTAGGACTTCCTTGTCTATGGAGGTGGAACTGGTTTATTCTGGCTTTCATGTTGTCTAAAAGACTCTCTGTCATAGGCCACATCGTCTTTGAATTAGGACCCACTTAGTGTGTGTCATTCAATTCAATTAGCTTAATTGGCATGGATGTAACAAAGACAGTATTGCCAAAGAGTCAATTAATAATGAGATTATTGTAAAAAAATGAAAAAGAAAAAAAAATACAATTCATAAAATCAAGAAAATAGAAAACATACAGCTTTGTCTGTGGCCCAGTATTCAGGTTTTTAGGCAGGTTCAGTGATTCAACATGGCAAGCTTCACTCGCCATTGGCCTAGTTCTACCCCTGGTGCCACTCTAAATTGAGTCCTAATCTTAGGGCACGTCCCACTCAGACAGGTGGGATTGTATGCCTGCCATTAAACACTTAAGCTGATGATCTATGAAGTAGATTGTATGAGAGTACAGATGCTGTAGTGGTATTGATTTTCCGGGTCAATATTCTACCAGAAATAGTGTTTGAAAGTCTCACAGACACATACTGTAGCTTATATGTTAAACCTAGGTCTGCTAGCCACAAATGTAAATCACTGAAGAGACAAATATGTGGATTTGTTTTTTATGATATAAATATTAGCTTAACTTTCTCACTGACCATAATAGACAGTGTATAACAATACCATTGTGCATTTGTTTATCACATTGCTGAACTCAAATGATAATGCTGCATTCAGTGACCTTCAGAAATGTACACGTGGAGATTTATTTTGTATGGGTTTTATCTGATAATTTAACACAGGACCTCCCAAGTTCTGATTTTCTTATAGGGATCCCTTATCTCCTATGTTGCACTAGTTACAATTTAATGCTGTTCAAATGCACTGTAATAGTTTGATGGGAATTGGCAGAGATAAAAGATTTCTGTAGCATTTTCATATCTGTGTGCCCCCATTTATCCTGTGTGTTTCTCTCTGTGATGATAAGCAAAGCTTATAAAATCTGTGTGAAAATCTTTGAGACAAAAAGTGCTCGCTTACTGTCATTTAAACTACGCTCTCTCTGACTCGCAGTCATGCTTTCAGTTTCTCTCTGGTTTTCACTGATTGAGTTTCTAACTCTGGCTCTGTCTCATACCTTAAATCTTTAACACATCAGTGCCATCCAAGGGAAAATGGCAGATTATTATTATCAAATTCTGGTTGTGGCTTGTAGCATGGTTCCAGTGAATATTTATAAACATTTTTTAGAACTTAGATATCCCTTTCTTGACAAATTGACTCTTTTTCTGTCTTGTGTTTTTCAAAGACTCAGTCAAGGGGTCACAGATGAGTTACAGTCACTAGAGATTTTCTTTTCAATCCAATATCAAGTATAATCCTGATACCTGAACTGTAATAACCCTTTTAATACCCTAAAAGGGTATTAAAAAGGATAAGTCTTTGTAACTTTTACTAGAAATCAAGAAAGAAAGGTATAATCACAAGCTTAATCAGACCCCAGATTTCTGAGTGATACAAATGTTTTTTTTTTGTTGTTTTTTTTTTTATTGTTTTTCAACATTTACCCTTTCCAGTAGTTTTTTCTAATATCCATCTATTACCTGACATTTTTGATAATCAAATGCCTGTGTGTGAATCTAGTAAACAACCACTAATGTAGGGCTAACTGTAACTCATTTTGTCTTGTTTTTCTGCAGTTATAACAGAACATTGCAGTACTGGCAGTGGCATTCACAGTTTTTTGACGAGTTGAAGTTTTAACGTGTGGAGGGAGCTGGGGGGAAAGAATTACACTTCCTGCTCAATATAGTTACTTGCCACATTTTAGATATTTGAGATTATTTCTGCACCAAATACACATTCAATGTCATTGTGAATAATTGTTTAGATTCTGTTTTTTCTTGAGCATTATAAATGCATTTTATATGGGTTTATTAAGTACACCTAGCTAAAACTAATGCAGTATAATACAAAAATCCTGCAGTAAATCCTCCCTTCAAGAAGGTTGTAATGTTCAGATTTTGTTGAAATTGTATTGCATTATACTGAGAGGTGTTTCTGTTATTTTCACCTACCTTCATTGAGTGGAATGTCAGTATAGATCAATAAAGTTCAACAGCACAACAAACTACTAGCCTGGCATCACCAGACAAATTCACAAATGCATATCAGTCTGGAACCTCCATTTAATTTTGATTTCCAAAGGTTATCGACAGGCGGAGACAACCAATCAGAGCAATGAAACGCCGTCCTGTCGTGCGGTACATCTAGTTAAAAGTACAGCAAATCCATATTTCTTTTGAACATAAAGTTTTAGTGCAGTTTTGTTCTTCTTTTAGAGAAAATTTCAAAGTCTGTTCAACACTTCTGCTGTAGCCGGCCATGGAACACTCCGCATCAACGGCAGCCATCTTGGTTATTTAGGAAGATGTCTCTGTCTGTCAGTTATCGTATTAAACTTGCCCCTTATTAGATAAATGGTTGTGATTGGCTCGCCACATACCAGTACCGAGGAAATCTGTCTGAATGGGAGAGGGGCCAGACGTATAGAGCAAATAAAACATGAGCTTGCAGATTTGTCTGGTTCCCAGGCTAACAAACTAGAGGACCCAAGATGACCATAAAGTTAAAGCTGGAGTAGGTAACTTCGGAGAAACTGGCTAGAGCTAGATTTTGAGTATCCAACTGATAAAATGTAGGTCTGTAATAAGCTTATCCAGTTATTTCATTCGGGCTGAATGAAATGATTGGATGAGGTTATTACAGGCCTTTAAACCGGATTTTTCGCTTTTGTCAGAGCATTTCATTTATTGATTGCTGTCTGGATGTAAAGAGAATTTCAACAAATATAACAAAAAAATGTTTCTAAGATCAATATCATGCTCTACCTTTAAATCAACACCTTTTTAAAACAGGTTGAACAAAAACTGAAAACTATAACTTCCATAAAGGTAGGATTTTATTGTATTGGACCACATAGATTTAGCTAGGTGTACCTAATTATAAACCTGATAAACTTGGTAACTGAGTTTCTTGCTATAGAGAGTATATTTGTACATCAGCATTGTTCCATTCTTTAAGGAAATCCTTTCTCTGTTTGGGGAGTGCAGCACGGACACACAGATACTGTACAGTATTTTCACAAAAAAAAAATTTGATGAATTTGATGCACTTGCATGATTCCTGCTGTTTTTTATTTTTATTTTTATTTTTTTTGGGTTATATCCACATGGTTGACTGCACTTAGTGTAAGTTGCTTTGGATAAAGGCATCAGCTAAATAAATGCAATGTACTTTTATTTGTGTGCCATTACCCCTTTTTTTTTTTTTTTAACCTCAAACCAGCTTTTGTAAAAATGGTGATGAAAGAGCTACGCTGGTGATACTGATAAAACTGTGGTGATCATTTTTAGCCTGTGATAACTGTACTGTTAATAATTACATAGTCATGCCGGCCTTACAGGGAGCTACAAAAGTGTGAACACTAAAATTTTATTCCATATACGGTATCACATTCTCCTGAATGGAGACTGAAATATTCTGAGTGGAGTTCAGAGAGGTGTCTGGATCCTACATTTCAAAGTCTGCATATTTTATTAAAAGTAAATGCAGCTCAGCTCTCATCTGTAGCTTAAATAGACATCTGCCCAAACTTATTTGTGCTTCTTGTTGGTTTTTTGTGCTTGTGGCTTTCTGTATACATGCAGTTAGAAGGCCGTTTCATCCGTACCACATAGGAATACCAAATCACAGAAAGAACTGGAGTTTCTGGTGACTTTTGAGTTCAGTTAGAGGCTGAACACAAACACATGCTCACACACACACACACACACACACAGGCACACCCCCCACAGACACGGTCAGTGCGTCTGTTGCTAGCTCACTTAAAGCTAATGTCTGTACAGTTGGTACATTGGCTGTTTGGGCTGAATAAACACAAACGGTCCACCGGTCAAATTCGCACGGATGATGGGAGGTGAAAATTTGCTTTCTGTCTGAACACACCTTTAGGAACTTGTGTTGGTGAGCTCATGGCACGGGACAGGCAGGACAGCATTGAACGCAGCTTACTAAGGGTAAAACCATCATATAAGTACAGCAAGTAAAATACACAAAGTACCATAAATACTGAAGCTAAAAGTGTTTTCGTATTGCTTTTTTGTCCCATTTACCACTGTTATTAATACAAGTGTGCAGTGTCCACTGGAAGAGATCATGTGGAGGACAATCCCCGGCACCTCTACCAAATTCAATAATGCTTATTCCAAAGGAAACGGTACATGGCTGTTAACAGTTTGGGATCAAATCAATCCTTTTCAGCTCTTGTGGTAAAAAAACATTCAGACCTTGCTTGTTGGCCTGTGTCACTTAAAGTTATTTTATGTCTGTTGCTCGATTTTAAGGTGCGTAGAACTGATGGATCGGAAAACAAATTCAGGAGGTGCATAACTTTGCATGTACTCAGTTATTTGTGACGTGCATGTGTGGCCTGTTTCATAGAATAACAACGAGAGACCAATGCCTAGTCACTGACAGAAACAATAGGAAAAAAAAACTGAAAATATTTTTTTAATAAAATGAGGACAGGAGAAGAGACGGTGTAAATATATGGAAGACGGAAGCAGAAATGAGAATCAAAGAAGGTGCATCAAAAAGTGAGAGTAGAGAGGTGAAGGCAGATAGAAGAGGAGTGAGAAAAAAGAGAAGAGCAGGAGAGTAGACTGGAGAGGAAAGAAGAGCAGACAATCCCTAGAATACCAAGCACTTCTCTGGCCGAGAGAGAAAGAAGAGAAGAGAGGAGGGGTTGCAGTGAAAGATGGAGAGCATCCACAGAATACCAAAAAGAGGATAAATGCTAGGAGGCTTTTCAAGCCATTTTCACATTAATTCCAAAGTCTTTGCTTGTAGTTAAAAATAGACACGCATACTTGAATGTAGTTAGCGGTACCTTGTTCTAGTAACTGCTTTTCTTTGCTTAGTTGTTTTGATGACATTACCACAAAGTACTTAATAACAAATTGTATATTTACTTAAACAAACAATTTGTCAGTAGATGGAAGTATTCCGAAATGCAGAAAACAGATTGAAGAAGAAGAGGAAAAAGAGGGGATCAGAAGTGAAAATAAGAAATGAAAAGAGAGACGATAGTAAAGGAGAGGAAACGATGAAGAAAAAGAGAAAAGAGAGAGAACTGACTCTAAGAATCATGCTCGCTTGGCTGAACTCGTACCTTTTCCCAAGATGCATTCTGTTTGAGATGTGCCTAAAAATAGGACACACACACACACATACATCCACACACATTCAGAGACACATACCTCTCCCTGGGGTGCACACTGAGACGTATACACTGCAGACAAGCTGCAGACACATACAGACTCAAGACATCATGTTGTCTCACCTTAACTATCCGCCACAAGTTGTTAACATTTTTACGGAGAGAAAGAGCAGGAAAGGACTGGGTTTAGAGAAAGGTAAAGAAAGAGACCAACAGGGGCCATATTGACACAAAATAAGGTGATATTCAAGTAATAATTGATAAAATACCAACAAAGCTGCATAACCTATGTGCCATATCATGGAGTACATTAACTACACAAGCGCATCATGATCAGCCTAACACTAATCATCTGACTGGTCCATAGCAATGCAGGCAAAGTACTTTGCATATCGTTGCTGTTGGATTATAATCTTGCAAGTTGAGTTTTGAGTTTCATGCTTTCCAATTAGCGAAGTGATTACATTCTTTTCCATGAGTTGAGACATATTTTCAGGCCCTCAGGCGTAAAACCCTCTAAAAACCGTTTGCATTTTGCCAAAACAGCACTTTCATCCATCTTAAAACAAGGATGTTTTTCTTAGTGCACAGAAGTTGACATTTTAGAGATACATGGGTTTCACCTGACAGCAGTGATATCTTAATGTGATTATGTTTACTCCAAAGAAGAACATAATTACACAGCATAATCACTGCATGGCATTTACACGGATCCAGCTTTACATTCATTTTTGTCTTAATTACGGTACAATCACAGTGGTTTGTGCCTGTGTTTTTTAATCAAGGCTGTCACTGACACTCCTTAACCCCTTCTTGTTTTTCTCAGGTGTTTTCAGTAGTTTGGTCATGCCAAATCCATATCTCCGGAGAATACATAATAGTGCTCAGTGCTGTACTGTGTATGCCTTGGTTGTTTGCTAGGCATATAGTATGTTATACTATTGGGGAAAATGCCTTGAAACAGACACCATCATGAAATGGCCCTTGAACAACAGCAAAATCATCTGTGCTCTTTTCTTTCTGTTTTTTTTTTACCCAACAGTATTATCCACTTTGTTTTTTTTTCAGGTTAGCCGGCCTGCACTGCTGTAGCTGCAAGGCAGTCTTGTGCCCTTTGAGCTCCTGCTGTGTCTGTTAGTAGTGAAAAACTATGACTACAATAGAAGAAAGTGTTGAATGTGATCACAGCCAAACAGAAACCAATCAGGCCATTTATGTACTATAATCACAGCTCAAATTAAATTGTTCACGTGTTGTCTGTGTAGCTCATGTGGCCGTGTCAGTGACAATTGTATTTCCTCGTCATTTCTGCATTAAACAGATGTCACATATAGTCTGGGTTGTAGCTGGAGGTTTTACTTTATAGAGCCATGAAAGTGGCTTAATTGCACTCATCATTTGATGAATAATGGTTACATGATTGTGCTGGAGAGGTAATGAGAGTGAGAAAAGTCAATAGAAAAGAAAAGTCCACTATGTCTGCCTGCAGCCTTTTAGCTCTTTCTTTTACCTTTTCTCATATCTTTCAGGAGCACCTCGTCATCCCTCTACAGCTCTATTTCTTTCTCCATCCCACTCTCTCTTTCTTTCACTGTCCTCCATCTTTCTTTTCACAAGAGGCTCTTATGGGGTGTAGATAACTGGCTTGCTTTATTACCAGTCTGTCTTCATGCTGTCAGTCCATGGGCTATTTACTTTCACAAATCATGACTCAGCTCATGAACTCCATGTACAGTACAAAGGTAGGAGGAAAGGTAAGTTGGTGAGTAGGTAGGTACAGAGTAAGAACAGATGTGGCATGCCTCCTCTTTTGTGAAACCAGATTAGGTTTTTACTTAATTGTGAACTGTTTTGTGTGTTGATTTTCTAGATTCACTAATTACAGAGTATTTGCATTATAACATCATACAGTTACGTTATGAGGGGTTCAGGGCCAAAACACCGGAGCCCAGTTAACAAACAAGGCCAATTCTTATGTATCATCAATAAAACGAACAGCCAATAAGGTATATACAACACACACACATATGGTAGACGCTCTTTAAACTTCAAATCCTCTCTGCTACTTTGATCTGTTGCACAGGCTTAATGCAATCACTCCCTTCCTCTCCCCCCCTCTGCTTTCCCAACATACACTTTTAAACCAAGTAAAATACAATTCTGTGTCTATAATTCAGTGTAGATAGAACCGTGCACAGGGGGGAAACATACATACATATTATCCTCGTATTTGATGTTAACAGACAGCAATGGTGATACATGGGCTAAGTGAATGCAGCCTAGGTATGATTTTTTATTTTTTTTTGCTCTCAGTGTACAACACATACACACACATCCAAACAACACTGAAAATCTACAGCCATGATAGTGGCTCTGTGAGGCTGCTTTGAACTAAATACAAACGTTTTACCATGTTCACTATCTTAATTCAGCATGGTAGCATGCTGACATTCGCTCATTAGTCGTAAACCAAAGTGTTCAAACTTTATATTACATTTTTAACCTGATCATCACACTCAATGCAAAGTTAAGGGGTCACCAAATGGATTAGAATTCATCCTGAGGGGAACGTGAATATCCTTATAAAGTTTGATGGCAATCCATTCAATAGTTGTTTAAATAGTCTAGTTTGAAACCAAAGTGGTAAAACCTATGCATAAAATACATTATGAGAAAAAGAAAAGTTACTGCCCTACACCACCAAAAAACAGACTGTTAGAGGTTGATAAGACATGTTGGCTTTTGAAGTGCGACAATGTATGTTTGAAATTAGTTGAGATAGAAAAAAAAAAAAAGATAATTTTTGCATTGCTGAGAATTTGCCCTAACCCTGTCAGCGCAGGCAGTCCTAATGTGGAAGATAACTGAGGCTCTGCTGTCAAACTTCTACCATCTAAGTCTGCTGTTCTCACCATTACACTTGATTTTGGAGATTTTGCCCTTTCAACGTCAGCAAGTTCTGCTATTTAACAGTTAAAGCTATTTCATCTCTGTCACTGCCAGTAGGCCATTCTCTACACTGCAGCTGATACTAAGGACAGATGATTTTTGAGAAGTTGCCTTAACCTTGTCAATGTAATTTTAAAACTTGGCATTCCTGTTATGGCACATTATGACAATCTGACATGTTGTGACAGAAGTTGACTTTGCTATTCTGACAGTGGCTCTGATGGTGGCATTTAATGAATTGAAGATGTGCCATAATAAACTTTTCTTCCACAGATGTGTCATTTTCACCACCTCGTTGAGTTTACTTTAGGACAACGCACATCTTGTGCAGTGGTATTGAATTAAATAACTCCCACCCTGTTTATGTCTCAGTACAAAATCACCCCTTATGGTTTTAGACACACATATTTATTTAAAACTAGATTTGTGAAATTCTTTACTAGACAGTATCAATAACAAAACAATCAGTGTGTGTTAGTCATGCTCAATCATTACATTTTTAAAAAGTCTAATATTTACATAAGCTTTTCTGTTAAATTACCAAATAAATCCTGGATCATGGCATTAGCACAGATTATAGACAGTATGGTTCTCTTCTCAGAAAAGGGGGGGAAAAAAAAGAAAAACAGCAAAACAATGCTTCCCCAGCCATCATCCCCTTGTTACATTTGAACAATCCCCTTTAGAGCAGCTTTGGACAACCAACCAGCCAGTCAGCCAGGAGTCACATCCAGCTCTCACTGTGTCCTGTCATTTACCAATCAGAGCTGGAGCCATAACACAGATGGATTTGGCAAACGCAGCCAGCTCCAGACAGAATTGGACATTGAGCGATTTCGGAATTTTTGGCTCAACAACCTATAGAAGTAGTATTAGCATCTCCAGTGCCAAATCTCTGTGCATGTAGTTATAAAACCATAAGCATTATCATCATTTAACCTTTTGAAACTGGCCGGCTCCTCTAAATTCTCCTGAATTGTTTTGGGTGAGACATTTTGTGTCACACACAGACACACACAGAGACACACACACACACACGTATACACATATATATATATATGTATATGTGTGTGTGTGTATATGTATATATATGTATATATATGTGTGTGTGTGTGTGTGTGTGTGTGTGTGTGTATGTATATATATGTGTATATATATATATGTATATATCTATATGTATATGTATGTATATATATGTGTATATATATATATGTATATATCTATATGTATATGTATGTATATATATGTGTATATATATATATATATATGTATATATCTATATGTATATGTATGTATATATATGTGTATATATATATATATATGTATATATCTATATGTATATGTATGTATATATATATGTATGTGTATATATAACAACCTGCACTGGGCCAAGTAATAGTTCCGCACATAACACCCAGTAAAACCACAACAGAGCCAGGCTGGCTTTTTCTCCATGTCTAACCTCTCCTCGCTTTAACATTGTGTATTATGCAAACACAAAAGTGGCATCAGTATGTTCATCTAGCGCTCAGCAAGAAAGCAACGACCCCAAATGTCGAACTGTTTCTTTAAAATCAGATCTCATTATCACAATTTTTGCGATTAACTGTTTAGTTCAGTTTGTTTGGGGGTTGTTTAATCAGCGGTACTGAGTGAAAGTTCAGTCAACATGTGACAAGATTAAATAACTTAATAACTTACTGTCAGTTACATGTTTAAAGTTGACATTCCCTCCCCCTGCTCTGTATGCCGCGGGAAGCCGTAGTGTTTTCACTGTTGCAGAGTGGCAGCTCTCCTGCCAGCAAGTTTATCTGATTACCTTAATAGAATTCACTACGGTGAAATTTGAACTCTTTGCTGCATCTTCTCCTTGGCCAGAATGCACTGGGTGTGTGACACTCTGAATAAATGAACAGGATCTCTGATAGCACTCTGTCAGAGTGTACTCTCTGTGTTTGGAAACACATTTTAGAAGTTAAAACTGGAACACAGCAGGCCAGAAATAGTTCCACCCCTCTCTAATCCTTCTGTTTAGTAGAAAGCTGAATGTGACTGTTTGATATTTAGCACGATTATGTATTATTGTCCAGTCACACCAAGAGTTTGTTTTTGATGACAATGGTCTTAGTTGTCTCTACCGTTAGTAAATAAAAATGGCTGTTTAGGCTCCGTAACAGGCCAGTTGGCACCGCAGTTGTAGTTAAAGTCTGAGAAAAGCTCTTCTGGAAGGATGGAGCCACCCTGAAGAAATAACTTTCTCTCTCTCTCTCCATCTCCCTAATGCATATGTCCTTCCTCAAGCCTTAAGGGTCATTCCCAGTCAGACACATTAACAAGGCTGACTGCATAAACGCCTTGCTCATTGATCAAAACACACTCACTCACACACACACGCACACAAGGTAGCATTAGGCGAAGACATGCATAAGTATTTCTCCTTCACTCTCTTGCCTGGTATCTCTCTCACTCTGTCTCCGCTATTTACATCCAAAGCAGTTTCATAAAGCAGACAGTTCAGAAGACAGTACTGACAGCACCCATAGAAGATCCATCAAAACCACCTAAAGGTGACAGATGGCTCAACAAGGATGTAGATGATTTCTTTTGACCTACTCGTTCTTGTTCACATTAACAGCATGCCTACACAGAAAGTGTTTCAGCCGCGTATTTCAGTCCTGCGTCTCACACAATTTTAATCAATCCAGCCGTCTACACGGGCAGCGTAACGACTCACGTTTCACTCACGCGTAAACGCGACCTGAGGCTTATTTGTACGCGTCAAGTCGAGTTTCTTCTGTGTTTTACGCAAGCAACTTCAGTGATTGCGTGTCGGGCTCTGAGCGCTGCCAAAACACAGATGACCTACAACTCAATACTGTGCATGAATGCATCACGTGTAGATATAGAAAAAGCACTCAAGCTGCTATTATTTGGGGGTTTTGAAAACCTACACCAGCGATAATACTAAGCGTTGTCTGTTCCGCGTTATACTGTATTTGAAAATTACTTTTTCAGTTAATGTTGACCATTGTCATTTTTTAAAGTTACATTTACAAAATGTTATATGTTTTTTCTTTTGTATAGTTTTTCTTCTTCACTTCACAAAAGGGGCCCTGCATGGTAATTCAGCAGTCCACATGTGTTCCACAGTTACAACCCTGTGCATGCCTCTTACAATTTGAAACATCTCTGCCTGCGGTCACACCGACTGCACACAGCTCAGTGCTGATGATTGGCCCCTAGTCTGTGTGACCAACAGTTGGATCAGCTGGTGGTCACACAGAATATTCTTTTGTTCAAGAGACACAATCTTGATATCTTGGTGATGGTTTGTGGGTCCTCTAAACAGGTGGCTCCCAACCTGGGAGTGCAATCCCCCCATAGGGTACCCAGATAAATTTAAGGGGTCACAGGATAATACACACACACACACATATATATATATATATATATGTTGCACAGTTGTTTTTATCTGTCTTAACCCTATTTTTTGCTTTTTTGTCCGGATACTTTACCTCTTCAGGCCTCTCAAAGTACTTCAGATTAAATAGGCTGAGAAAGAAAAATCACTCTGCTCACAGCTCGTGTCAATACTAAGGCCGTAACTCGTGACAAGGGTTGCAAGTACACACTGATTTGTTTTATGGGGTCACAAGCCAGAAAGGTTGGGAACCACTGCTCTAAATTATCTTAACAATCATCAAGATGGATGTTGGTTGAATTGTGTTAACAGTCTAATTGTTCCATCTCTGGGAATCATTTAATTTTTCTCTCATGTATGCTTTCATTGTAATGCTTACTAATTAATTAAGTACAATATGTTTTTGTCATACAGTACCCGATGTACCTTTTTCATGGACATGTGCCTGCGGCCAATGAGAGGCCAAGCTGGTCTTCAAACATCCGTTTAAAGCGTAAAATTATATTTACTGTTTTGTCTCTCTTTCTCTTTGTCTGTCTCTTTCTGCCATGTTTTTCGACATTCTGCTGTGGTTCATCCAAGCATGGATTTACTATTAAACAAGTTGTGAGACAGGAACCCAGCACAGTGTCTGTTACTGTGTGTGTTTGTGTGTGTGTGGTCACCAGTTGTGTCGCTTCCCGCCTGAGATACAGGTCACTTCCTGCCTACCCAAATGTCGCTTTCTTTCGCCACCGATGACTCACACACACAAACACAAATACACACAGACACACACATTCACTTGTCTTGCCCTGGGCTGCAATGAGCATATCAGCAGTCAAATTCCCTCCACAACTGGAGTGCAACAAAATCACTGACCACAACAGACTCACAAACACGACCCCCCCACCCCACACACACACACACACACACACACACAATCCACTCACACACTACCACCGGTTAGGTTGTAGAGTTGTGGCCTGTGTTGACAGCTTTCACTGTGAGAACTGAAATCAGTCATGGATTATTCTGCTTCGTGTGTGTGCGTGTGTGTGTGTGTGTGTGTGTGTGTGTGTGTGTGTGTGTCTGCATCTGTGCATGTGGTAACCAAACCAGCAGATTGCCAGCAGTCGCTTGGTTGTTTTCTGCCTGCTCATGCAACAAATCCAATTCCAGGCAGTCAGCAAACCAGAGATGTCTATCTAAAAGAGTTTTGCCACCAGAGCCACTGAGGCCAAAATACAATTTTAGCCAGTATGCAAAGCTTTAGCTATTATTTCTTTATGGCTGAGTTTAAACTTAAAAAAAGGGAAAGAAATTCAAACACCATGGGCTTAAAATGCCTTGAACCCCTCTGGGTGATAGCTTCAAGAGGTGAAATCAGGGCCAGATCGAGGAAGTTGGTTAGATATTTCGTTTTTCATATTTCTATGCCCATAGACACCAGAATGAACCCATGCCCGTACAACACAGGAGTGTGTGTGGAAATTGTCTTCCATTGTCAGGTTGTTTCATATAATTTGTCATCAGTGAGTGACAAAAATGTATTGTAGTTTCCTAGAGTCAGCCGGGCATCAATCATGTGTGATTTCAGTCACCGTAATGAAATGTTTAAGTTTGTACTCCTTTGTTCTCCCTCCTCTTTGCTCTTCATATGTGCACAGTTTTACATAACAGTAGCTATGAAGCATGCATATGTGTGAGTGCATGTGGAGTGGTTAAATGTCCAGACAGACCAGCCAGCAGAGGCCAAGTAGAGCTCTGCTCTTCGCTACTTCCCACTCCACTGCCGTTGTTGGCTCTTGTCTGTACACTTGATTGTAACAGTGCTTCACTTGTTCAACTTCATTTCTCTCCACTGTGTGAAAGAGACCGGCTGGGGGAGGCAGAGAGAAAGAGGGATGGAAAAGAAACGAGGCTGTGAAAGTAAGGGTAGAGTTGGAACATTAGCTTGCAAAAAAATGTTTAAACTTCATCTCCAATGTGACAATAAGATAAAAGGAACAAATTCAACATGTCATTCTCTCCCACACAGAAGAATACTAGGCAACCTGCTATGACATAAATGGCTGGTAGCAATATTAATGACTCTGTGGTAGCGTGAACGTGGCAGAGCAGTGCAGAGGATTTATCCCGACTCGAATCTGAAAAGGTTGAAGAGGTCAACTATCAAGTGCTCCACTGCAAACGTCGGCTCTATTTTAACTGAGACTCAACGTACCCGCCACCTCAATTATTTAACTACACGACTGTGAAAAGCAGGGCAGGTGGAGAGCGAGACTGAAGAACAGAGAGGAGGAGAGAGAAAACAGTCAAGAGTTTGGGCTGCAGTTAATGATGACCATCACCTCACTGATGATGCTAATAAAACTATTAGTGTAGAAACCTTTGCTTCACAACATGGCCACTACCTGGTGGGCAAAAAAATATTTTCACTGTTCATCAAGTCACGAATCCCTTCAGAGGAAGTGCTGAATCCGTGATGACTAAATGTTATTACATATGCATGGAGAGTGTTAATATTAATGGCCACATTGCTGTCAGCTTTTTAATATTCAAAGAAAGAAAGACAGAGTGGAGGGCGAGAGAGGTCAAGCACTGTGTAAAGCAAAGCACAGTGCAAAGTGAAGCTGCGCTCTACATAACACGTCATGCTAAACATGGTTATGTGTAGCATTTTCCATCAATTGATGCCTACAGCACTGATTTGGGGACATTTCTACACTCTTATTGTTAATAAACACAACTATCTACTTGCCTCTGCAATCAGTTGTATGTTTTATACATGTGTAAGTGTTCCTCTTACACAGCTGTTGGATTGCTGTATGGCACAGAGCAGGGGGAATTGAACAGGTCATATACCGTTTGTGTTACAGTTGTTAGCTAGATAAACTGTAATTGTTGGTACCGTTTAAGTTCATGAGTTATTTTTCAGCTTCACATGCTCCTGCCCTGTGGACTGGAGTAGGACTGCATGTTAGAAACCAGAGGGAAAGGACCAGTATGAATTTGTTAAATTCTTTAGCATTACGGCATTTTTGTCTAACTTCAACAACCACTAAAAAGTCACTGCCATTTAAATGCACGTATTCCCAATTGTGTCTTTCTGTCCGAGTAGAATTATCTCAGGTATGTTATGTAATTGGAGTAACCGTGGTCCCAGTTTCGTTTCTATTTCTATGAAATTACTGCTTTGCACTTTATTAGAATTAAACCCCCCCTCCCATCTCCCCCTCTCTCCCTCTGTCTCTTCCATCCACTCATGTCTGATGTGTCAGTCAGTCAGGGTATTAGCAAATCAAAGTGTGTGTGTGTGTCTTTGAGAAGCTGCATGTGTGTTTGACGTGAATGTGTGCATTGTGTGTATGTGTGTGTGTGTGCTCTATCTAGTGGAGCCAGCCTTGTGGTAATCTGACGTGCTTGGTTGACGTTCTTTAGTTGAAACTTTGCATGACTCCGTGACAATCTCCGCTTAAGCTGGAAGACAGGGCAAACCTTTGTGCGTGTGTGCGAGAGAGAGTGTGTACGTAAAAGAGACAGACAGACCGACCGACCGACAGAAGGAGAGAGTGAAAGGCAGAAGGCAAGAAAGTGAGAGAGAGGGCAACAAGAATATTAAGTATGTGTTCAAGAAAGAGAGGGAGAGACAGTAAGCCTTTGAATTTGTATTTGGGTTTGTGTATGAGGGTTTAAACTAGGCCATTGTAGGATCAAATATATCTGTGTGTATGGTTGTGTGTGTGTATGTGCCTGTGTGTGTTGCAGTGCAGGTGTGCTTTTCTTGAGAAAAACAAAAAGAAATCCTCTTTGTTACTGTCCACTTGAGAGAGAGAAAAAAAAGTGAAATGCAAACTGCTATGGCATTTTTTCTTTTAAAAGTCTACATGTTATGTCGGTTTTATGATGTTTTTTTATTCATTGTTAGATCAACATAATATGCATTTTACTTTCTCCATGGTTGCTAGAACACAATCCTACAAGGATACAAATGAAATAATTCCACTTCATTTAAATAGCCAATTGCTGATGCTACAACCATGAAGCTCTCAGGTGACACAAAGTAGACCAAACTGTGGCTTCATTCTCTTTACATTTAACATTAACCCTGACCCGAAACTAATCCTAATCCTAATATCCACTTCCCAAGGCTTTTATCGTATAGACATACTGTTTATACATACATGTCCATTGGTGAGAGGAGCGCGGCGCATCTTTGTCGTCACTATCAGTATTTAACTACCTCATTACTCATTCACATGTGAGAAAACAACAACAACATTAACATAATGTACTCAAACTATCATGTGAGTTTTAATGAAAATTGAGTTTGATGCAGTAACTTATTGCTGGCTGGCTTGCTGCAGTAACGTTAGATATCAGGAAGACTGGTCAGACTGGTGGGCGCAGGTCTGTAGGTAGACAGGCAGGTCACCCTCTTATCATTTCACTCGGTCCGGATTAAATGATTGGACGGGCTTATTACAGTCCAGCAACAGAGCATTTAAATTATTTATTGCTATCGGGACGTAAAGAGCATTTCAACAAATACAACAAAAAGTGCTTCCACGATAAATTGACTACCCTGCCTTTAACAAAAAATGGGCTCTGCAATCAAAGCGGTCTTGCTTTCCTGTCGAAATGGTGCTGCATGACATGGGGTTTCACAGACTGACTACCCTTCGGTATTTCTCAGCCAAAAATCTCAAAATCTTCGAGGAACGTGATGCAACAGCAGTTGCTCACAGCAGTTAAAACGAATCAATAGCAGGCTGCTAAGAATGTGGGATTGTCTGCTTGCCAGCAAAGCGGATCTTTACACCTGTAACGAGTGATGAGTTTTCAGGATCGGCATGTCGGCAGGGTAATTATGGAGCCTCATCGCACTCCTGCTGTGAGAGAGTCAGCATGCCTCCGTTTAATTGCCCTCCAATGCTCCTGACCTCAAGCGGGACGTCCCAATTGTTATCAAACATGCTTGATAATTGTCTTTGGTGGTTTTCTGGTGTGAGAACTGTCACTGCGGTCAGCATCAGGACAGCAATTACACTGGGTAAAACCGGGAGAGGACAAACGGCCGTCCTGTCATCCATTTTGTCACATTATATATGTTTTGTTTTTTATTTTGGTTATTGACCGCCACCAGTATTACCTTTCAGAACGCGAACGTCAATGTGGAAAGAGCGTAATCCTAAAATGTTTTTTTGTTCTGGTGGCAGCTTTTTTCTTGACAGGAAGGTGCAGGGAATTCTCTAAATCTTCTATCATACACAAAACCACACAAACACTGTCATGCTTCAGTGCTTCCCTCTGTTTCAACTTAGCCTGATCTAATCGAGCCCAGTGCATGACACACACTTGCACACACACAAACTCGCAGACATGTGGAGCTGAAATGGTTAGGAGCTGTATAAATTTTTCATGAATACAGAAGGTGTTCTTTCACTCCGTTGTGTCGCACGTGTGTGTGTGTGTGTGTGTGTGTGTGTGTGTGTGTGTGTGTGTGTGTGTGTGTGTGTGTGTGTGTGTCTTGCTCTGGGCTTGATCAGATCTGAAATTGAAAAACATCTGTGGATGTTTTTTGCTGGTGGCTTTCAACAGAGTGTGTATGTGTCATACATGAGTCCGCCGGTCACACTAGCTGAGAAAATTAAAATTAAACATCTTTATTGTGTTGTACCCTTCACAGGAGCGGACTGGACAAGATAAGATAAGATGAAACTTTAATAAAGTGTGTGGAGAAATTAGGTCATCACAGACAAAAAAGCAGCGCGAGTGCACCCACACTAGCAATAAAACTGTACCAAAATGACACCTTGAGAAAATAAAATACAAAATGATATCTATGTTCTGTGCTGGTTTGAGGTGTGATGGGGAATATGGATTACTGACTTCCGAGGTGTGGATAAAGTTTTTACTGCACTTCAATTTAAAAAAGTAACTGCACCCAGACAAATAATCTGGCTTGTGCTGCCAACTAGTGGTGACAACGTGTTCTTTCCCCACACTGTGCAGGGCAACAGTGCTTTTCATCCACACAAGAGCTAGTGTGCAAGTAGTCCAGCAATTTAGTTTGGCACCTCCAAAATCGAATCAGTATAAGGAAATATACACTGGCTTTTATTAAGCTTTCAGGATATACTCGCATATATCACGAGTTTGAGCCATGCAGGACAAAAGGTGACAAAGCGTGACACTATTCTGAGTAAGTTATTAATAACTCAGAGAAATATTGCGTGCAATAGTCCACCTTCCACCTTCTCTTCCTGTCTCTCTGTCCCTCTGTCTTCTCTGTCTCTCTCTCTTTCTCTCTCCCTCACACACACATGCAAGCAGCTTTAATATCTACAGTGTTGAGGCTTCACCTATGAGTTTTCATCCTTCAGTGTTATCCGTAGCTTCGTAGCTTTTTGTGTACACCGCTGGCGCCAAAAAATGTAATGTGCGGGAGAGATGCATAAAGCCGGCGATTTGTGGGTGGGGTCGGGTTTGTTTGGTTCATCAACTCATTTTCTTTGCAGGTTGGGCAGGTGCGAGTATTAAAAAACCTTGACCTGCACATCACTATTCCCTAAGCTGCAAAAACACTGTATTTTACTTTTCTTATAATGCAACTCACGTATTTCGCACACGTCTCTCAAATTTAACACCTACAGTTTGTAACACAGGTGGCACGCAATGACAGCATCAAATTTGTGAATTTCCGTCGGTATTTTAGCTCATGATTGGGTTGCTGGTGTTGGTGGGAAAAGGAGCGTGCACCATGTAGGCACTTTAATATGAAGATAATTTAAAGACCTACCCGCCACCTACCCATCCGATGCCACATTTAATTCCTAATTCCTTTCATTCCTATATTTCTCTCTCTCACCTGTATGGTGTCTCTAACCCTAAGCCTTTCAAATAAAGCATTTACTGAGAAAAATAATCTGGAAACGAGATGGCATGTCATGCTCTCTTGCTGTGTTTTGCTCTTTTAAATCTTTTCTTTCAAACAGAGCATGAAATGTTGCAGCAGAGAAAAGCACATTAATTACTTTATTTTTATATTATTTATTACCATATTTATAATTATCATTTGTTTCAGTAAGATTTGTGACAATGGTTTTTCGACTGCTTGCCTGTGCATATATTTGACTGTTTGTGTGACACAGATGCAATGGAAGAGTCATGTCCTACATGTGACTACAGTCTGTGTGTCTGTTCATCCTAATGGGTTGGATATTTGTGTCCACCCATCAAACCAGTTTAAGAGTAGAGCTTTATGGCAGTTCGCAGGGTTAAATAGCCTTGCTGAGGCCCCGAGGCTCAGCTCATTGGGAATTGAACTGGCAACCTTCAGGGTCACACAGACTGAATCTCTTCCTGGCCGTTCTAAACGATCTAGATAACGAGCCCGTTGAGAGTCGATGAGTGTGTAGATTAGCATAAATTAACATAAATTAGGAGGGCAATTAATATTCTGTTCAATCTGTTCAGAAGTCATCTGACTTTCTAGAGGGAAAGACAGAGAGAAAGAAAAACAGGAAGATACAGGCGAGAGACACAAGAAAGAAATCAGATCTTACCTAATAATGTGCTGTCAAAAAATGTGATCAGATGAAATGATTTGATTGGTTGTTTTTGTTATCAAAGACAAGTGAATAAATACTTGTGAGGAGGAATAAATACTATAATTAATATTCATTCAGCTGAAGAAGTGACTATTGATCTAATACTTTTTTTTGATCTAATACTTTAAAGATGGCAGTGATAATATTAGGTCTTAAAGAGATATTTCACTAAACCACGATTTTGAATGCATCATGCTTGATAAATTTAATACAAAAGTAGCTCATATCCCTTTTTTTTTTTAATTTAAAGACTTTTTTGAAAACACATACTTTGTCATTACTCTTTCACTCTGAACTCAATGGAAGGCTAAGCATTTTTTGACATTAGAGATGGTAGTTTGGAAAACAAACATTTAACTCAAGGTTTAAATGCTACTTTTTCCAGAGCTTCAAACCGTATTGTACACCCTTTATTTACCAAAGGATGAGAACATGGACACAGACGTCAAGATGTCCTCAAAGTGCTATGGATGACATTATAATGGCTACTGAGACATAAAGCTTTAGAAAAAGCTAGTAAGTGGACCTTGAGTTGGGTTAGTTTTGTCGAACTACTTTAAAGGTATGTCCTTCCATCATTAACATTTGTTGGTGCTTTGGGCTACACATATTTCTTTATCTGCATCATTTTAATTAACCGTATTGCATCAGTGTCGTTTGGTGAATATCTGTCACTGGATTTGTTTCATACTTCAAAAGATCTCAGTTAATGTTAAACAAGGTTATGCAAAATGGCTTCTGCTTTGAAGATATGTATCAATGATGGTCTGACTTTACTGAAAGTAGCCTTTATATTAATGTATCCGTGTAATCCAATCCTTGTGGGATGTTTGATCATATGCAACGCACTTCTTCACTGTAGCATCAACATTTCCGCAAGGGTAAAAAAATGCTTATTAATCAATACCCCATGCTACTGAACACAAACAAGAAGCTACAAGATGGCTTTACAGTTTCATCTAAATGACTTCACGTACGCACACACACACACACATACAAAGTAATTGAAACAACACACATGCAGCATGCTACAGTAGGAAGACAAATAACAGTGCAACATCATTTAAAGGACCACTAGAGAACATTCATCATAACCAGTGTCTCAGTTTTTACACTGTCCTGTTAAAGCGAAGGTTTAAGTAATTAGGGGTGGATTCCTGCTTTATTAGACAAAACCCTGTTAAGAGAAATAAAAAAAAAATAAAAAAACGCACTTAAAACAAATTAGGTCAACATGGCAAGGATACTGCCCAGCAAAGGTTGTCACTTTGCTTTCCTTATGTGCTTGTGACAGTAGGACTGTATAGAAAAGAGGAAAATAATGAGACAACACTCAGAGGGATACTGACCTGCAGCTCTCATAGTGCTGATATCCCAGGACTCCTAGAATCCAGGCATTTCATGAGTATATTATGAGAAAATAAAAAAAACATACACCGTATTCTTACCTATTTGTGCCCCCATGCTTCCCTCACTTGCGTCTCTTCCTCGCTCGTCAGCTCCTCCCACTACAAACCCAAGGGAGAGATGCCAGATATGGGACGCATGAACATAGGAATCAACACATTTGCCCGTTGGGGAATCTTTGCCCAGTCCGGCATCATTTGGAAACAATGTAATCTGCATAGACAATGTTGCTCAAGTGCTCAACTGACACAGAGGTTTTAACAGTTTCCACTGTTTCGTTATGTCACTTTAGAGCTCGATTTTGCCCACACAATGTGATGTTCTACTGTTCTGAATGCTGTTTTTCTCTGTGTGTTAATGCAACACTTTGTCTTTTCACTGTTGCAAAGACTATTGTATTGGTACACACTAAACACAATGAATGTACGTTCTCCTAATGAACAAACTTTTCTCACATTATTTCTATTCATTTTAAGTGCTTTTTTTAAGCAATCAAAATTTAGTACAAAACATACACTGGTAGAGTTCAGACACGCAAGTGCCTGAATCTCATATAATTGGGCAGGATTAAAGCATATCTATCGGGTATCCCAGTTGTTATCAATAGTCAGTCTGAATGATATTCACATTATCACGTGTGTTGCTGTGTAGAAACATTTGATAGTCACAGACCACACTTGTTTAATACTAAAGCCTTTCGATAATCCTTTTTGTGTCATCAGTCCGTCCCACCAGTAGTACAAGTATTCATAGTGATTTCAACGTTGTTCTTTATTTCCATGTAGCCAACTAGTAAAGTATCTGAACCAGTTGATATGAAATTATTTTGGTTAATTACCACCCATGTGGTTAATAAATCGTAAACAGCAGCAGTCTTGAACGTTTGTCACAGCAAACACGTATGATCCCGCAGCCTCGACACTGATCAACACACAGCCTGCAGCCCCTGTACACCACTTCAGGGGAAACACATCTTTTTAAAGAAACCCACATCTCTCCTATCTACATCTTCAAATTGGCTCATTCGCACTATTACATTTCCAAAGTGGTTTATGTAACGGATTTCATTTCCTTGTGCATTCCAAATGATAATTAAATGTGAAATTCATTATAGATAGTGTGCAACCACAACTATTTTCACACAGTTTATCAAAAAGGTGCATTGCAGAATTTGCACTTGGCTGCATTTTGGCTCCTGTGCCTTGAGTCTCTCATAAAGGTTGGTTAATAAAGCAGACATATACACACACATACACACACAAACATTTTCATGATGGCCAAAAGTATCATAATCCAGGCGCTTAGTGTATGTCAATCTATCAAAGGACACTGCAAGGCAGAAAAGCAGCAAGCAAAAATATTTGGAAAATAATTGAATGCTGAGAAAATAACAAATATTTTGGTGTATAAAAAGAAGAGATCAGATGTATGTGTGTGGGCCATGGAGATATTACCTCTGGACTTTAGTAACTAAGATACCATGTAAAAGCCAATCTTTTGAAACAGGAATTGAAAGCAGGAAAGATCCAGAGTCTATTTAAGGTGAGCAACAGAGGGTGAAAAAAAATCAAAAGAGAGGAAACAAAATCACAAAACATGGTTAGTCAGAAAAAAAAAAGTGAAAATATTATGGAAATTATACTGGGATACGATTCCGATAGATGAATATGGAACCACTTAATGCTGTAGATATAAAAGAGAAGATGAAATGGTAGATGAGAGAATGAAGTCTGATGTATGGGGTCCGTGGAGACGACACACAGAGTCTTGTTATTTAGAAATGCTTTAAAGGTAAGAAGTGGAGGTGAAGTGATGTGAATGCAAAAATGCTAAGTGCTATCTAATACATGGAGACAGTTTACAAAGGGAAGATGGGAAACACCAAAGAATAGGAAGATGAAATAAAGCTTTCAAAGGTTAATGTGGATTCAAAAAGGAAATGGGGATAAGAAACAATGACACAGGAAGAGTGGGTATTGAGGGATGGCATGAAAGGGAGGGCGAAGGGGGAGAATATTGAAAAGAGTAAAGTAGAAGAAGCGAGAGGGGACAAAAGAAAGAAGCAAAGAGGTGTGGGCAAGAGCCTTGCATTCCATTCCATTTCATTTTTCAGCAATTAGTGAATGAAGTGTATTTGCCTCCGTGTAAGTCTAAGTGTATGCCGTGTGTGTGTGTCTTATCTGTGTAGGTGTGTGGCTATCTGTGTGCATGTTAGATGAAAGTGTTGTGTGGTGTTTACGCTAGCCGGAGTCATGCCGTGAACAATAAGAATCCTTGATCATACATCAAAGACTTCACATTGACACGCACACTCACACTCACTTTGACAAAAACACACGCACACATACACCACACACACACGTACACTGTCTCGGAAGATGGGGTGCGAAAGTTTAAACATCCTCTCACAGTGTTGTGTACTTCTTATAAGTACAGCATACGTGGCCCCTGAGCCGAACGCACGCATAAACAAACACAACGTATAGGCCTAGAAACATTCATTACATTCCGAGGTGCACGTGAACACAGTCAATCACATATGCAGTGATTTATCTGCAAACACCAACACAAAATCTCACGGAACATTGGTTTTATTTTCACTGTGGATTGGAAGGACTTCAGGACTGCCAAACCCTAGATGGCAGCTTTAAACATACACTGCATGCTTACATTAACCAATCTTCTCTGATATCTTTTCGTACAAAAGGAGGATCAAGGGATAGAAAGGGCAAAACAAATCTTATAAAGAACTGAACAGAACTTCCTGTGAATTATTCACAGGCCAAGGTAGTGTCACATACCTGTATTACTGGGGAAAGTAATTTCATGACAATGGGGTGGCAACCAAGATCTATCCTATGGAAATGTGGCACAAAAAATATTTTCATCAACAGAACATAAAATACCCTCAACAGTCACTGAATGTGCATAGCCTTGATCGTGCTACTGCTGAAGGTTAAAACGAAGGTGAAACTCGAAAAAACTACTGCCACATGATCTTGTTTAGTATTGTTGAGACCGCTAAATTCAAAAGCCACTGCCAAAGGTAGGATAAATCGTAGCCACTTTTGTAATAATCAGCATTGCTTCAGTCTTTTTTTCTCTACTATGACAAATTCCCTGCTATGAATTACACTGCCTGGTGAAATCTTCTGGCTTCTGTGACCTGGTGACAAATGAATTAGTTACAATCCCTTGACAGAAATGAGACACATTTCAGTCACTCTAACAAGGTCCAGTCACTGTCGACGTTGCCCACTGAGCTACTGACCCTTGGCTATGAAATTTAATTAACAGAAAAACGGGATGAGGATTTTTTTGACCTGTGCACTGTGTTTGGTGGCAATGTCACAGGACTGCTCTGGCAGTACTGAAGTGCTTCTGGACTGACTGAGCAACAGACGGATATGATTAAAAACTTCACTTTCAGTGCCATCAGGCTTTAGATTCACCTCAACTATTTACCTTAGGTACACAATGAATTGTATGTGATTTGCAACCCACTGAGCCATTGTTGCGCCCGGGCTGCTGGTTAGTCTGGCTGAAATATAACCAGCAGTGGAAAAACAAAGCTACAAATCAAATGAAATACACATTCTCTGGGTCAGACTACATTTTATCGGAGTAACCTTCAAAAAGGCAACAAAAAACAGCTATGGATCATAGGACAAGTGAAAATGTGGCTCTTGAGGACAACCAGTGAAAAAGATTAGTGTAAAACATGTAGGTGATCGAGAATGTTTAAGGTTTTTCATTTCATACAGGAAAGTCCTTAAGGAGACTGTGGGATTTCTGGCCTTAAACGTTCTCATATAGACTCATTCAATCAAATCACATATATACTGGTAGCTCTAAGCGTTCCTATAAAAACATATTACATTGGAACCACAAACACTCTCAGTATGGGAGATAAGCACCAACTGCTGGCCCCTCAAACTGCAGTTATGCACAGAGACTCACAATAACGCACACAACATGCACGATTTGTGAAAACTGAGCTCTCTCTGTATCCAGGGAGTGAACAGACAAACCAGAAACTTGTCAGCGATGACTGTCTTGTGTGTGTGTTTGGTCTAATCCTGGTGATTCAGTTGTCAACAGCACATGCCAGCAGCAGATGCTTGGGGGTAAAATTCTCCTTTCCACCTACATATCAGTGTCCAGTGGCCACCAGACATAAAGTATGAAAAGTGACACTAAAGCCTAATGAAATTTGATTAAGCAAAATTTGTGTTGCTTTTACACACAGAGAGACACACACACTTAGACCCAGCTGTTAAACTCAATACGTTTACCGCTACATTCTGCTTCAGCTTCTTTTAAAAATAGCATAGATTCCAATCAAACCTGTCATTGCAGGGGCAACAGAATAGAAAACAGTAAATATTCAGTACAGCCAAGAATGCAGTTTATAGCAAAGAATGGTAATGCAGATGAAAAAGGCTTGGCTCGTTCTGCATGCACCACAGTCTGCGAGGAGCACAATAAAACAGCCAGAACATAAAGTACTGAATTTTCAGGTAGCACAAGACACTGTAGTGATCTCTTGATACACCGGAAATATTCTAAACTGATTGTGCCCTAAACCTGAAGCAAATAACATATTTCAGTTCAAGACCAACTGAGCTGTTGAGCTCAACAATGCATTTGTTGTTTTGGTTCGAGGGAAAATACACAAGTCTATCTGATGTGCGCTCGCATGATGAAATCATGTCCTACCCTGACTTGACTGTCAGCCTGTCAGGATCATCACTGTGGCATTATCCACATCAAGCAATTTTGTTTTCTTAAATAACACACTACATGGGGGCTAATTAGCCACCGATGTGAGGCAGAGGGATGTTTGCCTCTGTGGAGTGTTTTAATAGCTGCTTGGGTCAGGACAGATTATCTCACATTTACCATGACTGCATTCCAGCAACCAATACATAGGTGTTGTTTATGTATATTTTGGTTCAATGCACATTTTAAAAGGAAAGGTTTTGTCAGTACTAACTTTGTCAAATGTTTTTCTTTTCAAAGACAAGCTATAGACTAGTGAAACAAAGAGTCCTCCTGGTATGAGTATTTATTGTAAACAGTAATGTGGCTGTTAAGTCAAAGCCCTCAGGTCTCTAAAAATAATGTAATAATAGGTAGTGTGATTGTAAATTAAGATATAAAATAAAAAAAAACGAATAAATTACATTAATGAGTAATTCCGCTAATTTGCTTCCACTCCTGACATACACATATCGGCCCACATTCGCACAATGGAAAATGAATCATAGGCCGTGATATTATAGTGGCACTCAATGGCACCTTGGGGTCTAGAAAGTAAGTGTAGTTCAATTTGAGGTGCAGTCCAGGAAGGATTGTAATGAAATCAAAAATTCAGTGCAGTTGATTAAAATGTATTGAAATGCACAATTTATTAACCGGCACAAAGATTTTCCTCCTCTGCAACTTTTTTGCAGTGTTATTCTTAAAAATACTGTACAGTCGTCTGATTTTACAGGCTTCCTTTACAAAGAAGAGCCAATAAAAGTAAAGATAAATCACAGTCAATATTTAATAAATTCTAGAAATTCCTCTACTCCTGGTTTTATTATTCTCTATTACTGTTTTCTTTTTCATAGCTGGTGGAAAGTTTATTGCAAAACAACTACTGTATATTCTGCAGAGACATTGTTATTGTAGCACGAGGACATTCGCAGGCTAGTTACTTTTGTATGTCTTGTTATTAGTATAAATATTACTATGGGTGGTACTTTTCTCATCAGGCTCTGTCATGATTTTGTCAGAAATGGAATCAGGAGAAGATAAAGGACAGACTGTTCTTGTGTGGGCTGCAGGCGCAGTTGATTTTAATGTATTCAGTTTGGTTGTGTGTTAGTCACGTGTCGGTGCATGTGTATTGTTGGGATGAGTGTGAAAGCTGGTGGTTTTCTGAGATGCTTGTGATTACTCTCCCCGTGTTGTTGTTTTTTTTTTTTTTCTACGTGACATGTTTCACACGCAAACATCAGAAGTTTCTCTCCATTGCACTCGCTTTTCACATTCCTTCCACATACTGTCTCCCTGTGCTCTCTTCCTCCCTTAAAGGCTCCTTCCACTGCTCTTTCATTTTCATTTCAAAGGCTCAATGCCATGTGCTCCTGCCATTGCCATGTTCAGCTTCCTGCTATTAAAATAGTTTTATGCACTGTTTTCTTGGTGTGTATTATAACAGCATCACCGTCGCAGTGTCATTTTCTGCTTCACGTTCCTCCTGTTCTTCTGTCTGTCCTTTTCTTCCTGTTCTCCTTCCATCCCTCCCTTCCTCCAGCCGTCCTTCACCCTCTGCTGAAAGATGGATGGACGGAACAAAGTGGTTAATGAATCAATGAATGATTTTTTACTGTTTCTGTGTGTGTGTGTGTGTGTGTGTGTGTGTGTGTGTGTGTGTGTGAGACAGAGAGATTGAAAGAGAGAAAGTGTGTGTATTCTGCATATCTGTGTCTGTCTCTTTGCATGTGTGTCTGTTTGTCATAGGCACGTGATAAAGTGTAGTGAATGATTGTGTCTGTCATTTAGCCCTCTATAGCTTGTCACACTGTCAAACTTATTCCATTTAACAATCGTGTGTGTGTGTGTACGTGCCATAGTGAGTGTGTGTGTGTGTGTGTGCGCACAGGTATGCATGTGCAAAACAGGATATGAGTTTCTCCAAGCGTAGAAATGGTTTTCTCTGGACTGAACACTATTTAAATGGAAACACTGTAAAAAGTTATAAAAAGCTGTAAAATACTGTAAAACCAAGGTGCATTCAACGTCGAGTTGCACGGTTCAGGCTCACACCATCAATCTACTGAGATGATCCTGACTGCTGCAAGACACACACATCTATGCACACACACAAACACACACATCTATGCACACACACACACATTCTGTGGTATATTTATGGACATACCGCTGCACATATATACTAATATGATGATTCCTTGTTTTAAGGTATTAACACATGCATATACATTGACCTTCAACACTTTGTTAAAGTATGCACATGTACACACACACACACTCACACAAAAAAACACAATGATTGTATAATTATGCACACTGATCTTTTGTTTTGTGATGTTAAATGCACACACACTGCCATGCCTGCGTAGAGATGATTGATGGTCAATGCTCTGTTGGATAATGAACTATAATATATATTATCATTTAACTATGTTCTCTCTCTCTCTCTCTCTGTGTGTGTGTGTGTGTGTGTGGGGTCTTTTACTTAAAGGTCCAGAAGTCTCTTTTATTTCTACTGAATGTAGAATTCAATGAAATGTTGATAGTCGGCTAAATCCATTGGAAGCCTAGGTGTTAATCTTTGTAATCTAGTGTGAGGTTGTCTAATCCAGTCCGATTTGCAGGGGGTTTACTGTAAAATGTTTGTCAGGTGATTTGCTTTACAGGCACAGTAGTGAAAACCTGAGTGTATTAGAGCTGTGCCGCTGATTTTGAGATGTTTGTAGTATTTCTATTTGCCCTCTTACACCAAAACTGTCTTAAAGGATACATTATTTTTTGAGATTTTTTTCAACTCTATCATAAAACAATACTCTCATGCCCATATGAACGAGTTATTGGTTGCTTTAATAACTTGTTTTTTTTTTTGAGCGCGAGTCATTATATATTGTAAAGAGCAGCTAAAAGAAATAATAACAAATGTGCATAGCTACTGCAGGATGGCAACACCAGTCAATGCTTAACATTTGACACTGCTGGGTTGGAGGTTGTTTGTTCGGTCAGTCAGTTTACAACACTTAAGTTTGGTTGGGTGTAAGGTAGGAGCAGTGTGGTCTTGAACAACCAACTCTGAAGACTGTTACTGTACATGCCACCTGCACCACCGCCTGTTCATGCATTGACAGCAATGTACGTCTAGTTTGTATGCAGTTGTTATTAGTAGTCGGTGATTAGTTGTTAGGGTGTACTATGAAGTTCAAAAACCAAAAGGCAAAATATATTTCATTTTTATAGTTATGACACACATATGGAGTAAAATTACAATCACATTTCCATGCTGTTTTGTGTTTTTTAGTAGTTTTTTATGGAGAGCCTCCCTTAGCCTCCCATAGATTTTATGGTCATATTTCTATTGTAATCATACTGTGCTGCCAGTGTTCTTATTGTGAATTAGCATGCACTTAAATTGACTATATGATCCATGGCTATTGTACCTAATAAGTATATTATCTGTTTAGGTTGGTATCTCCCACTACAAGGCCTGTGGAACATGCATTAATGAAGCCAATACACTCTAAGTGACATTTAAGTATACAGTATAATCCTCCAGTGCTGCTATCTTCCTATGAAGTCGTTCAGATGTCGCATCTAAAGCGCGTTGAAAATGCCAGCGGTGCAGCTTTCATCCTTTTATGTGCTTGGGAGGTTGCGCTACTATTGCGCCTGCTGTTACTAATCAACCAGCCAGTCTGCGGCGATCTGTTGATTTGGCCATTTCATGCCGAAAAGTTGCAGTAATTTAGCAGCAAGCCTCACCGAACTAAGAAAAAAGTCAAAACAAAGATAAATGGATTTCCGGCACCGTAAATCCCTCACAGTAGCTTTAGTGCTTGACTTGTCTGTGAAAAGAAATAAAAACAACCTTGCCCTGTCTGGGTATTTACCATCCTTCAGGCCCGAAAAAAAAGGAGAATTTCACCAACTGATCCAGGAGCTTCGTCTGGACGATGGGAGGTTCAAATCTTATTTTAGAGTGGACAAAGACCCGTTTGACCTTCTGAGAACAGTTGGCCTGGGTATCAAAAAACAGAGCTTTGCTGTCAAACCATCTCTCCGGTGCAACGGCTGTGCATTTGTCTGAGGTAACTTGAATATAGGCTATCTGGACTGCTGTTAGTCCTGGATTTAATCACTTTCTTTGTACACTGAAACATTTGATTTAATATTTGACTATATTTGAATATATATCAGTTTGGTTGACCTTTCAACACAACGTCCCGTAAAACTGATTGGTTAATTTTTATTGCATAAACTGCATTCTAAACAGCTGAGAATTTTCCATCTGGAAAATATGTGTCCCGTGAGCGTGCTCGATGTGCATCTCCATTGAAAATAATGAATTTGAGAACGCAAAAGATGCTGCAGCTGAACAGCACCTCACTGTGCACCTGGACAGAGACGGTTTGGATGAGTTGCCCATGAATCATGATTGCTTTGTTTTCAATATTGTGAGGCTCAAAGATCTTTAGTGCCATATGTTGTTTTCAGAGCACTGTGGCGACTCTTGTCTTGTTACAAAAGCACATCAAGTGTGCACACTTGAGTTGTTGTGGGCGATGCACGTGTCTTAAGAGAAGATGTGCACCATGTCTGTCATAAAAAAGTGGAGTGTGAGTAAAATTATCTTCGTGTTGTTTTTGCCACATCTGTTATTTTTTTGTTGCAATACACTACAGCAACCACTGGGTCATTCTTTATTGGCCGTGGAACATCAGTGTGTGTTAAGCTGTAGGTAGTCATATTCATCTAAAACACACAAAATGTAAAGACTGTGAGCTTATCTCAGACACACTGTACATATGCACATGCACAAAGATTTACACAGAACTACACACTCTTCACCACAGTCCCCCATTTATCTTGTAAATATGTTGCAGATATGGAGCACTTAAGTCCAGAGGGCCTAGTGCATGAGTGTGTGTGTTTGTGTGTGTTCAGCTATACCACAGAAAGCCCTAAAGGGCCTGTTTATTTCCCCGAACACAAAATGTATTGATCCAGAATACATGAAACGCCCACAAACCCACACTGATTCAAATACGCAGACGCAAACATACACACTCCGTCACTCACGCATACACATGCACACACACACACACACACACAATGGTGTACACGGGTCTACGTGAAATATCTATCTCTTACTTTATCTCTCTCCCACACACAACAATTGAAACGCAGAGATTGAGCTGAGATGAGAGTGTTAGAGTTGAAATATGGGTAGGTTTAACAGGGCTTACATTGTTTTTATGGTTAACACCCACAGAGGAACACATGCACACACAGACAGGTGTGCAGAAAGAACAGGAAAGCTGGGGATAAGCTATGTGATCACGCACACACACACACACACACACACACACACACACACACACACACACACACAGAGTAATAGTCAAGCAGCTGGTCTGCCTGCAACATCAAAGTAACTTCCCAGCATTTGTGGAGCAGAGCAGAGCAGAGCCAAAGTCAAAGATCCAGTTTGGCCTTTTTGCTAGCCACAAAACAATATATTTAATTTTATTTCCCGGGTCGTAGGTAGTGTTCTGCTTGTAACTGGGAGTGTTGCCCATATACATCACTGAAAAAACTACTGCATTTCCTCTCTAAGAAGTGTTGGACAGGAACCCTGACTAAAGTCTGGCCAAGTCGTGTTATTTGCCCCCCCGTGTTGGTTATTTTATTCGAGACAAAAATGTAAGTTTTTGTTTCCCTGCCAAGCCATTTGGTTTGAAAGCAAAATATTATGGTTTGTTTTTTAATCAAGTCCTCGTAGGGATTCCAGAGGGTCCACAGCAATATCAGCAATAGTTTCATTTCACTCTAATTTAACAGGTAAACCCATAGGCTGACTCTTACCGCTGGTTGTTCCAATTGAAAGTTTAATTTCCTTCAAAACTCTACATGTCACACGGTCTCATCTTTTCATAACATATCCTTAATATTTAGGATTGAAAGATGTGCATTTTCAGAGTAAGTTTCAGTGTTATCCAATCAAAACACACTCTATTTAAACCCAGTAACCATCTACATGTTGTATGTGAATGTCCTTCCCTCTGCTCATCTAGCACATTATTTAACATGTAGGTCATGTCCACATCTAACGGTTTGGATAGATCATTTGAGCCCTTAAGCATTTAGTCTTTAATTCAGATTGTTTAAGTGAACATGATGCCGTCTTGATCTTTTTAACTGCATTAACCTGGAGTCTTAAGCACATCAAATCCTTTGCATACATGAAACAAGCAGAGCTCTGTATTTTGCAGGGCAGGATTAAAGACAGATACTATTGTAGACAATATTAAAAGTAATAAGAGAATTCTGTGCACTACGTTATACTATTGTTTGTTTTTGTTTGTTTATTTAGTTTTTGTTGCTCATTGTTTAACTGCTGCTTTTTTTTTTGCTGTTTTGCTTACTGAAAGAATCAAACTGCAGTCCTGGCGTCCTTCAGGTATTTGTTTCTCCTAGACAGTTAATGAGCCACACTTAGTCTCAGATACAAAGTGTGGCTCATTAACTTTCAGGGGACAAAAACCTGCAAGACGTCTGCCCTTGACGAAAAGGGCTTGACACCCCTTAACAGGATTATTGAGCTTTATACCAGTATTTACATCATATTTTCTCATCTAATTTGAAATTTCAATCAAAGGCTCGGCCATCAGTCAAGATTATCTGGTCGTGTGGGCCTTCAGCTTTTATCACACTGATCTGTGCTGCCCTAATTTTAACATGTTTGATATTTATTAACATCTGCATGGAGGTTTTCTACTAGAAATGTGTAAATATTGAAACAACAAGCTTTGACAATATTTTTTATTATTAGAGCTCCTCATGTGGGTTTACTGGTATTGTGGTACAGTGTTGAGCTACTTTGAGCAGCCATTATCAGACCCATGCTTTTTATTACATCTTTTTCACATGTTGGAGGTTTGGTCCAACTGTTAAAAAGCTTCAGCATCATAACCTATCCACTTCAACTGTGTGTGAGGCCATTTTTCTTCCTTTTGTTTGCAAGCCTTAACCAAACTTCTCTGTGGAATGTTTTATCCTTTTTATTTTTTTACACCAGTTAAAACATTTATTGTTGTTCAAAATGTAACATCAGTCCTCAATGCTTTTTTTTTTTTTTTTTTTTCAAACCGATTCCCCAACATTATCTAACCTCAATGGCATTGTCAACACTTTCAAAAGAGGTTCACAAGGCTTACCACTGCTTTCACATTTATTGCAAAGCACATGCAGGAACTGTTGAGTTAGTATCAGCAGCAAGTTTCAACCGAGCAGAACAGAAAACAATGGGGCTCCCGCTGTGACAGTGCTGCTTGAGTGACAGAGTGACTGCTGGAAAAAGTGATAAATAAGGCATTATTATACACAGGGGATTGCAGTGGAGCCGAAAATTCAAGAACAGCATGTGAATGAATGTAGCAGAAACACTGGTTTGGGTCTTAAACAAGTTTTTTTTGGTGTGTGGGTACCAGACATTTATCCCGAGTGCACAGATGCCAATATCCAAAGACAGCAACATTGTGGAGTGGTAAGGTAGAGTCAGCAAAATATGTCTGTCGACGTCCGTTGTCAGTTTGATGTCACACTGGATCATGGGAGTACCTGTGAATTTGGAGGTCCTGACATCAGCGATTTATCAAAAGGAAACAGTGTTCAGTTTTGTCAGCCCATTTATGCTTTTACTCCCTTGCATAAGCAGTTTAACAGTTGACACACAACGTCTGTGATATGCATCATTTGTAGTTAGCTTTAATTAGGGTGACATGATTAGGAGACATTTGTAAAGCTTACTGTAAGACTGGTAGACATGTTGGGATGTTTATTTGTCATTCACAGTGCATACAACATTTCTCATAGGGAATTTATTTTTGGTTGGTCTTTGGCCAGATTTGTTATCTCGTGATGTGCTGAGCAAACTTTTTAGTGTGTGCGTGGTGAACATAACAGCCTTTGTTGTCAGTGATTGGCCATTTCACACATTTAATATCATATGAGTGCAAGTTTGTCCATTCACTTGTGAAAGAACAAGGGTCATTTTTTCTTCTTCCATGCTGTGGGATTAAGCATGTCACGTCTCTTTAGTTGGAAGATTTAACATCGCTAAACCCCATCAAGGCACAAGTGAACACTGGCATCCCTCTGCAAAAAGTTATTTGGTACAGCTGTCTGTGTTTGGTATTGAATTACCACCTTAACCTTATAAAAGTGCACGCACAGTATACGGGAAGATAATCATGACACATAGTTAAACCTATGATTAGTATCATTCTTTTTTTTGGAGGGGGGTGGCAGTTTCCGAAGGATCGATGATGCAGATGTTACATCCTTACAAACTCAAATTACCTGAAAAAATTCTGTAGTTTCCTTTGACGGTTTAATGTGTAAATGCAGTGATAATAAAGTAGGCAAGGATGACACGTCATTTTTAACTATTTTCCCAATTTATCTGTTACTCCATTACGACCCACTTCTGTGACTAAGAGACACGTTTCAGTGAGTCTCCAAAACTGCCCGGTACCTAATGTTCATAGGCATCGTCTGACAGACTGTAGAAACAGTACACTTTTGCTTCTTTGGTTTTAAATCTCCCATTCAAAGTTATGTTAATGTGAAATACTGCATACTGAGACTAAGCTACCCTCTTTCATAATATGTCTTTGTTAAATAAAAAGACAAAATATCACATCTAGTACATTATTTTTTTAAGTAAGGTAACTGAAAGGGTAGAAAAGATGCAGGAATTCATTGACACATAATGTCTAATTTATACGTTTATACTGCCTATTGGTTTTCCCTCCTATGATGCAACCTCTTACACTTAAAAATGGCAATAAAGCATTATTTTGTGTGTTTGTGTAGGCGTGTGTGTGTGTGTGTGTGTGTGTTTGTGTCAGTCTGATGATATATGGGAATGGTTGTGACATCGAGTTTACCCATGATTCTGTGCTGCCCAGGGGACCATGAACTGTCACCTACCAAGGAAATTGACTGTTTTTGCACACATGCACACATACACATGTAGTAGCGTATGTATACAAAAACAAAGACAAAAACAAATATGCATCTGCTCACATGTACTTACTAGAAGACATTGATACAGACTTGTCCTTAAAGATATACAAAGATAAATACACTTACTCATACGCACACTAAGATAAATGGAATCACACATGGATGCAGCATGAAGAAAGGCGCGCACGCACACACACACACACACACACACACACACACACACACACACACACACACACACACACTCAAGCCCATCCATCCATTTGGTATGGTGAGTTGACAGATGTAAATGTGCCCAGAGGACAGCAGGACTAAATGAAGATGCATTAGACCTAGTGTGTGTGTGTTTGTATGTGTGTGAGAGAAGGAGAGAAAGAGAGAGAGAGAGGTGCAAAAAGCAACAGGGACAGCAATGATTAATGTCCTTTTAAACATTTGAGCGATGAACACTTGTGTTTCTATTGTGTTCAGTTGTATTCCTTTCTATTCTTAGCCTCCATACATGTTTGATATTTACAGCATGTCAGATATTACTATTGTTAACCTTTACCTGTTCTTCTTAATTCTGTATTCTGTCATGTCTAATCTGTGACTATTAACTTAAATATCAACTTAAATTTTGCAGAGGTGAGAAAGCCAGTGGATTCAACAACTTCACACATATTACACATATCAAAGAAAAACACTCACATGCATACACAAAGAGTCACATATGCAACACTGACATACACTCAATCTTGTGCAAGTGCTTGAACACGTGTTCATGCTTTCTGTGTGTGTGTGTGTGTGTGTGTGTGTGTGTGCATAAATGTAAGTCGGCTCACACACGTGCACAGATGCGCATGTGAGTATCAGTGTGGCAAATTGTGTTATTTCCTCAGTGTTTTTGTCCACTTTGACCCACTGCAGTCTGAGGGCAGGCAACTTTTTCTACGGAAATTCACAGCCAGCCCAGGATTGTGCTCTTTGGAGAGGAAGGAAGAGAAGTGGATGTGGTTTTGGACATTTTTATGTTTTCTGACTGAATGGGATGCTATTTTCTAGCCCCCTTTTCCTCAGGTCTGTGTGTCATAGTGAGGTGTGGAGCACCAAGCAAAGTTTAATACATAGAAAAATAGACAAGTGAGCAGAAACACAGACAGACGGATGGACAGACATTTTGTTTGCTGACTTTGTATTTTCTTTGTAATGCACTTAATACTATTTCATTTCAGTAATGCATTTCTCAGAGACACACAATTAAAGTACTGCTTCAATGGTTGCTTTCATATTAACAAGATAGTTCAGGCCTCGAGTACAGTATGAATTAGTCAGGAGTTCAAGCATGAAGCTACTTTTTGGTCATATGAACTTTATTTATAATAATGAAAATGTAATTTTAAACAGAAAGTGAAAATTTTACAGAATACAGAATATGTCTCATTTTACCTTCACCTAAAATATGAATTAAGTATGCAAGCCTTTTGCAACTTAACAACGAAACTGTGGAGTGTCAGCCTTTTTATGAACAATTAAGTTATTATTTTAAAGGTAAAAAACATGCCCATTATGTGATTCAAATAAAATCAAAACAGTAAAGCCATTAGTAAACATAAACTATAAGTAAAGCCGAAAGCCATTACTGATGTTGCAGTACTCTATTGAAATTATGTTTTGAATCTTCCAAATTCAGACTGTGTCTCTGTCTGGGGACTCCAGATTATCATAGTGGAAGCTAATTGCACTTATTTACAAATCTAGGCTGAACTGTCCCAGATCAAAAAAATGTACATATGTGAATTCTACTTTAGTGCAGATGTTCCTTTTAAGATTGCAAATAACTGTGGATGTGCTGTGTGTTGTGTTATACAGAGGTTGACTGATGTTTGCCCTGTTTGTCCCCCGCAGCACTGTGTAGCCTCTGGCTAGGTCACTGTTTCTATAGCAATCACTGGCCAGGGGCACATTTCACAAAGTGACATTCTGTTATTGTTTGACATGCCATTAAAATTTTAACTTTTTTTAACTTTTAGAAAATATACTGTTCAAAGATTTTTGGAAAAACATATTCAACGGCTGTCATCAGGGTGGCTGAGTTGCAGCTTAGAAAGAAACGTGTTCTAGTTCCTTCTAGTAGTAGCAGTCGTTGTTGATATGCTTCCAATCGATTGTAGTACTCACAACTGGTACAACTAAAAAGTGATTTAAAAAAAACTGTAAAGGCAAAAATATGAGATTTGAGAGATTTTCTTAGCTGTTCTTATATATAAATATGTTGAGTTTTATATTAGTAGGTGTATGTATTAGTAATTCCCATTTGTTGCACCTTGCACCTGTTTGAGCTGTAAACTGAATTATATGACTGTACTGTGATGAAACACATCAATGCTGGTGTTCATTTCATGGGTTGAAAACGGCTCAACACACCATCTACATTTTTAAACCAGGACTGGACCTTGCTGACCTTGGCAAAGATAGAGTCGACCAGTTGGGACTTATGTACATGAAATTTATATTAAAAAACAGTTAATCCCCTTTAATCATAGGTGGGCAGATACTTATGGCTGACGTACGGTAACGTCAACAACTAACTAACGGCTTGTTAGCTCGGACTACCAGCTCCGTGTTGCTGTCAATTCTACACAGAGCGGTGGTCAGTGACCTTTGACTCCTCACGTCACACACTACGTGGACTCAAGACTATGCCTCTCTCTGTTGGGTTTTTTAAAATGTGCTGGTTCTAGCAGAATTTGAGGGTGCAGTTACACTTTAAATCCAAATAAAAATGTTTAAATTCTTGTTTCCAAGATTGCCATGTGATTTTCTGGCAACCTGTCCAGGGTTTACCCCGCCTCTCGTCCAATGTCAGCTGGGATTGACTCCAGCCCCCCCGCGGCCCTCTAAGGATAAGCCGTATAGATAATGGATGGATGGATGAATTATCAAAGATTTTTGGGGAAGTTGTTTTAAATCAATTGTTAGACGTTCTGAACCATAAAAATACTACTCTGTTCCTTTTTCAATCTCTGAAAAAAATGTCCTGTCCCTCAGCAACTTTCTAGTTCAACTGGGGGTCTCCCCAGTGCTCCCAGTCCAGAAAGGGACTGTAATCTATCCAGCATGAACCGGGAATGCCCCAAGGTCTCCCCAGAACACCTCAAGGAGGAAATGTCCTCACTGAATACTTTAATGCAAATGAGAGCTTCTCATCTCTGCTCTTTACCACCACAGTTTGATACAGAGTAGATAGTGGTATTTCATTGTATCCCTACCCTTTGACTTATAGGTGGTAAAGTGGTCCTTTGTCCCATTTCTCAGTTGTGCCCAGCTGAGCCACAGGGGTCACCCAGCCAGCCGCCAGGCACTCACAGCTGACTATTCTTGGCCTCACTGTGTAGTAGATGAGGTTTTCTATGATATTTTAGAACCAGTCATGGTCATCCATAATGATATATTTGAATGAATGAATGAATGAATGGGGTCTATTTAAAAACATTTATTATATTATTATTATAATATTTCCCCTTTGCAGACCAGACTCAAGTCTTTATTGTGGTTTTGTTAGATAGTAATGAAAGTTAGACTTTGCTCTAAATAAGTTTAATCAAGGGTGATAACTAAGATGTTCTGTCGGTACAGTTGTAGAATAGCTGTTAATAATTGAATGTCAGTCAGTTTTTACAGCTTAATTTAAACAACACTAAAGTGGTAATTATAGGCCCTGAAACTGCTTATGGCCAACTTCTGCCAGCTCTTGGCACCCTACCACTAACCTACTGCTGAAAATCTTCAACTACTATTGATCTACATCTTTACCCTGAGCCCCATATTAAAAGGATTGTTCACTTGTTCAGGCAAGTTTTAAATGCCTCAAGCACAGATCCCTCAAGCTTCAATTCTGTATTGTAATGATCTCTTTTCTAATATATTGTTATTGCCAGCAGAAAAACTTCTATGCTTCAGGTTTGAAAAGGTTGTGAATCATTATTTGATAACTAACTGCTCTCTGTATCCCATTATATATAGCATCCTTAGAGCTACACTATTCTTTATTTTTTTATATATTAATGAATCTCTAAAAACTGAAGACTGACAACATTAGTGACAAGCTGGTGAAATAGCCATTAAAAAGCCAGGGGTTAGTGCAGACCAAAAGGGTATATTGGACTTAAACTCTTCAAGTCACTAACAAAACACCTCCAAATATTCTTTAACATCTGCTTCATGTGTTAGCCACATCAACTTTATATGGTGATGATATATCAATTGTGTTTACAGTTTGTTTTGCTGCCCACAAGTGGTCAAACAATCCATTAATGATGGGTTAAAATTCTCTAAAACGCCAAGGCAGTGAGACTGAATCAGCATTGTTGAATCTGAATCAGCATTGTCTAATATTATTCAAAATAAGCACCTATTAAAAAATAAACAATATTTTAGATTAACTGGTACCAGAATGTTTTTTTTTTTTATTTTATTTTTTTATTTTTTTTTTTTAAATGGCTACTATGTTACACAAGGCCAGTTTTTATACACTCATCTGTCAGTAAATACCTGGGGATTTTTGGCTGCTGGTATTTATTGTGTTGGCCATCACAGTGTGGGGACGTTGTGTATTAGCAACAACAATATTTCTTGCTCCCATAGTCAAGTTGGAAAGGCTGAGGAGAATTGTGTTAAACACAGTGTAGCTGCTACAATCATTAGTCTGTTTTGCAGGTGATTGATTAGAAGCACTGCTGGAAATGTCACTTGCCCTACTAATATATTTTCACCAAGGGAACATAGGAAAGGCTGTGTTAATACAATTTAATATGTTTACTCCGAAGGGAGCGGAACAGAAATGTAACTTTCAAGAGCTTGAGTTTCTCTCCAGTTAAATGTGGTTTAGGCCTCAGCTTATGACTGCAGACTGGAAAGCCGTATGTAGTTAGACTGTGTTTTGCTATAGAAGTCCTTGGTATTATCCGTACACGTTATGGCTGCACGCAATTAGAGAAAATTGACATTGCAATTTCTTTTTTTTTTCTACGCTATATATATATATATATATATATATATATATATATATATATATCGATATGAAGAAATAATGGACATTTCACCTGATACATGCAGTGTGTACAGATATACAATTAACAGAATTAATCAGAACTGTCATCATTTGGGTCCTTCAAAAGTCTATCCTCTCAAAACAAAACAACAAGTTTTCTAAGAAACAAATGGACTTCTGTGTCACAGTTGTGTTTTTTACCTGTAATCTACCATTTCTAACGATGTTACAAATGTATGCTTAGTCTGCATGCTGGAAGATAAACAGGCCTCCCAGCACAGCTGAGGATGGTAAAACTCTAAAATTCAAGCAACAAAAAGGTTTATCGAAATGCTGACAAGATGTGTGTGTGTGTGTGTTGTGTTTCTTAATCATTTCTTACATTAGACCAGCTCCGTGATAATAACTTTTTAAGTTTTAACCAGCACCGGGACGCGGTGCAGCTGATAACAGATATACATACACTCAAAAGCCGCCCGGCATAACTAAACATTATCTGCAACATTTTCAGGATGTGGCGACTAGTGGGGCCTGCTTTTCTTGTTTGACAATTGATGAAGTGCACCCCTTCACCAGAGCACATTGGGAACTGATCAAACCCAAGAACCCATAAATCGGACTAAATTATGTAATATCGGACAGACTTTTCTTGTAGATTAGTCATGGGAAATGAGAACCTTGTGAGTTTTCATTTTATATCAAGCATCAAAAAAGATGTCAATGCTGAAACGATATATCGTGCCACCCTAGTACACACCCAAGTTCTAATCCATTGGTGATGTTTACTACGTGACTTTTGATTCTACAAGCCCTGGTTTATTAGGCTGTGGTTTATTTTATGGTATTCCCTGTGTTGTAGAACAAAGTGAAGTCTGTACTCTGATTGCCCTCCTTCACTGGTGATCATTGGGAATTAATGCTGGAAATATCACTGCCTGGCACACTTAAAAGGAAAATCCAACATCCAGAATTGTCAAGCAGAATTCAGATATGTTGTTCTCATTATCTTGGACAGTGCAGTCACTATTCGAGATGATAAACAGCTCTCTGTCCCAAAGCAATAAATTCAGGAATGAAAGCTCTGATCTGTAATACAGGATCATTGGGACGTACAGTGCGGCATGTTGCTTTGAATATGAACTGAATGAACCGTAACCACATAGTGTTTATTTGAGCTTCATCATAGTCGGCATCACTTGGTTTAAAGTGCTGTTGTGTATGCGAGAAAGCTTGATCACCGCTAGAGCCAAAGTAGTAATGATTTTGCTGACCAACATCACTGGAAGTGCTGTTATATATTAGTGCATGAACACAAACTGGTACACCATGAGTTACTCATGTTCAGTGTACTAGTGTAGGTAGTATTTTATGTTGCAAAATAAAACCATGCTTCTGTTTGTAAGGTAGCGTTTGCACAGAGAAAACTGTCACTGGCAGCCATATAACCTTAATATCCCCACTGAAAACCTGGTCTTGAGTAATTTGTCTTTTAAAGCTAACTGCTTCAGCTGGCAGCCAACCTTTTTGGTAAAGGGGCATTACCCTGAAAATCAATGCTCCTTTTACACATATCCCAAAACAAAATAGTGAAAATCAATTTAGAGGGCTCAAGTGGTTGGAGTAAAGGTGTGCTCAGAAGGTAACATCTTTGATTAATGAGTTAGTGCTGCTGGAAATGTCACGTTAGCTGTTAACACATTAAAACAAGGGGAGCACAGCAGGTGGTGAGGCCCTCCGTTTAGCTTTGGCCCCTGGCCACAGTTGGCCAGGAGCCCCATTAGTGTTTGGTTGGTTAGAGTTATTATGTACTATGTGTCAGTGAAACTGTTAATACATTTACACCCTGGGAGTACTAGCGGTGCTGGGGAGTCTATTTAGCTCAGGGGCTTTGGCATTTTTCCAACAGCAACAACTCTACATCAAGAATCACAGATTAAAAGAGTATGGCGATTGCTATTTGTTAATACATGTACACCATGGGAACTGAGTAGAGGTGTTAATGGATTATGGATTGCACCCATTGAGAGATGCTTTCAGTGTGAACTCAGGGTCCCAGCAGAGACGTGGATGGGGAGTGATTTGTTCAGACTCAAAATGGTGGATGGTGGACAGGTAAAACGATGTTTTCTGCACCTTTTCCCAACATTTATGCAAGGGTGTTGAGCGTGTTATAAAAGGGCCAGTCTGCAACTGCAGTATTTTACCCACTGATGAGTTGAGACCATAGGTTGTAACAAAGAAGTGGACGTAGTTACTGTGACATCAACAATTGGTTTGTGGACTACTGTTTTGAATCCTCAAGGTTGGCATTTTGGCTGTTTCCATCTTGGTTCTTCGGACCCAGCGGAGTCGCCCCCTACTGGCCATTAGAATAAAATGGAGGTTTAAGGCACTTCCGCATTGGCTTCATTTTTCAGACCTGGAGGCTACGTCCACTTCTTAATATAGTTATGGTCAAAGTTGTATGAAATCACATGAACAACACGCAAAAACAAGTTCACAGCTATTTAAATGTACACAGTGCCATGAATACGCATTGCTTTGCCTCTATCCTGATCATAACTGTGACAGCAGAACATCACTTTGTATTTCACCAACCTGCATATTCAGTTGAGCCAATATAGATTCCAAAAATCTTTCCATTTAAAAAAGTTAACTACTCTGCCAGAGTTTTAATCACTCAGAAAGATGAATTTTCCCAAACAAATTTCAAATGCTAACATCTGTCCAAATCCCTGTTTGGCAATATGTGCACACGGTCTGACATTTGTTCTGGTTCCGCTTGGTTTTAACTTTACAGCCCCCTGGAAACCAAACAAGAAATTAGTGATTTTTGCCAGGTATGAGGAGCTAGATTTGACAAAACATCTGTTCCAACTTTGGCTTGTGGCAAGTTACATGCTGTGGATATAAATATAGTTCACTCCAGTTGTTTTGTTACTGTCAGGTAACAAGGGGTCATTTTCCACTCTCATTCCACGTGTTTTCAAGCTCACAAGATTACTTGAAGTACATACATGATCTACAGATATCACCTAATAATTTCTTTTTACATTTAATTTTCAGTTATTAGTTTATTTTATTATCAAAACTTACATATAAACAGATGTTACCTATATACATTTTTTTATGTTTTATTTGTACTGTACTGTATTTTTTAACAATGGCAGTGGTTTGCGTTTTGTTAAGTGTTTGTGGACATTTTTGTTGTACTATGAGTCCAGTAATTCATGTCATTTAATTTTGTTGATTTTTCTTGTAAAATTGAATTATAGTGTGTCTGTCCGTAGTGCAATGCATTACATCACAAGGACAAAGCATGAGATTTATCCAGAAGCAATTTCTCTAGTGTCTCCATAACAACAGATTTAAGGAGCTGTTTGCTTTGCTATTTTTAGTGGATGGTTAATTTGCATCACTGTGTATATACTGTGTATATATATACTGTGGGAGAGAGCCTTGTAGAGGTAGTGCAGAGGACCTTGCTTAGCATGTTTAAGTTCTTTTCAGCAATAACTGTTTTAGGCCTATCACACATAGACAGATGGAGACATGAAGTCAAAATACAGTTCTAACTGAACCACAACTTAGATCCTTAGAAGGGATCAAATGTAGCCTCGCATCGCCAGACCAATTCCTAAACACGTATTTCAACCTCTCAGTACATTTTTGAATTCCAAGGAGCATTATCTAAGGGCGGAGACAACCAATCAGAGCAACAAAACACTGTCCTGTCGGACAGTATGTCCTGTCAGAAGTACGGCAAACACATAATTCTTATCAACATAAAGTTTAAGTGCAGTTGTTTTTAGAGAAAATCATCCAGTCGGTTTAATACTGCCGCTGTAGCCGGCCGTTGAACCCTCTGCATCGGTGGCAGCCTTCTTGGTTATGTACAAAGATGCCTGCATGGCTCTCCTCTCTGTCAGTCATCGTATTAAACCCGCCTCATACTAGAGAAACTGTTGTGATTGGCTCAGCCAGATACCTGAAACTACAAAATCAGTCTGAATGGGAGAAGGGCCAGACGTATCTGCCGGAGCAAATAAAACATGAGCTCGCAGATTTGTCTGGTTTCCGAGGCTAGATCAAATGGAAAATGGGATACAATTGTCTATGTACAAGTTTTCTGCAATAATTTATTAATAACTTAGCACAAGCCTTTATTAACACTATTCAGCCACCCCTTCCTGTCTCCTTCACTTCCTCAATCCCCCTGGCTCTCATCTTTTACTTCTGTCATCCCTCATTTGGTCTCTTTCTCTCAATACAACTTGTCCTTCCCCTCTTAACTCTTTCTCTGTCCTTCCACTTCTCATTCATCCCTGCCTTTATCACATTTTGCACGTTACTGTCAGTTCTCACCATCACTCTCTTCACCTTTTGTGCCATTACTCACTTCTGTATCGCTATTAAAGTGTTGCATTGGCCTAGCGTTGCCATAGCAACACTCTGACCTGCCCTAAGGCTGTGAAGGGCCCAAAGGGATGAACACAGCAGAGGAGCATCATCAGTCACTCACAGTAGACACACACACACACACACACACACACACACACACACACACACACACAGGAATGCCCATACAAAACGCAGAGACAAACACACACATACTCAGAAAGTTGCTCCATTGGGGCATCCAGTAGCCAGTGAAGGATCATGGTCCTAGCAACTCTCTCTGTCCAGTTGAGCTTTTCTCACTAACGTGTTCCAAAGGAAGCACACAGCTGTCTACACCCTCACTATGAGCAGTGCAGTGAAAGTCACCACCCCAAATTTGGTAAAATAATTTTTTAGTATATTTTAATAACTTGTAGACATATTTGTAAATAGCTTTCAAGACAGGCAGTGGCTGCATAGTGTACACGAAGAGGTGCACAAGCTTTTGATTCCAAAAGATACAATTCTGTATGTTTTTATGTTAGAGTGTACCCATTTCCAATGATAAGAGAATTTTCTATGTTGTACATCTGTGTTAAAATCTGCTTTAATGAGATAATGAGAAGCCTGCATTGTCCTCTGCCTAACAGTTCCTAACACGCATCTGACCTTGTTTTGTGTTCTGATTGGTCCAGAATTAAAATGTGAAATAAACCCCAAATGACCTCAACTTGCAAATTGTTAGAATAAATAACATTAAAAACAAAGGAGTCATTCAGTATTAAGTAATCAAAATGATTATACTGCTGAACACAATTGCAAGCAGCTAATTTGAACTTTCCTAGGCATGAGGTTACAGCTAAACAGAGTTGTATAGTACTGATAAAAACAAGGCAAACAAATCAAAGCATTGTGCAAACAGCCAGTATTATTCTCTGCATGTACAATGTAAATACCCTGCCCACCCGAAATAACACTGATTATTGATGGCAACTTAAAACAAGCTATTTGTAATTTAAATTTGTAGTGAAAATACCTCACTTACTGTCTTATGACTATTACTGTAGCCATTGTAGATGAGAGGTCAGCAATTACTGTCAAGTGACAGTTTTTCCAGCACTACTCACTGCAAGCCAATGCAGTTTGGAGTCGAGACAAAGGCCTATATGTTTTGAATTTCTTTGGCTATGAATATTATTTTTAAAACGTTTGGAAATACAGCAACAACAGCTGGATTTATTAAGGGTAATGATTGATGAGGATGTCCTAGCCTGTGTATGAACCTGCTTAGACCTCCACTGTACCTAGAGGAATCTGACATTATCTTTATAATCAATAATAATCATTAGGTCTGCCATTACACTGAACTACAGGATGGTAGGAAGTATTATGTCATCTTTATTTGGCAGTGGCATTCAACAGTGTGTCTTCTTTGCAGTGAAACCGTTAAAAAATGTGTCGTCATTATCTGTTTTTGTAAGATGCAAAATTCAATTTGGAATTACAATTATGCATTAATTAAAAAGATACAGTTGGAGACCAAGACAGTATACATGTATATCAATATAAAACTCCTGTGAAAGTGGAAGATGTCAGCAGTCAGATTTTGTCAGAGTGAAGCTACAGTGGTCCCTTATTTATATATACTGTAATTCACATTAATCCTACATTACCACTGCATGTAATCCACTGGTTTGCACATAGAACCAAAATACTGTGTTGTGATTCAAAAGTCTAATCTCAGCAAACCAGACTTTACTGTTTAACAATAGATGACTGAAAAGAGAACGAAACTTTTAATGGTTTCTCAAAAATGCATCTGTTCTTAAGTATGAGATTAGCTGGATAATGACAATACTTGTGAACACTTTATCCTCCCAAAAGTAGCCCCTGATTCTTTCAGACATCAGCCCAAATAAAGGGATACCTTTGTGCACCAAGCTGACTCGTTAAAACACGCCGGCCTGGCAGACACAGGACTGTGTGGTCACACAAGTGTGACTAACGACACGAGTCCTTTCACGCTCTCGTCTTTCCGTTGCTTCTTTCCCTCTTTCTGCCCATCATCCCTCAGTCAGTGCTTTAGTTTGGGTTTTGAAGTGGGTTGTATGTCTCACCTTGTTAAAACAAAGCAGGCAGCATGTTTGCACGGAGGACGGCATGGTCAGCTGAGTGTGAGTAACTGGCCTCTGATGCATGACTTCATACATTCCAAATAATGAGTCAATTACAGTAAATTATACATGTTTAGGGCTCACTGCAATTAGTTCACCTCTCTCTTTTCCTGTTTGACTGGAGACTCTGTCTCTTCTCTTTCCTGTCTCCTCCTCATCCCCTCCTCCTCTCTCCCTTCCTTCATCATTCTGTCTCTAGTCTTTCCCCCCTCTTCTTCCTCCTCTCCCCTGTCTGTCTCTTCATCTTCCTTTCTTTTTTCCCCTCCTCCTCTCCCTCTTTGTCTTCCTCTCACCCCCCCCTTCTCTTTCTCTCTGTCCTAGTTCTCAGGGTCTCTTGGTGAAGCTTTGTCTAATTACCATGCTAGCGTTTAATTGGAACAGCGTACACAAACACACGGATTGACTGACTGAATACCCCTTACATGCAGATACACTGCATCGTGCACACGTATGCGTGCACATACATACACACGTGCGCACACGCACACACATAAAAACTAGTCTTTTGAATGCACATTACATGCACACATTACACACCCAGCAAGTTAACATGCTCCAGTTATACAAATACACATAACACACAGCGTACACCAGGGTTAGATACTGTGGACTTTGTCCAGGTTGTACTACAGCCACAGTGCTGATGCCCCTTCTGTAGAGCTAAGGCGTTTTGGCTACAGTCATACATTGATTTTGGCCTAGTTAAACCATGAGCTGCGTGTAGCTGCTCCCACTGTAGAGCTGTGTCATCCAAGAAGTGACAACAACAGATGCACATTGGAGGAAAAATGCTAGTCAGACATCTCAATACCATACATTCACTTTCTCATATTTTTTAGGTCTCTAGAAAACCAAACATGATTATCTTTTTAAATGTTGTGTTCTTGATGCTGATGTTTAGTAGTTAGTTCACTGTGGTGACTGTAAAATTGGAACCATTTAAACCTGTGTGTCTCTGAGTGTTGATATTATGAGATATATTTAACATATTTGTTTTTATCCCAATCATCACAACATACCAGAACATTCAAGAGATATTATGAACCTTTTGTTGAAACATATATCCTACATCATGATCCTATCCTACATGAATATTTTTACCTCTATGGGCAAGTAAGAATTACTCAAATGAAACATTCTGATAACGTAAAACTACTCTTTGATTGAACATGCTTTTAGCGCGTAGACATATGGTATCAGTGACGCTGGGTCACAAATAGATATTGATTCGTTTTAAGGGGTCACAAGCCAAAAGGGTTGGTAGATCACTCTCCTACATTATATACTGGGACATATACAGCCATGATTATAAATGTGATAAGTGTTCTGTTGTTGGCTGATTGGCTCTTCTTTGGCTGGTTGATTGATTTGGATGTTTCTGGATTTTAAATTCTATTACATTTTTTTGTAGTGGTCAATTGGTTATTTTATTTTATTTTAGATAGCAAAATTTAATTTCCTCTGTTTTATTCTCTGTTTCAGTCCTGCCCAGCCATACGTGTGGCACCCCTGGCCTCATTCCAAATGGAGTCATTCATGGCTCGCGGTACAACATGGGGGACAAGATCCGATACAGCTGTGAGTCAGGTTTTGTACTGGAAGGACACAGTATCCTCACGTGTATCGTATCACCTGGCAGTGGAGCACAGTGGGACTTCCCATCACCATTTTGTAGAGGTAATATGTTCTTTGGTTCTTTCTTTCTCCGATCATTGATATTTCTGTATGTTTTTAATAAAATAATTTACAGTAAATTGGTTTAAAACCATTAATCATATGTCAGCCATTTGGAACTCATTTTATTCTAAAATAGACCATACAAGTATGTTGTACCTTAATTCATATGACAACTTGCACAGACTCTACCACAGCTACCACTTTTGGCTCATGAGGGAAATTTCAGTTTCTGTTTCTAGAAATGCCTTGTGCCAACTCCAACAATAAAAGTAAAATAAAACATGAGAAAAGAATAAACACATTAATTGCTGGGGCCATGAGAATTGAAGGACCTTAACATGAGGTCACAGGCCAGAGGAAGATGAGAAGCCCAGATGCATTGATTACTGAACCAGACGGAGCCCAAAATCCTCAAGCAAAGCCCTTCTAATGGTTCATTAGTCTAAAGACAAGAACAGATCCGTCCAGGTTTTTCAGGGCCAGTAGATGGCCGATCAGCTCATCTCAGGGATCACTCACTCAACCCACTGTAGTGTTTTCAAAGACTTCAATTCAATGATTAGATTTTCTGCTTTCTTGTTTCTAGTCAATATGCTATTTCCTTTGTTTTCACATTAATCACTCTGTTAAGTGTTTGAAGATGTACTGATTATGTATGTATGAAAATATAATGATGGAAATTATGATGATGTGAAAATGACCATATGAATGTTATCTTAGTTATAATATTCTTATAAACATGCATATTATTGTTTATTTATTTAATAATACATACATTTAAGAGTTATATGTTACAATGAAATAAAATAGAATAAAACAGAAAAAAAGCTATAAAAAGGTAAAAACAACAACAAAACAATGAGAAATAAACTTGAAAATGATGGAATATGACAAATGTGTTGGATAGTTGTGATTTCTTCTCATTTTCTGTCCTCCCTTTCTGTCTCTCTCCAGCGGAGGGAGCATGCGGCGGTACATTAAGAGGCACTGCAGGTTCAATAACCAGTCCTGGGTATCCTGCAGAGTATGACAACAACCTGGACTGTACATGGTCAATCCTCTCAGAACCTGGGGACACTATAGCTCTCGTCTTCAATGACTTCTTATTAGAAGACAAATATGACTTCCTGGAAATCAGCGGGACAGAAGCCCCAAGCATATGGTGAGATACATTTCATACATAGTCCATAATGTTGAGTAGATATGTAGGGCGCGACACATGTAATATGTGAAAATCAGCAGGGTGACACACCACGTGCTAAGTGGGACTACGAAAGCAGACCCACACACGATCACCACTGACATTTGAGAGGTGAGTAGCATAGACACACACAAATGAAAAAGTGGACACCATAACCTTGTCCTGTTAATTAGATGCGGACAAAATATACTACTTTCTAAGATTTAGTAGCCACAGGCTTTTCTGTTCTGTTAGCTGACTTGTTCACATTAAAGAGAACAGTTGTTGTTTTCACTGCAATTTTCTCTAACTTGGATACTTTGAAGGGGGGCATTTAATATTAAAAGAGGACTAATGATGTTGTTGGGGAGGACATATACAACTACTGATTGATTAGCTGCACAGGAGTCCTGTTGATTTTCCTGATTTATTCCAACCCCACAGGGAAGGTGATAAATTGTTGTTTTCACTCCCATTTTCTGTGGTCGCATTTGAAAATTGGCACTCTGTTGTACCAGAACACACTCTGGTTTTTAAATTTAGAGCGCTGTTGGAATTGACGTTGGTTTGTTTAGAATATCAGACATCTCCATTGAAGGCTTAGATGTGTTTTTGCAGGAGTGGAGGCAGTGTAATGGTTAAGCACACAGGTTGTCTCTGGTTCAGGTTGCTGGAACTGCTGGGTAAATCTAGAGATGGCAAAGTTAAAAAGTAAGGTCTGTTCAGAAATCACCAGTAGTAGACTGTGATTTTGTGAACTGCTCCATGGTTTCAGTGTGTGTCATATACTATATATGTGTCATATATATTTGTGAAGCAGCGGATGGCTGTAAAAGAACACTTATTTACAAACCTTCACTTGATAAATGACACTACACTTTTGGAATTTAAATGAAAATTTAAACTTAACTTTTCAAAATTTCTAACATTTCTAATTCATCTTTTCTAACAGGTAAATATAATTTATAGAATTGCATTCATAGATCACCATGTCCTGCAGAAACTACCATTTTTCATGTTTTCCTGACTTCAACTGATAGATGACATTGTCTCCTACGTGTAGAAAATGGATCATGATTGTGGCACAACCTGCAGAAGAATAGAATGAATAGGTCGACAGTTAAATAAGTGGAGTGAAGGAGCCAGAGAAGGTAGCACTAGATGGAAACAAAGGAATGGAGAATAATTGCACGTTTAGTCCTGTCACCAGCAGAGGAGTACACATCAACCATGGCATTCTCATGATACCATTTGTGTGTTTGTGTGTGCGTGTGTGTCAGGTCTTAAGTGGCCTCTGACTGTGTGAGCTGCTGATGGTTTCTCTAGGCTCTGACAGATTACACACACTCAAGTGCGCACACACATAGCTTGTCACTGACAGTATAACACTCAAGGACCACTGTCAACCCACCCTCTGCAATGCAGGGGGAAGATAGGGAGTGCACTGGAGAGTAAACCCAGCATTTTGTCACATGGAAAAAGATGACTGCAACAACTTAAGCCTTTTGATGTGAGCATTCTGATTTCAAACATCTCTAAGCACTCACATTAATGCACATAAAATAAATAAGAAAAATTACAAATAAGATCATGGATACATCTTCAAACTAAAATATAAAGTTATTTATTACTGGTGTTTTGTGTATTATACTATGTTTATAAACAGAGTGAACTAACTTTAATATTCACTATAACATAACTATATATATATATATACACCTTTATATATATAAGTTACTGCAGACGGATTATACAGCAAAGGACACGAGTTGGAATCAAACCAGAGATGTTGCAATTATATGGTTTGCATCTCATCTGCCATATGCCACGTAGATGCCTTGTACATTTAATGGAGGTTCACTGATCTAATCCTAAAACAACATAATTATATAAAATAAAAACTCAAAATGGGCTTCTGCCATGCAAAATCTAATACAATCCTAAATACTTTTCTCCAGAGGTGGGATTAATGAGATGATTGACATTTTCACTGAGGCATGTGGGCAGGTCATTGTGAGAATGACTGACACCTGACAGGACCACTGTGACGGGTTCTTCCTGTTTACTGAGAGCTTTTTCTGATTGGCTGTCCCCAAAGCAATTTCCTGTTTCATGTTCCTGTCTGCTAGCTGGCAGGTTGAATGTCAAGTTGACTAGCTGTTACGTACACACACACACACACACACACACACACACACACACACACACACACATATATATGTGTGTGTGTTTTTTACAACTGTAGTGTCTAATTTGTTGCTGTCATGCTTTGAAACTTGCTTGCTGAGTGAGGTCAGGCTGGCATAAGACTGCAGTTACTTGCCAATGTGAACTTTATTTCATCGGGATTATTTGTGAAATATAAAGGAGACTGCTCAGAGGATGAAGTATAAATTGAAGGCAGACAATAACTGGGAGACAAGATGAGAGACAGAGACAGGGTCAGGAAGACAGAAAGAGAAATTTCAAAAGACCTCCAGGCATTTGCGTTGCTGGTGCCTACTATAGTCCAATGGCTTTATCAAACTGAATGGCTTATAGTATGTGTTTTTTGTATTTCTTTATTTAGCGAGTGAAATGTTACACAGCTGCTTCTGTATGCTGTTGAGGAGTTCATCGGTCCCTCTCAGTGCATGTATTGGCTCATGTTTTCCATTAATCAAGATGATAATCCTGATTCGTCTGGGAAACAAACAGTTTGACCAATAAACTAAATTCAGAAGGAAAAGTTCTGCTGAAAGCTGACAATCCAAAGTGAAACTGCCTGTTTCTCCAAACAACAGCAGTCCTGTGCGGACAAGACAGCTCGGGTTTTTTTATTTGTCCATTTTATTTATGTTATTTTTTGCCTAATGAATATACCTTACAAATATATATATATATATCTGTATACATATATATATATATATACTTTAGCTGTAAACTAACATGTTTACCAATCACCCTGATTTCCTGAACAAACCTATCCATGTTTAGCTAACTGTGAATACTGGATTGCAGAATATGAATGTGTGCAGAACTTTTAGTCAAAGAATCAATCAACTACTGTTTGTAATTAATTATATTGTTTTAAAGATAAGGGGTTAAAGACACCAACAGTATTGACAAGTTGATTCTGGTGAGTGAGTGAGTCACTGCACAAAAGCCATATGTCATAAAAGCATTCTTAAGTACGTGTCAGTAATAGATGATATCAGAAATTATGTTTAATTTCAGACTAATATTCTGTAAATATTCAGAATATATCATCTCAGCTTGTTCATGGCAATATCATCATCCTATTTAGAAAAAAGCACTGAAAAGCTCTTTTGAGAACAGAGATAGGAATGCACCAACTATCCATGTGCAGATATACCAAGTTAACTTTTCACAGTTTACAGAGTTCTTGGGAAATTCAATATACATGTTTATTTGTGAGTACTGGGATTTTGGTGACCTGAATATGAAGAACACACAAACTGCTTATCCTGAATAAAGGCTTTACTTAAAATATATGCTGTTATATGTAATGTTGTTACAGCTGTTCTTCCAATCTGAACAGATTTACTGATTTTCCCTATGGTTATTTAAAATGAGCTTTTGCTTATCAGTTTCATTAATGTTTACAGCAGGTCTTCCCTGCCCTTAAACCCCTCTCCACCTTTCTACATCCTAACCTCTACCCTACCATCCTTTTCTTCTCCTATCTCCTATTTCTTCTACTCTCTGCACTCCCTCTGGCTACCCCTTCTTCTTCTCTCTCGTCTCCTGCCCCCTTTCTGTCCTCCTCTCTTCCTTTATCTCAGTCTTTCAAAGCACAAGACAAACTGAATTGCTTAAAGCCCAACAGTGTTAGTGAGGTACTGTCATTTTCTTCAACTGAGTGAATTCTTACTCCGCTAAAGGCCACTGTATCCAAGGAGCACGACCAACATGATTAATCATATTTCGTTCCTTATTGCTCACTACATTATTCACATTGATTTTAACCCGGTTGCCAGTGCTGAAAACTTAAAAATTTGCTGTAATGTATCATCAACATGATTTTCAAGGATTTTTAATAAGCAGGGGTTTGTCATGCTTATTTAAAGAGGCTGGTGGAATCTGTGACTCTTCACATTAAATGAATGCCTTTCCATTATATCTCTTCCAGGCTTCTAACTAAATAAAGGGCCCTACTTGCCAATTATTCCATTTATTGAGAAACAAGGTCACTACACATGATGTGATGAAACTCACATCTCCTTCCTTAATCCATGACACCTGCAAGAAGCTGCGTGCCTGTTTCGGTGGGCCTACACATGTGAATTTCATGATATTATATGATAAACTAATTTTAAGTCCTGGCATACACGATTTAAAAGTACTGTCAAACCTAGTTTGAACAATATAATGTGACCAAGAATCTTAATGCAAAGCACCTCTGCAGATCAAAAAGTAACTTATGCAACTAAGCTGCAAGCTTGGCTGTAGACCCTTATTCTAGTTTAAACTACTACTCCATAGTAATGACACAGTTCATCTCTGTTCCATTTGCATCCCTTGTTATTGGTGCTAAATTCTGACATAGTTTTCTGAAAGTAAAAAGGAAATCATTGTAATATGAACACACAAAATCACTGGTAGTTATACAGACTACAGGCCAGTAGGTAAACATGCAATTATCTGAATGGGTTATGTTAAAGGTGAGACTATAAAAATGTTCCCATTCATTTGCACTGTATTGTATTGGATTGTATCAAATTGTATATTATTCTCCTATATTTCCTTCCTTTTCTTTTCTATAACCTCTGTCTTCTCTCTTTTTCACTACCACTTCTGTCTTTCTGACACACTCTCTCTCTCTCTCTCTCATTCTCTCTCTCACACACACACACACACACACACACACACACACACACACACTTCATTTTTAATTACTTTATTGGCTGTGATAGCAATAGTGGCAAAGTAATTTCCATTTTGTCATCCATTTTTCTAGTTGCTTATCCAGGTCATTTTCTAGTCATTTAACCAGGACAAAATCCACTGCAGCCCACATGTCATTTTTGTGAGAACCTCTTCCACATTCTTCTGGGAGATCCAGAGTCACAATCAGGGCCAGGTGGGAGCTCCTCTAGCTTCACTTGGCTCTCCCGCAGAATAGACTGGCAAGGCATCCTTACCGTTTGCCAGAACTGCCTCAACTGGCTTTTTTCAATCAATATCAAATTCCTGCTGTTCGTCAGACTTCTTTCAGTCTTCATTCTTCAGTCTTCATTCTTCGGTTTCAGTCATCAAACCTGAGACCAGCCACCCCTATTTCACTCGATGTTACAGTCTTTTTTTTTTTTTTTTTGTCTGCTTCTTGTCACTAATTACAAACAGCTAGCTGTCAGTCTTACGGATTGTATCTGTGGGTAAAACTTCAGTATTCTTGAACTTCTCTCTGTGAGGCAGTTGCTCATTGAACAAGAAAACAACTATGGTTGCAGTCATGAAACTGTTGATTTTTATCCTAAGCAAATCAGACATTGTAAACTTCTCCAGGGGAATCAGAGATGACGGTCTGATGAACCCAGAAGGACAACATAATCGGCAAACAGGAGAAATGCCAAGCTAATGTCACTGCTGACTTCCTCTCCATGCTTAATACAAACAGAAAAAAGGCAAGGCACACCCTAATCAGAGTCCACTGCCTCGCTTGAACAAACTCGATGGCTCTCACACCCTACACTTCCCCAGCATCTTTCACAGAATACTCTGAGGAACACAGTCATAAGCATTTTTACAAAACCCTGAAACACGTAACATGTAACACGTAGACAAGATTAGCAAATCCCCATCACTGCTGAAATAACTTGTACTGGATAACATGATGATCCATTTTCCCATGACCAAGACAGAGTGCACATTGCTCCTATGCGAGGTATAACAGTCAGCCAAAATTAATTTTCTAGTACCCTGACCTCGGTAGGCTTTCCTTGAAAGGTTTAGCTGTGTAATTCCTTGATCATTTAATCACACCCTTTGGCCCCGTTTCTGAAACTTGGGAATGGTTGGCCTTTTCTGCCAATTCAAAGGGCACCGCAACAGGCCTGCAGCATCTGTGGACGAACCATGTCCATCCTCAGTGCCTTGCCATGAAGAATTCACTCCTGACATCTGCCAAAGAAATAGTCCCAAAGTTTTTCCACCCTCTTCCTAACTTGAACATTTTCTTTCTTCCTATTTGCTCTCCCCTCATGTCCCTCTTAAATCGTTTCCCTCCTCCCTTAAGTCCCTTTTTTTATCCTCTTCCACCGTTTCCACTTTTCCTCCTCATCTTTGTCTCTCCCCCTGCTCCCATTTTTGTAACCACCAGCCCTCTCTTAGTCTTTTTTCTCCACTTTGAAACACCTCTCTTGTCCTGTTATTACATTTACATTTTAAATTATGTTTACTGGCTCTGCGTCTTTGTGTGTGTGTGTGTGTCTTTCTGTGTGAGTGCGTGGGTGTGTTATGAGATTAAAAGTACCGGTGTACCAGGGTTTTGCACTAAGTACTTGGAATAAACAGCTATCTGTTGTGGATAATGTGCTTTCCAACTTTTCTGACTTGTATCCAATCATTTATTTTTGTCTTGCCTTTTTTGTCATTTTGCAGATGCTCACATCCACAGAGACTTGCAGTAAGTGCAGCAGTGGAAAAACCTTACAATAATGTATTGCCAGCAATACAAGCAGCCAATAGGGAGGGCAAGGGCTAAAACAACAGTGCCTGAACAGTATAAAGTTGTGTATGTGTCTGTGTGATGTTCATGTATCACCAAAAAGCTAGTGGTCTAATAATAGGGAAGTGCTACAGCAAGCACAGGAATCTGTCTCTCCTGCTCTTGGTTTCTATGTCTCCCTCTCTTCTCTTTTTTGCGACTTGGCCTCTGTTCTGCTATTGTGTACTCCTCTCAAGTGTGCCAAACCTCTCCTCTCCTTTTGTTTTATCTCCTTTCCTCTTTTTTTTTTTTTTACTTCTGCAACCTCTTTTCTTTCTGTCTCTCCCTCACACCTTCCTCTTTGTTTTTTCCTCATATGAGTCCCTCCTCTATGTGAAGCATTCAATTTTCTTTTTTCCTTTCCTGCTCTCCATCTCCTCCTTTCTCCCCTAACTCCTCTCCTTCCAGCTTCACTTGCTTTTTCATTTATCTCCAAGCAACCTAGTGTTTGTAATGTCCAACCTCATTTAGACTTGCCTCCTTTTCTCCTCTTTTATAACTTTCGACCTCTCCTCACGGCTTGTGTAACCTCTCTCCTCCTGCTCATTTAAGTGAATTTCCCACTCTCACCTCCTACACAATGTTCTTCATCAATCAGCCAGTTTTTCTCCGCAGGTTTTTTTTTTGTGGGTTTTTCTCCGTCCTCTTTTTTCTCTGCTTTCTTTCACCTTGTAAATTCTCCTTCTCTCGCATTTCTGCTTGTTGTTTTTTAACTTGTCCTTCATTATCTGTCCCTCCTCTGCTTGTCCTCATGTCTATTATTTTCACCAACTTAACCTGTCTTCTTTAAAACATGTATCAGTTTCTCCTCTCTTCGCTTCTCATTTGCTCGTTCTTCTTTCTTCCTCTTCCTTTCAGTTCAGTCTCATGTCTCATCCCTCCCTCCACTTTGTCTCTGACCTCTTGTCTCTCCCTCATTCTGATGTCAGGCAGCTGGCCAGTCCCTATGAATAATGGAAGAGATGCAGCATATCTCACTTTTTTTTTTATCCGTTTCTCTCTCTACTTTTTATATTTCCCTATATTTTTGTCCTTTCCAACACACAATGGCTGTATTTCTCTGATTTAGTTAAATGTATTCATACATCAACATGCATCCTTCTAGCTTTATCCTCAACCCTAAACTTAAGTCCTGACAGAGAAAAAAAACGATGAAGAGGGATGATCTCTCTGTACATTTGTTCAAGCTGCGATAATTGATTTCTTACTTCATGAGAGCAGGAAGGAGGCACCATTAAAGTACGGAAGCCAAATAGCAACAAATCTTCAAAGCACTTTAAAAGATTTACTCTGGTAATGACCTATAACTGAAATCCATAACGGTTTGAAAAGGGATGGCTCCAGTGACGGACACTAGCATTGTTGGCCATTACAGTCTGGCAACTTGACATACTGAATGGAGGATAGCCACTGTCATTTCAGCACTCACCGGGTGACATGACGGGGCAGACTTATCCCCCAAAACGTTTAGGTCAGTCAGGTCAACCAAAAAGGGAACTGGTTGCCATGACAGTTGAAATCATGTTCAAAGACACAAGGAGCTCTATTTTTGTAAGAAACAGCCGTGCGCATGTGAAATGCAGACAAAGGTGCATGGCACAGTTGCACAAACTTAATCCGAGTTATATGCAACACTTGATTTGTACACAGAATAAGTACATTTACAACAATATATCACCATCGTCATATATGAATAATATTTTCCATTACATAGCCATCATTTAGCTAAAGCAAAGTGTTTGAGGCTGTAACAGCATTGTACCAGCAGTTATTCCCCAGGACAAAAATGTGTCAAATGTCAAAACTGAGTCAGCACCACACATCTAATTTGAGTTAAATTTGATTGAGATATTATCCCTTAAAACTGAATTTGTTGTCATTTATACAGTAGATGATTCTAATACTGTATATTAACTGATAAAACTTTTCACTTGAAAATTTAGAAAGTTTTACTCCCAACTTTTTTCAAATTTACACTTAATTCACTCGGAGGCAAAACGGCAAAGTCCAAGATTCTGTTGTTATGCAACAGTAAGCTGTTTCATCATATACATTTTTCTTAGCAAGTGTAGTGATTAGAAGATAAAATCACACAAAATGTGCACTGAAATTAAAAAAACAACAATTGTTCTAAACTAAAAAGCCCAATAAGATAATACTTTATTGGTGCTTGTAGGGAAGTACATCAATTTTGCTTGTTCCCCTGTCTATTGAGGTCATAAGTCAGGATCAGGTGCAGAGCATTGGTTGTATCTAAAATCACTTCCTACAGTATTTACTACAGAATACACTTCAGTGTATTCACTTTAAATGGGTCTTTTATGCACCATATAGTGCCCTCAAAAATTCCCATTTTTTAAGCTTCTATCTCAGATATATCATTATGTAACACTACCATGCATGTCTAGTATTTAATCACACTAACTGATAAAGACCACAAGTTGACTCATTGGGAGATAAGGCATTGCTCTACTGTGTATACTATAGTGTTAGATTGCCTTCAGGCAGACACATTGGCAGTGCATTTGTCTCATATCGCATTCTTCATATTCTTTTTCTCTGGTTTTCTTGAGCTGTCTCCTTCACAGATACAGAACTTTGTGTCTCCGATAATAAGCACTCAATAAGGTCCTCTAACAAGCGCTCTTAATATGTTTTTTTTTTTTTTTATAACTACTTCAGCCCCTTTCCATATCTGTATTTTTCCCTCCCTCACTGTCTCCCTCAGTACACCTGCGGCATTATTAAAGGGCAGTTACAGTGGCTCTTGTTGCTCTAGGGAGGATAGTACTGTAGAACATGGCTTCCAGGCAGTTTCTTACATCATTTCCTTTTTTCGACTCAGTACACCATTTTCCACATATATATTTTTTTCACCACCGCCTTGGTTGCCGTTAGTAACGAAATGCGAGAGCAGCTAAAGCTGATGTAAGACTTACCATAGGCAACCAACTCATCATCTCAGTGGTGATGCTTAAAAAACTTTGTTTTTGAAGATGTGAACTTTGATGACTTTCTACTACTTTACTCTCTCCATTCTAATTCTCTTTTATTCTCTTTCTGTATTTCTTTGTTTTGCACTTTGACACAGCTGGTTTTCAGAAATTCTATTGTATCCTGAGCCCAGAATCAGAGAGTATCATAAATATAGCCTACTATATACTGAAATCCATTATATCACAATTTAAAAAAACTTCCCAATATGGCTTTCTCTTGCATTTAATTAATCAGTTCTGTTTATTTTTTATTTTATTTTTATTGTTGGATATTTTTGTACCAGTGAAAAGGCATTTCAGTGCATTTTAATGTGTATTTTCTGCAAAGATTTGCTAAGTAGTCCCTTTATCAAGCAATACTGTTATACTGTATTGTAGGGGTGCATGGTAACAAAAAACTTTATTTGGAGAGAAGAAGTTTATTTACAGTCATTTCAAAGGACTAAAGGATTTATTTTATATTTACCATATTTAATTCAATTTTTACGGAGCACTACTCATCTAGCCTGGAAACCAAACGAATCTACAAGCTCATGTTTTATTTGCTCTAGTAGAAACGTCTGGCTCCTCTCCCACCCAAAGGAAGCATATACGGAGAGAACAGAAGTGGTCCAAGAATAGATCCTTGAGGTTTGCCACATGTTGTCGTAGCAGTTGAGGAGATGAATGAATCAATTGAGTTATAAGGTGTTCTATTCGACCGATAGGAGGAGAACCATTCCAGAGCTGTTCCTGTAATGCCAACTCAATCCTCAAGTATTTTTAATAGCGTAGCGTGATCGATGATGTCGAACGCTGCGCTAAGGTCAAGCAGCACCAGTACTGAGCAGTGTCCAGTGTCTGCAGCCATTAGGAGGTCCTTTGTAACCCTTAGAAGAGCTATTTTGGTACTATGTAGCTTACTATGTAGCTCTGTATCCTCAGTCCTTGGTAGAATGGTAGAACCCTTTATAAATTACAAGCAGCCTTTGCACCCCGAGGACAACGCAAAGGGACAAAATCATATTTTGAATTCTCTGGAAAGTTCTGCTTCACATAAGGGTAATTTGTAAATGCCCTCAGCAGAATTGATTTAGATCCCGGAGTTATTCACGTGTATGCTCTGCATTGTCTGATATGCTGTATTTACGATTCGTAGTGACGAGTTATTTCACAACATTTTTCACAACAGTGTTTGTTCGTGTTGCAATCTATAATACTGCAGTCCACAATTACATCACAGCAATTTTGAAGCACTTCCCTCCAATAACTGCCTTCGTGTTAGAGATTTTTTTCTCTTCCTCCAATTGAAATAAGCAATGCTCCCCCTCCCCGAACACATCCATGAACCCAGTGCATGTACTGTAACAGAAAGTTATGATAAACATTGTCCATCCCTGGAAGAGGACGTGCTCTCTTTCAGCGTGATATTCACCAACAATGTCGACCATATTATAACATGGCTTTCTCTGCTGTATTCTCTATAGTATAGTATAAATATGCTAAGGAATAAAGGGAATACAATGTGAATATCAGTAGGTCTTAAGCTTTTGCTCTGCCTACATCTTTCTACTAATTTGGTTTGCTTATTGTCATGTTTTTTTTATAAATAATTACATCTTTTTTGTTTACTTCCAGGCTGACTGGTACAACCCTGCCCTCACCAGTGATATCAAATAAGAACTGGCTACGGATCCATTTCACCTCAGATAGCAACCATCGAAGAAAAGGATTCAGTGCTCAATACCAAGGTATATATCACTCTTTCAGTCTCATTACTTACAGTATATGTTCTCCCCCTCTCTTTTACACATATGCTATACGCACAAGTATTTGTATGAAGTTCTAATGTGTGCACAACTTTGCATGTGTGCTGCGAGATGCATCACAACTGAGGATCCCTTTTTTTACAGGTTTCTTTTAGACACATTTACTGTACATACTTATCAACGCATACAAAACAAAATAGAACTGGGAATACATAGTATTCCTCTTGCATTATATATTCATATAATGTAATTGAGAATAGTAATTATTGGGGACAGAAGTCTGAAACCACCTGACTGGACTTGCTGGACCTTTCCTGTCATCTAATTGACTTGTTGTATGATTTAATTAGCATATTAAAGTGCATATTAGTTTCCACGTGGTGGCTCAGGTTTAATTGGCCGCTTCCAACACAAAACACAGTGATCCAAGACCTGTCTGTCCCTTACTGCACGTCTCACTGCCTGTCTGTCCATCTGTTTTTTCTCAGTTATTGGTCTTTTCCTTTCCTTTCCTTTTCCTCTTCCTCCTTTTCTTTGTGCTTTGTATGTGTGTGTGTGTGTGTGACAGACAGAGAGGCAGATGTGGTTTGGTTGTAGCACAGATTCTTCTGTTATCCTCTGAAATGCTGCTACTTAGGATAAAGTGGATGGAATAAATGTTAATCCTGCTCCACTGCTTTGGTTTTCTCCCCACTTTTTTCCTCTCTTGTCCCTACTTCTCTGTTGCTTTTAATATCCTCTCCCTTTTCCCTGTTTTAATTTTCAGTTTCTGCCACTCTTGCATCTGATGTAGGTTTGTTGTGGAGTGTGAAGCACTTTCTGGATTGTGCTCATAGTTTGTGTGTACTGAATGGCAATCTTGAATATAATAAGCACTTAAAAGATGTATGGTAGTTTAAGCTTAATGTAGTATGATTTATAATTAAATGAATAACCTCCATGTCCTCTCCTTTCTGCAGTGAAGAAAGCAATAGAGTTGAAGTCCAGAGGGGTGAAGATGATGCCCAGTAAAGACTCCAGTCACAAAAATGCTGTCTGTAAGTAAACTACTGTCTGCTGTTCGTACATAGTGTGACCATATGTCATTTTGAAAGCCCTTTTTAAACCAAAGTTGAGTCACATTCAGTCACACACATAAACACAAGTCCAGGCCCACACACACACACACACACACACACACACACATAAATACTGTATGTACACAAGGACATAAAGCCTGCATCCATCTCTGATGTGGCGAGAGCAGTGTCATTTTTCACTGGGGTTGCCCTTCTAAGAGACAAGAATCAGTATCACAATCACCTTTTCTGTTTTTTATGTATTTTTCTTCTCTCCTTCAACGGGTCAGAGGTCCATATGAAGCCAGTTCTATAAATAGAGATTATTTATCGTTGCAGAAACAAAATTACTTTTATTGAAGTAAATTAATATTTAGAACTTACCCAGTATTTGCAAATAATTATATGTTTATGCTACAGTAACAGTCACGTTTTGACACGTCTAAACTATTCTTACTTTACAATTCAGTTAATTGCAAACCAACCAATGATGCAAATAAACATCTCCTTTTATAATCACTTCTCAGTAAGTAGAAAAAGCTGTAAGAGCAAACAAGAGATAAAAATGTTAATGTTCTTGTCAATTCAAGTATTTTAGCTTCACTCAAAAATGTGAAAACATAATATTGCATGGACAGTGGAGCATATAAAATATATATTTGTGTTGATACTGAAGGAAGTGTTGAAGTGTCAATCAGGAGGCATTAATGTATGCTCAAATGTATTTATTTCTTTGCTGCTTGGTATTCATGTCACTGTGTCAGCCCTCTGTGCCATCATCTGGACACCAAAAGTCATACTCATGTGCCTGTATTTTGTTTCTGTTATGATGGTTTCTTTCATTTTAACTTTGAAGAAATTGTCAAGTCTTTCTTTTTCATACAGAGTGAATCTCCCTGTGCTTATGCCAGGATGATAATTTGACTACAGTCCATAATAGACTCAGTGCAGCATAGTGACTCACTTTCTGCTGGCTGTAGCTATTGCTTCCTAATGCATAAGTCCTTGTATTATCCATTTCAGCTTCTGCATTGTGTTCTAAGTTTCTAGATTTTCAAAAGCTAAGTGGAGTCTGGAGTCTGGTTTTGTGTTTGGATTCTTCATGGCCAAAGCGGGAAATGCGCCCACAGTATCTTATTCATTGCCTCTTGAGGTGCGGCCAAGAATGCATAAAGCAGCAGAGGACCAATATATGGTTATATGTTAAAAAATTAAATATATGCCCTCATGTCCTCAGTTCTTTACTAATTACTCATTTTCATATATCGTACAGAGCACATACGGTCCATGCATAATATCTGTGTTGTCATGACTTTTATCACACCATGATACATGATGATACATGATGACATGATGAAAGCAACTTCTTGTACTTCTAAAATTATACAGAGAAGAGAGTTTTGAATACAAAGCATAACTTTATGCCAACGTTACTCATGAGAATAACTCGCATTTGGAGGCTGTAATTTGAGTGCTGAAAATTATTTAAAGGATTTTAGCAGGAACTCTTTCTGAACTTTCTGCTCATCCATTTACAGTAAACGTGACGGAGGAGCTAGTGTTCCATTGTTGTTGGTGAAGTGAAAATATCTTTAGCTAACCAGCCAACCAAGTAACATGAAGGTGAATATGTTATTTTCTGACAGAATTAACAGGATTGACATTGTCAACCAGGCTAACTGTCCTCCCAAGAAAACCATCAGGATTGTTTGTTTCAGCAGATGCCCAAAAACAACATGTTTAGGTTCAAGTGACAAAGACCTCTAGCACCTGTATAATTGTCCATTGGGGGCAGAGGAGGAAATAATGTGACAAAAAAGCATTTTAACCAATGTGACATTTTAACCACCTAAAAAAAGGCCCACCTAACCCAATCCACATCAGTTTAAGTGCACACTATATTTAAAATATTTTCACCGCTTCACTTTGCCATCATACAGCATTTTTTTGACAAAAACAGTAATTTCACCTCGCAGAACACAGGAATTGCTTTCCTGCGGAGCGCTCTTTACACACCCGTAACACGTTATTTCAGATCCAAACTAACATGTTAAAACACCAAAGTCACGCAATGACACAAACTTAAAATCACTGTTTTTGTCTGTTGACTTTGATGAGACCATAGAGTGATATAACGGTTTCAGTTTCCTGTCAGAAAGGGCTGTCTGACACCAAGGTAAAGTGGTGAAAATATTCTAAATATAGCGTACACTTAAACTGATGGTGATTCTTTTAGGTAAGCCTTTTTTGGGTGGTGATTTTGCTGCTGACCCCGATCCACAGCAGTACAATGCTGAGCGTGCGTGCGGGGAAGTTGTCAGCTCCTACAAACTGGGGGCGTGCTAACTGTCATCTACTGTAGGTAATACACTGACAATGGATAAGTACTTCATACAAACCCGCTTCAAGAAGTCTGAACTATCCCTTTAACCAAGTTTTCTTTCTTTTTTTTCTATTTTTTTAAAAATAAATGATGTTGGCATTTTTTCCTTTTTTTTATAAACCCGGCAAGTATGCATTTCAGTTAGGTGCTCGACATCAAAAATACTAAAAAAAAGTACTAAGTTCAAAGGTAGAAAAAGGTTGTACACCATCAAAGCAATCAGTGCCGGTAAAGCTTCTCAATTTATTAAAGCATCATTGCTGGCGCGTTTTGGCCACAGGTCTTCCTCAAAGCACCTGAAGCAAAGGCGAGATAAAATGCCCTGTGTGGGTTTTTATCTCATATCTAACTTTTAGTTTGACATAAGGAAACCTGTTTTACGGTTATCTTAAAAACTGCACAACGGAAAAAACAAACGAAAGCAAAGCTTCGTCGCAGAAGGTTTCAAGATGATTCATAATTATTGACAGTTTGTTTGAATGCTGGCAACAATGTGCACAGTAGGTGCCAATTTTAACAGTTTATTTTCAAATTTAGGCCATTAAAAGAAGTGGTTGCATTTAAGTATTTACTTAGTTTCAGCTGTATGATGTATTCACACCTTTTTGAACCATCTTCACTAGTTACTGTTTATAAAAGGATTACAATTCCTCAGTTGTTATTTAAGTAAAAATTAAGTCCTCCATTCATATTGTGGGCAGCTAAAGCTTCTTCTGTGTGTAAAGTGTTTAATTAGTTGATCGAAATGTGAGGTCAAGGCATACAGTTTTTTTTTATTTGGACCTCAGGAAATATTGTTTTCACCTCAGTGGCAGCTAATGGGAATCCAAATAAATTTAAACATTATATTGACCACAAGGCAGTAAAACAATGAATTTAATGATAAATGTGATAAATATTTCTACAGGCTGGGGTGGCAGACATATTTCTTGGCAGCTTGGAGATGCCTCTAAAGCAGTATTCAGATCATGTGGCAGAGGCTTTTAATTATCACGGAAGCCCAAGTTCATACCTCATTCATTCCTTAGTATTTAGCTTCATAATAAAACTCTCATCAATAATTCTGCTGATTTACACGCTCAACCAAGCATGTGCTGGTGCAATTAACATTAGTATGGCGTTTTTGCGTGTTAGTTTATGTGTGTATATGTGAAAAAGAAATCTTATGTGCTTGTGTGCTTCCTCATGTGTTGCGGCAATTAGAATTAAAACTGGTATGCTCTGTATACATTTGAGTCCATGCATGCGTATGCAAGGAGTTCCCGGGGCAAATCATTTTATTATATTTATTAATAATGTGGGGCTTAGTGAAGAGTTCTGATCTCTCTCTCTCTCTTTCTCTCTCTCTCACACTCTCTCACACACACACAGACACACAAACACACACACACACACACACTCACAAACACTTTCCTTTTTACTCTTGTTTACACAAACCGTGCATGCACGCTGAGATACGTACATATACGAAAACACATATACAGTAACAATCATTAGTTGTTTCCACATTAGTCCACATTTGTACTTCTTATGAGATGGGCCAAGCAAACAAAATTTCTTGTTGTGAAGTAACCGTGGGGGCCTATGGAGGTTTCTCTCTGTCGCACATGTAAATGTACTAAGACAAGTGCAAATTTGCAATAGCTACGACCACATACACTGATGCATCATGCTAATAAATTATAATATAGCCTTAGAAATGTTCTGCATGCCTCCTGAATCAATACAAACTAACTATGCAGACAGTAAAGTTCAGCTGCAGGTAACCACATGACACTTTTGCACAAAATGGTCCAGATCTCATTGCACATTGCCCTGTGTGCCTTGTATCATGATGTGTAAGTAAAATCACAGTGATCACCAGTGGTGCTTACGTGTCAGCTCAAAGACTCAAAAGTAGCTATCCCACTTGTAAAATTATTGCCGCACTGTAGAGAGCAAGCTTTGTTATCTGTTATCACAATGTGTAGCCAAAGAATGATGATAATGACTGTTAACTGTGTAGTCCAGGGATTCCTTAAGCTTTTGCAGCCCTGGACTTAAATGAGAAATTTAGTTTCTCACCATGGGACCCATGCTCATTAAACATACAAGCATTTTTGTCATGGGGATCAAAACGAGGTAAATGTGGGTTTTCACATTGGGCCGAAGGCTCAGTGAGGTTACCCCAACGCAGTAAAGTTAGGCCATCAGGCTGGAAACCAGGATCATTAAAACATTCCGAGGTCCACTTTTGGTCCCGAACCAGTCTTTGAGCAACACTTCTTTACACTGTATGAGTCCCAGTGGTAATATTATAGCTGTATGGCAGAGAACGTGCAGTCTTTATGCAATATATAATCATTACAAAGAACCAGAGACTGATGATAATGAGTTTTACCTGTCTAGAGAATGGAGTGCTTATGAATCATAATCTAAAAGACTGTCTGTAACAGCCTCTAGCCTATATTAAAGCACAGTCGAATAGACAGACACACATGAGAATAAGTTTAATCAGTTTGAGAACGGTCTGTTTATGAATAATTATCAGACTGACTATTGATTAGAATCTTACGTGATACTGAAGATAGACAGATAGATAGATAGACAGGTCGATAGATATTAAAGACATAAGTCAATTAAAAGCCAAAGATATAAAGTACGAGTGCTAACTAGAATAGTGTAAAATGGTTCACGTGAAGTTACCCCCTCTCAGCTGTAACATTAGCTTACTGCTTGGGATGTGTCATAATTAAAGAGTGGCTGAAATATTGTGATTAAGGAGTTTTACTCCCTAGACAATGACCTAGAACTGTAATGAATCATCATTGTGAGTGTGATTTATAATCAGTGTTTTCTTCAGGATTGTCAGGCAAGGTGGTGCTGGGCCACGGTCTACTCAAATGAAAGCGATGCGACCACTTGAAACTTGGGAAGCACACAATGGTTCAGCACCACAGATAGTTTTGGGAAAACCTTGCAGCAATGCAGTCTGTAACCGTCAGAATGTTGTTATATACTGTGTTTCATCCCATGTGGTTCCGATTCAGCATTGTAACAAGTCTGTTTATTTGGAGAATCCTGTGGGTTTAAACAAAATGATGCCAGGAAGATGGCTGTAGACTTAAGCTCTTGGCTTGATTGACCTGTGAGCATGAGAAGGCGGGGGAGGAAGAGAGGGCAGAGTGGATAAGAGGCAACGGAGAGCCGTGGAAGAGAGCATATCAACAAACTGCACTTCACACATTTCTCTCCTCATCCAGCAGGCATCTGAAGAGCACCTCAAAAGCTCTTACACATGTCAACTGATTACGCACACACACACAAACATATTCTCCCACGCTCTCCTTGCCTCTCTCTTTCTTTTTTAATGATTCATCTCTGAGCTGTTATAATAACTAAACTTTACTGCTACATGGCTTTGCATTCTCAATGCAAATGTATGTTCTGTTTATCTGTCTATACATTGCCCTCTAATCTGGCGGTTTACCATATTTCTCCAAATGCCTCAGCCAGTGGTTTGTCCTTCTTTCTCTTGGAAACTTCAAGGACAGTTAACAGCAAAGAAGCTAACAGCAGAAAAGACTGTATGTACATCCTTAATATAACGTAACAGAATGTAACATTGTTTTATATCTTTACAATGCTTTTTAGACTTTTTAGAATTAACATTTACATATTTCTTTTTAAATCTGAATTATATATGTTCCCTGTACTATAATGTGAAAGTGTTACAAGTGCTGCCTAATTTGATAAATATCGACACCAAAAGCTACAGCCCAATGCAGCAGACTGATTAAGCAATGGTAATTCCTCATGCGCTCAGACATTTATTGTGAATCTTTTTTGTGGGAGTTTCAGTTTGTAGATTTCACCACAATTTTAAAACATAGTATGTAATACCCTCTGTACTTTTAAGAAGGATATTAAAATAAATTAAAAAACAAATGTATACTCTTAGTATTTAAACATTTATGTTAATTATGTCTTAAAGCAATGAAATGGAATTAAATGGATGGATTGTTTTCAAGTTTTTAAATTGCTTATGTGTCACATCCCCTTGACTGTGATGGCCAGAACTAATAGTTCATGATACACAAAAAAAACAAGATAAAACAGGTGTCACATCTAATCTGGCTGCAATGAGAGTTAATGGTGATGGCAGCAGCCACATTATCTCTTTATGCTTGATGGCATGTCCAATACAGGTGTAAAACTGGCTGGTTCTTGGGCTCTTTCTTTTATTTATGTTGGAAAAAACATCACTTTGGAATTCATATGTAATAAGACAATTTCACAAAGGATCAGTAACAGTACAGAACAGAAACAGAAACACAGAGATGAATGATTTGAATAAAGGGGGAAAGAAAGACCAAACACAGAACTAGTAATTTAACACCAGACTCAGAAATTTCCCGATTCTTTACTTTAAAGTGGCAACAGACAACTTTTCAACTTTCTCCTCCATTACACTCCCCTAGCGTTTCCAAGTGGTATTATTATTTTTGTGTAGCTGTCACAAAAAGACCATCTGTCTGCTTATTAACGCATTGATCATAACATAGCTTTCACCACTGCTCATTTTAGAAAAGCCACCGCGAGAAAAACATGTTCTTTGTTGCTAGTTGACCAAGATGCACAACATCATGTTCAGCATCTCCAGATTCTGCAAATTAGCAGTTATCTGCATATTTGTTTCCAGTATTTTCATTCAGAACAGTCTTGTGTACACATCGTACAGCTGACAGGAACCAGGCTCATAGTGATTGGCCACTGTCTAAAGCAACAGAAAATATAAGAATCCCAATTTGAACTAGAAACCTAGACCTCAGTGCTGTGATATAGGCAGGGCAAAACACCCAGTAGTATTAATAAGCAGGCAGGCTGTACTACTACTTACTAATCAAGTACAAAGAAAGCCTTGTGAACAACTGTGCCCGGTGGCAGACAGAATTGCATTGCAATGAAATTGAGGCTTATAGGGAACCGTTGTTCTATAGCCATTACACTAAGCAATCAATATTTACTTCATAACGATAAGTTAAAGCAAAAATTTTGTATTTTGCCACTTTGAATAATAGTAGCAATACCTTCATGTAAAAATACTTTAATAGTAAAATGTACTTGTAAAATTTACGAGTTTCAAGAGTAAAAGTACTCATTATTCAGAATAATTGCGGATGTCATATCATTACCCACATATTATGTTATTCAATATTTTTTATAATGGATTCATTAGCTTCACCTATAGCAATGCAATGTAGTTTATATAGGTATTAATGTATAAAATAACTATCTGCAAAGTAACTAGTAACTGCAGCTGCTAAATAAATGATATGGAGTAAAAAGTATACTGTTTTCATCAGAAATTTAGTGGTGTAGTAAGTTGCATAAAATTAAACACTAAAATAAAAACCAAGCAGCCTTTAAATTATACTGAAATTAATCCATTTCGCCACTGCAGCAGCCACACATTATTCTTGTTGCTATTTTGAATACTCTTTATTTAATGTTCAGTGGGCTCTTTGTAATGCTCCCTAGGACTAATATTTTTCAGACCAAGCATGTAACAGTATATTTCGCAGAATATTACTTACTCTTAGTGGTTAGTGTAAAGTGAATGGTTTAGGACAAATAGCAGGAAGAATCGAGTCATAAAGTAAATGGAAATTCTATCTATAGGAGTGGGCACCAATGAGGAAATCACTTTTTACAAATTCCCAAAAAGTTGACGTTGAAAGTTGTAGAGATGAAAGGTTTGCTGTAGACACTTTGATGATATGGAAATGACATTATGCATCATAAGCTTGTGTTTAAATGTTGAATTGTCTTTTAAGTGCAAATGTGGGATTAAGTCAGTTTGAGGATTTTTGACATCAGCCCAGCATTAATATTTGTCAGCTGCTTTTTTTTTTTTTTTTTTTTTTTAATAACAATCTCATGTTGTTTGCATGAGCTGGATTTGTTTCGGCAGTATGAACCTTTGTATTTGATGCCAATGAAAGCCATTTAAACATGAGCGAGAGAGAAACTGATAAGAGAGCGCAACATAGAAACTGTGTTTGTGTGGTGATTTTTGGACAGAAAATCAAAAACACAGCAGAGCAACAAGACAGCTTGTTCTGTTTGCATCATATCTCACACAAACATGCATATACAGTGTCTATACACTCACAAACCCTCAACACACACAACAATCACACAAACGCAGCAAATCATTCATCCATCTTTTATGCTAAGATGCACAAAACTTCGGCAACCCTTTGTAAATTGCAGCTAATGTGTTTGAGAGGGAGAAAGCAGCGAGAGCAAGCTGAGAATATAAAAGTAGAGAGAAGGAGTGAGTGGGAGCAGAGCCAGATGAAGAAGACAGGAAGAAAGAAACAATTGAGAAAGATGCAGGAAAAGATGTGCAGAAAGAAAAAGAGAGATGTTAGGAGGTCAGATATTCTCCAGGTCATATTTTATAACCTGCAGGATATTCTCTTATTTTTCACTTGCATTTCCTATTCAGAATTCTCCTCATTTCTGTTTTATTTATTCTCTACTTCCTTTTACCTTTTATTTTTAGTTTTTTGCTAACCACCATTATTCATCCACAGAGTTCCATTAAGACAGAGCTGGTCTAAACTGGTTTCTGTCATGTTGTCTGGTCTCATTTACATTTACATTACGTTTCAGGCATGCAGCAGATGCTCCCAGCCAGAGCGAAGTCCTGCAAGACTCCAAATATGAGCAGGATGAAAATTTCATATGTTTTGCTTTTTGTGATTTTTATGAACAGAACAGATTATGCAGATTGATTAGAAAAAAACAGGAGTGAAAAAGATGCTGAAATGTTAGATCGGAGGAAAATTCTCTTCATTAAATCTCTGCACATGTCGTTTTTCATTTCCACCACAACAGTGTAAAGCCAAAAGGTGTTTTTTAAAATTTCTCCCTGAAGGTATGTTAAGTCTCCATATAATTTTGCACACTAAATGTTTGGATTACACACCATTTTTAAAATTGAAACTGAAATCCTGAAAGTCCTTGGAAATGTTATAAGTTTGAAAAATGGAGAAAAGTTCCAAGAAGTCCTGGATAATACTGTGTCCTTTATATAAAAATACCCCTGTTTAAAGTGAAAGTCCTGCAATCAATATTTTAATCAAAAGTACATGTATGTAAAGTAAACTGGCAAATCAAAAGTAAAAGTAATCATTATGGAGACAGATTTTGGATCCTGTCATTGTTATATTGTATATGTTATATTTTTAGATGTTACATATTCGGGTGATTACTCATGTATTTACGTGTAAGCAGTATTTTAATGTTGCAGCCGGACATGGAGGAGAACATTTGAACTACTTCATGCATTGTTGGGTAGTTTTATGTAAAGTTTAATATTTATAAGCTTGCCCAGTATTTTGTATGTAACATTCTTAATCTGTAAAGTAACTAGCAACTGTTGCTGTCAATAAAAATTAAGTGAGGTAGAAAAATAGCATTTTTCCATGCGAACTGCAGTGGAATTTAAGTATAAAGCATCAAATGGAAGTGCTAAAAAAAATAAAGGAAGAAAAGAAAAGTACTGAATCTTGAAAATGAAGTAGGCCATAGTGCCTGAGTAAAAGTACTTAGTTACTTTCCACCAATGCAAATTTCCATATTCTTCATTTGCTTAGAGAGCAATCTGTCAAATGTCTAAGTGGCATCTGGCAGATTAAATTAAGAGTAATGTTCAGGGACAAGTTAAAGTTCACCGTTATGTCTTGAGTGGCAGCTATTAAATGGATCTTGACCTGAGGCTTGTCAGTTGATGGCTTCTAGCAGCACTTTGTGGGGAAAACAACAACAACACTATGGAGAATGACTATAGGCTAAAGAAGGTGTTTCATTTTGTAAAGAGGAAAAAGAGTTTTCTTCACTTATCGATTTATTATTTGTCCTCAACAGCTGGTTAACAACTATCTTACATTACAGCAGCTTACTTTCCGGCTGAGGTCTTAGAGGTCTTCATCCTTAAATGTACTTAAGATTTCACAACATTTTTCATTTAGTCATATAAGTCAGCTTGATTTGATGGCCAAATTCAGTATTTCTTCAGTTATAAGGTTAAACTTAAGTTTGAGGTTGTCAGAAGTCATTTGGTCGCTCTCTAAATAATATTATCAATTTATATATATTTTTCTCTTAATTTTTTCCCCCTTCTTACTACTGTGTAAAATCTGCTCATGTGGGTTTTTTATGTGATTATGCTGTTACATCTTTCTGATTATTTCTAATGACATACATTTTAGGTTTGCATGTATTTCATCCATTGTAAAATGACAAAACAAGAATTCCCCAGCCTATAGACCCATTTCAGTGCAGTCATTTTGACTGGAAAAGCAGAGGTGTGATTGATGATGTTAAAAATGACTTGTAGTTCCAGGGTCCTGGCATTGTGCATGCTGGATCACTGTCATGGCCTACTGGGACACTTCATGGAACTGAGCCATCGCTAGTGAAATAAGTTTCACCTGTGCTTTTCCTGATATAACAAGTCAAAATGTCATAAATATTGTGGTAGAATTTTCCAGATTTCTGTCAAATCAAATCCCTGTTATTCCAGTTTTGCCTTTGAAGGAAGTAAACAAAACACAAAGATGGATGAGAGACTTGTTTATTTTGTATTGTATGATCTCCACAGACAGATAAATTACAAAAGGCTGATCATGATAAGGGTACCCATTGCTGCTCTTTTATGAAAAACTTTTATCTTTAAATCTTTTGTATTATTATTATATCTGTCAGCTAGAAAAATAAACACAAAAGGAAAAGGCCATGTATTCATATTGAGGCCTATGTATTTTTCAAACATGTTTCTTAGTCAGCTGAGAATAGATCTATTTTAAAATTCAAAGGGTGAGTGCATGCCTTTTTTTTTTTTTTAATTCCCAACAACACTTGGGGAGATTTCTCACAGTCGGAGTTATCCTAGTACTGCTTAACCACTTGACTGTCATTAGATATTGAAAAATACTGAGATGCTCAGCACAATAACAAAATCTTTTTTTTTTTAACCAGTCACTGTCAACTATAGCAAGTGGCATGAGAACAAGTTTAATGATTTACTTGTCAGCATAATGTGATGCCGTGCACGCCTCCAACATTTACAATATGTCCCTAAAGTGTCTGAAAATACCCTGATCAAATGTACAACCATAACTTCAGAAAGGACAGACACTGCTTACCATATATATTTTCCTTTTTTTCAGTGAGTCAAAGCGGTCTCGCGGGTGATGTTTGTCCAGATCCTGGAGTTCCAGAAAATGGCAAGAGGATGGGCTCTGCCTTCCAGTAAGTTCTTTTTATTTCGGGCTCAACTGCCCCCGTCACTCCTAGACAAATCAAATATATTAAAAACACCCACAAGTGCCTTGGATATTGTCGATCTTATGACCAGCACAGGGATCATTATTGTATGTGTGTCAGACATGTAGAACCCAGAGTGCAGAAATTATCTCAAAGTATTTTCCTGCAAAGGATTACATTTGCAATCCTGGTGCAAGCCATCAGATCATTTGGATGGCATGTGAAAAGAGGGACTCTGAATGTATGTACATTTTGTGCTTGGTTTATGTTGTGCAGTTTTATTTCTTAAATCAGAACTGTCTGGTTGTTGCCAGCACAATACATGTGGTAATCGGATGGATCCGGAGAACTCCCGGTGGGCTGATCATTTTTTTGGGCCGATTACTGACAAAAATTTTGAGCCTTGCTGTGGGCTGAACAGAGTTGTACCACCAAAACACACACTCTGTTGGTTTGCACAGTACAATTAAGTTTACTAGGTCAGCATGCTTTGGCTTTACGAAATGCTTGTCTGTGCAAAATGCAAGATTGACAGTGGGTGCAGTGGGGGACGAAAAAGGTTGTGAGTTTAGCTTAGATCCGATAACTCTTCCTGTTTGAAATAGGACTGTTTCTGTTTGTCCAGATTATCCTGAGGTTACTGACACTGTGACTTCAGGACCCAGTTCAGATATAAATTATTTCTGCAGTGTGTTTAGTTGTCCCTTCCCTCTCTTTAACCCGTGGGCTTCCTTTAACTCCCAGACTGAGAGTCAGCGCCATTCTGCCCGTGTTCCAGTCGCAGAATTGGTCCAATAAGGCAGGGAACTTCCTCACCAAAGTTCTCCTTCATTTTCATGGAGACTGAAGTGTTTTGTGGTTTATGTATCATCATAAATAATTTATGTCTGTTGGGGACCCGTCATTACAGCTCCGGCTTTTTAGATGTGAAGCACTTTATGTAACTGGCTTGTAACAAACTTGAACAACTCACATATTCACATTTGCAGTCTTTTAGCAGGGAGCTGTTTAGTGCTTGTTGCACCAGTTCCACACCCGCCAATCTGTGTCACCTATAGGAAGGCCAGTTATTAGTGGCAGCAGTTTCAATCAGCAGATATAGTCATGTTGAGGTTGCCATCACACACACACACACACACACACACACACACACACACACACACACACACACACACACACACACACTCACACACAGACAAGTCAAAAGTCAAAGAAAGTAATTCCTCTGAGAGTTTAGCTGCTGGAATTTGGCACCTGCAGGAAATTGGTGTTAAAGTTTTTTTGTTTTTTTTTTAAGAACACTTTTGCCATATAAGATATAGCAAAAACTAATCTACAAAATTAACATAAAAGAGCATTGTGTCACACTCACCTCAAATAGATATTCAATATTTAAAGTTTGTGACTAAAGCCACTAAATGTTAGCTGTTAGAAATTTTACTAATTCATGTATTATTTCACTTTCTATACATGTGGGACTGGGTTTTAAGGCCCTGCACACTCCTGGTACACCTGCATGAGCTTTTTCTCAGGACTATGCAAGCTTGTACAGACCCCCTTGACTGACATCTTCCTCACTCACCTGTTACACCTCACCTGGGACAATATATACTTATACTTCATATCATATATCGAATTGTTATAGGGAGTCTGGTGATGACATAAATCTAGCATAGCTTTGCCCCATCTTTAACCTGAGCAGAGGTTTAATCAGCCAAAACAACCGAAACACCTTTGTGAGTGTGCAGGGCCTTTGACATTGAGCTTGACCTTCTGACAAGTGAGCGTAATTGTAGAAATAGTCCCCTACTATTCTACTAAATAATACCCAAGGTTATAGACAGACTGTATTTACAGACAGAGCTCAGTCAACCTACATTGTTTTCTTTCCTGTCTCTGCAGCTTTTATTTTCATTTACAGGTTTCAAATGTAAAATATACAATGTCAAACACACAAACAAGACAATTAATCGACAAAAAGAAATCAGCAGATGAATCAATGATGAAAATAATTGCTAGTTGCAGATAGCGTGCATGTCTACATCTGCAGTTCTAACTGGTGCCGCTGTCAACTATTTCGCTGGTAGGTGATGCCGGTTGTAAATGTCATCCCCGAAGTGCAGGTCTGAAACTCCTCAGCCAACATAGGCTGAGCATGTTTTGCATTGTTCACTGTGTCCTTGATTATAGTCACTTTTAATCATCATCAGTAGCTCGTCTGTCCAGAGACACCACCAGCATTTATCATTTAACATTACTTGTAACCCTCCAGATTTTTATAATGTCTCGCTCATGCCGGAGTTATACACAGACAATGGGATGATTCAGAAGTAGGATCATGGCTAATAAACAAGGACTTGGTGGACACAGGGATTTTTAAATGATTTTCTCCATGGTGTCTATCATCTTATCAGTAGAAAGGGAGACATAATTTAATTTAATCAGGAGCGAGCAATTATAAAATAGTCACCTCTTCCTATGACTCATCCACTTAGCATCAGTGGCAGCTAAATGGCTCTTATATTTCTCTCTTGATTATTAGGGAACTAAGACAGGCATTATATTTTTTACCTTTTTCTGAGACTATTTTCAGAACTTTTAAACTATAATCGTGTTACAGGTTTGTATCTTATCATCATTAAGCACCAAAATGCAGGAGCTGGAGCAGTATTGTGGTGTGATTAAGTAAAACATGAGAAATAGAGAGAGAACATGCAGAGAAAACAGTTGGAAGTTTTTACTTCTGGGCAGTGCAGATGTGCAAGATGGCTGTAACGTGGTGTGTCATGGCACTTTTGATTCACAGACAACCACATACACAATTGTGATGGGAAGGTTTAAGTTATTTTCAAAGAAATAGCAATAACAACAAAGTTTTCTCTCCTGTAATTGTAAATTTCACAGTGAGCGGCTGGATCTAAGGTATTTCCACTGTCATCAGCATCGCCAAAGTAGCCAAGGCTGTAAAGGGAATGACCCAAGTCTCCGTGACAAAGGCACAAACAGACAGATTTGGCCAGGCTGTACGACTCTACAGTGTTTAACAACAGGGTGGAGACTCTGAACAACCAGAACCCTACATAGCGAATGTTTGGCCAGGTGGTAGACTGTGGTGTGTGTCAGCAGGGAGGAGACATTAAGCTTTACAGACAAGACACCATGCAGACTTCCACTTAGATGGCTGAATGTCCCTCTCACATGTTAGACAGCGGGGTGTAGGAGAGAATGAGAAACTAAAAATGATCAGAACAACTGATGAGAGCGAAGGCAAGAGTGGAGTGGAGAAAAGAAAGGATAAGAGCGCAATGGAAAGCAGACAACAGAAAAAGACACAAGTAGAGAAAAATGCAAGGTCTTACAGAGAGAGAGGAATTATACTCTAGATCTTAATTGGATGATCTGTGGGGACAGTTGTCTTCCTCGCAGATCTAAAAGCCACTGCATCATTAATATCATATCCATCATTCATACATTATTTCTACAATTACCTCCTGAAAGGGCCCAATTCTCTTAAAATGCAAGCAGTGATAAGAGGTTTCTACCAGTCAACGTTCAAGTCCACATTACTGTTATTACTGTTTTTGACAAGTGTTGTTACTGTTGTGTCTCCTCCACTAGAGTTGGCTCCAGCGTCCAGTTCAGTTGCGACGACAGCTACGTACTACAAGGATCTAAAAGTATCACCTGTCAAAGAGTCACTGACACACTGGCTGCCTGGAGTGACCACAGACCCATCTGCAGGAGTAAGTTTCACCTGTCATTTCCTCTGAAACTTGTAATGACGTGTCAAGTGCGCATGCATCAGAGTTTGAATGGAGCTAGAACTACTTTATGCATTGGTTTCATGTCTACAGACGAGCATGGGGACGCATCTTGCAAAGCGTGTCTGCGTTTTGGTGTCAGTGTGCGTCAAGTCTATTTTTGTTTGAAATATATTGTAGTGTACATTTTTATGCTACATCTTTTGATAATAATTGCTTCATGGGTTCAATCTCGGAACAATAAAATGGGACCAATAACAGACGCACATTTGACACACTACAACCCATGTCTGAACCAAGGTTTCCAGCAAAGCAGAGAAGCAATATTAGAAGAGGAGTATGGAGGATTACTATGGACATATTGATCTTGCATTAACTATCACAGCATTGATTCAATATCAGTATGTCATTATATTTATATTTACATTATAAATGTTAAATGTATTTTAGTCTTCCAGGGACATCCATAGACTGTGTTTATATAGTACATTTATTCTGAAAATGGTCTAAAAAGCTTTACAATGCGTCACATTCACACATACACTACCATACACATTCATACACTGATGGTCAGGCACGGTGCCGACCTGTCAATCTGGTATTCAGTGTTATGCTCAAGGACACTTCAGCATACTGTTAGGAGGAATTAAACCATCAACCCGCCTTACCGACTATTATCACGTCACAGATCCAGGGTTTAAAAAATTTATACCCTACCTGTCATGAGAGATCCCACTGCTGCAGGCGAATGTAGCACTGAAACTACACGTTCATGTCCATTGTGGAGCAGGAGTATGTCATCCAATTGCAACGTTATGACTCTTCAATGCGTTTTAATAGTTCTTGGATAACAGTGGACTTGGCATGGCAGGGATATGTAAGCTTTATTAGAATTTGGCCACACAGACAGTTAGTAAGATAAATTCATCGTTGGTTTTTGTTTCTGTAGGGGATTTGTTGACGATAAAAAGATAAAATAAGACATCAGACGTATTGATTGTGTTTTTTTTAATCTGTTGGTGGTTATGCTGTGCTGGAATTTGCTGATGCAGAGCAGAGGCTCTAAAAGTATAGTATAGAAACAAATAATAATTTCACTCTGATTAACATTTTGTTGTTTGTTGATGTGTTAAAATCACGATTCCCTTTCGGACTGACTGGCTGAGTGACTAAATAAATAACTGTGTGAGTGGCAGTGCAATGATGCAGGGGCTCTCACTGCCCACATGTTTACTGAAAATACCCTGTTGGGTTTATCGCTCCACAATGAAAAGGCAGACAGCTAGCATACACACCCAAGTGTGCGTGCACACAACAAACACTTACGCTGACAGCAAGTGTCCAAAGGACAATGTCACAAACCTCATAGCTGCAGCAGTATTGGCCTTGAGCTGTGTGTGTGTTTGACAGACAGGCAGTCCCTGTGCTCAGACACATACTATAGGGTCCCCGTCACATCGTATTATAGTGTCAGTGTGTGTGTGTGTGTGTGTGTGTGTGTGTGTGTGGGGTTTTGGGTGTGTGCCTGCTTTGTGTCTATATGTCTGTCTGTGACTGCGGGAACCTGCCCGACTTCATGATACTGGCTACTCTTGTCAGTAAGAGGCTGTAGAGATGGAAGAAGAGTGACACGGTGAGAGACATGGAAGGGCATGCGGATATTACTTCCACAATTAGCAAAGCGTATCTGAAACGTTCTGTTTGACTGATCATATTTTTCATGGGATCAGTCAAGTGACCTTGAACCAATAATTGTTAGAGAGTTTTTGGTGCTGTATTATTTTTCAGAACTTCCAGTATAGAAGAAACAGAATTACTTGTTCACATTAAAAAGAGTAAAAAGAATGAACTGGTATTTCACATGGATTTTTTTTCTGTTTGTAATCCAAATGAAAACCGATCCTTGACCTGTATAAACCAATATTCCTGATATTAATGTAGAATAGAATAGAACTTTTTGTTGGAAAATGAGTCAATCTGACAGTTCTTTTAAATATTACTGATAGTATGAATATTTCAAGTAATAAAATAAAATGCACATATTGAAGAAAAACATCTTTAGAAAAGTTTGAAAGAATTTAGCAAGCCGGTTCCCTATGGGACGAATGGCTTCTTGTATAAGTTCTTTATAGCTATTGAATCAATATAATCTACAGTATCTGCTTTTATAGCATTGCTGTTAGTGTAAAGAATATTAACAGTATTATCATCCATTTGAATTATGCAGCAATACAGACACTCAATATGCATTGCATTTCATAATCCTTCAATGAAGTGGTAAAAAAAAAAAAAAGAACAAAATATGTGTGATATTTTTAAATTGTGAAACTACTTGGTTTTCTTACCTTGAAACTACAGAAGGGTACATTTTAGGGGAAAATCTGAATTTAAGAGGTAAACTCTCTGTATGATACAACATTGCACAACACAGTGACAGCTGTACACTGTACATTTAAGGTAACGTGTTTGACAGTGATTTATGTATTTTGATATTTTTCACATAAATATCTGTTATTAAGGAAAGGGGTAAATACAGAGAGAGCAAGGAAGAGAAGGAGAGAGAAGAGAATAAATCAGTAGGCTGTTACACACAAACAAGTAGGCAGATGGAGGTTAGAAATTCCTGCACTGTAGCTCTGGTGTATTGTGTTATCTGGTCTGATCACTCCCCTGGGCTTCAAACCCATGAGCCTCTCTCATTCTCTACTGAGACTTTAATGTTAATTAGAAGCTGGTCTCTGGGATGAATCCCCATGAATGTGTTTCTGTGTGTCCGTGTATATATATATGTGTGTGTGTGTGTGTACCTGTGTGTATCCGAGTGTGCTTCAGCTCTCTTTTCTAATTAACAGGCAGATCAGTCATCTGAGGTCCTCCTCTCTCTCCATTTCTCTTGTGGTATTTTCTGTCTCTTCCTTGCCTCTTGCCCTTCATCCTTCACTTTCTTTTCTCTTCCTGTCTCACATTATTATCTTTCACCCTCACTACTCTCTTTTTTCGTCTCTGTCTAACCTCTCTCCCTCATGTCTCCCCACTTTGTCTGTATTTGCAAACTACTTTACTATATTTCCACCAATCTAACTCCTCACCCGTCACAATTATTCCCATGTTCTTCCTATATCCATCCTTTTTTCAGGGCTTTTGCCTCTATGTCATTGACCTTCCTTCCCTCTAATGGCAGTGATCGCCTCCAGCTAACTCATTATGATAGATAAAGGGCAAATATATGATCAGATAAAACTTCCTCCGCAGTGTGACAGCGCTTGTTGACTAAAACTGACTGAAAATGTCAAGTAAGCCCTTTAATATTACTGTGCTTGAGAGAGGGTTTTTTTTTTTTGTACTTTTTTCGCCAAATATCCCTTTAAGGCAATAACACATGGGTGACTTTACGAGGTACTGAAGACAAGAAATATAGCCTTGAGTATCACACAGGACAAAATCAATATGGATAAAATAGAGCACTAGGCAGAATATTATGAAAAATGCTGTTGATAACCATGATCTGCAGGCTCTCTAGGAGCAAAGGTACTGTACTGAACGTTTTAGCAGCTGAGGAGGAAAGTTTGGGGTTACATTTCTAAAAAAAAAAAAAAAAAAAAAAAAAAAATCTTTACCTGGAAAATACCTGTTTCCAAAAATAGGTAAGTCATATTGTTATCATTTCAGCTAGCCAATCTTTCTGTCCATAGTGAAATATAGCTAAATACAGCTATCCGATGGCTTGGTATGAAGTGTAGTACGGATTTGGTCTGCATGGACCCCCAAGTATATATATCCAAGGGATTTTGTGTGACCTTTCTTCTAGCACAACCGACAATCAAAAATGACACCCCTTTAGTTCATGAAAGGATCCTTCTAAAACTAATGCTCAGACATTCATCAGCCTAAACTGTGTTTCAAAAAACACACAAAACATGTGTTTCAGCTATAAATATCATGTTTGTCCGGTCTTATATATGATCTTAATATTATGTACAAACAAGGAAAGTGAGTGGACAAAATAATCCAAAAGTCCCTGATAAGTAGTATGATCACCTTTTGCCATCAAAACAGCCTAAGCCCCCCTGGATTGTCGTCATACACATATTGAGTGATGTGTTGTGTATTATAGACCATCCTTGAAGAGAGAAGCCTCTAGTTTTTTGAGGCAACAGTGACATTTGACCAATTTAAACATTTTCTGGATATGATGTGACCTGACCCAAAATATGACCATATGACCAATATTTGGTTCTAATTAACCCCCCTAAGATCCCATAGCTGATACCATTCATCTTATCATCATGTTTGGCAGCAAACATCTTTCTCCAACTCACAAATGCATCTAGATGTAGGAAAGGGTTTAAAAAAAAGAAAGAAATAGTTTTCAGACCACAGCCAAAAGTATTTTTCATCCATTCCACAAGGCTCTAGGTGTTGTCCTCATAACAAGGTAGGAATTTTTATCTTTGTATCCAATGCAAAAGTTTTCTAAGAGGCAGCACTCCTGTAAACACTAGATTTGTGAAGCTTCTGAAATGCAATTTTAATTAACAAACATTGTCTTATTTCTGTAGTTCTGGTGTTTATCACTTTCAGTCATGATGTAATTTTACTCACCAGTTTCATTTCTGAGTTATGGGAATGCAGCGACACTTCTGGTCATGGCTTTACATTAGAGTGCATTAGGCAATTGCAAAAAACAAACAACAACAAATCCTTCAGGAATACACTAATTGGCCATTTTATTGGGTACACCTGTACAATCTAATGCAATCCAATCCAACATCTCAGCCATAAATCCTACCTTTACAAGCATGTACCTAATATGGTAACCAGTGAGAGTATGTTTCAGTTGTGAAGGAGTCCTGTGGTAATTATGCAGGTATTGTGCAGAATAATGAATTTGACTTTTTTTGTAAAAACGTTGAACTTTTTGAGGGTGAAATCTAAAGTGAATGTTAAGGTTTTTTTATTATCTGTTATAAATGTGTATCAGATTTTGCAGAGCTTTTGTATGTTCTGATTCACCTCATTTCATCTTCATTTTAATGTTTTAGATAATTAAGTTGAAAAATGAATCTGTGTTGTTATCATAAGTGTGAGGGATGACAAACACAATTATGCAAACATGACGCTCATGATAAAAAAAACAACAAAAAACGTACAAAATGTCCCTTTGATAATGAAGCCATAGTTGATACATTGTGATAGCCCACTAGTAGAGTGAAGTGTTATCTTTGATTGACTGATGTAAATGATCAGTGAAAGGCTTCATAGTCACGTACTATTACACTTATCAGCGTTTTACTGATGACCTGTAAAAAGGTTACTAAAGCTGAAGAATCACTCAGCTGGTTTATCAAAATTCAAGTAATTTGCAAGGTGGATAAGTAGAGGTATTATTATCATTTTAATCTCACCAGCATTCGGTGTGTATGGAAATACCTGTGAAAGGAAGATGTTGAAAAGGTAGTGTGACTGATTTTAATGAAGGCAATTTAAAAACAGGCAAAAAGTCTTTCATTTAGTAAGGGTTGCATTTCCCCCAAGATATGATACTGACATAACTATATGTAGGTTCACCAAAATGCCCGAACTATGTGGTCTACAATAATTTGCCTTTTTCTCTTTCGCTGTCACACCCTCTCTCTATCTTTTCTGTTTTTAAGGTAAGTAGCCATTTGCAATCTGCAAGCGTAATTTTGATTACCCTATAAATCTTTTTTAAAACTCTGTGTCGCTCTGTCTTTCTCTTTTGCTGTCTTCCTCTGTAGCTCGTACCTGTGGCAGCAACCTAAGGGGGCCCAAAGGGGTCATAACTTCTCCTAACTACCCTGTTCAATATGAGAACAACGCGCACTGTGTGTGGGTCATCACTGCAATGGACTCGGAGAAGGTGAGCTCATTTTTATTATTTCATTGCCACTTTATTCCAGCAGCCATTTCGGTTCAAAAAAAGTAATTATATTCTGACATCGGAAAATAAACTTTCTGTACCTTTTAATTTAGTTATATCACATTGTATTATCTTATCTCATAACACACCAGTGCATTACCTTTGATACATTTCACTTTTTGTGTAACTCTACATAGCATTATTCTGCCCATTTTGTTGCCAAATATCTTTGCCAAGAGAGGCAAAGTGTCCACAAGATGGATATTAAAGGGATTTTTTCAAATGGGGTTGTATGAGGTACTAATCCATAGTCAGTGTATGACTTACAGTAGACAGCAGTCGGCACGGCCCGAGTTTAGAGAAGGACAGCTGCCCTGTATGCTTAGCAATGTACTGCTGTGGATCAGCGATACAACGGCTTCAGTTCCCCACTGGGAAGGGCTGTCTGACGGCAATGTAAAGAAGTGAAAATATCCTAAATACAGCGTTTTTTTAGGTGGCTAAAATACATTTTGCTACTGACCCCGACCACAGCAGTACATTGCTTATCGTCTGTGCCGGTAAAGCTTCCTGCTTCTCTAAACTGAGGGCGCGCCGAGCGCCATTTACTGTAGATACACTGACTATGGGTAAATTATCTCATACAACTTGTCCATGTAACTGCATAACTGTGTGGCAGGACATAAATAAAAAAAAATACAAAAAAAAAATATTGCACACAGAGCCTTCCTGTTTTAAATAAAGATTCCAAAATGCGGTGGAGAGTGACAAGAGAGAGTTAAAAATAGAGCATGACTTGCAGTAAAAAGTTGTAAGCAAGACTAGCAAAACTATGATACTACAGACACAAATGTTCTTGTATGTGGTCCAGTGTTGAGCAAGTGGAAGGGCTGTTGTTTTAGGCTTCCCTTTTATTTCCCTGCTTGCTGACTGAAATTCTGTTTCCATTGCTGAGCTCATGGTCACCACACCTCTCCAATTTTTTGAAGGCAACTTTGTTGTTGAGTCATTGTTGTATAGACATGAATAATTCATATACCTGCGGTACAACATTTCAGGTCTCTCTATCTACAGTTTCTTTTGTGGTATTATCCTCTCTTCATGCCTCGTCACATATCCCGTCTTCACTTCTTCTCCCCTTTCCCAGCTCTTGCACTCTCTCTCCCCCCCCCCCTCATCCTCTGCTTGCCACTCATTTCTTTCTGAAAATCTCTGTTCTTTATTCTCTCTCTCTCCTCACCTCTCTCCCTCATCTACTCTCTACTCTCTTCTGCTCTATTCCCATCTACTTTCTCCTTCTATCATCTTTCCTCCTTTCACTTTGATTTGTCTAAAATGTTAAGGTTGAAGATGGTGAGAGTAGATAGAGGGGAGAGCAAGATGGCACAGAGCTCATTGAAAACTACAGACGAAAAGAGAGGGGCAAAGTATAGAGGAGAAAAATGTGGCTGAATATTCAGCTAGCTACTTCATGATTAAAAAGCAAGCGCCAGAAAGAGAGAAAAGGGAAAAAAGACTGAATGTCCAAGCAGGTACTTGACATGTGACATTGAAGTTCTCTCTAAAGATGGATGGAAATGGAGTCTACTCTCCTCTGAACCTCCAAAGGGAGTAGGATGGTAAAATTGTGTGATATAATTGAGGAGAGAGAACAAAAAATACAGGGGAGAGAGAAAAATAGAGAAATTGGCTGTTTGTTCTCACCTCTGTGTCTCTCTGACCTTGATAGAGAGAAACGGTAAGATGGCCAACAGCTTGTGTGCTGTGAAGCTTTGACAAAGTTTCACCCAAATGTTACTGTATGTCTGTGTAGATTTACTTAATTCACCCAGCGATGAGGCTTCTAATGACTTTGTATTTTGAGAGAGGTGTGCACTGAGGAGATTCTTTTTCAAATCACCACCTGGCAGCCGTGAGTGGTCTGCATCCTAAGACATTTCTGTTGAAGTGACATCAGCTTTGCAGCCATTGTCACCTGCTCTTATTTTAAGTGTTTTAATTGACGAGGCTGCATTTGTAGAAGTTTTATCACGACAAATGTACTGCATATTATTTGTGATTTTGCCTGGTGTCAGTTGAGAGATGGATAGTCATTCTTGTGGTATGTGTGTGTGTGTGTGTTGCTTGAGTTTAAAATATAATACAACACAATAGAGTATAATGGATTCACATAGTCTTAAATTATGACAGATGAAATGTCTTTTATCTGTTTTGTGTACAGCCTGTGCGTGTGTGTGTATGTGTGTGTGTTGAAAATGCTTGAGAGCACTTTAAGAATGTGTTATAATGACAGATTATCAGCTACTACAGCTGCTGGCATTTGCAGAATGTCACTATCTACATACACAAAGAAAGAGACAAGGACTGAGACGAACAAGAGGATAAAGACAGTTACAGTCTAGACCAGACTGGAGTAGAGCAGAAGAGAATCTAAATGAATGACCCAGTGAATGAAATTAAGTCTGATCCTTCGACACTTGAGACATCAGTGCACTTTTACAATATATATTCATATTTTAAACAATTGTTTTGCTTTAATGATAAAAAGTTTGAGACGTAATATAGAATTTGTAATATGTCGATCAAGCAGGTGCTGGGCGTTTTTGTTGATTCTATACGTTGTGTTAACTCATATAGACTATACTTGTATATAAACTCGAAAAGTTTTAATTTGCCTTTCTGTGTGGTCAGAACCTGCAAGTTCTATGCTCGCACTGTACTCAATTATTAATCATCACTAGTTTTATACATTGAGAATGCTTTTTTGAGGGAAATGCAAACGCTTAAGATCAATGTGTTAATATTAGTTTTCCTTGCTGCCAGTGATAGTTTTCTTTACTTCACTTTTTAGGATAGCAATTGTAGTGAGTTATGTGAAGGCTGATTGCACTTTAAGTACTATACCTGTACTCAGCAGTTTGCTGCCTTTTTAGTTATACAATAATAAATAATAATAATAAAGTCAATCTGAGATGTTTTCTCTAAGAAGCTTCGTCTACAGTCTGCCTATATATTCGTATTAGTATTTGTATCTCAATGACCTCAACTGAGCCTCTCTTGTTCAGCTGTGAAGTCTCCTTAGCATGATCGGGTCGTTCTTTGTTTTTTATCATCAATCATCTCTTTGTGTGGACACGTTGCTTAAAGGCCAATAACATCACTGTTTTTTGTTAACCTCCTTTACAAGCACATCTTCCCTAAGTATAGACATATGTATTCCCGCTTGAACATTGATCTTTAATCATGATTTAATTTGTGTATACAGGGAATGAGACAGATGATTAAACACACCAATTTCAATTTTAAGTGCAAGTTCCCCAGAAAATAGGTGTTTATATGTGCTTTTTGTGGTCATTTAGAGAGAAAGTGATTTAGGGAGAGAGCAAGATATGTAAATAGAGCAAATGAACATGAATTAAGATGAATAACATCTTCTGTAGACCTTTCTTTTTCTCTTTACATTTCTCTGATTTCATCTCAGACTTCTGCTCTTTCCCTCTTCTTCCTCTTTATTCCCTCTCTTCCTCGCTCGGCCTCTGACTGACAATTATTCCAGATGATTTCTTTCATCAATAATATGTTATACAAAATTGAGATGAATGTTTTTATCAAGGGTGCGTGCCTTTTTGTTCCTTCTATGTGTTACTTTACACGCACACTTTTCAAAGCCAATAAGCAATTCTGGCTGGTTGTGTGTCTGTTGTCATTCTGTTAAGTTCTGAACAAAAGCTGCACATTCAACATAGTTTGTAATGGTCTGACAGCCTGTCGGCAAAATGCAGTGAGAGTGCTTCTATTTGTCCGTGCCTGTGCCTGTGTTATTATTTGTGTAAGAGTGTGCACAGACATCTGGTTATGTGTGATTTTATGAATGTTGACTGTGTGTTTTCTGTCTGCCAACTTAATTGCTAACTGCCAGAGGTTGTGAAAAATATGTTGTAGATGAACTGTCAACTTTCAGGTAGTAGTGAGGAAAAACTCAGCGCAGAAAAAAAGCATTTAGCAGTGTGTGTGTGTGTATATGTGTGTGTTTTTGTGTGTGTCAGTCATTTGATTCATCAGTATCAAGCAGATAATTATTTTGTTCAAGTCTGAGCCACGCCTGACTGCTCACACACACACACCCAGAAACGCATCGTCACACATGCCCATTAGGCCTCTAATCATTGCTGTCTTTTTCCTGATGAATACATATTAGTGCCTTGGCTTGTGTGTGTGTGTGTGTGTGTGTGTGTGTGTGTGTGTAGGTGTGTGTGTGGTATTATGGTATTGGATGTTGGGTAATTTTCATGCATGGATCATCATCATCACTTTAGAGTTGGCAGGACATATTCTGTGACATTCTATCAGATTCTGTTAAATTTTACTTGATACATAAATTGAGGCCAATATAGACAAATAAAGGCCTGAGCCAGAATATGTTAAAGTCCTGTCAGATTCTACAACAGCTCATTGTTTTGCAACATGACTGCACTATTGCTCAAGCTGTTACATGATGAATACATAAGGCCCAATATTAACTGCATTATCATAATTGCATGAGTGTAAAAACAAGGTACATTTCACAACTTAATTTTTTTTTTTTTTTTTTTTTTTTTGCATTAGTTTGTTGTCAGTAAACTGAAATGATTTGAAAAAAATGGTTTATTAAAATTTGGGTTCATTTTTGTAGCTCTAGCCACTGGTTTCATGGATACAGAATATGTTTTTAGCAATAACGCGGAGTTTTTGCTAAAAATAGGTCCCACAAGGCAACAAGCACAAGGGGACAGATGGTCATTAATGTTGTAAAAAAGTCAACAGTTTTGCCAGATTTGTGTCCACCTTCTTCAGGGGTAAAAATAAAAGTGAGTGCGCGCTACTACAGTAAGTTAAGTTGAAACAGGGGTCTTCAAATTGTAATGGATTGTCATACTTTTACCTTTCATTTCGTTTTATCTCCCAAATCAGTTGACTTACCTGAGAGTGTGTTTACAACGTGTGTGGTAATCTGTGGTTATCGGTCAGTCTGACCTATTTTTTGCTATGTTGCAGCTTTCGGATATTTCAGCTATTTCTTTGGAGAGTACAGTGTTATCAATACAGGTAGAACTGTTGGCCCAAGATACAAAAATTAAACCAGAGTTGTAATAAACCTTCATTTTCTTTCAATGTTATAGAAGTAACTATTCACCTGAATTTGTACTTTGAACTGCCAAGTTTTACTGAGTGTTATTCTAAGCTTAAGCTCGGCTACTACCTGCTGTATATTTACTCATAATAATACTGTATATTTTGTTGTGGTGTTAGGATTCATTGCTGCTACAGTCACTACAAATTATACAACATACAAGTCATAGCTCAGTGAGGATGTCGATCACATACTGTAGACTGAGCAAAATGGATCAGTAAAGTACAGAGTAAATAACCATCAGTGTCCATGGTAATGGAAAGACATTCACCCAAAGCTGCCTAATTAGCACATTATCGCAATTCAAAGCTTTTTGCTGTTCTTGCTTTTGACTGTAATTTGGCAGACTGACTGACCATAATTCACTGTATTAGCTTGGTCTTTGGCTCTAATTCCTGAAACGTATACCTCTCTACCATGGTGATGCATGTATGTCCCATGGTCACACTTTTTAGTTTTGTGCACTGGCCTCTTCTAATGGCAGTGATACCTGTAAAGTAATTACAGTAACTACATTTTATTTCATATCTGTAATGTAAATCATGCTGGAATGAAGCATCTTCAAAAGAAATTTCTCAGCTCACAGTCTGCTGTTGCCAGGCAGTTTTCTGCTGCATCACAGAACGGTTTGTAATGCAGTTTCCACAGAGCTGTCACGCAGCTGTTGCTCATAATAGAATGCAGTTTATTTTCCTAAACTGTCCAGCCCAACAGGTCAACAGCACTCAAAGGTGCTGTAACACCTCGACAAGGGAGTTATTTTACCAGACAGCAGCCGTTTGCTCTCTTGCCACTTAAAGCAAAGGTCACCTCGGGGCAGGACTGCAACACATAAACATGGCACATCTGGGTACTTTCAGGGTACAGCCAACAGGCTAGCATCCTCGCCAGTCTATTTTCAAATTGACTGGTACTTTATTTGTCCCACACCGAAAATCACTTGTCAGAGCCTATAACAACACTGAGATACAATAACTGAGATTAAAAACACTGACATAAAAACCCAAGATGCAGTAATCACCACAATTGTTGCATCCTTATAATGAAACCCTTGTGTAATGAAACCATTTTATTAAAGTGTAGGTGTAATGACCTTGTTACATGCGTCACCTGTGAGCAATTAGTCTACTGTGGCCAGATCTCAGGGAATTAAGTCATTTTTTTTTTTTAATTCTTTTATCTCTATCACCACTTTTTTTCCCCCCACTCAGCTGGGATCAAGTGGTCGCGCTAGCATCTTGATTTGCTGCACTGGTTGCCAGGGCATCAATCACTATGATTAGATTTCTACACCATACAACACATGCTTTATTTTAAATTATAACCCTCTTGTTTTCTCCATCCACTTTTATCTTAAGCAGAAGAAATTCACCAGGTTCTCTAGTTGCATAGAAAGGTGGCTCAGAGCAAAACGGACCTGGATTCAGTTAGCAGCCCCAGGCTTCTATCTATTGTTTTCATTTTCTCCCTGTGTTGTTATTAGTTTCCCCTTGGTGATCCTATTTCCTAACACAGTCCAAAGACATGCAGGTCAGGTAGACTGTTAATGAGTGATTGTATATCTATATTAGTCTTGTGATTGCCCGGCCATCTGTCTTGGTCGCTCTCTGCCCTCTGGTCGGTGCATACTGGGACAGACTGTGGCCCCCGAGACCCTGAAAACAGTAAACATGTAAAGTAAAGCAATGAATGAAAGCTTAAGGCCTTTACACACACAGAGAAGTAAATTCACATCTCAATCTATTTTAATGAGCCTGGCAACGATGACCATAGACCATGGAAACCACCCACATAACAATTAGTTCAACAGATATAACTTCTGAAACATTCATCATTCAACTAATGAGTTGACCCTACAGCTGAACTACTAGCTCATACACTCGCCTACCAGACTCCATGGGTGTGGCATTGAACTCTATGTACATTGAGCTGCAGCTGTAGCAGTAACTTCTCTGTGCTGGTCAACAGCTTGTAGAGGCTCTTCCCTGCTGATATAAATAAACTGCTAGGATGAAAATCTACAAGCAGTGGCTTGGTATGCATCCTGCTGCTTTGTGTTTTTCCTCCATTGCCCTGTTGCACGTTATGTATCCATCTTAAAATCCAATGTAGCTGTGAGATGCAGTGCACTGTAAAGATGATTTATCACGCTCTCTTGAGTTTCAATGAGCAGCAAAAGTGCTTCTAAAATTCTGATTAGACTGTCAATGAAACGCTGCTAAGAAATTAAGCTTAGAGTAAAAAAAAAAGAAATGCGTTAGCTGATAAATCATCAATTACAAGTAGATTGTTTTCTGTAACTGATTACATTTTGAGAAAACTTTCTCAGGAATGAAGGGTGTGCTGTGGCTCGTGTTTTCAAGCAGGGTTTCAGGTTATTCTATACTTGTTTATTTGGCTGAAAGGAGAAAAGCAATCTATTGGAAAAAAGGCCCCAAACTGCCACTGTGGCAGCTCACCAATGACTCAACATAGCTGCAGAATCTCAGCAAGGGAATTCTTGTACACTCTGCTTTCAGGACAGCTGTTCCCTCTCTGTACTACTTCTGACAAGGGGTCACCTCAGTACATAGTTTAAACTTTTTCTTGACAGTTTATTTTGGACTCAGGGTAATAAAAATGCCTTAAAGCTCCAGTAGGCACAATATTTATGTAAAAATACACCTCTCTTAAGCCTAAATCCATTGAGCCTGCTGCAGAATAGATGTGTCACACTATCAATTTGGACAGGAAGTGCCAAAATGAATGAAACAAATGTTCTACAAGTGAAAGTCTGACAACACAATTTTGCCTTGCCTAACTCTAGTGTCCTCAATCTTAGACCATCCAAATTTGTAATCAGTTGTGTGAAGTTTACTGACAACATGTTGTTTAATTTCTGGGCACATCAGTGTTGAAACTTTGTTAACTGGGGGTACCGACTTGTAAAAATGAGTAATCTAGCTCCAAAATATTGGATTTTTGGATATTTGGATCATGCTTATAAGTTTGGTTGGTGTTTGGTGAAGGAATTGCACACATACATACTCACTATAGTGTATAGTATTAATACATACCATAACTGACAGCTTCTGATTCAAGTGAGTTTATTTGCAAATGTGCTATTTTGTTGGAAAACAAAGAACAAACACAGCATTCATTCATGTCTTCAAAAGCTGTACTTTGTGAATGCCTCAACTTTATTAAAGATACGTTTTTGTTTGGCAATAATTGCTACATTTATTGTGGGTCAGTTGAGAGGTTGATCGAATCAAGTGAAAATATTTACTATGGTGTTCTATTAGAAATCACTGTGTGAGGAAAATAGCCTGTTTGTTGTATTATTGTTGGCTGTGATAGTAATAAGGAGGTTGGCGTTACTGCCACCAAGATTGAAATGAAAACTATACCCATGTGTTGTACCCTTGGCAGGGGTCACCTCAGCTTATTCTGTAGTTGAAATGGCTGACTGAACGTAATTCATTAGACGTGCACAGAGTGTTGACATTTTAACAGGGCCCAAATCAAATCTTATTTTTTAGGGGAACCTATGGCTGCACAACAGCATCGTTGGTACGATAGTGAGGCTGCCCTCTGATCGAGGGACCGAAGTGTAAATACAGAGAAGCATCTGACCTGCTGCAGTGCCCTTGAGCAGAACAATGAACCTTTACCAGCCTGTCTGTTGCTGAGGCTGGAGTGAAGTACTGAAATACTGAAACACAATTTTATTATTGGATAGATGGATAGGTGGATAGGTTTATAGATTTATATTTATGTGATAATGTATCTCCTCTGTTGCTGCTCAGCAATGACTCAGCTCTGCTGCAGCCTCAGCTCAACAAGGGGCTTCAGGAACTAGTCCACCCAATTATGGCTGTGTGTTCTCTTGCACTTCTTTGAGGAAAGGTCACAACAGTGAGGGCAAGATCAGCAGGCAGGCATTGCATAGTTTTTTTCAGTTTCAAGATTTCTTTCTGGAAGAATTGAGAGGAGGGTTAGGCATGCAACCTTTTATTGCTCTGCTGTAAATAAACTGAATGGGTACAGTGTGCACTATGTGTAATGTTTATAAGGCTCTGTTGACTGACACAGACCATCAATGGTACTTCTCAGATTGTTTTACTTGGTGGCAAACACAAACCTGCTGTGAATTTAGGACCAGAGTAAGATAAAGATGATCAGTTTCTCCTCTGCAGTGATCGTGCCCTGAGGAGATCCTAAAATTCACGGCACTACAACTTTATTGGCTTCTTGACTGAAGGTAATTCACTGTAGGTTTGGATTGCACACTGCTCTTAATGTTTAAATAGCCTATTGAGCTGCTTGTAGCTGCTCTGCTGCTTGCTAATGACCTCAAAGTGATAACGCTTCACTCATCCTTTCAAAGAGTATCCAACCTTAAACAGAAACACTGTTTTTTTTTTTTTTTTTTTCTTATGATGTTGGACCTGTACAGTCCAAATTTAACATGAGAGACTTTCTCCTTAAATACTGCTAAGTGCTTCAAAACTCAATTATGTGATGGAATCAAAAGAAAACTATACTGAACTGTAGTCATCAAACGGAAGGCAACTTTTATTTTTACTGTCAACACCATTTGTTTCAGTTGAAGATTTCTGTCATGATTGCTTCCTTCCTTCCTTTCTTTGTTCCTTTCTTTGCTTTAGAAAATAAAGAAGCTAATCTAATGTAGTTTGGGTTGCAGGCTGCTGTTAATGTCTTTCTAAATGGGCCCATTTGGATCTATTGAACAGCACTGAGCGTCTTGCTAATGACCTTAGTGTGATAACGCTTCAGTTCCTTCCTTTAAGTCTGCTGCTACTATGCAATCTACCTTGACTGCCTAGACACACGCATATACACAAACATATAAACAAAGACGGAAACATGTAGGCACAGAAACGCAGCCAAACTGCACTCACACATTCAAAGGCGTGCCAAAACATCATTGCTTCAGTTGTTAAGACAGATACACCTGAGAAAGACCACCTCCTATACACACACACTCAGCAACACAAGCACAGAAAACCATAGCCTGTTTCTGATTCTGTTCCAGTTCACTGCCTTTCCTTATGGCCACAAGCTGCTGCTGCTGTACAATCGTACCAACCACCTTAACTTCTCAGACACAAACACACACACTGTACAGCCTGCAACAACACCTCATCTTTTACTGTGGTGGGTTTGATTGTTATGTTAGATTGAAAGCCCAACTAAAATCACAAAAAGTTATCTGTTTTTGCAGCTAGAAAATCAAAATCAAAACTGATTTTTAAATTTATTGTTAATATTTTTATTATATTTTGATATGTTAATATATATTTTATATTTATTTTTATTTTTTATTTTTATTATTTAAAGGAAGAAAGAAAAAGCTTACCAGCCAAGGACGGACAGTTTGTGTTAGCAGTGGTATCAAAGAATAATGCCCACACTGTTTAGCATCTAAACTGACAGAAACTTGACATTTGCAGTTTTTTAGCTGTTCGGTGTGCTACACCTGACTAATTAGTTAACTAGCCCACAAACTGACATTAGCAGTTATAATCTGGCTATTCAGTTATGGTATCTGTATCCCCCATAATACCTGGGTAGTTGATGTGATCAGCATAACTGTTAATGGGTATAATATTGTGTCCTTTAAAAAAATTTAAGAAACGTCTGAATATTTAAAGTGGCGACAGACGACTTTTCAGCTTTTCCCCCCGTACACCCCCCTAGTGTTTCCAAGTGGTATTATTGTTTGTGCCGCTGTCGCAAAATACAACAGGATCGCTTAAGAAATTCAACCATCCGTCTGCTTATCAACTCAATAAGTAGTTACCTGTCTATTTGTGTCATGTCTGTTCACTCAGAACAGTCTTGTATACACATCGTACAGCTGAAAGGAACTTTTGGACATCGGATCATGCAATTCTGACAACACCAAACCGGCTCCACCAATCAGATGAGCTCGCTCGAGACCATAAACACAGGCTAGGCTAAAGCTACCTCCTCACCAGCTATCGCTGCCCAGCATTTTCAAAAATTCAGTGTTCGGTGGTGAACACAATGGATGAGCTGTGTCTGCAGATCACGACTCAGAAAAGTGTTATGGACTGCACCATCCCGATTTTCACAGAAACATATCTAGCAGCTGGCTCGCTAAGTAGAAACAAAATCTCAGCGCTGTGATAACGGCAGAGTAAAACATCTGGTAGCATTAATAAGTAGGCAGGTTGGGTTATTTACTGATCAAGTGGAAAGAATGCCTTGTGCCGCACACACTGAATGATTTGATTTGAAACCATTTTCCTCTGTGCTGTCATTTTCCAGGGAAAAATCGTGCCCGACAGCAGACAGTTGCACAGTGAAAGGGAGGTTTACAGGGAACCAAAGTGAACGCAGATGGTGTCATTATTGTTTAGCCATTACACTATGCAATCAAAATTTACTTCATTATATTAAGTTAAGGCAAAAAAGTTATGAGCTATTTCCACATTAAACAGTGACAATGATGTGTCTTTAAAAAAGCTACAGAAACCAATGCGTTCTTGTGAACCTTCATATATAGTGGAAACCATAAAAACACATTAACAAATAATGTACAATGGTTTATTAATGTTCCCTGTGATTTGTTGTTAGCCAGGAGTTAATACCTCACAATGCTGTTTTGCATCCTTTTCCCATTATTTGTAGCCATTTTTGAAAGACTAAACATTGCCAGAGGCTGCAACATTCAGTGTATAATAAGATAGTAAAATGCTTGGTACAAGAGTCTCACATTTATTGAGCTGCATCTTAAATGTAAGTTGCTGATAAAAAAAAATAAACATGTTTTTTTTCTTTTAAATATTAGCCTGTTTGCATATCAGTTTGCACAGTTTTTGTGTGTGTGCATGGATGCATTCTAATGTCTATGAATACAGATTTATACAGTCATACATAGCTTTTTTTACCATTCCTGTTGGTATGGCAGTTAATCCCCTCAGATGGTTCCATATCCTTTTACATTTTTTTAAACATTTGCTAGCCATTTTTATTTTGACAAAGCACGGCCAAAGGCTTAGCTATGCATAGCTCATTCCGGCGTGTTGAAATGGTTTTTACACCCTTATCACCTGCGGTAAGGTTTTTCACTGTTGTGTGATTTGCCATGTGATGGATTCTCATCCACAATATCACATGTTCATGGTTCATTTTAGTCCTTTAATACACCAGAAACTCACATGATTGAAACCAGCGCTTTTCTCTTAGAGGTTTTCTGAACACAGCAGAAGTCTGCCATCTCCCATTATGTCGAGGATATGATCTACAGCTAATAAATAATGGACAAGCAGCAAATAATAGAATACCAGTATTACGACATTTTAGAGTGCACAGTAGATTGATGATCCAGTGCTGTATGCATGCAACTACAGCCACAAACGTGCCTGCAAGTAAGGCATTTAACGCCCAATTTCTCAGTGTTCAACAGCAGAAGGGTGTGTTTGCAGGATGCAGTGTGTGTAGCTCCCAGAAGTGATATGTGTAACGACAAATGTAAAGGGGGATGCTGCCAAATAAAAGCAAGCGTGCTTTCAGTTTCAGAGTTTTGTTCTTTCTCTCTGCTTTCTTTTATTAAAGGTGAATTATTTTTAAAAAAAACAACTAATATGTCACTGTCAAATTAATAGTTACACTGTTTGCATGGCAGTTTTAATTAAATAAGATGATGATCACAGCCAGGAACACTGGTTGTCTATCTTTTTCATGCTGGTTTTATCATTAGCCCCTTGCGTGTTTTAGAATAGAATATTTCCTCCCACTTCTATTGCCTCTTGCTACAAGGAGGACATGGCCCCAACCCCCTTTATCGTCTTTTTTTCTCTTTTAACTCATTTTCTAATTACATTTTCTTTGTACATTGAATAAACAGGATAACTTGTGTGATTTCCCCATTGTATGGTCCTTTTCACATGGCAGGGGTCCCCCTGAATTCCTGGTTTTGATGATGCAATCAGTTTAATCAGTTTTCAGTATATTCTGTAAGAACCCACTGAAGTACTGTAGAATAAAGTGGTACAGACGAACTGTTAGTGCACTACCATTGTTCCTCTCATGAAGGTAAAATACATTTAAAACTTTAGGACTGTTTGGACTGGTATACTAGAAGCCTGTTTCCTCTTTTCAAAAATGATTTGCCCTCTGTGCTGTCATTAAATATTGACTTCATGGTATGAAGTCATGAGGTTTCCATGGGCTGTCAGTCTTTTCAAAACTTCAAAATCTTTTTTGTTTACAAAATGGTACTTTATAATGGATGTTAATTTATTGTTAATAACATGCAAGTCCTTAATTGCTCAAGAGGCAGTTGTTCATGAAACAGAACTTCCATCTCAATAATAGACTTTAGACGTGATATAATCATGAGTTTCTATTGATGGAAATTGTCAGGGTGAAAAAGCACGAGACCCTTGCTGCAGGAATTGATAATAAATCTCTTCCTGCTTCTCCTGTCTTTCTTTTTGTATTATTCTTTTTCTTACCTCTACACATCTGTGTTTATAACTGTTTAAATGTTTGCTTTTTTGTTTTGTTTTTCTAGGTGATAAAGCTGTCATTTGAAGAGTTTGACCTGGAGAGAGGATACGACACACTAACTGTGGGAGATGGAGGGAAGATAGGAGACACTCGGAGAGTACTCTATGTGTAAGCACCTCTTATATTTTCTGGCCTATAGTATAGTAATATTCACATGCAACAGTATAACAAGCTAATGGTGCCAATCAGAGGAGCAATTGGAGATACACATTATATATACAATACACATTATATATATTGGATTGCATTATCAACTTGTGATGTTTTGATGGAACTGTTGGAGTACTTGAGGTCTGAATCATGTCCATTCAGCTACATGGGGTACAATAGGAATGTGGACTTTTTACAGTGTTCATAAACAATGTTGAACACCAATTTATTAGGTCATCTAAATGTTCATGTTATTTTTGGTATTATAATAATTAAAGTCTCTTCTAAGTCAAAAGTAGAAAGTGATAAACCAGCAGTGCTTATTAACAGTTTGTGTGTTTGTGTGTTAATTTAGACTCACTGGCTCCAGTGTCCCCGACCTCATTGTTAGCTTGTCTAATCAGATGTGGCTTCACCTGCAGTCAGACGATACAATCGGCTCAGCGGGGTTCAAGGCAGTCTATGAAGGTAAGGCCTCCCTTTTTGAGTACAACAACTTTAATTACAGCTTTTCAGCCACACTTTTATTTCTCTCTCTTTCTGTTTGTCTCTGAAACACACACACATACACACAAACAGCGATATACGCTCACATAATGGAGTGTGAAAGTCACGGCGTTGCTGACGTGGTGATTCAGTAGTAAACACAACTGTTGTCGTCTGTCCTTGTGTATACATGTGAGTGTGTGTGTGTGCAACTGTGCATTAAAAGAAGGTAATACATGAATTATGAGTCAATCAGTCAATCGTTTTGCTTGGTTATTTTTCTTATTATGCCAAAGCTGACGCAGATAGAGAGATAACAATCTTGACAATCACAGCGAGTAAAGGTGAGAGGCAGAGATTTAGATGTTCCTCTAAATACTTATTATTTAGAACAATCCATTTATCATCTTTATATATTTAATTAAATACTGCATCTCACCATACCATTGCAGCTCTTTAAATCGAATTGAACTAAATGGAAGTGAACTAAATTGAATTCACTTGAGACAAAAACAGAGAGAGAGAGAGAGAGAGGTAATTTGATAAACGTAGAGAAAGAAAGAGGGACAACAAGAAATTGACGGAGTGGGGCAGAAGGAGACAAAATGACAAATTGAGTGAGAAGAAATGAACTGTCTCAGAGAGACCGAAGGAGTGTGAGAGAGCAAGTGAGAGGGAGAGTGAGAGGGATGAAGGTTGTGCTCTCGGTTCTGCTTAGCTATGTTTGATTCAATGATGTTCCTGACAGTGTTGTCCAGGGTCAGTTACTGTTCAAAGGAATCACAGTGTAGCTACAGAAACGTGTGCACGCATGCAGCTGTAACAGTAAGCAGGTGATGTTCAACATCATGTTACAGAGTTTCCTTGGCTAAGATTGTGGTGATCTTGATTTAAAGGCTAACCTTGATCTTTACAACTTGGCTTAAGTGGTCAGAAACACTTAGTTGACCCACTTCAGTCACCTGATATTGTAAATTTCTAGGCAAAAACACATATGAAAATGGGAAGAAAGGAATAAACAAACAGTACTTAACGACCTCTAAATTATCTTGTAGTTTCAGTTTTATCCCCAGGATAACTGAACAAGCGCCTGTGGTGTGTTTTGTATATATGGGATGCTGTCACATTGTATAATGTCACCATGTTACTCACTTTGATCAGTTTTACCCCCTGAGAGCTCTTAGGTTTTCCCCTGCAGGAAAACTAAACACGTGTGTGTAGCTGTCATGTTTTTGAATGCTGTCATGTTACACTTGTTAATCACTGCAGTTTTGTGTGTTTTGTGTTTGTGTTTGTGTTTGTGTTTGTGTGTGTGTGTGTGTGTGCGCGTGTGTGTGTGTGTGTGCTTGTTTGAGAGAGAGAGAGCGAGATAGAGAAAGAGAGAGAGAAAGTTAATATCATAAACACACACAGCCCATTATGATAATTGAAGCTTTCAGTGAAATGCTGCTGCCATGTTTTCAGGCTGATGGCAATTGGTTTTGAAAAGAGTAACGGTGTAAATAACGTATTTATTTTGAACTCTTCAAAGGACTGAAAATTAGCATTGAAAGTATTTGATGCTTCCTTAGAATCAGCAGTATCAGTATGACAAAAAAACTGTAGATATCATCTTCGTTGCATTACTGCAGATTTAAAACCTTTATTTTGACAACAATCAGCATACATTGTTGTTGTGAAAAGACTAGTTAGGTAGTTGTTTGCGGTACAGTAATTGCTGTTTGACAGCTGATGCTCAAGTTTTACACAACAAAGAAGAATTTTCTTAAGATTTCCCACATACAGCTGCTTTACCATGTGATTGTATAATAACTTCAGCAGAAAAAACTGGAATATGGCTGTAAATTTTTCCCTGTGATTGTTTACCCACATCAAGCAGCTTTTGTTCTCTGCAAGTTGATTTTCGCACTGGCATGAACTGAAACCAATTGTGGCTTGAGCATATATAAATAAGCCTACATCTAAACCTTTGTGCTATGACTAGGGAAAAGATGGCAATGATGCAAAGTTTATAGGATTTGTAGTTGATATCTATCTATAAACACACACAACTACCAGTATCCATCAGTGTATTTTTTCTTCCTTTTACTTTATAACAATTGAATACATTTATCTTCCATGTTCTTTGTTTTATTGTATATTCTCAATTATGTAGATTACTTTGTATAATATGTGACGGTTGGAAAGGGAAAAAAACATAAACGTCATATTTAGTCATAAATCTACGTTCTGCACTTCAGTAAAACACTTTAATCTTAGAAAGAAAGGGAAGAACAGAATGACAGAAAAGAAGAAAGAATAAACTATAAAAAACAAAGAATGAGTGAGAGAGGCAGTTACCACCAGACTTACCAGGGGCTCAAGATCGCTGATATCCATCCTGACACTCATCAACTGTTTGACAGCTAGCTGTGGGCCACACACACACACACACACACACACGCCCCCCACTTCTTTAAGTATTCTATTCTTGTGGGTGTACTTACATCCCAACAGATAGTAAAAATGTTAAACACACGCAGCGCACACACACACACACACACACATACACACTGCTCACCTTGAGATGTATTTGCCCAAAGCGAATCCAGGAGCATGGTGGAGCATGTGTTACAAGATGACAGACGTCTGCTAGAATGTCAAATTTTAAAGGAGACGAGCGAGGGAAGAGCAGTGGATAAAAACACACTGCCATTAAGGGAAAAAGGGATATATAAAAAAAAAAAAAAAAACGGCTGACAAAATGAATGGAATATGATTGCAGGCCAGTGCAGCAGTACTGCTAATGTGACACTCATGCCAATAAAGCACTGTGTATTGAGTCAGATTGAGAGAGCACAAGCGATAAGAAGGAAATAGAGTACAGCGGGAGAAAGGGAAAGTTACAATTTGAAAGGAGGACAGACAGAAACAAAGGGAAGGAAAGCAACAAGGAGAGAAACAACATGCGTTTGAAAATGTGTGTATTTTATACAGTGTCACAAACATCGGTGTTGCTCTCTTGATTTTTACCTCCTGCTGTTTACTTAACAAGAGTACACAGGGATCAGCATGTGTTTGCATCTACCTGTTTACCTCCACTTATTGTTTTGCCTTACACAATTAAAGCTGAATTAAACTACAATTACATTGGTGACAATTAGCTGTGAGAAGGGAAATTGTCCTAGGTTGTATTTAATTTCTTAACGCAGCAATGTCAAATAATAGACACTAGACATTTGTATGGTCCACACAGTCATATTAATGTTGCTGCTAGTCCTCCTTTTAAGACTTGTCTGTTCTTACCATTTTGTCAACCTGTTGACAATCAGGACTACCTCCAAAGAGTATTGAGTAGTATTGAGTCATTATGGGTCCCAGCGAACTAGGCAGTGTAGTGAGAATGAGCGACTCATTCTAAGATACCTTTACCCTAACTGTAACTTTCTCTACATAGGGTATGTTTTTGAGCAGGCATGTTTTGTAGAGTCCACAAGTTGCAAATAGATCTTCTTGGGCCCTTTTGCACAGGCTTGCATGTGATCAGCCCTGTTGGAATTTAGAGAGATGTAGCACAAATGTACAGCACATGCATCAAGCATCAGTGCATCAGCTATGCAGACTCTGTTGCTAAATGCTTTTATTTAAGATTCTTCCTCATGGTCCAAAGAAGTTGCATTTGAGAAAGTCTGAGAAGGCCATCATTTAGTTCACAAGGTGTGAAATTAGCAAGCTTGAGAGCCAGAAATATATATAAACACCACATAGAGAATGTTCAGATTTGACCCACTGACAATCTAAAAAATCAATATATGCACATTTTTGCCATTTAACCCAACCCCACAAACAAAATCAGGCAACCCCTTATCTGAATGTCACTATGTCACATGTTGACATTAATTATCAGCATAGTAACATGGCTGCCTGTGTCGCGTGTGTCACAGAGATCGAACGAGGAGGCTGTGGTGATCCCGGGGTGCCGGCATTTGGTCGTCGTAGTGGCGATCGCTTTCAACATGGTGACGTGTTGACCTTCTTTTGCCAGTCGGCCTTTGAATTAGTGGGAGAGAGGACTATCACATGCCAGCACAATAACCAGTGGTCTGGCAATAAACCCAGTTGTGTCTGTAAGTACACATATTTTTTATGTCTGTTTTTTTATGTATAATTTTCAGTTGCTGTTTTTTTTAATTTAATTTTGTATTGTCCTTTTCTTCAACTCTGTCTGTGCCTTTCTGCTTCTATTCTTATACAATAACCTATCAACTTAATTTCTTTCCTTCCTGCCTTTCTTCTTTTGTTTATAGTCTCATGTTTCTTCAACTTCACGGCTCCATCAGGGACTATATTGTCCCCGAACTACCCAGAGGAGTATGGGAACAACCTGAACTGTGTGTGGTTGATTATCTCTGAACCGGGGAGTCGCATTCATCTCCTATTCTCTGACTTTGATTTGGAGCCACAGTTTGACTGGTTGGTGGTCAAAGATGAAGGTAATTGTATCTTAATATTTCATCATGTTTTTGAAAACTTTGTTCCTAAATTAAGATCTCAGGATATGGATATGCAAATGATGTATTGCTTAAATATGGACGGACATGTCAACTTAGTCTATATCATGTAGGCAAAGAAAATTTCAGATTGGATGACTGGCGTAATGTTTTTTTTAAAGGTGCTTGCACTTTTCAACTACAGACAGAACACAGGGCAATTAGATCGCTCTTCCCCATTGTCATTAAGGTTATTGATTTAAAGTGAATCAAGTAAAGCTCTGGTTTGACTGGCTTGTCATTAAAGATGAAGTTGTGTTTAATTGACTGGCTGTAAACCTGTCTCTCTGCAGGGATGTTATTTTGTAGCAGCATTTTGAAAATTGCAGGGCATTAGTGTTGTTGCTCTGGGCAATCTGAAATTACAGTTAGTGCTTCAGAGTCTTCCAGTTTGTTCAGCTTGGTTATAGTTTACCGCTGTCACATGAAACCACACTTCTTTTAGGAAATTAAGACAAAAAAGTAATCATGATTTTGAAATCTTCATGGTATTTACTGTCTAAAAGAGCTCTGTATGTAAACTTCATAATCAGATTAACAAAGTAAGGTGAGTATTCTTTTGTGACATAAGAAACTTTGCTTCAGAAATATGCAAACTTTTCAGTCAAGTTTTTTAAAAAGTCAAATAAATGTCAAGATAAGTCAATTTCAAGCCACAAGGGCATTTAGTTTATACGTCAGAGATGTTTGTATGGAAAGTGGTTTTCTTGGCCATCAACCATGAACAGATGCTGGTTTCTAAATAGCTTGTTACGGATCAGTATTCTCTAATATGGCACACATTAAGTGGTTACTGATTGGTCTTCAGAAGGTTAACTACTCTATGAGTGTGCCTGATTTAATATTCTGATTACCAGAATCACATAGAATCTCTATATATATATATGAATCAATTTAAACTAAAAGGCTGCATCACAGTTCTCACCAGGCTGATGGATTAGAAAATTGGCTTAAAACTAAGACAACTCAGCATTGCAATGGTACTTTAATGTGTTGATAAAGAGGTTAGTTAATATATTTGGGGAGTCATTTGAAGATACAGTGATAACCACTTGGATAACCAGATCGCAAGTGTTGCTTATTCATTAATGATTATATGCATCGATGATTTATTGGCATTATTTAATTTGATGTCCTTGTGCCAAACATTCAAATATAATACATTTGGATCCTTATTATCAAAAATTTGTGGTGACCCAGAGTACACTATTGTGCCTTTAAAAAATGCATACTTAAACCAAAGGAGATGCTTTAGTCCTGGAAGAAAATAAATCTGCATCCCAATGCAATCAGAGAAACCCAAGAGCCATTGCATTCACCAAGGATTTTATGTAACCTTGACGCTCATGACTTTCTCTTATTTTTCAGTCCTGGATAGAACATTGAAATACAAACAAATGGCAAGCGAAAGTGAGCAGAGCAACCACAGTAATAACCCATAAATCTCATGAGCTGGGAAACGGTAGCATGAAATCCAGCCTAAAAAATCTAATAACACTTCAAGGTACACTTTTGAACACTATGTAAATGGTTAACATAATCAGAAAGCCATTGTTGTCATCTAATATCAGAGAACATAGTGATAAACTTTCACAAAAGGCTTTTCTCTAAATCTCTCCTCTTAGATAAGGCGACGTCCCTCAATTTTGTCATTCTTTCAGCTACTGTCGCGTTGATTCTCTTTCCTCTTCTGGTCTCTTGCCTATCAATGCAACAATTAATAAGTGAAAGAGCTTTTGGGTTTGCTGAAGAACAAAGAGACTGGCACTTTGCAACACTTGTCTTTGTCGCTGTGTAGCTTAATTGAGTCTAAGTGCATGGGAACCAAAACTCCAGGTCAACGAGAAAATAAAAAGAGAACTTTCTGTGGAGTGTTGGTGAAGAATCCCCATTTCAGATTAGTTTTATTACTAAAGTGTTCTCATAGCTCCTTTTCTGTTCCTTGCAGGGTTGTCAGCTCACACTTTTCTTTGCACCTTTAGGAGTTGGATTCATAAGAGGATTTTGAATATTACTTTCAATAGAGTGCATGTACTTAACAATGTAACCTAAAACACACTGCAGTGCATTGTGATTGCTTTCTATTACGATTAAAGGAATGGCTGGATTTCTTTACACTCAGGAATGATGTGAAACAGTGTTAATACCATCTTCAGCCATTATCAATACCATTATCTCCTTAAAGACATGTAAATGATTCTGTTATATCTGATCTGATAATTAAATGCCCTTAAAATACGCAACTAATACAGTATAATTACAGATTTCCTCAAAAATTGTAATCATATTATCAGCTGGCTTAATAGAATATCACACTCAGTGACCAGAAAAGCGGTTGCATCCAGGTACTGTGGGTCTCATGTTGCGATTGCATACAGCAACAGTAATGTTATACAACTTGTATGCTGTACACATTTGGTCTGTATGTGAATGGGTTACCAAGGAATTAAAAATGGTTGAGTGTCAGACTTGACATGCAAAACTGTGGTTGGAGATGCTAGAGGGTGAGTTTGAGCATCAAGCAAATCCACAGAGTTGCTTGAAGTTTTGAGTGTGGCATTCTCAAAGGTAATGAATGAACGGACCAGAACACAGGACACCACATTAAAACCATGTGGTATGTGTCTCTTAGAGGATGAATATAGGAAATGTTGGGTGGAAAATGGCCATAATGAATAATCAACACTGCTGCTTCTCCTGCCAATGCAAAATTGCAGGTGTTTTCGGATAAATCACAGTTCCTCCAGCAACACCAGTCTGCTAGACTCCTGGTGGGCAATCAACAACCAGCATTGTGCCTGCTCTGGTAGTGAGCCGAAGCTGTGCATGCCAATAGTTTATCAGCATCAGTTGACATTTATAATCACCAATCCACTCTCAACATAAATTTCCAATCACATTTAATCCACACAATAAGGTGGTCTTTATAATCTCACGATTTCTCTCACTTAATCTTGATCATTATGGCGCTGCTGCTGCTGCTGCTGCTGCTGGTTAATCTGTTTATTTCTACCTGCTACAAACTGCTGTTACCGGCTGTGGCAATTGATTTCTCCATCAACCACCTCAGCCTCCTCCTGTTCAAGTGTCTTATTGCTATATTTGGGGATGCCATTTCTTTCCTTGTGCATTATGTATACTCCATATCTCACTGATAGGGGCCTGCTGGGTTCGGTTCTGCGTCGCCCTTTAGGATTTTATTGCGCTCCCCACTGAATCTGTCGCTGACAGTTCGATCATTTGAGAGCACCCTCAAGAGCAGAGTGTATTCTGCCAAACAAAAGTCTGCAACCATTTGTTCTAGTAAATGGTCCTATGCTGTGACAAAAATGTCTCAGACAGAAATGAGGTGATGCATGGTTACAGCTGTACAGGCCTGTGGGGGAGGTGTAATGGTGTCGAGGCCATTCAGTTGGTATACAGTGGGTCTTTTAATGGCTATAGAGAGGTGCCTTAATGCCAGAGCAGATCTTAACATAGAAGCCATGTTCAGCCATTCATTGCAGTCATCTACCCCCAAGGGTATGATGGGTACTTTGAACAAGATAATGCTCCCTGCCATGGTGACGGAATTGTCCAGGATTGCATGGTGTAAGACACATTCAGGTGAAATAATGTTAATGACCTGGACACGACATCCCCCAATATCAGTCTCTTTGGGATTCACTCAAATGCAGCATCTGTAGAAAGGAGCAGCTATGCATCAACCTTTGGCAACTGTGTGAACCAGTGACGTCTGTCAGGTTTGCTTTAACAAGAGAACCCGGCATGTCCCTAGCTGAGTCACTGCTGAGACATGCCGAAGCTGTTATTAGGGCTAAAGGTGGTCCAATGCGGTACTGCACATGGGTCTCTATTTTTCAGGTCACTGAGTGTATTTTTTGTCTGTTAAGTTAGAAATAAATTTAGAGCTGATTTAATTTTTAAGACTCATACTTTAGTATAAGTTCCATGCAACATTAATGAAATGGCTCATGAAACAATACTACATTTATGTTCAGCTACAATTATACATAATATTTTATGCACTTCTCTGTGTATTATGAGTAATTTGATAAAACAGAGTATACCACTATACTATAAATACTACCATAGAGAGGTTGAAGGAAATAAATGCACCCCACTTTGGAAGTTCTACTTCTACTTGACATTTTTTTCTTCTCATTATTTATTTATTAGTGACTATGCAGTTAAGCAAAGATTGAGAATGAAAGTTTTTTTCCTAGCCCTAATAACATTTATTAAATTTCATGAGGTCTCTTGGGGTGTTTTGTGGTTTTTTTTTCCCTTTACAGGAGTCCTTCACTTTCCAAGTGTGCCCTTGACATAATGTCATACAGACGGAATTAGATAAGCACCACTGAAACGTGTCTCTAATAAATTGTTTAAACTCTTTTAGGACTGTCTGAGCCAACAACATTTGGGACGTTCTCGGGAAAAGATGTTCCATCACAGATCGCCTCGAATGGACACATCATGAGACTAGAATTTCAGTCTGATCATTCTAATACTGGAAAAGGCTTCAATATCAGTTACACCAGTATGTGCCAACTACCTACCTATCTCTTTCTCTGTTTGTCTGTCTATCTATCTGTGTGTCTGTATGTATGCCTGTGTGTCAATTACATTCACTGACATACAAAACTTAAAAAACTACATCTTGTCTGAGTATCATAAATCTGTGGCTTTAGTCGCGTCAGTCTAACACCATCCAAGTATTCCACAAGCGCTCCCCCAGCTTTCTGTTAAAAATGGTTTGCATTTGACTTTCTTTTTTTTTTTTTTTTTTTTTTTTACCTCTATCCAGTTTGCATGAACATATTTGAATAGCCCTGTTAGTGTAGAATCAGATGCACTTAAATCAAACTAAAAATGTGTCTTAAAGTGGTTTAAAAACGGTTATGTGGCATTCATTTGTGAGGCAGTTTTGTTGTGTATTGGAGTTTTTTCCTTATTCCTGCAGTTATCCAGTCAACCGTCATCATGTCTGAGATATTTCCAGAGCAGCTACAATGGAGTTTTGATAGCATAAAATTGTTCAACAAGCTAAAGTGACAACAGTAAACATGAGCAGCAGATTTAAGCGGCAGAATAACAGAGAAAGGGCTTTTTTCAAGATACTCTAGTTCGTACAGGCGTATGATCACTCAGAGAGATGAAAACAGAAGAGTCAGTTGTCCGACATACTGCAACATGCTGTATGTTTTGAATAAGTAGAGCTGGTCTTACCTTTTCATGACCAGAGAAGCACTTAACCATCTCACTCTGGCTGGGTTATTGCTATTGTTTTCTTCACTTGTGCATGTAAGCCACAATTTAAAGCACAAGTTAGTGCCCCTTCCTTCAGCATTACCATGAAGCATTGTAGAAAATGGAAGGAATCACCACGTGATATAAAAGTGCACCGAATAAAGATGGGTGTAAGTAAGCACATTCTAATAACAAAGACAATTTGACGATTTGTTAAAAAGAATATATAATGCACTCATCATCAAAAGCTGATGTCTAGCAAAACAAGATATTGTTTGGTGAATTTTCATTTAAATGCTGCATGAGAACCCCCCTGGAGGTTTTTACGTCAATCATTTGAATATGGTTGTTTATAGTAGCTGTATGTACAGAACAAGAACCTTGAAAAAACCATAGAAACTCTTTTCTTTTTGCATATACATGTGCCTTGTAAAGCCTATTAGGCAACTCAATTTCCAAATATCAGGGTTTGCTTTGAAGAGTTTCAGGCACTGGCTCAAAGTATCTGCATAGCTACCATCTCTGTATATAATATCCATTAAAGGCCATTCAAGCACACATTTTAAATGTACTAATAGGCTCAGGTGTAAATGTATTTTTATCATAAACTAATTGCTCTCTGTTACGTTTCAGTGATAAACTGAACAATACTTAGATGACTAATACAACACCCATGCAAACTGCCAACATTCCCATCATCCGTCCTAACTTTGACTGGTTCTGATCATCTGTTTTCATGTCTTACTCATGCTTTACCTAGTTAAGCCTGTCCCAATGACAGCTATGAGCCTGACTGCTGCAGCATGTATGCACTGTATTTATCAGCTCTAAGCTGAACTAGTTTTGCATGACTGATTCTGATTAATTCTCTGTGATTTAAATGCGGTTTTGCACCATTTCACACACTGCATCCCAAATGACCTTGTCTCTGACTCTTCCTTGAGAGGTAACTTTTGACAAAGGAAAAATATTACATTATTTTTGCCTCTTCAGCACCACAGCATATTAAATAAAAAGTCCTATCTATAATCCTAACACAAACATTTTTTTTTCACCCTAATCCTAACACAAACGATAGGTTTGATTCACCATTGGAAGCAAAAATATTCCATTAGAGTCACACACACATTTCTAAAGGTAATGTGCAAATACAGAAATCCTCTTTATACTCCCCTTTTCTTGGATATATTATGCACTGTTTTTTTGTTGTTCAGTTGTAAACAAAAAAACAACAAAAAAATTAGTACACTGCAAATAGATACACATATTCTTAAAGAAAGACACATATGTATCTACATTCATATAGTTTTTGATGGCAACACTTTTTGTAAATGTAATTTTAATGTCTGAGCACATACATTCCAAATTGGGACTTAAGAAACATTAAAGAGAATTCTTTGTTTTGTTTCAGTAGTTTGGTTTATTAACATTTTAATGCATTATAGATATAAATGGGTGTGCTGTGGGTATATCAGTATCTATTTATATGAATAATGTTAGAAACTCAAATATGATCTTTGACACACAATACTGTGCTGGTATGTGTAACACGCAGTGCATTAGGAGCCAAAGCACTGATTACAGAAATTAGAAAAAGTTATTAATTTATGACTCTAAAGTCAAGGTAAATCGATAGGGTTAATGGGTTCTACGTGTAAAGATTAACTTCAGTGTAATGACAGCTGTCACTTTTGCCATTACCTAATTGCAAAAACTGATGGCTCCCATAATTTACTATTTGAAAATAGTTATGGATTTTTCTTTCTGTACCAAATACTTATTTTCATTCACACTATGATGAAATGTAACCAATACAGTCAAATGAACAGTTACGATTCAGCTTCAATAGGTCATGTTGTTCTTGATTTGAGTGCGAAAGCCACAGCACAGTGCATCTTTGACCCTCGTCTCAGCACATAAAGACTGGTGCAAAATGACACCGAAACTCATTTGGTCCATGGGGAGAAACGAAGATAAAAGAAAAACATTTGTACGAGAGGAAAAAAAAACTCACTGCACCTCCTTAAAAAGTCACAGGTTGCCAGCACAAAGCAAGGCCTTGTACAATGCTCTCACTTGAAGATGAAGTCCTTTCGAAAAATTCTACAGAAGCCTTTTTTTATTATTATTTATTTATTTTTTTTGCGTAGTCCCAACCCTATTTTTCTATCCCATAGTTTTCTCTCCTCTCAAATCCATCATGTTGATCTCTCTTTCATTCTAACGCAGGCTTCTTCTGTTTTTCATTCACGCACAACCTTTGTCTCCTTGTCTTTTCTTTATCTGAAACACTCACATCACCCTCTCTCTTCTTCCTTTTCTGAGTTTACACATAAAAATCATGTAAGTTGTGTGTATGTCTGTATGGTTATTTTCTATGTATGCCTTTGGTCTTTGTATACAGTATGTGTGTGCTCTAAATGCTTATATATTTTTTTATAGTTTATATTTGAACACACGCACATGTATGCAAATGTATTTCTATCCATCTGCCGGTATATGTAATATATGTGCATATTCGTTGTGTTTGTGTTCCTGCCCTTTCCTCTCTTGCTCTCATTTTTTCTATATTCTTTTCTTTCTTTCTCCATTCTCATTTCCTCTCCATCAGTAGCTAATCAACCTGAGACATGTCCAATCACTGGGTGTGTGCTCTGGGTGGGATCAGGTTAATCTCTGGAATAAGGATAATATAAGCTAAACATGACAGGGTTGAATCCACGTGAAGATAATTCCATGTCCATATTTCCATATCAGTGGACACGTCATTCACTGACAGTGTTACAGCAAGGGTTTTCAAATGCCTTTTACTCTGGTACAGGACATTTTCAGGTTTTGCAATAAATTGAAAAAAACAGGGAACATTGTTCAATTTAGGAAATACATACATGTATTATAAACCACTCTAAAGATTAAAGGTACAATGTGTCATTTTTCTCTTTCTTTTCTGTCACAATCTCTCTCTTCTCAGTCAGTTCAAAAGTAATTTGCCTTCATTTCATACAATTAATGCAATTCTATGTCCACTGACCTATATTTTAACGTTTCTCTTATTGTTGTCTCTCTGTAGCATTTGGTCAGAATGAATGTCATGACCCTGGAGTTCCCGTAAATGGTCAGAGGTACGGAGACCAGTTTCAGCTGGGCAGCTCTGTGGCTTTTCACTGTGATCAAGGATTCATTAGGACACAGGTAAAGATATCTGTCCGTCTATCAGATATCTGTCTAAATCTACTATAATAAGGTATTATTCACACAAGTTAAATACAGATACTTTTTAGAAATATTATCATTATTAAAATGCATATACTGTTATTAGTAACACTAAATGCTGGTAAAATACTACTTACTGTAAACTCCCCTGTACTTTATTTGTATCTGTATATAGATATAATTAATTTACTCGTATTTATGGTGGAGTTATCTTGGTTTCTCATTTCTTTTGCTCTGTTATCTAACCTTAAAACAAGTAACATACCATGATGTCATACATTCATATCGTATTTCCAGGGGTCTGATCAGGTCACTTGCATCATCCACGATGGAAATGTTGTCTGGTCTGCGGCTGTACCTCGCTGTGAAGGTAAACACACTCACAAACTGTTTACTGTATGTATGAGCAATGGGTAATCGTCGAAAATGTTCCACTTGCCAGAACATAAGGTGACAAAGCATTCAGCTATTTTGCTCTCTCTGTGTAGTTTAAGTGTGCTTATACACCTCAGTAACAGAATAGAGTTCCTCTTCTAATTGCTTTAGCCTCCAGCCTCCCTACACTTGTTCAGCCTGTTTGCATGCGTCTGTCTCTCTCAACAATAATCTCAAATGAGAATGGCACAAGTTCTGCTGAAACCCATTCAGGGAGACGCATTCATTACATGGAGCCTCTAATAGACCGAGATGTATCCACAGTGTGCAGATAAGCAAATATGTGGAAGCAATAATAAAAGTGCAGTGAAAGTGCCGTTATTTCAATACTTTTTAAAGGCAAATGGCAACCACTGGTATTTGTATGTATTTTTAGTACCCTCTCCATCTTGATTGTATTGTCTAAATGACATTATCAAATGTTTCCTGTAGTTAATAAATGGGATGGAGGACACAGTCAAATTGAATAGCATTGTCACCTTATTAAATATGGAGAATGGGAAAATATTATCCCTCCCGTTGGACAGGGACGGATAATTATGTTTTATTTCTATAATGACTTTCTCTTGTGCATCCCATCCAAGAGTACCACTGCTTCAGTATGCACAGAATGGGCAGACGAAAAGTGAGAGAGAGAAAAGTGTTTTTTTTAGCCTGCTAAAAGTCTAGAGTTATGAAAGCAATCAAAAGGGCAAATGTATCAGCTACTCAAGAACAGAAGAAGTGGTAAGAGTGTGGCAGGTATGCCATTGCAAAATATATATTGAAGAAAGAGCAATGAGTAATATACAGATCATGAATTCCGTGCCTAAAGTTTCCTTTTTAATGGTTACTCTACATATAAACGTAATTTTAGTTCTAATTTAAAGTTATGAAGCATTTGATTTTTATTGATGTGGAATCTAAACTCAACTAAAGCTAATTCTTATATTTTAATGTGCAATAATTGAGATTTTGGGACTATAAATTAATGTCAAGATGAGCCAGCTTTGCCGCCTGCAGCCATCTGAGTTGTAAGGAAATAGGGAGCCATTTTCTGGCATAATTTGACACATAAATATACTTGATTTCCCCTATAAATTATCATGCTATAATTATTCGAGCCTTTTTCAAACACAAGCAACTCAAAATTGTTTACTCTAGCACAAGGTTGGCACAGCATATTTTCTGAAGGTGAATGTTTATGTATGAAATCTAAAAATTCAGAAAGGATTAGAGAGCTTAAATAAATTGAGCAGATGATGAATATGCTAACTTGATGTAATATGAGCGTTGTGCTCATGCCATAACACAGTTACAAGAAAAAGTGATTAATTTTTTCTCTCTCTGTCTGGATGGGTGTGTTTATTTCCCTGTAGCTCCATGTGGAGGCCATCTCACAGCTCCTACTGGTGTTCTGCTGTCTCCTGGTTGGCCCTCCTTTTATAAAGACTCTCTGAACTGCCAGTGGGTGATTGAAGCACAGCCAGACCATGCTGTGAAGATACACTTTGACAGGTTAGTGATTTGGTTATGTGGGTATAGAGGGACGCTTTGTCATGTTTGTTTGCTTTTGCTCATCATAATATAGCCGTGAAGTATGTCATTTTTTTGTAATTCACTGGTACATTTAGTTAGTCAGCCTCTTAGTTGGTCAGTCTTTCAGAAACATACGATAGTCATATATACATTTAATTGGTGAGTTACTGCTGCAGTAAACAGTAAAACAGGTCCAGTGTAGCCTAAAATTGCTATAGCTGAAATGTGTCTTTTTGGAAAGTGGTGTAAAGGCCAAGTTATCTTCATTGAGGCATTTCATTTGTGTAGGAGTCAACATTCAGGCAAAAGTCGTAGTTCATTTTATTCATGTGATGTCCTTTTTGTATATCAGTAACTAATGTATTTTATGGTTAAAATTATAACCAGGAGCACTCAGTGTCTAAAGAGCCAACTGGTTCTCATTTTTCATTTAATAAGCCAATTAATCAGATTGGAGTACAGGCACAGAGGAAAGTGAGTGAGAAGGAAAAAACAAATCAGTCAATTGTTCAGCTAGTTAGTTACACAAGGTACTTATGTGGTTATTTAAGTGCTCAGTTATTTAAATCGGCAGGTAGAATGTTAGTCAATCCCCTTTGTTATTTAAGTTTACATAGCATACTGCTAACACGTAATCAGTCTGTTATTGTTCAATGTTCTGTGCCTACGATTAGTAACTTTAATAAAATGAACATTGCTGCTGAGTCCTCTTCCAGCATGAATACCCTGTTTATTATTTTAACATAATGCTGATTGCAAACAGACTTTAGCTCTAAGTTACAATGCATTAGCTGGTGTTTGAGGTAGCCTGCACAAATATGATGTGTGCCAGTCATAAATGTTATCTTTGTGTATGTTTTTTTTGTTTGTTTTTGTTGCTTGTGTGTCTGTGTTAGGTTCCAAACTGAGGTCAACTATGACACACTGGAAATACGGGATGGCCCCTCAACGTCCTCTCCTCTGATCGGTGAATACCATGGCACCCAAGCACCTCATTTCCTGGTTTCCACCTCCAACGTCCTGTTCCTGTTGTTCACTACAGACAACAGCCGCTCTGCAGCAGGCTTCAGCATCAGATATGAAAGTAAGGCTGATTGACTGACTGATAGAAATGTTTGGTAGACAGACTGAATCGCTTGCTGGCACTCATACCCAGCAACAATGTTTTGTTCAATGTTCACTGAGTGCAAACCAGCTTAAAAAAATACACTCACCCTCTTGACTCAGTGGTATTTGTGCTTGTGTGATGTGATCCTCAGGTGTGAAAATGGAGTCAGACTCTTGTCTCGATCCTGGTATCCCTGTCAATGGCCGTCGCCATGGCAGCAGCTTTTCAATTGGCTCCCGTGTCTCATTTGCATGTGACCCAGGATACACACTGAGTGATCAGGAGCCAATTGTTTGCGAGCAGAATCATCAATGGAGTCACGCTCTTCCCAGTTGTGATGGTGAGAATCTTTCTTTCTTTTATTTTATCCCTCTTGATGAATACCTACAGTGGGCTGAAACCTTTTGTACCCTATTCCAAAAGAGTTTAAGAGTAAGGATTATATGATAATGTGAGGAATGCATTCACTGGCTGGAATACATGTCACATGCTAGAGTCACACACAAGCTCGAAGTTCCCCACACACAGGAAACACTGAAAATTACGTCATCAAAGAAAAGTTACAGTCGGTAACACTGTAAAGCCTCTGTCAAGAAAACAGAAAAACAAACTGGAAAGTGTCTACACAAACTGGCACAGCAGGTCAGTGTGGTCACATTGTTCCTTTTCCTCAAAGGGCAAAGCCCCCCCCCCCCCCCCCAGAATTGCTTAAAACAGTTAAAAACATCTGAAAAGAGGTAAATGCACTTGGCAAAAGCAATACTAAATCCTATAATCTTCATCTGAATTTAATCAAAAAACAACAGGGCTGTTTGATTATGTAACCCTTTAGAGATGTTTTTAATATTTTCACTGCAGCTAAGAAAGACTAGCTACAACTTATAGTTGTGGTAATTTGGAGCCTCTGAGATTTTCTATCAATTATTTTATATATACAGTATATATGAGTGTGTTATTTGTGAAATTAATCCAGCACTGCAGAATAAAATTAAATTGCATAATCCATTTTAAAACAGTGGAACACTGATAAACATTACAGTTTGATAGACCACGACTACATTCATTTAGCTCTTTTCTTCAGATCCGCCCATCCTCCCATCATCTATAGCTGCTTATACATGCAAGGTTGCACAGGGGTTGAGCCTATACCAGCTCACACTGGCTGGTTACATCCTGGAGAGATCTCCAGTCTTTCACAGGGCTACCGCATATAGACAGACAACCTGTCACACTCACACCTATGGGGCTATTTAGAGTCTCCAGTAACGTGATGCATGTCTTGGGAGCATCCGAAGCAAACCCAGGCAGTCACAAGGGAGAACATGAAAACTCGACAAAAGGCCCCAGTCATCCGACATGTTCAAACACAGAACCTCCTTGCCGATAACGCTAACTACTGCACCACTGTCCCTGCACCACCCTTGTTTTAATTGAGTTCCTGATGGTGACTAAGCTATTAAAATGGCAGATAGCTTTAAATTGGAACCCAATTACAAAGACAAAACACAAGGCAGATGCAGTTAGAAGCCACATTATATGGCAGTCAGGTAGGCTTTGATTTGGCAATAAGCAGGCAGAATCTGACAAAAAATAACCAGTACTGCCGCAGTGTCATGCTCACACACAACTGTGCCTCTGCTTCACCACAGCTGCATTATCCACTGGAAATTATGTTACGCAACTCCCTTTTGCCAGCCACCAGCGGTGTGTTTGGTGTGTGTTAGATAAGTTTGGGGATAGTGAAGTGTCATACAGCAGTTAGTTAGTTATTGACTTAAATATCCCAATTCAAACACATCAAATAACTATAAAGGATCAAATAAAAACATTGGGTCCAGGCAATATTACACTCTGTCAGCACATCAATAAAGTTACTAAAAAAACATGGTCTTATTTCAGCATTTTCAAGTCATATGTCTGCACTCATGCACACTTGCTGCTTGAGGTTTTTATCGTCCACTTCATTTTCCCGCTTTCCCAACTGGTTTGGGATGGCCCTGAACATGACAGCCCCCTCTTCATAAACATAAAAAACAAAAGTAGAGTGGATAGGTTGAAATGGCTGGTAAAAGGGCCCAAGTGTCTCCGTCAGTAACTTCTTTCATCTATACGAGGATATAAAAAGATGCTGCTCCCAGTCTGCTGCTTTTTTTCCCCATTTTACTAGGTATAACTGGCAGCCATACTGTACAATCAGTCCCCACTCCAGAGTACACTATCACAATGGCCCAAGTTTGAAATTCAGCCTCAGTGAAATAATGCAGGTCAACAGGCACTACTGGAACCGATGCTCACTGGCCACTCGCGGGCCTGCTCATTCAGCATTTGCCCACAGCTCATGCTATCATGGGACATGAATACACAGCGTCTGATTAGATCTGCCGATTGAAAAGAATCCAATTTGAAAGCCAAAGTCAGGATGTCTCAACTTGGGAGTGAGTTCATACCGAGGCAATCTATCGCGGAGTATCAGCCATATAACATAAGCAGTTTTAAACGGCCACTGTGACATTTTCAATTTTCAGCCAAGCATGCCATCTCACCGGACAGCTGTTACATTCGAGAAACACTATTTCAAAATGGCACTTTTCTAAAACGGTGTGTAAGCCCTGACAAGAATATAATATGTCATAGTTTTCTTTTAGAGACGATCATGGGACATGGGAAATATGGTTTATCACGACTGACTGTTGGATTAATCAGATAATTGTCTTACCTGTTGTGTTTCTTTACTCTTTTTTTTTTACCTACTGACTTTAGGGGAAAATGTATGTATTTAAACATATCCCCAGCAGTCTCCTCCAATATGTAAGTGACGCTCTTGTTAGCCAAACTATTTATCACACAACTACACACAAAGACTGATAGAACAATGAAACAATATGATCCTAACTAAATATACAAATCCAGCTCCAGTGAGGGAATGAATGAAGGCAGAACTTGAGTTTGGCAGATTAAGCAACAGATGAACAAACCATGAGTGGCCATCACTGGGAAAGCAGCTGGTAAAAGGTGGCAGTACATTTTGAATCATGTTTTGTCATATAGAGTCAATTGTAATTAAATTTTCACCCGGAGAGGAGTGTGCTACTTGCGAGTCCGTGACCTGGTAGCCGCTGAGTCAGCGTGGGGGCGTTGGGAGTGAAGAAGGTATGGCAGCTGCCTGGTTGTCGAAGCGGGGATGAAAGACAAACTGGCGATAGAGGCAATCCTCCATGGCATTCCAGTGAGGATTTTTTTATAGGGAAAGTTTTGTGAGGGACTTCAGGAGGGTATCTGACCGATCAGTGAAAGTGCTTGCCTCTCAGGGGTGGTGTCAATTTCAACCACCGTCAGGGCACGCTGTTCACTGGGGGGTCAGAGGCTACATGGCTTTCGGAATAAATTTTAAGGCAATCTCTTACACAACCGCACCTTGTTCCTGAATATCTGTTATGAATAAAATCCATTGTTCTGATTCCCAGGTGAGTAGAATGAGACCTCATCATGTTAATATCTCATATTGTGTTTGAGATATTAATTGCCTGACTTTAACATACATGCAACTTGCAGAAATAGCAAAACTTCTAATCTAGTTCAAACATATAAACTCATCAGGTAATAACATTTTAGGAGCATGTACGTTTGAAAAGAGTTTCTATATTTGAAACGAAAGGGAGATAAGAGTCAGGAGGGGGTTTTTGGCTGTTCAGGTGAAAGTGTCCCACGGTGAGGGTTGTCGTGTTTGGTTGTTTAAACACAGATTTTTTGCATGGCAGTTCCATCCTCAGTTCTATCAGTCCAACAGTGATGCTTGCCAGATCCATCATCCTTCTTTCAATCACAAACAGAAGAATCTTCTATTTCTGTATGGATTCTTATGTGGATTTTTAGTGACATGCTGAACACAGCAGAGCGCAGCTCCTCTGCCATCACCCATGTCTGCTTTTAGTTCCTTTAGGGCCATTGAATCAGTCAGTTGTTAATCCCGTCCATCTCTGGCTTTCTCCTGGAGAGCTTTGATCTGTCACTAAATACAAACACCAATCTTCTGGTTGGTATCTGGTCGAGCCGACCGCTTGGTCTCACAGATCATCTTCAGCTGTGAGGCAGCTGTGGTTTCTATAAAAGCAGCCAAGTGTTCTCAAGAGCTAATTTTACAACAGATCTTGTCCCCCACTTTGTAGTTTTACCTGGGAAGCCTTTTGCTCATATGTCTTCTGTAAATTCTGCTCAGATAATTTTGGAGCTGTGGGAGGAAGCCAGAGCAAACCCATACAAACACAGATAAGATTAAGGGTCCACTCAGAAAAGGTTTGGACATCTCACCTCAATTTATAGAAGAAAGGAAATCATCTTTAAAAACTCCCACAGTCATACTCAAAGTAACTTATACACACACATGGACATATTTACGACAATGGTCTTATTTACAGTATTGTCTCAGTGGCACAGTTAACATTTTCACTGGGAAAGCCAAGCATTTTTCTACCACCTTACACACTGCATTACACAGCCACCAATATTTATTATTTTGACGATGTTGTGTCTAAAAGAAAAAACAAAATGCAGTCCTTCTGCAGGCGTTCGAAGAACATTCCCTTTAAGTACTGCCACAGTGTCTGTTGACCCAAAGCACTTGAGTATTCCTGCAGGTCAGCTAAATCACCAAACAGATAATACAGAACACTGGCTGCTCTCTTATGTGTCAGTGAATATACTGCAAGGACGCCGTGATATTATAAAGCTTGCAGTTGGTGCCAAGACAACTTGTTAGAAGTTAGAAAGAATTAAGAAGAATTAAAATTAGAGAAAAACATGGAGACAGGAAAGAATGTTGCTGAAATCTGGTATACTCTTTCTCTATTTACCTGTCCTCTCTCTGAACAATGAGCTATGACTTTCTGTATCTGCTTTTCTTTCATCATACAGTCTCATGTTTCTTGTTCTCAACATTGAAACTCACCACACTTTGGTTTCCCTCTCAAATGTTTGTTGGAGTCATGAATTCTCGCATTGTTATACAGCTCACACTTTCTCACACACATACATTGACAATCTTTCTGTATCTTCTCTCACACAGATCATTCATGCACTCTCTCACACAATAGATACAGTATGTCCACACAGATGCACACATGCCCCCCTCGACAGGGGGTCATTTAGTCAGGCAGTGTCCTAGTTTTAGCTGTAAAAAAAAAAAAAAAACTGGCGCTGGTTACCACAACACACACGAGACAGCTAGTCCGAGAGAGAGAGAGGGGGGGGGGGAGAACGGCTCTCATCACAGCTACTCAACTCAACTCCAGCTCTGTTGAAATACGATATGGAATGAGATGGAGGGAAAGACTTTGATAGACAGAGAGATGGGGATTGAGAGCTGGAGACAGCAGCTCCAACACAGAATGAAATAGCTGCAGTTATGAAACAGTAAGAAAAAAGCTACAACATCTGTCTTCATAAAATCTGAATAATAAATAGTAATCTTACAAACCTTTCACCAAATTAATCATCACAGTGTTTATTTTAGGAGCTACAAGCGACTTTTGTGCATCAAATTATATATAAACCTTCAACAATCAGACATGAGGGACATTAACAGCGAAGAAAAAAATGCATTGTCTCAGATTCAGTTTGTAGTCTGGGATGTGTTTGTTTAATAGGAAAGAAAAACACTTTTTTTGTTTTCATGCCAGTCAAGCACCTTGAAGCACTTTAATTTAATTAATTTTAACTGAATTGAGATGAAAAGAATTGAAAGGTGTGGCGGCACAGTGAGCGAGAAACAGAGAGTCAATATATTATCTTAGTTCAACAGTCTCTAATGCACCGCAAGCCCTCTTTTACTCAACATTAAACTACTATAGTATTTTCCATTCTGCTCTATCCCAAATGAGTTTGTCCTGCTGCATATCAGTGGTCTGGCTGTGTGTGTGCAAGTAGGTGTTCGGTAAACGCACACACCAATCTCTCACTCTTTTTCAACAAACACTCTCTCTTTGTCCGTCACATTCTTCATGCTCTGTTTAATTTTGTTTGTACATTAAGTCCCCCTTTATTTGTCTCTGTAGCTGTATATAGAACCTGCATTTTTTTTATCATCTACTCCTTTAAATATTGATTCCATTTTTGTGTAATACAATCATATTGATGAAATCAACATTAACTCTTTTATGTGGTGACCTCTTAACTGTACTTAAGATATGTCTTTATTTTTAGGTATTAAACTCACTCATTTCTCAGAATCTGTTGTGTCTTTAGATCAGTGCAAAAGGTTTGTACAATGGTAAAATAGAACTTTCTTCTCCCTTTCTTTTCCTCCTCCTGTCACTTTCTCTCTGTAGCCCTTTGTGGAGGCTATGTCTATGGTAAAACAGGGACTATTCTGTCTCCTGGCTTTCCTGATTTCTACCCAAATTCTCTTAACTGCACTTGGACTATAGAAGTATCTCATGGGAAAGGTGAGAACACATGTACACAGACACAATGGAAATACCCATTTATTTTTTTTTTGTTTAATAAATGTTTTTATTAAATCTGCACATTTTGAAGATCATTGTGCATTACCACTCTATATCCACCATCTATATTAATATAGCCTGATAAGTGTGTATGCCTATCTGGTTTGGTTTCTGGTTTGTGTTCATCTGCTGCCATTTATGTATATGCGACTAACTCTCTGTCTTATACTGTGCATCCATCTATCGATTCATCCATTGATTTCCAGGAGTCCATCTGATTTTCCACACTTTCCATTTGGAGGAGAACCATGACTACCTTTCCATTATTGAAGACGGCAATTTCCAGGTTCCAGTTGCTCGACTCACTGGCTCAGTGCTGCCCCCTAGTGTAAAAGCAGGGCTCTATGGGAACTTAAGCGCTCAGCTACGCTTCATATCGGATTTTTCCATGAGTTATGAAGGCTTTAATATTACTTTCTCAGGTAAGAACACCACAGTTTTTGTTAACCTGGATGTCTCAGAAAGTAAATATACCTAAAACTAAATATATTTGTAGAAAAGATTTAACCTGCCTGATTAGCCATACGTATGTCTAACTCTTTCAGATCTAGGTTGACAGACTCACTGAACAGATGAACAACAGCAATAGTTGTTTTGTAGTTTTATTCTGATGTGCTAATAGGGTACATTATTCTGCCTTGAAAAGACAGAGAGCAATAACTACAGAAGCCATGAAGATGATTTAAAAAAGGGTTTGTAGTTTGAAGGCTCTCAACAAAAATAGATACATAAGTTGTAAACCTAATTTTATGCCTTTTAGGCTAATTAATGTTGTAGTCATTGTCACAGACCTTAGAACACAGAACCTAAAAAAGCATTAAGATACTGCACTCTTATCTCAGTTTGCGTTTGTCTGATCCACTGCATGGGTGTTAGTCCCGGAAGGTCCCATAGAAGAGCTCAGGGAAGCCACTATGCTCTGCTCTTTAAGACATACATTTGCAAAACCAACCAATTAGTCTTCATCCTTCAAGTCTTTTCTCTCATAAAACTGAAAAATATAGTTTGGAAACATTTTCAGTGAAGCATAAATCTCACCTGTGGATAAGACACAGACTACTCTACGTGGCTACTGCACACAAAATGTATGTGAGTTGAGTATCAGAATTTATCAATAACAGGAAACAGTTTTATCTATAGCTTTATCTAAGCTGCCTCACCAGTTAGTCCTAACTGCCCAGAGTACAGTAACTGTACTTTGTTTTTTAGTTAATTTAACAAAGATTACATGCATGCTATATATATAATAAAACCCATATCAAAAAATCTGATTCTGGTCATATCAAAATGTTGGTTTATGTAGTTACTGCATTCTGTTGTCACGGGGCAGTATATTGGGATTAAGAAAACACTATGAGTTTTTAGCAACCCCAGCATCAATTTAAATTGTAATTCATGGCGGAGGTCGAATACATTACAGGCTCAGGTTTAAAGTTTTCCTGACACAAAATTTTTTAATGTGATTAATTTATTTCTATTCACCATATATTCCTTAGTTGTGGCTAACTTAAAAATGTTTACATTGTTTCTGTACATTTCTCACCAATTTACTTTTTAAAATGACTCCTAAACCATGTTTTTTTTTTTTATATTTCCCGGTTGTATAGAGTACGACTTAGAGCCATGTGAGGATCCTGGCGTACCGGCGTTCAGCAGGAGGATGGGATTCAGATTTCGAGTTGGCGACTCGCTGGCCTTCTCCTGTTTCCAGGGCTACCGACTTGAAGGAGACAGCAAAATCACTTGTCTAGGAGGAGGCCGGCGAGTCTGGAGCAACACACTACCACGATGTATAGGTAAGACCGCTAAGTAGACAACATGTAAATGATTGATTGACACTGCATACAAAACCCAAATCAAATAATGAATTCAGACTACAGTTTCAGATGTGTAGTTGTCTAGTGTGTGGGCATTATACTTTACACTTATTTTCCATATACAACACTCCTTTTTACACAAAATTATATATAGCAATGTGGTAACAAGCTTTTCAAAAGTAGTATATGCCTTTAATAGGTATTGCTTTGGAGTGGTTTATGTTCCGTGAAAATAACTGGCAGCCTGTAAAATAGAACTTTCAAACTAACCTTTTCACCAAATGAATAAGCCTAGGGGTACTGTATCATCCTTTTCCTGTTTATAATTTACCAGTATTTCATTGCTGACACTATGGTAATTTGCTATTATTTGACTGGTTTACTGCTGGTTTTATTTGCCAGGGTTTGGCTGGTATGAGTGTCTCCTTAGATGCTGCTCGTAATTCCAAGCCCCAAAAAGAGCAGACTGAAAATGCTATAATAGCATTATCTGTCAAGAGATCAGGCTTGACTAAGAGGAAACTGAGCAACAGCAGCTGGCGACGTTCACTGGGTTCATCTTTCACCCTCTCTTTCTTTTCAAATGTCCTTTATGTCTTTAGCTCTCTGTCTCTCCCTTTCTAACTTTCTAACTGCTTCCCCTCCTCTCCCTCTGTATTTAGACAGTCCTTGGGTAGATAATTAGGGCATTAGCTGTTATATGAAAAGTGTTAATACGTTGTCTTTTGTTACTCCCCTTTTCCCTTTTCTAATTTCTCCCTGCATATTTTCAAAAGGCCCTAGTCTGTCTTGGTTCCTCTGTTATGTTCTTTTCTTTTTCTTCTTCTTCCAGCTTTTTGTTCATCCCTTTCTTTTCCCTCTATTATCTTCCTCTTCACTTTCATAGGAATACTCCTTATTTCCTACCATAATCTGCTTTGAAAACAACAGAACATTTACAGATATGTTCTTTTAAATTTCAGATTTGTTAGGATTTGATAAACACTGCGTCTTTTGTTTTTTTTGTTTTTTTTCTCTCAGTTAGTTCCATATTGTTCCACACTGGCTTTCCTCTTGTCTATGTCATTACTTCCATTTCCTCTGTCTCTCTTCCAAGTAGTGGTGGTCCTCCTCAGTGGGAGTTAAAAGCCTGCCCGTCTCTCTTCCTTTATCCTCTCCTCATTTACATATGACAAAACTCTATTTGCACAAAGTACCACTTATTTGAATTCCTAAACTTTGATAGCCACTGCACCTGCTAGATAATTCTGTATAATTTATATGAAACACTTTTTATAGCAAACTAATCCAGACCTGCTTTAATGCAATGTTTTTTTTTCATTCTGCCCTTTTTTTTGTAATCTTTTGCAGTTTGTTTAATTGCTTTTGCTTTTGAAAAAGTATTGATGTTCCTCAAACTTTTTTTTTAATTGTCTTATTTGAAGCACATTTTAAACAAGTGCTTCAAGCTATGCCATACTGTATGTTGTATTATTATTGTCATCATTATTGTCATCGTGTTTGCTGAGTTGAGTTGTGGTTATGAACTTTCCTCTAATCTCTATTTTTCATGTAGAATTTTGAGTCCTCTCCTCTGTTTTAAAAGCAACAAGCCAACCCAGATGTTCTGACTGCTCAAAGATAATTAGGGAGAAATGCTGTGATTTTGATCCACACTGTCCCTGCCATCTTTACTCTCTTTTTGTAGCGGAGTGTGGAGCCTCCTCAGTAGGACCAGAAGGCGTTCTCCTCTCTCCTAACTTCCCCTCCAACTATGATAACAACCACGAGTGCATCTATCGCGTCACTACTGAAAAGGGCAAAGGAATCAGGCTGAAAGCTGAGAGCTTCTCATTGCAAGATGGAGATTATCTCAAGGTATACGCACACTCACACACACAACAGGCTTTTCCCAATCAAGTGGTACAAAATCCATAAATGCATAATTATTTTTTACAGATGCACACATGCAAACGCAGGATTATATACATCGCATAACCAAAAGCTATCTATATGCAAAGTTGTTTATGCTTTGACATGTATGTGCTTGAACATGTTATTATGTGTTTGGCTTATTTCAAATTATGCTTGAAAAGAAACATGATAATTGAGTTGTGGATGCTGGCATAATCGTGAACGCAGTAAAACAGTGTGTTGTCAAAACAATGATCCACAAGTGTTTGTTGTAGTGAGAGCACAATTGGACCGTAAAAGTATAAAATCAATGATCGGTTATTAAAATTGGCATGTACAACATGTTTTGCTCAGCGCTTCATCAGGCACCGTGTGCACAGCTTTTTTCAGTTTTTCACTGTAAAATAACTCTCCATCAAATGACAATATATTGTAACAATTTCAAGCCTTTTAATCTAAATGAATTGTAAGGATTAGCCAAGGGGAAAACAGTCAGAGTGCATGTCTAAATTTCAGCTTAGCTATTTGCTATTTTTGAAGCATGTAATAATATGTCAGCATTTGTTAGGTTTTATTGAAATATTTGGATTTTTTTTTTATTCAGAGAGATCAAAGAGTATGGCCAAAAGCATGTTACTTTCATGTTCAAAGCCACATACCTCTCTGGTGAACACGATCGCAGATATCTTTCAACAATATAACAAGAAATATCTTCTCAACCTCAACCTCGAATGGCCATAGTGAGGTTTCCATGCTTTGATTGCTCCCTCTTTTGGGTTTGACACAAAAGCAAAGAACTGCTTTGAACGGGAATTTCCCATCGATACATTTTAAGTCTGCGTACTCAGTTGTCATTTTTTTGTTGCATTGCAGGGCCTAAACTTTCTCAATGCAGTCCTCAAAGCTTCTGCAAGCTTTTGTTTCAGCTATGCAAACCAGGTCCAGTTAAGGTGTTGAGGAATGTGTAGTGCTTAATCATATGAGGTGTGCAAGAAAAAAGCTGGAGTAAAAACGTGAATGACGGGGGGGGGTCTTTGAAACCTCGGTTTAGCCAGTATGTAGTTAAAATGTATTAGCGCAAGGTTTGCCCTAGCTGTTAGATGTGTTAAACATTGTTGTAAGAAGCAGTAACATCCCTGCAGGGGTTTATTACCCATGTTCTCTGTTAGTGCTGATGGTGCCTGCTGCAGTGGCCATCCACGGCTGAATGAATACATAGGGAACAGAGGCACGAAAGGATCAATTCAGCCTCTGTTAACCCTCTAATGAACCCATTACAGTGTATTACTGTTCTATTTGAAGGTAAACCTTGGTTTTCATACACTTTTATTGCTGGTGATAGGTGGTAACACTAAGTAAAATAAGAACAGAATACTATACAATAGAATAGATATGCATTATGTATAAAACTCCCTTTATGAAAGCTAGTATCACATGACTGCAGCAAAAAATATTTGTATTTAGACAAACGCCTCAACCATTGGCACTTTTTTTTTTTTTTTTTTTAAATGTTGTTACAAAAAAACACTGTAGTGACTGATCTACTCTGTGTCAGCTGTAATTGAGTGAGATGACAGGGTGAAGCGGTACAAGCTTGATTTGCAGTATGTTATTATGGTTCTTCTCAGTCTGCTGGTACCCCTATACATTTTAAAGATTTGAAGTTGACACAATTTATATATAAGGAAGTCATTGAAGTGTTTACATATTATAGACTTGGATGTGCACTCTTGTGTACGTCTGAACTACAAACAGAATTACAGATGTTCCCAAGGCTCATAATTCCTCGTAAGTCCTCTCTAGGGTACATGTGCCCCTTTCAGTGTCAGTTAGGAGGAGCTGTGTGAGCTGTTTTACAGTCTCGACGCTGTCCTACAGACAAGGTCTAAGACTTTTTCTATTCACAATGTCTCTTAGCGGCATTAGGCCTGAGGGCATGGTTAAGCCAGTATGTGGTTAGGGTGTATTATCAGTATTAGGCCTAGAGCATTGGCTGAGCCCATATGTGGTTAGATTGTATTAGCAGGGTTCTCCCTGACTTTTGGAGAGGCATAACATTATTGTAAAAGGTGAAATGTTCCCTGTGGGATTGGTATTAAAAAAAAGAGAAATCCCCTCAAAGGAATGGAAAGTGACACTAAGATGGTTTACAGACATAAACATGCTTAAATTTTGCTTATACTGTATATTCCATCACATACTGAATTCTGAAAAAAGGCATAAAGAGAAGCAGATCCAGCCATCTGAACTTTTCTTTATCTTAGTTTTCCAACATGACTTGCTTTACACCGCAGCCTCCCTCCCATTATATTATTGTCTCTGTAATTCAACAAAAGGATGCAACAGCCAAGACTGTAGAGCAGAGGAAGACATTTGCTCCTTTTCAAATTATGATTGTGTTCTTCACAAGGCATTTGACATAGTGTTTACTGTAATAAATGGATTCCTTATCAGAAAATAACAGGAACAGAGGAACCAAATACAGAGAATAACGAGAGATCACAAAAGTTAATGAGGACACACTGGATGCTAACATAGCAATCAAAAAGTAATAGTAGGCCCCAAGACTGATTGGAAGATCACATCACGTTCAAAATAGGCCACACAACAATATTAGAATTTTAGCTTCAATTTGGATTCTTGGGATCGTACAAATAACCTTTTTAATAAAATGAAAAGCAAGTGTTTGTTTGCTGTCATTCCCCTACCCTGTACAATCCAACTGTGGCAATACTGATGTATGCTCATATACATACAAAATACTATGATGGTAACACAAGACAGGTTTGAACATATTCACTAGACATGGTCCTTAATATCTCTATATATTACTGAACACATGAATAATGTGGAATAATGAAGTGTACACGCATGGACAAGCATAATATTTTTCAGAACGCCAGAGTTTGAGGAAAAATGTAATGTTTTGGCAAAAAAATAAATCCTCTGAAAGTGTACACAAGTGTATTAATAAGTCAATCTAAATGTATTAGAGCTTTGATTAGAATGTCGACATTTTTTTTACAATCTTAATACTTAAATGTTCACTAGAAGTATATAAATACTTTTGAGTTCAATAATGTGTTTTTCTGTTTTGTTCAGCTCTCAGGCCAACCTTTTCATTTTTTTCCCCACTAGTTTTAAGGATCTAAGAATAGCTAAGTTGTCTCTCCATTTTCATAAATCCACCGTTTTTTCTTTCCTGTGTGTAACGGGCATAACAGCCAAATGAGGCTGCTAGCAAGGCTATTGACCTTTATACAAAAAATGATTTACAAAAAATTAAAATCAAGCAGTTATGGCACCCATAAGTATAGTATTCATCATTTTAAAAATATAGGATACAGTCAAAAATGAGTCATTGAAACAGTAGTAATCAAGCAAAAGAGATCAGGTGCTCGATGTGATGGAATTATCTGTACTATAGTTATCTTGTGTGATGGTATATAAATGAGCATTTATAAGGGCAGTGATTAGTAATATACGTGTCTGTTTGGGATGGTTATAATTAACAGTTAGCAGAAAGCATAATGCAAACTATAATGAACCGGAAGGAAAGCCCCAAAGTGCCACTTAGGCCAACAATTAGCGTCCCACTCCCCAGGCCTACAGTAATGGAGCTAAAGACTGTTACTGCAGACTGAACAGTCGGAGTACAAACCATTTGTTTGACAGTTCCAGCAAGCTTTAGGCTAAAATCTCCACATAGGAACCACCTCATTACAATCCCTTTTGCTGTTGGCCACGTTTTTCGCCCGAGCACTGTTGCCTAAAAATGTCCCTTAATACAGTGCTTGACCAAATTTACTCCAATGTACTCGAACACTGAAGAGGAAAAAGAGGTGAGAAAGAAACAAAGTGCAGGAATTGTTCTATGAAAATAGAGGTGGTAGGAGAGCAAGCGTGAAAGAGAGAGTCAGACAGACAGAGAGAGGAGGGGTGGCAGATGGTGACATGTTGATTTATGAGCCGCAGGGCTTTTCATTAACCATACTGAGTTTTACTGAAACAGAGAGAGGGGAGGAGAGAAAAATAGAGAGAGAGTAAGGGAGAGGGACGGACAGCAAAATGCAAAATTTGGGGACCCTGACACAGAACGGAAGGTGGGAGGGAAGAGCAGAGAAGGAAAATGAAGTTTAGGGCAGTAATGCTACAGACGCTGTGATAACAGGCTTCTGCTCATCTTCCACAGTGTCCCTTCCCTTGTCTCTAGCTTCTTCTTTATATTTATGCTTTCCATCACGACCACACATTCCAACACACCGTTGCTTCCTCTTTGGCTTCACGTGGAGGTGTCTCCTGTGACTGGCAATTCTTGTAGAGATAGAACAGTACATCGCCTGAGCCCTTTTTCTTTGGCATTCCTGCCACCTGCAGACCTGTCACCACCAATCTGTGGAGATGTCCCAGGCTGCCAAATATAGGCATGAGCAGTTCACATTTATATCCCAGCTGTGAGATAGTATTATGAGGTGCTTCAGAGTCCTAATTCTCCCCTTCAAACTGCAGTCAAAAGTAGACTGCACTTCCCAAACTACTACTTCTCCTGTGTTCGCATTAAAGCTGCATTCGGGATATGACCACTAGAAGGCAGAAAGTATATTCCAAAACAAACTAAAGTGTCTCAGTGTCAAATACTTATGCTCAGTATGTTGCAAACAATATTTTCACTAAAATATGCCAAAAAATGGCACATATTATAATACACAGCTTCCATTTGTCACTAGCACAGCACAGTTGGGATTATTGCATTCATATATATTATATTATTTTGGTTCCAAACAACAAACGTAATCTGTTATCTGTGCTTGTGACAAAATGTATTAAGCCATGTTTTGGAGAAAACAAAAGTATTTATACCGTAGTGAGCACATATTTTGTTAGTGAATGCGCCACAGTAGTGATTTGTGCACACCATCCCTTCAATGGGACACTGTTTCCATTAGTCATTTATATGAAGTTAAACTCTAGTCAACTTTCTTGTGTTGCCAAGTTGCAAATATCTTTCAGGCAGCCATTACTCCACCCTTTGTATCTACTTGTCTCACAGCGCTCATTTGAAATAAATGACTTCCAGCTGTTCTGTCTCTTGTTTGTGCTGCCAGTGTGAGTGTACAGGTACAGGTTGATGATCGTCTATGCAAACAATGAGAAGCAAAATTGTAAGTGTAGCAAGAAGGCTAAAATGTTAACATCTTCATCAACTTTTTCCTCTTTTTTTTTTTTTTTACAAAGAGAAGAAAAGGGTGATCACCAAGGGGAATACAAGCTAAATCCTGCAATATTAATCCAGTCCAATTATGTTTTTATGTTGTAAATCTAATTTGTCCTGTCTTCACTTCCTTCTTTTCACTCTTCTGCTATTTTCACTCCCTCTAATATGCATGACAGCATCTCAAACCAAGTCACACAAACACGGACATTGAGTGCTTAGTTAACAGCAGAGAACATGCATACTGAGACTTCTAGCTTTTACTGGTAATTTCTAGAATACACAAAGTATTACTCCTTAATGGCTCCCTCTGTTCAAATGAATGCAAAATTTTTAAAAATATAAACAAAAAATTGGAATACTTAACACAGCTGGAGACAAACTAAACTGTGAATAAGATACTTTTTAGATTTCATAGAGGGCTGTAATATCCCCTCTGCCAAAACACAAATTAAAGTGATACTCAAATCTACTGCTTCCCACAGGTGCTCGACAAGGATTAAACTGAAAAATCCAAAGTAGGCTTGTACAACAGTCTCACTCACCCACTTCTAGTTGTCACAAACAACATTTTAAATAAGATAATCAATTTATTTACCCACCGTGAAACCCCTGAATATTTTGTTTCTATACTCTGTGGAATTGTTGCATAACAATCTTGATGGTTTAACATAAAAAAAGGAGTCTTCATCAGTTCTGCTGACTGTTAGCCCCTTAACAACTCATTTGTGATCTCAGCAACTTTCATGTGATATTTTAGGCTCTATCTCTGTGGTGCTTCACAAGGTCCATGCTGATGCAAAGCTAAGCAAAGTAGATTTTCCTGAAGCACAGTGAGTTTTTTTTGCCTTGCTTGCTATGTTTGGTATTTTGGTGACTCACTGGGTGTTGCAGTCGTTGCACACGTAACACAGCAGTGTCCTGCAATTTTGGTTTCAAGACTGACCACAATTTGTGCCGTCCTATTTTTTTTTCCAGACCTGGTGAGCAGTGTATTGTGCACTCGTGTTCTGTGACATTCTCATTACTTACATTGGTAGACATGCGCCCACATAAACGTTTGCAAAGCCACACAAACCTTTTTAACTCTTTTCTTCATGTTCTGCGGTTCTTCTTTTCCCGTGTTTTGACTTACAGGCGTATGATGGAGAAAACACTTCATCCCGTCTGCTCGGCAACTTTACACGTGACAGCATGATGGGTCATGTCATCAATAGTACGTCCAATCGCCTGTGGCTGGAGTTCAACAGCAACGCCTCCGGAACCAATCAGGGCTTCCGCCTCACATACACAAGTAAGTTGTTTGAGAAATTTGTACAATTATGGCTAAAGAAAGAAAGCACAGCTGTTTGTTGCACTCACACGCTCTCTCTCTCTTTCTCACACACACACACACAGTTTTTCACATGCACACAAACATACATAAACAGTAATTTCCTAAATTTTGAGTAGCTCATCATGAAGGTCCTTGTAGGAGTTGTTTTTAATTGAAAACTTGAATGGTAGTGATTGTGTTAGATTGCTCTCACGGATTTATCCTGTGTCTCAGTCAAGTGATTCTTGAGTGCTACACACCAGAACAAAACACGTGTCGTGTACTACAAAACTTTAGAGACTAGTCTTTCTTTCTCAGCAAATTACCAAGGTATCACTTTCACTTCCGAGTCCAAAGTTCAACAGCAGTTTACCAATCATACAGAAAGGGGAAATTAGTATGTATGTATGAATGCCTGGAAACACACATGCATGCCCCCCCCTTCTCCAACACACACACATTCACACACAAATCTTAAAGGCTTTAAAGAAGGTCTGTTACGAAGGCAAGACCAGCTGCTGTGTAAGTCAAAGAGGCTATTAGAGGAACATTTATCTGCAAGTCATTAAAAGAAGGTGAGAAAGTGACACATCTGGAGTGGAAGAGCGGCTGGACGGAGGGACAAACGGATGAAGGTAGATGGTGTATGGATACTAGATGGATGCTCTGTATGTCAGTTAAACCATTAGACTGCCGTTAATCTGCAAGTCATTTAACTGGAGAAGGTTAGACCTTCTGTAAAGTTCTGCTACAATGGATGAGTTGATGGATAGATAACAGAGATTGATAGAAGCTTTAAACAGGAGAAAGGAGAGAGAAGCATCCGATCAAGAGAGGCAGCGATGGTTTCTTAAGTAGGGTCAGGGATTGAGTAAAACAGCTTTAATACTACACAGTGTTAGAGGCTATTTTAATAGAGTAATAAGAATTCAAACATCTGTTCAAGACATTAAAGGTTGACAGAAGTGAGATGCATCTGCTTTACTGAAATGGATGCAGGAAGGAATAGACAGTTATAGACACACTTCACAAAAAAAGTTGCTGGCTGTGTAAAATATGTTATCACGATGCTTTATGGAAGAGTAAATTGTGATTGGACATTTATTGCATTCTGATTTTGTGTTGTTTTTTGTTTGTTTTGTTTTTTTACATATAATTCCTCTGCCAAAAAGACATTACACAGTCTTTACTGACAAAAGCTCAATTTTTCATGAAAGAATTTTGAAATATCACTTATTTTTTATTGATAACATGAAATGTTTCACTGGTAGATGAAAAGCCTGAAGGACAATCTTACTAACTTTCTTTAGATTACTGTGGGTATAGTCCGTGGATGTTACTGTGCATTCAGTATGTGTGGTTGTTTGTAAATTACATTAAGTGATTTGAAATCTATAGGTTTGATCAGATGGTATTTTTAGTAAGTCGTCATGTCGTAAGTGGGCTAATATACTTTATACAGAGCCAAATGTTGTTGAAAAAACAGTTTAGAATTGTTCATTGTCCATTATACAGCAACACAGACTTTTCTGATAATTTTGTTCATAAGAACATCTGTCTTAGAGTCGGCAAACTTTTCCTTTTCTTTGTTACCTTCAATACAGACAGTCATTTCAAGTGTACAGTATATTTGTGTTTGTGTGGGTTTCGGGAATGATCATTTGATGTTTTTCCACAGTTTCATATAGGAACCACATTTTCAATTCATAGATATAGTTGCCGGCCTGCTCAGTACACATCAGTATATCTTTTAGAAAAGGCAGAAGCCCATACATTTTTAAATATCATAAAAACAGGAGACGAGTAGACTCTGTAGAGATGTCCCGTAGTTTTCACTGCAGCTGTCACATAGGGTTTCAGCATTAACAGTGGGTGGAACTTGAAAACTTGAAATTTCTGCAGGAAGTAGTGGGATTCGGGAGAAATAGTATGACCTTATGTCCTCTTGTCCAGAACTGCTCTGAATCATCCTGTTCATTTATGCAATTTTGTCCTACTGCATGGACAGGAAGACCTAATCTGTATGTGTATGTGTGTCTTTCTCTCTGTGTGTATCTCTGTGTTTCTTTCTAGGTTTTGACCTAGTACGCTGCGAGGAACCAGGTGTCCCTAGTTATGGCTATAAAATCCAGGATGATGGGCATTATGCCAACACTTTTGTCCTGTACTCCTGCAACCCTGGATACAGTCTCCATGGAAGCAGCACACTGACCTGTCTTAGCGGGGACAGACGTGTCTGGGACAAACCCCTTCCTTCCTGTTTCGGTTAGTATGCCAAACCGTGTGTAGGTTCTGTGTACAAGTTAGGAATTATTAACCTGTGGGGGGTTTTGTTCATACATTCAATGAGAAATATAGCAGGGAGAAGCAGCAGTCAAAGCTACTTGTGTCTGTTTTTTAGTACCGCAAGAGCATGATGATTCAAAAGAGGGAGTCAGTGAACAAGTGATTGAGTCAATATAGGTGAACTCTAGGTGAAAAGATGGGGACTGATTCAGCACTCTGTGGGAAATATTCAAAGTGGCGCTAATACACCTCTGTGCGTTAAAACAGCACTTGCTGATCCATCAACCTGTGCACACAAGACTATCTGCGCTTGGACAGCATGTCGCCAAGCAGGAGATTTTAGTGCACCAGGCGCTTGTGTATTTTAAGGATGGCATGGTTTAAGTGCAAAAATAGGGGATGACTGTCGGAATTGAACTTTGATAAATGTATAATGTAAGCTAGACTACTTTCTTGTACCCTGAAGGTGCGCACAGTATTTTATGACAAGGACTTTGACAGGAGCCATAGCTTTCTGTTCTATTCTCAGCATGCACAATAAATAGAATATTCTATCAGGAGAAACTTTTTTCAGATGGCATAAAGAGATGAGATATAAAAACAATATTGATTCATCTGAAATTGTTGAGTGTGTGTATCTTTTCAGATACTGGACAACACAGACTGGAATGAAAGTGCACACATCTGTACTTTATTATTAAGCTTTTATGTCAATATAGTCAAAGTAGTGGCAATAATTTCACCTGGAGAATTAGGCTAGTTAACTGTATACCCACGTCAACTGTGATAAGATGACTAATTATGCTAAAATTATTCTGGGAATAGGAGTCAGATTTTAGATAATTCTGACTCAGTCTTCAACGGATCGCTTCAGAGAGTGATAGCAGAAGTAACAAAATATTATAACTGTGAAAATATGAAATGCTAATCATGCATAGCACTGCTTAAACACCAAAATGCTGTGATATGTATTGACTTAATAAGGAAGACAGCTTATTTCTAATATAAATATAGTAAACACAACACAGGGAAATAAAAACAATTGTTAAGCTGTATCAAAGTCATATCAATTTTTAGTGGAAAGAACACAACGTTGTGACAATTATTATAGAGCTTGAATGAAGCCTATGAGAACTGCTCAGAAGAATAATGTAATAATCAGCCATCTATGTGACTGCTGCTGTGCACTCCCACAATATCAAGTTTTATTTTTTAGATTTTTTAGTTAAAATGACAAAAATAAAGGTTTCTCATTTGGCATATCTAGAATATATTTGAATATTTCCCAGGTTTTGAGAAAGATAAGCTGCCAGAGGGCAGATTTAGCTTTAGTTGGCACTTGGCCACTCTTAATTAGGTTGGAGAAGAGTGTGCCAAACGTTTCAAGTGCTTTGACATGGTGATATTTTTTATTTTTCTTATTTTCTTTTTTTGCTTATGGACCTGTGAAAATTGTTTTGTGTTTGTTGTGTTTTGCTTTTAGCTCCAGCAGGTACAGCTGGCCATTCTGATTTCTTATTTTTATTCAGCAACCACCGGTGAAGCATGAACTCAACGTTTGTTCGTTTTTTATTGTTCAGCTAGATTTGAAATCCCTAAAGCAAATTCGCAATTTTTAAACTCCATAATTCCTACTTGTCCATAAATATTTTGTGGCTTTGCATATTTTACAAATTAAAGCACTTCCCCTGTAAGTATTTTTACCTTGTTGAGTAGACGTGGGCATTTGGCACAGGTTAATTTGGAATTCCCTACTGCAGAGCCAAACCTTGTGTCTTTCTAAACTGCCAACACACCTGAGCTCTCTGAGGTGGGACATGGCCTGTTGTGGTTGCTAATGGCAACTAAAAAGAATGTGCGTGCATAGGCGTGTGCGGTGAATGTATTTATGTGGGTGAGAATGAGTATGCGTTTTTCGTTGGATGCGTGTAAATACATGTGTGCGTGCGTGTGTGTGTGTCTCCCGTGCACGTCTGCAGTCAGTCATTAATTTGTAGCTGCTCTGTCGCTGCCTTATTTCAGGTAAGCCGGGAACCAGGAGAATACTTGCTGGCAGAGCCCTGGGCTAACTACCTCCATAGCTACCTTTGTATCTTCCTCCTTTGTCTGTCTGTTGGTGCGTTTGTCTTTCTGCCTCTCTGACTGTCTCCTTCCCTGTCTGTCTGGCTCGGCCCCATATCTGCATGTACAAGCATGGAGACGAGGAGATGGCTTCGCCTGAGGCGGTTTCTATACCGTCTTTTTTTTTCTCTTTCTCTCTCTCTGTCTCTCTCTCGCTCTCCCACATTGAGTTAAACAGAGTGGTGGTCTACCTCTGAGTCTTTTTATCATCCTCTTATTCTCTATTCATACAGAAACCTGTCTTCTTCTCTATATGTGTGTGCCTGTCTGTCTATTTGTCTATCTCTGGAAATTGCAGTTGTCATTGGCCCAGACCTACTAAATAACTGTCTTTTTTTTCTCTTTCTTTGTGTGCCTGTTCACTTCTCTACCTGCATTTCATGATAAAACATAGCAGAGTAGTTGCCTTTCCCCCTATGTTTTCTATCACCAGGGACTTAAACAACTGGTTATATTGTGCGTGTGCGTGTGCTTGCGTAACTACATAAGTAGTTTCAAGAGTTTGTGGTCTTGTGTGTGATTGTGTCACTTTGTGTTTGCATGTAAATGTGTGTGCATTCTGCCTTTGGTATTTCCACAGCAGTGCTAATGATGCCTTCTTAACCCACACAAACATACAATGCACACACTGATATAAAGTCTTCTCTTTACCAAACTGTTTTATAATCAGCAGCAATCTGCTGGCTCAGTGGGCTACCCTGTGTAACATGTACTGCCATGATGAGTTCAGTTGTGCTCCCAGCCTTCTCCCCTGCTTCCTGCCATCTCCCCTGTTGCTCACCATAGAAAACAATATAAAAATAACCAAAAAAGCTAAATCTCTCTTGTGCTTGAACACGATAGGGAGATCCTTAAGGGAAAAGGCTATCAAAGTTATTCACCAACCTTGAAACTGTATAGCAGGAGCTTGGATAATTCAAGGTTGATTTAATGATTCAAGCCTTTCTTAAATGATTCTCATTTAACTCAACCTTCACACCTCAGAGTAATTTACAGCAAAGTAGAGGAGCTGCCTCTTGTATAGATGAACTCAAATGTGAATAGGGCTGGAAAGAAGACCAAGATACAAAAAATGAGGTTCTATTGAGAGAGAACCCAGATGCTGGACCCGATCCAAAACGGAACCATGGATATCCTACCCAAACTTGATGTGCGTAAATTCATTTCTCAAAAAAGAGACGGAGCTGTGAGCACAGTCAGACCAGATCAGAATATACCTGATCCAAAATGCCGTCAACCATAGACCATAGAGAACACCAACACCTGCAACAGCGTCATGCGCCATCAATTAACAAGCCATCACAGTTGAAAAGAGCAGCAATGTCATAATAATGTTCTGAGAACAAATGTGAAGTTCTAGAAACTAATTCCAAAAACTATTTGTTTATATGCATCAAATACTCAGTAATAGAAATACTGAAAGTCATATTTTCTCCTTCACCAACATTATGTAGCCAACTAAGCGAGAGATAGACAGAAGATAATCATTTTCTAACCAAATATCTGTGAATTTGATTCCAAAAAACTAATTGTAATTTAATGCTATATGTTTTTTACAAAAGCTATTAGTGTCCCAAAATTTCTTCAGCTGTGATTATGACGTACAGAGTACTCTCTGATGTATCCGGTTCCACTCTGATATTAGACACATTTACACACAGACTTGAGAGCTGTGGCAGTAAAACAAGACGGTGCTCGACCCATTTAGACAGAGTATAATTTTAGCCCTGTCCAACTCAGGTCACGGGTCAGGTCTCGGTTGTGAGAAGCCGAGTGAAGCTGTGAAGACTTCTACTTGAGAGAGATACTGTAAAAGGATAGACATGAGCAAATCATCTAAAACAGAGAAGGCAAGAGCTACTAATCCACAGAATTATAGCATAGTAAAAATCAGGTTGTGTTAAATAGGATTGTCAAGTTAAAGGTTCACCATGACCATGCTGGTGAACTAGTGTAACTTTTTTGGATTTATGTTCTTTATTTGGTCACCTTATAAAACGTTATTTCAGTGACTCGTATTCTCCAATACAGTTCATATGTCTTTATTATTGACAAAAGTGGATTTTATGGTCGAGAGGGCTGCAAGTTGCCAATTAAATCTACTGCAGAATTTGCAATTCATAGTAACCCTGCAGAGTTTCTACAATAAATGGGTTTACCCATGATAATTGCTTCGTTAAATGCCCGAATGTTCCTTCTATTGTTGATCTGCCCAGTTAAATCTTTGTAGTAGCCTATGTAGTAGTGTCATACCTGCTGTGGTTTTGTGTGTGTTTTGTTAATTTGGTTGAGGTGAAAATGTAGTTCTGAATGTATTTCTGATTGGATAGATATATTTGTAGAAGAAGAGGGAAAAAATATGTAATGTTTTGTCCAGTGATGATCATCCCTTTGTCTCATGTCCTTGTAGCGGAGTGTGGAGGTCACATAACTGGAGCAGTGTCTGGACGGATTCTGTCTCCAGGATATCCTGCTCCATATGACAACAACCTGCACTGTACCTGGACTATAGAGGCTGATACAGGCAAGACTATCAGGTAATTATGAAGCAGTTGGATATACACTGAAGCCACTGTGAGTATGATGATGGCCTACAGTTTTTAATGGAGTTTTATTTGTTTTTACCTAAAAGAAAATTAGCCAAGATTTTTTTTTTCTTTTTCATAAAGAAATAAGACAACAAGTATCTGCAGAATTGTTTTGCTCTTCTTGAGATAGGAGCAGTAATTCAGTGGTAGCATTATAAAGGATGATCCCCACATAACAACAGACCTTATTCTGCATGGACTATAGAGGTAAATTACAAGACAAGACTGTCAGGTAATGATACATTCACTAATTATAGACAAATGTTCACTGTCAAAGCCACTGCTGTGTAGGAGAGTACACCACATTAGTCTTTATGCCACCATAGTGTTTCTCAACACATTGTGGCCACTGCTGACATCCTTGTGTGTGTGTGTGTGCGTGTGTGATCTTTCTATTGTCTGCTCTGCTTCATTTTATTGTATGGTTGATACGATTTTTGGTAATAAGGAATAATGAACAGTTGTTAATTAATCTATTGGATCTCTGAGCTCTTGTGTTAATCCTTTGTTTTCTCAGCCTCCACTTCATCGTCTTTGACACTGAGGTTGGCCACGATATCCTGAGAGTATGGGATGGTCCATCCGGGCCCTCAGATGGGGGGATCCTGTTGAAAGAATGGTCAGGCCCAGCCTTACCTGAAGATATCCACTCAACTTTCAACATACTCACACTGCAGTTTGATTCTGATTATTTCATCAGCAAGCAAGGATTTTCTATACAGTTCTCCAGTAAGTAGATTTATCACTAAATCAAAATCATTAAACTGGGAATGCATTTGGCAGAAGAAACTCTGAATGACTGAAAAAAATGTGCCTTGATTTTAATAAATCACTGATTTGGGTGGTCTGCCCTGCTTTATCCCCCACATCCGTTTATGAAGAAAAGACAATTACTGAATTACCAATTAAATTAGCTAATTAACAAAGCCAGCACTCATCACACATGTAGTTTCGTAGTTATTATATAAACCTCATTTGTATTGGCTATAAGATAATTAATCTGGAAGTAATACTGCATTTAACAGGATTTCTGAAAAACCTTTAGCCCATGTGTAAAATGAGAAATGTAATATCTCACCCTGGGACCCAGACTCACTAAATACTGAAGGAGCCCACCAGAGACCTGTGGTTCAGTTTTAGTCGATCCCTCAGTTAAGGAAACAGGGAGCTGCATTAAAAAACCTCTTAGTGCTGATTCTTCTCAGGGTTTATTTAATTATTTTCCAGCATTGTGACATATTCCTTTGAGACGCAGTAATTTGGTGAAATGGATTCATAACAATAATAATAATAATAATTATAGTTATAAAAATAATCTTTCAGTATAAATTATGTTAAAAGATTTTAGTTTTATCATCAAACTCTTTGTGAAACTCTCAAAGAACACAAACTATTGCTGCTGTTTCATCCCATTTTTTTTTTTTTAAAGAAAGGGCAACCGGCACAGTAACTGTGCCCTTCGGGTGCAGGGATGGCTTTTGCTGTTTGAGCAACTGGACCCAAAGATATCTGTGTCTGTGAAAATCAATCAGAGGCACACAGAGTAAGAAAAGTTAGGAAGCGGGAGAACAGACAGTCAAGACCGTCTTTCTTGGGGTTGTTCATCTTTACCATTTAGCCATTTATTACCAACACGAGCCCAAACACCTCTACTTGCCTATGTGGTTCACATACATCTGCATGCACAAGCGTACACACACACACACACAAACTCTAATACACATAACTGTCAGAATGTTTTGAACGTGATTCATGTTTCCAGTCATAAATATTTACATTCAATGCTTTCTGTCCCTCAAACTCTCTCTATCTTGCTCACACATTTAGTTTTTTCCATTCTCCCCATATTTAAAACAATAAATATTTGCACTCACTAACATGCTAATCAAAGCACTGTTATTCCATTACTATGGTAATGACTCCTTATATTTACTTCCATGTTGATTTACTTAAGCAAAGGTAATGGTATTTACCAACAGACTCATTTATTTAGAGCAAGGTTTGTGGATTTATTGAACGACTGATTTTTAGGGGTGATGTTACTACAAATGTCTCTTTTTTTCTTTGTTTTCTCTCTCTCTCATCTCTTTCTTTTCTTTCTTCTCTCTGGGGCCCTATCTGTCCACTGATTTGATGGAATAAATACCGTTTTGTACTGGAAAGATATAATGAATGTGATGTTATAATACCATGTTTGACTGTACACCAATTGTTGGAATATTTGTTCAAAAGATAATTTATATGTTCAGTGTGGATTGTAATTCATAAGGCTGGCTTCCATGCACTCATTTTCTACATTTATTATGGCCAGGGCTCTGGCCAAGATTTAATCTATAATTTTCATTGAATCTGGAGCATGATGACTAATTCTTGAGTCCATTGTATAATGAATTCTTTGGCAGATGACGGAAATTAGTTGGTCTCAACCTTTTTGGCTGGTGACCCATCGTCAACAGTTGCATATGTCTATGTGAAAGTAAAACATAACTGAGTAACTTTTAGAGGCCTGAAGACAAACAGTTGTTATTATCCAATAGTTCATTGGCAATTCATAGGAAAACAGGGCAAAGTTTAGAGGAACTCATAAAAATACATTTTATTTTGACTAGACCATATTTTCTGCTTTCCTGTGTTGTTATTTGACTCACAACCCCTTTGATTTATTTTGTGGTCCATTGAGACCCCTAGGTTGTGAACCACTGATTTTGATGACAGATGAGAATACATTTAATTATTAGTAATAGTATTAGTGATTTGACAAAAATATCCTTTAAATTTGAGATTGTATTCTTTTCAACCACAAACTGCATACTGTTGATGAAAATAATTTGCATTTTGTCCTTTTTTTTAATCTTTAAACACTGATTGATCTGATGCACTGAAGCACTACATTGTATGTAAACCCAATCGTTGAAACCCCTGCACACACAGGCCATGAATCCCTACCAAGCACACTGTGTAGCCTGAAGGGGGAGCCACTAATTAAAAAGCAAAATTACAGCACCAAGATTCATTTGATTGAACCTGGAGTGACAATCCATTTAGTCACTAACTGGGCAGGTTGTGCATGAGTTTTCATATGTATCGATGATGTGCATCTCAAAGCTTCTCTGTCTGTCTACCAACAGTATACATCAGCATATGTCTCTTTTTGTCCGTCTCAGCCACTACAGCAACGACTTGCAATGACCCAGGCATCCCTGTAAATGGTTCTCGCTATGGGGACAGTAAGGAGCCTGGTGACAGTATGACGTTCCAGTGTGATCCAGGCTACCAGCTGCAAGGCCAGGACACCATCACATGTGTACGGATGGATAACAGATTCTACTGGCAACCTGACCCCCCAACATGTATCGGTAGGTGTACATTACTTTGTGGATCACTGACAGCCAAACTGAGATTAAATTAACTGAAAGTAAGAGCTAAAATCTGATGCTGTGGCCAGACGTAAATGAGTTGGAGACTTAAATGTAACATTGGAAACTAAACAATGAGGACTAAATACAAAAAAGGCACAAGATATTAAGGTTTTTACACATGGACGCTAACAATACATCAAACAATGGAAGACTGGACGCCACACCTCTGGAAATGGAATGATCTGTAGTTGCAGTTTAAGTCTTGAGTTTAGAGAGTAAACAACAAACATGACAGTGTGGGTCCCTTAGGTGCCTCTGTGTTGTTGTGCCACATCTGTGACATATTGCTCTGGAGGCAAATCGTCTGAAGCCTGCTGGTGAAGAGATCGCTTATCCCAAATGATGCTGCTGCTGCTGCTGGAGCATCAGATTGTTTTTCTATACTGGAGGCATGCTCTTTAAGATCAAGGAGATGTTGAACAGGTGCTGAAGAAACTCCAGTTGGGATAAGCATCGAGCACTGTTGCCCTGGACCACAGGAAAAGTCAACATGTGAGGCTGAGGTGGAGACGAAGGGTAGAAAGCAAGTGAGGTCAGATTTGTGGCATCACAGAACGATGCAGCTGGCTGTGATAGGGATCCTGTATCAGAGCTGTTGGAAAAACTAGAGCTTGTTTGCTCTTTTTTTGCTGTTATCACCACCATCAGGCCCACCTGCTGCTTATAGCCCGGTGAGCTTCCACGTCCCACTCCACACCTGATTCGCACATTTCTGCTGCAGTTTGTTTTTCACTCTCCCACTTTCAGGTGTGTTTCCCTCCCTTATTTTCCTCCTCAGCTCCTTCTGACACACTTGACTTGTTCACTAAAGTGAGGAAGTGACTTCTAGCCTTGAAACCTGTCTTTTTGAGTCAGAAAATGCAGGAATAGCGTAGTCAGGGCAAAAAAAAGATACAAACTGTAATGCAGCAAGAGCCTCAGTGTCCTCGCCCTGGAACCTAGAAATCCTATTTTAGCGCAGAAAACCTGTCTGCAGCACATCCACAGATTTCTCTGTCCATGCTGCTGAACTACATGCCTTAAAATGCTTTAAGTTCTTTTTCCTGATTAACGGCTGTGTCAAGTTCAATTTTGTCTTGCACCTGAAATATCATGTCATGTTGGTAGATGGATGAGGAAAATCACCAGAGATTGCCATAAAGGTCATGGGCTGTTATATTATTATAATTATGCTAGGGCCAGGATGAGGTATGACATCAGACACAGCTGAAGGTGGGATGTAAACAGTGTGAGCCGGCTGGTGATATTCCTGCAGAAAGTAGCATGGTGTCCACCCCCCAGCTTGCAGCAAGGGACTACAGACATTTTCCTTGCTGTTAGATCCCACAGCCCACTTTTTTGTTGCGTTCTCCTTCTCTTTATCAACCAGCACTATCAGGAAGTCCTCCAGCATGGTCACAGAGACCAGTAATTGGCCTTGTAACCATGCCTGTGAAACACATTATTCTTTGTTCCTGATATTGCCTCTGACTCGTTGCCAGTGGCCTCACGTTTTGCACGACTGTAGATAAAACGTAGGGCTTAAATCTCCCTCTGTTCTCTCTTAGCTTGGCCTGCGTGCACTTCCATCATCTGCACTTTCACCTCAGGTGCTGAATCCCCCGGGTGTTCAAAAGCTCCTAAGATTAAATCAGCTTCATACAAAATAGTGTAGTGCCTAAGTGTCTGTCTGTCTGTGAGTTATTTGCAACTGTTAATGCCTTTGTTTACCTCTATTTCACTGTTTATAATCCGTTCACACCCACCTGCCACCCCCAAGACACCTCTCCATGTTTCGAATTCTTCCTTCACATCACCAAATTGCTGCTTCAGTGCACCTATCTGTCTCTCTTGCCAATATCTCTTTCCCGCTCTCTGGCTTGTTGTGTGATAACAGGACCGCTAGGGGTAATTCGCTCTGCTAACTACCCCCAACATTACACTCTGTAACTAAATATCACAGTCTTTCTCTATCTCTCTTTTGCTCGTTCACCCTCTCCAGTTACCTGTGGATGTAATATCAACAGTCCACCAGGGGTAATTCTCTCTCTCCTAACCAACCCCTGCCATACTTCCCATCACTTACTAACTCTCTTCCACTCTGCCTACCTGTGGGGGTTACATAAGTGGTCAGTCAGGGGTCATTCTCTTTCCAAATTACCCCAGGCCCAATGCTGTGTAATCATTTCTCTCTCTCTCTCTCTCTCTCTCTCTCTCTCTCTCTCTCTCTCTCTCTCTCTCTCTCTCTCTCTCTCTCTCTCTTTTTCACCCTCTGTGTCCCTCTCTTTGTCTCTTTCTGCCTCTTGCTGTCTCTCTCTCACTGTTTGTCTGTCTACAGCGACATGTGGGGGTAACGTCAGTGGTCCTTCGGGAGTAATTCTATCCCCTAACTACCCCCAGCCTTACCCCCCTGGGAAAGAGTGTGATTGGAGGGTCAGAGTCAACCCTGACTTTGTCATTGCTCTCATCTTCAAAAGGTAAGCCACCTAAATTTGAAACATAGCTCTGTATCTGTGTGTACACGAAGTCTTGTATATACTATGTACCTTTGTCTGTATGTATATATTCTCAGGCTTTAAACCAGGATGGGAGCTTATCTGTGCCTGCAGAAACACAGCTCCAAAACCCTCTTCTCTGCTGGTATTTCTGACATTTTGATTGAATGGATCAAAGAGTTTTTTTTTCCCCTCTTTAAAATGGTCAAAGCCTGTACATTTTTTCAGCAATGATTTCACAGTTTAGAGTTTCCTGTGGGAGTTGGGACTTTCCACCTGTATTTGCCATATGAAAGGATGAGGTTATTTTGGTGGAGCGACAACACGAGGGCAATGAGGTGTCTGACCATAAATCACAGCAAACTGGTAGCTTAATGACAAACCAGTGTTAATTAAACATTTGCACTTAATTTGTGAAAATGTGTCCACAATAAAAGTAGACTGCTGTATGCTGTAAGAAACAATTGGTAGACTTTGTATGGCTCACTCTGACCCACACAGGGTAAAAAACAGGTCTGGGCTGTATAGTTAGGGATCAGGCCCAGTTTAGACTGATGTTAATTAACACACAGTTAAGGATCATTAGGGTAACTAATAAACCCAATCTGGTGGGGAAACCTCTAATAGACATTGCATTAGTGTAAAAAGCTACAGTAAAATCCACTTCTATCCTAACTAAAGTAGCTTAATGGTTAGTTTGTAAGATGATCTTATCTTTAAAAGCTTAATTAGAAATTAGAATTGTTCTTTAATCTCAGACCATTTTTTGTTTTGGTTTGTTTGAAAGTTAAATGTAGATGAAAAGGAATTCTTACCATTCACAAGTTTTGTTTTTGGGTAACAGGACAGTGCTTATTTACATTTCAAGTCCCGATTGTGCCTCAGTGGTGAATATTTTTACAAGTGACTGTGTTCAGGGGCTTATGACTGAAGCAAAAGTGAAGATTGGGGTTTCACATGTAGCAAAGGAGATAAAAGCAAAGCGGACTTTCTCCAGATTGCCAAAGGAGAAAAAATGACCCAATTATGGCTACATGTGTTTCAGCGGGAGAGATAATTCCCTTCTGTTGTAACAGTTAGACAGTTTTTGTTTTACTTTTAATTGTGTTGTATTGATATTGGTTGTAATTGTGTTTCATAAACACAACTGAAATACTTATATTGACCCAATTACGTTAATTAAGTCTTTTGATCAGTCTTTATATCAAATCAGAGTACAGTTCTTGTTTCTCCAGTGAAATCAGAACTCATTTTGTGGTATCACATAATGTCATTTGAGCGTCCACACCCCGCTGACCCTCACTTTATAGTAGTGTGAAAAGGTATCAGCCAGAAAAAAGTGTTATTTTCTTTGTAAAGTATCCCAAATTGATATTGTGTTCTGTAAATGAACTGTCTATGGAGTCAGTAGAAAAAGATATATACATTTGCATTTTATAAGAGGGTACTAACTGTTATTTCAGAATTCATCAAACTATAATATACCGTCTAATGTTTGCATGATTGCTCTTAATTTGCATTCAAGTCGTAACTCTTACCAGAACCTTGTGTTAATCTTCTTCAGTCATGAGAAGTTATGATGCTCTCCCATTTCTGCTCAGTGAGATCTTTATGTTTTTTTTATGACATTTAGTAGCTTCAGCATTCAGACCCAGAATGTATCACTAATGCAAAAGGTATTAGCACGGATCATTTTAGTGCTTTGTCAGTGCAAAAGGGGCTTATGTGCAGTTAAGCCCATTCTGCACCAGATATAAACACAGGGCTTAAAGTTGAGCCTTCTTTACACTTATTTTGACTTTTTTAGAATGATTACATAAAGTTTATTAAGTGCAACAAGTCTTTTCCAATAATAAATATTGTTGTCATCCAAATGTCACTAATACCTCTTTCACCCAAACTCAGTAATTCACGATTATCTTTTTGTGTCTTAAAACAACAAAATAAATAGTTTCTATCTTAAAGACCTAACAAACACCTGAAAAGCATTTCCTAACTCATAAAATGCTCTATGCAGAACTGTGTATTCCCTCATATCCCTGTCACATGAATGTGTGTCTTAAGGTTTTACCGATATGAGATTGTAACGGTACAATAACTGTTTCAGAAAATATCACGGTATACAGTTTTACACTTTAAACTACAATTAGTATTATTAATATTATCAGTTACAATGACCCTTTAAGGAATGAAAAGGGGAGTTTTTTTTTTGTTGAACAAACAGTTTATTATAATTTCACAAAATATTATGTCCTGACATAAAAATGAAAAAAAACGACTAGACGGAGAATCTCATCTGCGCTGTTTCAGGTTTCATGTCTAACACTCATACGAGAATTTAATACCATAGAAAGGTAAATGTACATGGTATGATAACCGTCAATTTCCATACTGTGTTATACCAGGAAACCAGTGCAACCATACTTTGCGTACAAACAATTCAGGGACTTGCTCATCTTAATGTTGCTCCACAGTGCTCCTGGTGGTAGAAAACTCCACAGGGTACCTTTGTGCTAGTTATTAATGCTGCTACACTCTAACATAAACCAGACATCTCCTCTTTCTCACTTCGTCTCTATCTTTCTTTGCATGAAACACAAACACACAAATACACACACACAGTCACACACACTCCAGCCAAATACTGAGCTTGATGATTTAACCAGAGTGGGACGCAGAGCTAATGTACACATACTCACTCTGAAAGCGATGTATGTGTGTGTGTGTGTGTGTGTGTGTGTGTGTGTAAGCACACATACAAATTTGTCTCTGTGTGACAGGTGGGAGACAGGGCTAACACAACCACTGTCAGAGCAAACACTGAGTCCTTATGGGAATCTGTCTGTTATTATACTTTTACCCTCATGAGGACCAAATGCCTTCACGTATGTACTGAGAGATGAAGAGAAGTGAAAACCAGAAAAACTTTTACAAAGGAACTTGCATTAGGAGCTATTGCAAATATTTGTGTGTTTACACACGAGCACTTGCACTCTCATACTGAGGACGTAAAGATCGAAATAGATCACGACATGTCCTTTTGCGATGAGACAACAGGATCATTTTTGTAAAATATAATGTTTTATAACTGTCTTGTTTTCAAGAAGAAGAAAAAAGCAACAACTAACATTTAGAGTTTTCATTTCTAAGGCAGTGAACACATCCAGAAAACATGTCAAACCCGTAAAATGAAACTAAGAGGATTAGCAGACAATTAAAAGAGAGATAGCACAAACTAATTGGAAGTCATTAAAGGGAGCAGGTATTTGAATTGAACACATTTTACTGAATTGATTGTTTGAGGAAATCACAAACACACACACACCCACGCCAAAACAAATTATGCAATCAATCTTATTAAATTCTTAAACCCAAGTTTCTGTTTTGGTTTGTTTTTTTTACCCCAGTTTCAACATGGAGCCAAGCTACGACTTCCTGCACATCTACGAGGGTGAAGACTCTAATGGGCCGTTACTATCAAGTCTCCAAGGCAACCAGGCCCCAGAGCGAATAGAGAGCAGTGGTAACAGTCTCTTCCTGGCATTCAGATCTGATGCCTCACTGGGCATGTCTGGGTTCGCCATCGAATACAGAGGTAATTAAACTTTTCCTTAATATAATGTCCTCGTACATTTTCCTACAAGGTCACATTTAAAGTATTGGAATTCTTCTTAGATAATGACCAAATGTTGTGAAATGTTGTCATTTTAGTTTTAGTTTTCAGTCTTTGCAAGGTGTTGTTCTCCCCCCACTGCATAAGAGCATTCAAAGGAGGACCATGCAAATAAAAGGAGGAGACATGTTAATATTGGATGATTATGTATTTTGCTGGATTTAAAAAGGTCACACAATTTACGATAGTTTTGCTGTGATAATTCTCCTCCTTTGAAAAGCAGCTGTAAACATAGCACAAATGGGAAATAAATACGCATTTAATAGAGGCTTGTACATAACTAAAAAAAATCATTAGAAACAAAAAAATAGATATAAAATTAGGCTATTATTGATGAGCACAATACAGATAAATGTCTGATTACTGTAACACAAACTAATAGTGGACGGGGATTTTTGGTTTGTGTTGTGTTTCTTTTTTTTTTTTACTTGACCATCAAATGACCTGAAAAATCACCACAGGCTAAAGCTGAACTGAAGTAAATGCTAAAACATTTATGTGAGTGTTTGCATTTACCTCTGTATTTGATTTGTCTTATTATATCACCGTATCACATTTGATTCTCAAGAATGTGTTTATTGCCTCCCTATGTACTGATAATTAGATATATGATTCTAAAACGATACCATGCTTTTATGAGCAATATATTGAGCGACAGTTTTCCTCAGGGGGGAAAAGTAAATGTTTTGCACTCAAGACTCATGACTACGTTGTTATTCCTTTTCTGATCTTAGTGATCTCAATAGAAATCCCTCTGATGAACGGTGCCTGTGAACTCACCTTAACTTGGAGGGCAGTCCCAGAATCAGTTCCAGAGCTGACTGTGTATTGAGCTGCTGTCTTAGTAAATGAATCACTGAATACACACAGATTGCAGCCGCAAAGTCAGTGAAAATTGCAGTGCACATTAGCGCTACACAATTTTCGTAAAAAGTTAACCTGCTGGCCCTGTATTTGATAAATACGTGGAATGAGTGTTCTGTGCACCAAAATAAAAAAACAATCATCGTCACTAAGTTCTCTGTTTATGAGGTGTAATGATTAAAATGTTGATACAGGAGTATTTCTTGTGCAGACTGGATAATATTTTAATCTGCTCACTCTATTCATTTCACCCTTACTGTACATCCGAAGTGTTTTTTCAGTTGAAAGGGCATGTTGTTCCATGTCAGTCCATTAGTTGTTTACTTCCACAGATTGTGACTCATCCTGGTTTTACAGACACTGGTTGACTGGCGGTAGATTTAACAGTTATAGTCAATGTGGAACTGATGATGAGTTGTTCGACTGACTAGAGACTAGATCTGCTCTGTCAAGTTTTATAAACTCTTTTTTTCATTTGTTTCTCTCACTCCATTTACCTCTAATTAAAAAAAGATTATCTCCTTCCCTGTTGTCTGTCTCCTCACGCTACCTCACACCTCTGTACTTTTGTCATTAAATCGCTACCTTTCATCTACCATCTCTCTAATTAAAATACAACCATAATCATCTCCCTGTTTCACTTCCATCTTACCCTCCACCTCTCTCTCTCTGTCTGTCGGTTTCCCTCTGTCAAGCCTCATATCTCATTCTTATTGGCTGATCATAGTAAAGCAAACAAGATGGCCCAACACCAAGTCATAAAGATCCAAGACAGTTTTTGATCATGGTTGACTCCTCGTCTTTTACTCCTTTATTCCTCTTTTTTTCTTTGTCTTGACTTGTTTTTACCCTTATTTTATCCTTTCTCTTCCATGGGGGGAAAAATATATTATACATTATCAGAGGATTTTCAATTTAGCCTATATTAGGTGTCAATAAATAGCAGCCTGTCGACAACATTTGGCCCAAAATTACCACCAAAATAGTTTGAAACCCTAAATTAATCTGAAAATGTCCTTTATTTATTGTATGAAAGATGTAGGCATGTTTTAGAAATGTACAGTTATTAGCAACTATTAGCTATAGGTATTTGTTTAAATGAAATGAAATTAATTCACCATCAATACCACCATGTGGAGAGAAACTCTTTACAGTGCCTTTTCCTGCACCACATGGGGAGACTCTGGTTCCGTGCCCTGTTCTGATATGAGATCTGATGAACTTAACAGATGAATAAATATTGAAAGATAAAAACATTTAAGTAAAATTTGAAATTTGTTTTGCTTTATCCTTCTCCACTAACACAAACTCTCTCCATTCTCCACAGAAAAACCCAGAGAGGCCTGTTTTGACCCTGGTAACATTATGAACGCCAGTAGGACAGGCTATGACTACAAACTGGGCTCTCAGGTCTCTTACAACTGTCACCATGGCTACACAACAGTGGGCGGAGATACCATTACATGTGTCATGGGGCATGATGGGAAGCCGGTGTGGGACAGGGCCCTGCCGTCATGTAAAGGTAGGAGACACACCTAAAGAATTGCATCCTCACAAACACATGCACTATGATTATGGAAAGCTCATGTGGCAAAACTTTAAAAAAAAAAAAACAACTGGCTTGCACAAGCACTTGTTGCCCTTTTTCAATTTAACTGTTCTGCCATAAAGACTACTTTCATGATTCCAATAATGTTCAGTTTTCTGGTGACACTGTCATAGAGGTGTTAATTCAATGAAATATTTAAAAGTGTTTTGCTGGACTGCATTATATTCAGAGGTGTTCTTAATATTCATGAATAGGAAGGACAAAACATTTGAAAAATCATGCATTATAATTTAGTCCAATACAACACAACCATAAACTATGACCTCAGTTGTAAACTGTAATTGAATTTACACATTTCTGAAAATGTCACCAAAAACTTAATATTGTATATTCAGGTGTACCTAAAAAAGTGGCCGCTGAGTGTTTATAGTATACCACAGTATTACTGTCAAAACAGAATATTTACGGGCAACCTGGCAACCTAATGGTTAAGGTGCATAACATTTGAATGCAATGTCTTGAGTTTGATTCCAGCCAGGGACCTTTGTTGCGTGTCATAGCCCTTTCTCTCTGCCGTTGTTGCCTGTGTCCCTCTGAACTGTCAGTTATTTAATAAATGCCACACAAATATGTTTGAAAAGTTCATACTAGCTTATACATTTTTAAGATTTACAAGTTACACTAAACACTTGTGGTTGCCATGTAACTAGATTCAGGTAGCCATACCAAAAAAAATAATGATGACTGATTTGTCGAAACCTAAATAGTATGATGGTTTTCTGTGTGTGTCCGTGTGTGTCCGTGTGTGTGTGTTTTTGTGTGTGCACATCAGAGACAGATTCTGTCAGGGATTGGAAGGCTGAACTGTCTAATTGATTGACAGCTCAGAGAGCCAAGGAAGTGACACCTGCCAAACTGCCATTCAGAGTGTATATGTGATTTTGTGTGTGTGGGTGTGTGTCTGTGTGTGTCTGTATGGGTGTGTGTGTGTGTGTCTGATCTCTAAACCTGGCCTGGTGCCATGTGGGTAAAAAATTCAAATAAGCCACCCAGCAAAGTGGCAGGACAAGTAAGGAATTTTAAAATGGGCACAAAGGACACACACACACACACACACACACACACACACACACACACACACACACACACACACACACAATACACACTTACTTATACCTCTTAACACTTTGAAAAAGGCTACTGTGAAAGCTCTGCTTAATAATGTCTGAGAGACAGTGAAGAGGGGATGGGGGGGTAAAGATGAGATAATTGCTCTCAGAGTAGCTATTTGAGAACAGCAATGAATAACAGACAGCAGGGGAAAAAAAAGCTCATCAAGTCAAGTTATCTCAAGTTCACATTAATCTAGTTTATGTCAAGATAATAATGCCACTTATCAACGTTAGATGTATTACAGTTACTTAACCAACCTCAAATCTGGAAATGCCTCTGTAGTACTTCTTTGTCCAGCTGTGGTTGTGAACACGAAGATATGATCATCTGTTGTTCAGTAACATAAAACTATTAGTTTAATAATTGATTTCATATTTTTTCCTTGTTCTTTTTTTAAAATGCATTTTGAGAGCTACATCTTTGAGGAAATCTCACTTGTTACATTAATAGACAAATAAAAAGGTTACTTTATGTCTTGAATGTTTTAGTGCATTAGTTAGCATCAGTTCAGTTTTTGCTGTATTTCCATCCAACCAGCTACCTAGTCGACCACCCAGATAAGAAATCGGGAGGTCAGTTGGTCCGTCAGTCATTTTGGCTAGTTGGACCATTAAACCACTTACGTGCAAGTTACTGGCGACTTCTTTGAATGAGCTAAATGAAGCTTTTCTTGTGTTTGGTAATGTTAAAAGACTTTCTTCGTGGTAACATAAAGAACTTGAGTTCATTAGCAAATAGGGGTTGCTGAAATTGATTTAGTGTAATATTTAGATGCTTTCCCCCACAATAATGTATTTATGACTAGAAGTATTGATATTTTAGTCACACTTGAAGGCTATTAATGGAAGACCACATAATGGGCCTCTATCAAATAAATAATGATCTGAAACTCTGAAAGGCCTCAAACTTCATGTGGAAATTGATTCATGTCTTCTTACTGTAATTGATTTTGACATAATGTCCCCATAAGGTGTGTTTTCTCGTGTGTAAGAAAATGAACACATTGCAGTTTTTGATACACAGAATGTCATTACACATTAAGAAATCCTCTAGCATACTGTCATTCAATGCAGGGAGAGAGTATCATATTGACTACTATGCCAACATATGGCCTGTGAAATATATTGCAAAGGCGAATATTCTAAATCTAACAAACTGTCAAAAACAAATGTTTATATTCACAATTTATTTCAACACTGTGTTGTACATGGAGTTTTAAAAGTTCTTGATTGACCCAGATTGGATGAATTGTTTGCTCTGTTTCCTCATTTAAGACGGACCTGAAGTGGTTCCTGGCCCGGGCCCTTTGTGTGTTCCAGATACATTAATTGATCTGCAAAGATTGCTGTCACCTACACTACAGGGCAACTCACATAATCAAAGCAGAACAATTTAACTAAATCCAGTCCTACCCTGTAATCTTGCTCTTTTCCTTTCTCTGCTCACATTGCACATTGAATTTTCTCACCACATAGTTAGGGAAGTTTCTCTGTCTGTCTGTCTCTCTGTCTTTGGGCAGCTCCTGGGGCTTTTAGACCAAACTCATTAGACAGGGTGAGACCTCTTTAAATAATACATCTCCACTTACACTCCCTCTGTCTCCTCTCTTCTTCCCTTTCACCCCTCCATACTTTCCTCTGTCTCCTTTTCTCTCTAACTACTTCACTCTCTCTCTCTCTCTCTCTCTCTCTCTCTCTCTCTCTCCCGCTCTCATTCTACCTTCCTCCCACCTCCTCTGTCTGTGTCTGATTTACTCTATATTTTTCTCTCACCATCCCTCTCTGGCTCTCTCTCCCCTTCTTGCTCTCTCTCTCACACACACGCACACACACACACACCTCCCATCTTAAACCGCTCTTTTATTGGTTTCCATGGTAACTAAGAGCTGGTGCGAGAAAGAAGGAATTCTCTGTGACTGTTGATAGGGTTGTGCGTGTTTGTGTGTGTGGTGTGTGTGTGTGTGTGTGTGTGTGTGTGTGTGTGTGTGTGTGTGAAAGAGAGGGAGCGAGACGCCGAGGTAAAGTGAGAGAAAGAGACGTAGCTATTACAGAGTGCCGCCTAGAGGCAGTTTTCACGCGCACACACACACACACGCGCACACCAAATACAGAATACCACTCATGCTGATACATGCAAACACATTTGAATGTTCAATCTTTGAATACACTATACATTTTTGAAAATAAGTTAAAGAGGAACTCCACACTATTGTTTGTTGTTTTGTGCTGTGCACATAATGTCAGCATCTGATTAATACAGGCGACTTTTCCAACAAAACACAGGTGTCAAAAAAATGTGTTTCTTGCTCAAAATAAGCTTGTATGTGTCTGCTTGGGTTTGAAAGTTTTGTTCAGCCAAATTCTCTCACCCCTCCCTCACTGTGACAAAATAGGCAAGACTCTGAGATCCGATGTCAGCTGACACGTCAAGTATAAATAGCAGAAGACTGGCTAATCGTAGCCCTCTGCCTGTGCCCCTCACTCATAGAAAAACAATGTCGTACAATTCTCTGCAGTGGCAGTAAACACAACACACACATGCTATATTGAGAGGTTAACAAGATATTCAGGGCTGGTGAACACTATTGTGAACCGCGATAAAAAGCAGGGCTAGGGCTGTGCACTGACACTGACCACAGACACACACAGTGGAGAAGCTCTCGTAGTAGAGCCGCTGGCTCCGCTAAGACACAGGTACCCACACAGTAACTCTCTCAAAGAGCCACTTTTAGTGATTGTCAAAGAACCTTAGGACTCTCTGTCTTTCCAGTGTTCCAATATCTGTGTTCTAATTAGAAAGACCTAAATGTAGTTTGTTTATTTTGTTTCTTAGTTGAGATTATATTATTGATGAACTAACTTTAGAAGTTTCGGACATTTTAGAAATCTTTTCCTATGCTCTCATACCAAAGCCCTGCTGTGTGTGTCTGTATGTGCATGTTTGTGTGAGAGGAAACGGAAAATGAGACGGAGACAGTAAGAGGACAGACTACAAAAGTGTTGTGCGCGTGTGTGTGTTTTTGTGTATGTGTGTGGATGATCAAAGCGCATTGATGTGTGAGAGGAAGAGAGTGACTTGCAGAGCATTTTTTGCATTTATTTGTGTGTGTGTCAGAGGGTGTGAGTGATCAAAGCACGTGTGTGAAGGCTTTTGATAAGGCTGACACCTGAGCCTAGAGCAGCACCACTGGGGGATTGTGGGTAGATCAAGACAAGACCTCTAGACCTGAGGGTTTGAATGTAGCAGCACAACACGAATCAATCCCAAAAATATCAATCAATATCAGAGCGCGGGATCAGGGGGAGTGAAAAGAAAGAGGGTGATTACTCTGATGCTTTAGGAAACAAGAAGAAAGTAGAAAGGGATGTGAGTGGAGAGGAGGAAGACGAGTGGGTGGGAGGGCAACAACTTACTGGCTAAGGAGTAGAAACCAAACCAAAGTTTTGCTGTATTTTTTATTTAAGGCATGTAAATCGGTTTTACTGAGCAGGGCTTAGCCAAGAATATGGGCAAAGTCTTAATGTCCACACTCACGGTCTCATAGACTTTGACATGTGTTCCTGATAAGTCCACAAGGGCTCAGGGCCGTCCCACTGTGAAATCAGAAAGTGCTTGAGGGCTCTCTGGTGGACTTTTTGAGCCCTTTATGCACAGTTTCCACAAGACTGAAATGCTGAACACTTTGCTTGAGGGAAATACCCTTAAGGGGATGTCCGAAACCATAAAAAAAAAGAAAGAAAAGAAAAACCATTGAAGGAGCTGGGAAAACTTTCCTAACACCAATGAATGTTTCTCTTCGTTTTTTATTTAAGGAAGACATGATGAGGCAATTGTTTTCTGTTTTGATCAGACAGCACTTACAACATATAGTCTATTATTATATTTTAGAAATGAGCTACAGTCAGTTTTATTACACTACATGTAAAATCACATCCTGTCATCTGAGAGGCCACAGACAGGCCTTTGAACCAGGCAAACACAATTCACAAAGTGCTGTCCCATTTGTCATACAGCATTTTCAACCTTGGCACCGACCTGCTCTCACATTTTCACGGAGCACAGAGGTGATGATAATTACAGTCTGTTAGGGATCGCAGCTGATACCATGGGCGGACATTAGGAATGGGCCACAGAGGTACTCACACTACAGTAGCAACCAAACAAGACAAGAAGAGAAGGGGCCAGAGGAGGTGAGAAAAGAAGTGATAAGAATATGCCATCAGTGGGTGTGGGTGGGTGTGTTGGGGGGGGTGTGACGTTGACAGATGTGCTTGTTGTTGCTGCTTTTTACACATACACGCCACACACAAAAATTCACAGACACTTACACTAATTTCATTGACCTCTGCTGGCCCAACCTGCAGTATAAATATGCACACGCCCACGTGCTGTTCACACACAAGGTTTGTTACTCTCTTGGGGGTGCTGAAGATGGATCAAGCTACTGTTAGGTCTGTTTCTCGTGGGTCATGCAATGGTAGTAGAGATTAATAGGCTTTTTGAAATTGCAGTACGCTGATACAGGAGATCCCACGCTGTGCACTAGCTAAGCACCACATAAATTCATTCACTAAAGTTTTTATCCTGCTGGGTTTTTGTCAACTAATGTGAGGAGGGTGCAGCGGAACTGCCATCTCAGTTAGAAAAAAACATGTGCCACTATGTTGTAGCGCTTTTCTAAATTGCATTTCAGGTGATATATAGTTACCAAATACTACTGTTGCATATTAGCTACTGCTATGTGTGTGACAATCTGGCATTGCTCCCTTCTCTCTAAAATATTTTTTTTTAATTTCACATAATAAATTATAAGGCAACTGTAACTATGTTTTTTTTAGATACTCAGCTAAATCTGTGGTTGGACATGATTTGTACGCACAAATACACATGCACACACATACGCACACAGATCAAAAGCACTATATTTTTACATTATATAACAAAGCCTTGGAGCCACAAGGGGTCCAAGTGATATTTGGGGACAACATGAATTTTCTGCTAAACTAAACAACTTTTGAGCCAAATGCAGCCAGTTGGATTTTTGGAGAAATACATAAGAATAGCAGATTAAAGTACTGATAGGCTCGCCAGCTTTGAGTGCAATGGGCAGTGCTCCCAGCAGCAGAGGAAAAAAATAAAGAAGAGACACACGATTAAAGTCTGAATGCTTCTTTTCAAAATGATGTCTCTAAATGATTGAAGCAGCAAAGCAGAAGAAACTGTTTGGGCACTGTTGCCAGAAGTGCTGCTTGTTATATTGTTACCTTGGTCCTACAGTAGCTACAATGTAGTCCATAAGTATTCATACATGGACATTATTGTAATGTATTGTTGCAAACTGGACTGAAGTAAAACAATGACAATGGTGTTAAAGTGCTGACCTTCATTGTTAAGGGTATTTAAGTGTGTTGACATCCATACTGGGTGAACAGTGTTGCCCTTTTTATACAGTCCTCCAATTTTATGACATTGCAGCAAAACAATGATCCTGACATAAGGACAAGTAAACCGAGGAGTATTTTCTGACCAAATTGTTCAGTCACCAGACCTCAATATTGCTATACTTTTCAGGAAACAATAAACAATAAGTGAAGCTGGCTTCAGGCCTGACAGAGCATCACTAGGGAAGATACCAAGTGTCTGCTGATATCTGTGGGCTTGAGACTTCAGTCACTCACTCACTTGCATATTTATTTATTTAAACCATTATTTTGTATGGGGTTTTTCTTAGAGCCAAGCTCTCTTTTTCAGAAATGACGTGATCACACTCACCCAGTTGCACATATTCATATCTGGAAGCCACCCGGTACAACCACAGTTTGATGTCTCACAGTAGCTGGCCTGGTTAAGGGCCTTGCTCAGTGTTAGTGATGAGGAAGGGGCAAGTGTTTCTCTTTTACTTTTTCCAACCAGATTTATCCTGCCGGTCTGGGAATCAACCAAAAAAAAAAAGTAAATATCTTTATTTAAGTTTCTTCTAACTTGATACATTTTAATCCCCTAAAATTGAGGAACTAGATTTGGAAATTGCTGCAACCCCAAACAAGTTAATCTGATGTGAATGTAAACATCCTCAAATATGAATTGTATGTCAGCACTTAACATGGTCATTGTTTGATTTCAAATTCAATATGCTGGAGCAAAAAATTGACTCACTGTCCAAATTCACTGTATGTAGTGGCTGCTTCCGTCCATTCTCAATATCTGTTCATACTATTCAGGGTTCCCAGCATGCACTAGGTGTGAAGCAGTTTACTCCCTGGACAGGTTGCCAGTCTATCACAGGGCTAACACACATAGATAGACAAACATCAAATTCACATTAATGCCAAGGGACAATTTACAGTTATCAGTTTTCCCATTCACCTAACCTGCACTGTTCAGTAGTTGGCACAAAGGTATTTACGACTGAGCCACCATATAAAGTGAATTCCTTACAAACGTACCTAAACAAGTCTAGGTCTTACCTAACACGAGCTAGATCTAACCGTCATCTGTGTGTCTCCCTGCAACTTTGAGCCACATTTACTGTGTGTACATGAAAGCACATTGCAAATTTGCATTGTGCCTTTTATTCAATGTGTCATTGCAGTTCGTGTGAAATTGGCATTTGGTTTACAAAGGCAATAGCTTAATACGCTGTAAGTGAGTAGGACTGCCTTTTAGAAGCATTTTATGAGAAGCACTCAAATGGTGCAGATCAGAGTTGGATTTGTCTGAGATCATTTAGGTTACAAGATAAATTACAATTGTGATCTTACTTTATTGAAGGGTTTGTAAAATTAATTCAATATTAAGTCATTAAAATCATACTCCTAATACGTCTGCTAAATATTATGTTTCTGAAGTGCTCACCTTCATCACGTGGCAAGGCTGATTAAATGCTATATGAGACAGGATTTCAGACATCACTTGTGATGAATATGACCAAAATCATGTCATATTACAGTAAGATGATAAATATAAGTTGCATATTAATGGCTCATTAAGATCTTAGAAAATATTAAAAGGAAATTTATTTTTATTTGATTGGTATCTGCAGATACTCATTGTTGTCCTTTCAGAATCGAGCCGTCTCTTAAATGATTGAGCTTTTGGCATTTTAGAGTCCCAGGTAACTGCAGCCACATGCACATTTGTAATGGACAAAAAGTGCAATCTCCAAAGTATATTAGTAACTTAGTGAGCATCAGTTTGAGTTCAGATTGAATGACCACAGGGCCGTAACTCAGAGTGCCTTCTTTGGTTTGGTGTTAATAAAATTTCAGATATTGTGTTCATTTACTGCTTCCTCTCAAAAAGCTGATTTTTATTTTGGAAGTAATTCAGTGCAGTTCCCCTACACACCTTTAAATGATTTGTTTACATTTTGTCTGCTGACATTTCTATAGAATATATTGCAGGTCAATTAAATTCTCTCTCTTCCCATCGCAACCTTCTTTTAATACATCTGCACAAAGTTGCACCTGCTCTTTAAAGTTGAATAATTTCCAACACACGGCCCTTTCCAATTGTGTGAACATTATTAAGTGCAGGAGGTCCACGCTTATATCACCCTGCCATTCACATAGCATAAAGAAAAGAGGGGCACTTCACCAATTTCCCAGAAGATGCACTGTAGTAAGGCCCTTCCGGACTGGTGAGTCTGTTTGATAGATAACATACATGTCTTTAGGCACAGACTGTGTCTAAAGCAAGTTGCAAAAGGCTTTGTGAATCCGGCCCCATCTTTCTTTGGAAAATACGCATTTTACGAGATACGCACGGTGTGTGCTGAAGGTGTGAATTTAATTTAAGAACTGAATGAAAAACATAATGGACTTCCCTTTCTCTGTCTTTCTATAGCTCCATGCGGAGGACAGTATGGTGGCTCTGAAGGAGTTGTTTTGTCTCCTAACTATCCTCTAAACTACACTACAAGACAGACCTGCTCCTACTACATCACTGTGTCCACACAGTTTGGTAAGTAAGTGGTCACATGCATGCTTACAATGGATGTTGTGATTGAAACACCAACATAAAAGATAATTTACATTTGTATCTGTTTTTCTGATTTTTTTTTTCCTTTTTCCTCAGTGGTGTTTGGTCAGTTTGCTGTTTTCCAGACAGCGATGAATGACTCAGTGGAACTGTTTGATGGAGCCAATGAGAACGCCCGATTGCTCAGCTCGCTGGCTGGGTCACATTCAGGTGAGTCTTCCACAGGCTGATACTAGTGTCAAAGCTTAAGGAATTCTGTTGCATCATGCTGCCATAAAAGAGCGTGTTGTTTGATTTTGTTTTTACCCATTGTGACTTAAGATGACATTAAAAGCTGCCATTCAGTTCTAATGTTTGAAAGTTTTTCCCATAATCCTTTTTTTTGTGGTCCTGAGTACATCTTTGAAATAAGAAAATAATGAAATCGTCTGTAAGAAAGCATCTCTTGGGGGCTGTAGAACACAGCACCAGTGGTCGTTATCACAATTTATTTGACAGTGATGTATTTGGTGAAAATCCATTATGGGTTATCTTTACAAGACGAAATCAGCAGTGGAAAGCGTCTCACTGGGGCCATACAATATACAGTAGCCCTGATACTGCTTAACACAATCCTCCCTGGGTTTCCTTATCCCTCAACTTTGAGTCATCCCTGCTTGGCAAAATTATGAGTCAGTACACACTAACACACTCAGCATGGAAGGAGATTGAAAGATGAGGCAAAATCAGTGTAGATGACATCGTATGAAGAATGAAATATGAAGAAATATTGATTAACATACTTGTTGGCAAAATGTGCTCTCACTGCCTTTAGAGTTTCACGTTCTTCTGTTGTGTGTAATGGCCTGGGGGCATGCTGCAGGGGAATCCCACTGGAATTGACATTTAGTTTCTTTCTATAGAAATCTGGGCTTTTTAAATATTTTCTTTGTAATGTTTATTCAGTTGTGTGCTCATAGAGTCATGAGTGTGAAAAATGAGGCTCTTTTAATAAAGAACAAAACTGCAAGTGCCAAAACAATTATTTTTCCATTATTGGAGTACAGCAGAGTTTGATGATTTCTACGTCAACGACATATCTCGGTAGATAGAATAGTCCCCTAAGGCATTTCTTTCTATGTTTACATTTTTGCTTTTATAAGTTCTTTTTGTACCTTCCTTCATTGAGTGGATTAGGGAGTTTATTTTAACATAATATTAACTAAGAGGATGTGACAGTTTTGTTTGGCTAAATGTAGCTGCACATTATGCATTTTTTTTTTCCTTTCCAACTACTATCCATCGAAGTTAGTTCAAAGGAACGAGGCCAGTTTATATAATGTCGAATGGGTGGCTTATTCCTTAAAGTTAATTTGGGTTTGAAATTCCCCTTTTGGCCAAAACTGGCAGCAAAGAATGAAACACACCAGGCTTTACAAAATAATGTTAGCCGCATCATTACCCTATCACACACACACACACACACACACACACACACACACACCCACACACACACACACACACACACACACACACACACACACACACACACACACACCCACACACACACACACACACACACACACACACACACAGGCAAACGGCTTTGTAGCACATTGCTCCAGCTAACTGACTGATTATCCTGACACACAAACATATTACCACACATACACACATACCAAACTTACACACACACATACACATCCCAACGCAGCTAATGATGGTTCTAAATGTCAGCCACACCAGACCATGTTTTTCTCATTTGTCACTGTTACTTCGTTTGCTTGTGTATATGTGTGCATATAAAACTCTGCATGTGGTTGTGAGTTGGTGTGTGTGTCTGTCCTCGCATTCCTGTTATTGTGAGGACCACATTTAACCACACGGCGAAAACGAAGGAGAAGCCCTTCTTACTGCTAAACTATGACTGTGAACCAGTGCAGTGTGGTTGTGAGTGTCTGTGGAGCAGACAGGCTGTGTCCGTTTGTGTGTGCGCATGTGTGTTCATATGGAACTGTATGTTTGTTCTGTTCTGTGTCTCAACCGTCTGCAATTTTATTCAAAAAAGAGAAAATACATGTGCTGTGTATTTTGAGGGGAGAGAGTTAAGCTGTTTTCTAGCATTAACATTCATTTTGAAATCATTGTGTGTGTGTGTGTGTGTGTGTGTGTGTGTGTGTGTGTGTGTGTGTGTGTAATTGTTTGTCCCAGGAGAGACATTGCCATTGGCAACTTCCAATCAGATCATGCTGCGGTTCAATGCCAAGAGTGGCCAGTCAGCTCGAGGCTTTCACTTCGTCTACCAAGGTAACTCACACTCTGTTTGTCTCTCTATCTCTCTTTCCCTCACATACAGTATATACATAAACACAATAAGTCAAATTCAACATGAAAGTCTCTCTACTGACAACTACATTTCTGTTTTTCTCTCCTTCTTTTTCTAATATGATTTAACTACTGTCATCATTATAGCTGTGCCTCGCACCAGTGACAGTCAGTGCAGTTCAGTGCCAGAGCCTCGTTACGGCAGGCGCATTGGTTCAGAGTTCTCGGCTGGCTCTGTGGTTCGTTTCGAATGCAGTCCAGGGTATCTACTGAAAGGATCTAGTGCTATCCGGTGCCAGGCCGTGCCGGGTGCCCTCGCACAGTGGAATTCAACAACACCAACCTGTATAGGTAAGGCTAACCGACCCTGAAATGTATAAATAATGTAACCAGCTAAATAGGCAGCTCCAAAGTAAGAAATCAGTTCTTTGTCTGAATTATCCAGTACTGTCAAAGTTGGGATTTTGACATTGCTTCTAACAAACTAAATGTATGCCTGCGTGATATCTTTCTCCGCTGAGAACAAGGCTTTTGCAAATAGCTTCAACTGTCACCTCAGTTTATACCATAAATAATGTTTGTTATCATATTTTCTCTCTCTGGTTCCCTGTAGTGATAATTTGAACACCATATTGTCCCTCGATATGCAGAGCCACATTACAACAACCTGTCCTCTCTGTTAGCTATTTAGTTGATAAACTTAGCCAAGAAATTCATATTTTATGTCATTCTAGTTCCCTGCAGTGGCAATTTGACTGAACGCCGTGGTACGATACTGTCTCCTGGGTATCCTGAACCCTACCCAAACAGTCTCAACTGTCTTTGGAGGATCCATGTCAGTGAAGGGGCTGGGATACAGGTACAGATACGTATACACTTACAAATGAATATATAATGTATAAACACTAACTCTGGAAGATGTGCAGAAACTTGGAGGCTATTATGTTAATTTGTTGTCATTGGTTGCTATTCAGATCCAAGTGATGACGTTTGCTACCGAGCACAACTGGGACTCTCTGGAGATCTACGATGGAGGAGACATGACAGCTCCTAAATTAGGGTCATTTTCTGGTATGACAATATGGTCACCGACACACACTTGAACACACAAACTTGTGCACAGACACCCATGCACACAAACACTCTGGAGATCTATGATGGATGAGATATGACAGCTCCTAAACTATAGATACACAGACACACACACAGATTGGCAGACACGTACGGACACACGAACACAACACATAAGATCTATGATGAATTAGATATGAAAGGTCTTACACTATAGATACTCACACATACAGCATACACTGGAGATCTATGATGGAGGAGTTGCAATACCAAAACATATGATATTGTATATCTTGAATACATAATAAATATTTTATTTTAAGACAGAATTCTTCCGATTTCCAGGCAGTCAGAGAGGAAGAGAAGGAGGGAGGGAGGAGAAGAGTTTTATCACAAGGTTGAGTGAAGGATGGAAGAAAAAGAGAGAGAAAGAGGGAGAGAAAGACGACAGGGTGGGATAAAGAGTGATCTAACCTTTTACAATTTCCCAGCGGAGTTTCCCCTGTGACCTGCCCCAAGCACATACCTGTCACACAAGTATCACACATAAAACATGCCGCCCATAGGGCAACAAACACACACACACACACACACACACACACACACACACACACACACACACACACACACACACACACACACTCGCACACAAATGACTGTGCCCTTCTCAAGAAGGCACACCGGGGAGCTGCCCACTATAACCACAGTGATCTGGTGTTGGCCACTGAGCGGCTTCACTGGGGCAGATGAGGGTTGCTTCACATAAGGACACTAAAATGCTAGCTGTCCATGGAGGGCGAGGGGTCGTTCACCTCTGCCCATAATTTCCCAGCTGGTCTCAAGATTTATGGTCATAATCTTGCTCGCTGAAAAAGTGTCACCATGTGTTTTTAACGCAATTTCTTCCTTTATGCCCAGTGTTGTGTAATATAAACTTTGATGCAATTTTTTTTATATACATACATTTGCATTTTTGTCATCTGATGAACATTTACCTGCAAAACACTGAAAATAACAACAACAACAAAAAAAAAAAAAACTAATGCACTGATTCTGTGTGTATGTTTTTTCTCTGTCTTTTACAGGAACCACTGCTCCCGCCCTACTCAACTCAACATCCAATCAGCTGCTTCTGCACTTTCAGAGTGACATCAGTGTGGTGGCAGCAGGGTTTCACCTGGAATACAAGAGTGAGTTAAATATTTTAACATAGATAATAGATAGATAGATAGATAAATAGATAGATGCTGCTGAGCTAAAACAACTATGGAGTGCATGTTGGGTGCCTTCTCAGCAGAAACCACAAATGCACACAAACCCATAGACACACACATACACATCGTTGATGCCGAAACTTCACCATCAAATAACAAGAGTCAGTGACCTGAACTGGTACTGCCCGAAAGCATCCACACATACTGAGACCCACATTGGAGCACACACACAGAACACACACCTAGAGGGACGTAAACAGGAACACGTAGACTGAGACACTTGCATTCACGTACACCTGAGCTTTTGCTGGTGTCATACATGCACATAAATCCAAAAAAGGCACATACACACACAAATATGTAGAAAGAGAAAGGTATAGACGTGGATATTAACATCATGCAGTTAAACACCTACACACCTGTCAGGGCATAGTTGTGCTTTTCAGTCCTTTGTAGTTGTTTTAGCTTAGAATCACTTCTAGATCAATGAACATGTCCCCTTTTGTGAGTATTAGTGTGTGTTTGCACATGCATTTCTGTGTGTATGTGTGGGCGCGCGTGTGTGTGTGAGCGTGTGTGTGTGTGTGTGTGTGTGTGTGTGTGTGTGTGTGTGTGTGTAGGTGAGTGCACACATTTATGGCTCAGTGGTCTGTATTTTTGTGTCTATGTGTCAACATGCCATCACTAGAAATGAAAACCTGGAAGGATGGTCACTTGTTACGACAGTTTATCGTCTCTATTTCTTTATTTTTACTTCAATGTATTTGTGATTGTGACTCTGACTCTCATCTTTTTAGTGTGGCTTTTATTACCAGATGGCCAATTCTATACATGACACTTACTTTTGAACTGGGTCCCTTCCTGTACAGTATCATAAATAATCCTCAGATAAAAATGGTATTCAGTGTGGGTCAAGCCACTCTCCTATTTTTATGTTTTAGCATTTATTTTGCTCAGGCCTGCAAAACATTTATTATGGAGTTGAGAGCAGTGCAGGTGGTTGTCTTTTTGGGCTTTTTTGGATTTTCTTCTTAATCACGTCTCCTAGTTTCAAGGCAAGAGGATTTCGGGTTGAACCATATCGGCATATCGTCACCTCGGTTCTTTGCAACCAAGACCCAACTTCATAACCCAAAATCATAATCATTACAGAACAAAAATTGAAACTGTGAAATGCAGACAAAATAACATGTGTGGCTACATTTTTGACCACAGCTAGTTATTAATTTGTGGTGCATCGTGCTACAGTATGCACATGGATTTCTTCTACGATGTTTTCCACCCAGTCCAAAATTTTGTATTTATGAAGACCTTTAGTTAGGATTGCCCAGCCTAAGATGGGACCACCTAGACATACCAGTTTATCTGATGACAAATAGGGGTTACATTAAAAAAAATAACCATAACCCCAATTGTTTGTTTATGTGTATGCACGTGAATCTTTATGCATACTTACAATGTTGTATTTCTATGTACATGTCTGCTTGTACATGTGTGCTAGTCTTTGTGTACGTTTCACCTTTTCACACCGAAAGAACGAGTTGAAAGATGGAAAGAAGGGCAGACAGTAAGGGAGAGAAAGGTTTTGTTGAGGAGAATGAAAGGCAACAGGACAAAAAAAGAGAAACACAGCGGGATCTTCTATATTGTCTATATTATAAAGAATAATCATCTTTCTATCTGTTTCTGCCTTTGTGTGTCAGTCATTGTCTGCTATTATGTAGCCAACCAATACAGTACATGCTGCTTCATAGTGTTACTCAGCAAGTGGGCTATTTGCTGTTATCACAGAAACTAAATCCAAGTACAGCATGCTGAGCACTGACGTTTTTTCCAACATCACCTTCAAAAAATTACATTACGCCACCATAAGAGCTCTTGTAAGACTTAATTGGTAGTTTTGAATGAGTGTCAACACTTTTATCCGTAGCAGAATTTGCTCCAAGTTTACCTGAGAGGTTCTTTACGTGAGGTCTTTCTACAAAGTAAGATTTCACTTTTTTCATTCAGTGCAAAGTTTTGCCAAGATTGGTCAACTTACCTGTTCAATAAGTGATAAGGTCAAATACACCTAAATTAGTATTTGCCATCAGATGATTGTTCATACTGATCCTCCTCACAAACACTTTAGTAAAATAGCTAGTATTATCCAAAAAAGACTTACAATACAATTAAACAATCCAAGATTCTTGCTAATGATTTTCACTTCATGGTCTTTAAATTCACAATGAATAATTGTCAACTCATAATTGTCAACCCAAAAACCTGGAATAGTGGAACAGTTTCTCACACAATGTGTGTTGTGCACAGATTTTCACTGTAATGTCTCCTGTTTCCCACTATGTTTCCTATAGAAACAGGAAAAACAAGAGTCACTGTTTAACTACGGTGCTTCTGACAGTTCTCTTTGTCAGTTTTGCCGTAGCCTAATGTGTTAGCTTGTATAAGTGAACAAAATCATCTGCTGGGGACACGTGAATGATTGTGGTGATGATGTTCTCATCATTTTAAGCTGACTAAAGGGACTTTCTTCTAAAAGGCAGAGTGAGACATCTCTCTCCCATGTCTGTCCTCAAGTACACTGAAACACAAGTATAGTAAATCCAGTCAGTTAGACTTAAATGCTGACACTGTCTAGTTGTAGTCTAGTGGCCCTAGTGGGGTGGTTTGTGGTACTGTCAGCATTTTACAGAGCATCGCTGCTCTGTCATAACCAGGGGAAAGAGGGAGCAGTTTGCTAGCACAGAGAGGGAGAGAGAGGGATGGTCAGCCAAATGGAATAGTTTCATTGATCAGTTGTCCTGACAGCCTGCTGATGCTCTGCCTAATAATACACTGTGTGTGTGCATGCATGTGTGTCTCCAAGTTACAGTGTCATGCAGCTATTTCACTTCATCCATCTAAAAAAAAAAAGTCCCTCTCATCCCTCTCTGCAGGCACACACTCATGTAACAGTCAGTCATGCACACATACTCACAAATGTCATACACTGGGGCAGGGCCACCTGGATGTTTGTGTTTGTGTGTGTGTGTGTGTGCGTGTGCGTGTGTGTGTGTTTGTGAGCTCAGTGGGATCACATCGTTTTGCTGGTAGGAAGGTAGATAATGAACCAACAAGACCAGAAGCAAACACACACACACACACACACACAGAGACACACAAACATTCAGTCCTCTCTCGCCCCTGTGTTGCCATGGTAACCGCTCTAGGGCAGTCTCCTGCGGAAGTTTCCAAGTGAAACACACAAGCAGACAAACACACACAGAAACACCCCTACTGATGCTATTTGATAAAGGGCTGACCGCTGTCAAACTTATTAGGGATGTGTTTAACCTTTTATTCTGTTGCGAATACAGAAACAAAGTCATTATGTTACCTTCACATATCTTTAAGCACATTTCAGAGGCCACTGTCACCGCTGACGATGTACAAGCTTTTTCATTGTAGTAGCTGTCAATTCATAATGGACTCTTGTATATTAGAAAAACGTTCAGAGCATTTGTAAATTAACCTGCCACATTAGTTCTTCATCAAATGAATCTAAACATTATAATCTTCTCTTATGTATTAAACAACCTAGAGACACTACTATCCTGCGAATGGAAAACAAGTGTTAGAAACGGAAATTAAGTAAACAGCTGGCTTCTGCTGTGATTGTGTCTTGTAAATAATAATTATAATAATAATAAGAAGACATACTTTATTTATCCTGCTAGGTTGTTATTATACACACACAGAGGTCCGAAATATACACTTGCACTGACAGGATGGCGCCTGGAGCAGTTACAGGTTCATTGTCTTGCTTTGGGACACCTTAGTAGTGCCAGTTGACTGCTCAAGCCTAGTTGGACTTGAACTGACGACCCCCTGGTTCCCAAGCCAAGTCCGCACGGACTGAGCTACTTCCTCTCCAGATTGTGTATTAATTTCAAGAGTAAGGTCACACACAAGTTGAGGAAGAAGACGGGAACAGCAATAGTTACTGTGGTTAATGGTGTTTTTTCTCAACAAGTACTAAAGCAGGGACAAGGTAGAGAGTAGAAGACGGAAATTGTTTTGCGCTCAGTGTAGTGTAGAATGAAATGATTTTAGTTGGCCATTAAAAGTTTGATAGGACCGGTCATGACAGAAATGTGGGTTGAGCTGTCTAGAACTTAAGGAGGTGATGATCATGTCACATTTACTGTATTTATACATCCATGTCCAGAGCACAACACTCAAGCCAGAGGCTAAGCAATGTTTATATAGAAAACTTAGTAATGATAATGTAATAACAGTAATGACATAGTTCACTGTGTTTATGTTCTTTTTCTTTTTTTTTTTGTAGCTGTTGGTCTTACCACCTGTCCAGAGCCAATGATCCCAGCCAATGGTATTAAAGCAGGGGACAGATATATGGTGAATGAGGTGGTAGCATTCTCTTGTGAACCTGGGTACACATTACAGGTAATGAACACAGACACACAAACTGACCAATAAACAAATGTACTAATATATACATACATAGTTTAGGATACCGTCTGTACATAGTTCGTTAGTGTTTTTCACATATTGTGGTTGGTTTCATTTCAACTAAAACTTGCATTTTTTAAATGTTGTTTATTTGAAGCAGACTAAATATTGTGAGACACAAAATCTAATTTCCTAAGAAAATGCTAAGATTTCACATTTTTCTCCAGTTTTTTCTTTACTATTTTCATTTGAAAAGAAAAAGAAACACACTTTACTAATGAAAATGTACTAACATTTCTTACAGTATTTTCTTGAACTTAACCAACTGTATTAACACTTTCAGGGGCACTCTCACATTTCCTGCATGCCTGGGACTGTACGTCGCTGGAACTACCCACCTCCTCTTTGCATTGGTAACACACACAAACACACAACAAACCCACACACACACACGCACACTGCTCTGCTATTATGAATGAATGATCCAATGGGGAAACAAATATGTCCTGCATGTGTTATGTTCACATTGAACTTTTAGGCCTGCTCATCAAAGTGACATTCTGGTAGATAAGAAATGTGTTTTTTGATCTAAAAACAAAAGTGTGACAGGTTTATAGTCACATGTTCTTCACAGATTTCTTGGGAACTTTTGATTAATTTTTATCTCTTACTTTCCATTTTGAGGGTAATAAAATTATAAAATCTGGTAAAAATATTTTACTTAAATCACTGATTACATGTCAGTTTGTGGCAATAGAATACTGTCAAATAGCAATATATTTTTATTAACCAAGTCAGTTTAAAATGGATATCATCTTTTAAAGTAGAAACTTTAGGTTAAAGTCAGCAAACAATTTCTTCTATATAAAGACTTTGGCCTTGACTAGTTGTTGAAAGAGTACTATGATGTAATCTGGCAGTGAAATACTAAAAACTGACACCGCTTCCACTAGCAGTTACATACTACAGGGATATTAATTATTTATCAAATAAATAAATGGTAATGACTGAATGAGAAGGTGTAGCTCTTAACTATGACTTAACTGGTATACAGTATTTAATGTTATCACCTTGAAATCAGATTTGTTGAAGTAAGCAACTTCTTGACTGACACACAGTAGGGTCAGCGGTCTATAGGATCAATATACCTGCTGGGTACAAACAGAATTTTGTACCTTGTGCTGAGAGCCAAGGCTTCCTAACTTCTGCAATAGTGTTAAGGGACCTTGATTACATTGATGTTTGTGTTTAGGCCTGAATAATTCAGTCCTCGGTGTAAACTTGTAGCAGGTCTGGGAAGCCAGTTCCAGTTAAACTCAACTTTGACATGTCAGTACTAACTAAACTCAGCCCTGCCACAGCCCCATTCATTATGTGTCAAGTCCAGTATTTCCTATTTCAGTTAGAAACACTTGCTTCAACGAAATCTTGTCCAAATCTGTCAATAGAGGGGGGTGACATAACAGGATGCCATAATATTTAAAATGTATGTCTGTCACCATTGGTCCTGTAGGATTTTGCAGAAATTTAGCATGCATGGCCCAGGCTCTTATGAAGTCTTAAATTTAAATTTTTGAACATGAAATTCAGTCTCCTGACAATTTGTTTCTTATATTTAAGTTAACACCGTATAAGTTGACTTATGATACTGAGTCCCTTTAATCCTTTTTATCTAAAATAATGTAATATTTGAAAACATTTTCAATGATACACAGATCCAGCAGTTACTTTGTTAGACACACCAATACAATCTGTTTCAATCATACATCTGTTCTGCCACCGTGTTTTTATGATGCCTATAATGTTCTCTTATTTTAGAACACTGTCATAGAGCTGAATTCATGTTTTAGACTTGAGGTGAATTATATGCGCACTTTATTGTAAATTAAAGTGCGCTCAAACCCTTTTGGTTGCTGCTTGTTGCTGTATTTTTGTAATATTTTTGTCTTTTCTTGCTGTGGGGTAACCTTTCCGTTGAAGCAAAGAAACAAAGTGATGATCTGTACTGTACATTGCTCATGTGGTGCCTGTTTTAACAAAGTGTTTGCTGTGCTTGTGTTGTCAGCTCGTTGCGGCGGGGTGTTGTCTGAGATGAGTGGTGTCATCCTTAGCCCAGGTTTCCCTGGCAACTACCCCGGCAACCTGGACTGCACCTGGCAAATCACCCTGCCAACTGGATATGGTAAGTATTATGGGATGGAAAAGAATTCCTAAAAAGAGCTTTCAGCACATCTGTTGGTGTAGTTGTGAAACACAGACCTTCTTTTTTGTGAACAAAATCTACAGCAGTAACACATGGTTTATTGAAAGCTTCACCACATGTTTAATTGGAGGCTGACACATGGTGTGTGCTGTTTAATGAGTATAGTAACTGATGGTTGAATAGCACACAGTTTTATCTTTTTGTGTGCGTGCCATACATGTCCCTGTGTGTACTTATAGTTTGTTTTTAGCGGATATGATAGGACTATTATTTTAAACTAATAATAAACTGAAATGTCAACAATATGAGATTCAAGGCAGCTTTATTTACATTGTCTCAGACAACGAAACTGCAGTTGTAGCTTCGGTGCAAGATGTCAAAGTATAAAAATAGTAATATAAAAGTCCTAAATAAAGATATGATCGGAAAAATAGATATTAAAGTGGGGTATAATGTAAACATATTGTAGTTGGTCTCTTAAAAAGCTAAATGTGCTTTGGAAGTAAATGTAGAAGTAAAATCTCAATAGTTAAAATCCCAGTCGTTATTCTCAGTTCCATGTGTTCCAAATGTAGGCCACCTATATAACATGAAACTAAAGGTCCTGTTTGCTATAAAAAATCACAAATACTGTAATTATCATATATTGGTAGTATGTCTCTATCATATTCTGTGTTTGTATTCTAGGAGCCCATATTCAGTTCCAAAACTTCTCATCCGAAGACAACCATGACTTCCTAGAGGTCAGGGCTGGACCACAGCACAGCTCTGCTCTTATTGGACAGTTTACTGGCTCACAGATCCCGCCCCCTTTGCTGAGCACTACCCATCTGACGATCATCCACTTCTACAGTGACCACTCAGAGAACAGGCCGGGATTCAAACTGACCTACCAGGGTGAGTCCACGTGTGATTGAAGACTAAAGGCCGCAAACCCTGAGGTATCACTGCAGGCGCTTCCAGTTGAAAGCGGCCCCTCCGGGGTTGCTGAGGGAACAGCCCTTTTTTCAAATTGAGCCTCCTGTTTAGTTTCTCCAGATTTGGGTTAGGGAACACAAGTTGGCTGCTTGAATGATTTAGAAAACAGAAATTGTGTCCTCAAATGTTCTGAAAAAATTAACATCCAAACCTAATAGCCAAATTACAAAGCCTTCCCAACTCCAACAAATGAAGCGTAGGATGAAAAAGTATTGCTATGAGGTTTTGAGCTTTGATCCATGGATGAGTCATGTTAAAGACTTAAAAAACTTCATGGCTTTTCTCTCATCATTAAAAGAGATGGATTGTTAGTAAGCCCCTGTGAGAGACTGGCATCTTGTCCAGCAGGCTTTACTCGTAGCCCTAGGTGCTTCACTTCAAAGACACAAGAAATGCACTCTGGGCCTATATGCCAGCATAGCTAGACCGAGACTTAATAACTTGCACATAAGCTAACTCACATTCACATAATCATTCTTTCCCTTTTCTCCCAATTTTCAATGGCCAAGTCCCCTAACACTGCAATCCTTGTCACTGCTAACTCCCACCGTTGGCGTCTGGAGGTTGTGTTTCCACGAGTCGCACCAGATGTTTTTCTTTCACCTGATAGTAAAAATCTTCAGCAGGAGGATGCAATACACACAAAGGTTCATGATGCTACCCGCAATAGTGATGAATGAACCCAATTAGTAGTTCTCCAACCTGTGTGCATGCTTTCAGCCCTGCACAACTCAATGATACAAGCTCAGCCTCTATAATCAAGGCCTAGGAGGTCACGTGTATTTCCACAAAACCTCAGTGACGTGTGCTGGATGCCTAAACATCTGCGTGAATACAATAGAAAAGTACCCGCACACTGACCTTTCGACCCAAACATCACTAATATCTGATTCCAGTTTTAGTGTTTGGCACTCTGATATTGCACCTTATTGGTTATAGTTTCACAGATGCAAGTACTCCCACATCCACTGGGACAACTTTTGACTTACATTTTCCACATTCCCTCTAGTCCGTCTTTCAGCACCTGGTATTTCTACATCCACACATATTCCTTCCCCTTGATGCTGCTTTCATATGGGACTTCTACATCTGTCACCACTTGCTTTTCTGCTCCTCCTTCATTTCCACAATGTCCAGTTAGTTTTCTAAATAATTGTTTTCCTGTCGGGATCTAAAAGTCCCACAGGATCTTAGTTCTTACATTCGTAAGCGTCCTTTGTGGCATCTCCCATCTGGACATGGGACTGTCTAGCCCATACTTGGCAGCAACAAAGGTGTTCATGTACATATCCTGCACCTTCATAGTGCTGTTTGCAGTTCCCTCCTACATCTTGGGTCCTGCTACTACCAGCATAGACTGCCTCTGAGACCTCTTTGCACACTGTCTAGTGCTACAGCCCTGATTGTATTGACCTGCTACTCAGTGCTTCTTCCTGTGCTGTGAGGTGCTGCCCTTCTCGTCTCTTCTAGCAACTAGTATTCCAAAGTCAACCGCCTCTGCTCTCTGTCAGTGGGACGTCTAATGGAGGGGTTTGGCTTGCCATGACACTCATGCAGAGAGAGAGGTGCCCTAAATAGACCTGTGATACTGGCATTTCCTCAAGCAAACGTTGGCATACATGTGCCAGATAACTGTGTACGAGGAGATTAGATCTATTGACATTGCCACACTTATAACAAGAAGCCTGTGTGTGTCATGGAGCTTTTTATACCCCTTCAAGACCATTAGCTGTAGATGGAAAAAATTGAGTACAATGAATGACAATTGTCATTTTGGGACTTGGGGGGCAGGTATAAAATGCTGTTATCTGAGAATACATTAACTTAGAATACAGAGAAACAAATATACAACTACATTGTATTTATTAACCTGAGTATAACTGTATGCCTGCCTACGTAGTTTGCCAAATGTCAACTTATTCTATTTTCCTGATGCCTAAATATCTAAAATTACTCTCCTTAGCATATCAACTCCAAAACTGTCAGGACCCCTTTCCTTTCCCAAATGGTGACATCATCAACAGTGACTACAGCGCGGGTCAATCAGTGACTTTTCAGTGCTACCCTGGTTATGTCCTGATCGGACACCCAGTACTTACGTGCCTGCATGGGACCAACCGGAAGTGGAACCACCCGTTTCCACGCTGTGAGGGTATGAACAACCCATTTGTCATGTGAATGTATTTTGAAAAGTGTAATATTAGCCTATTTAGGTTTTGTTGTGTTGTTATCATTTTTACCCCAGAACAGCCCCATCCCTCACATACAAATTGTAATTTAAATATAGACCTTTACAAAATGTTGTTATCCTAATTGAATTTCAGTAAATTTAATCTCATCTTTCATCTGTATCACAAGCCAGCAGTTAAGTAGAAAGTAAATACTCCCGTGTCACTTGGATCATTTACTCTATACATCAGTAGCACAGTCATTGCTCTTATTACTACCACCACTACTACAAGTGCTGCTTCTACTTCTACAAATAATGGTAATGATTGTATTCCTCACTGTCTACAGTTCAACAGTTGTCTCGCGATCCTTGTAGGTCTAGCACATTAGAAGAAAGTGACATATTTGCAAAAAGATAATCTTATCACTCTGCTTTTTACAGCTCCATGCGGCTATAATGTCACAGCTGAAAACGGGACCATCTATTCACCTCAGTACCCCAATGAATACCCCAACTCCCAGGACTGTAGCTGGCTCATCACAGTTCCCCACGGACATGGAGTTTATATCAACTTTACGTTATTGCAGACAGAGCCTGTCACTGATTACATCGCTGTCTGGTAAGTCTGGGTACACACACACACACATACACACCTATACTCACAAATGCATACGCTTCTTTTCAATGATGCCCTTTATCCTGGGACTGATTGCATCACTGACGGGTAAGTCTTGAATGTACTTATAGCCTGTCTCCTATCTGAACACTAATAAGAAGATGGTGAAGTTGTATCAACTTTTACTTCTATTTTTATCCATCTCTTTCTGTCCCTCTCGTACATATTCTCTCACACAGACTTTTGGGGATATATTGTATTGATGGTAACCGTATCCCTGGTATTGATTGCATTTTTATTCATTACACCTTTTACTTTAAACAAACACAGTCTTGTCTGTACAAAAGGTATATATGTGTCATTTGTTTGTGACTTTATCATACAGGGACATACACACAAACCCCTATGGATCCGTACATGGTATTGTTGATACATGGGGATCACAGCTCCATAGTCTCCTAATACATACCTGCATACATACTCCGTCCTATGCATACACTGACTCACCTACAGTAACAATAAAAATGGGATTCAGTGTGGAGGTAAGATTGTAATATAGGGAGCGTGAGAGTAATGCATTTACAATGGGACCACTGACGAATTCAATCTAAGTCCGTACCATGGCCATACACAGACCAAGAGAGGGCTCGGGAACTCTGGCAGTAATGATGAGATTCAGTGGGGAGTGGGAAATGTAATGAAAGGATTGGTGGAGCTGGGTTCACAAATCCGACGGGACTCGGCTGAATCTGACAAGCTTGGGTCAGTCCAAGAAAAAGTTCTCACTAAATATTTTCAGTTTGCTGTCAAAAACAATTTTGAACAGTGAATTTATAAGGAAGAAAATTGAGATAATATAAGATTTAGGCTCTGTCATCATTTGGTGTAGGTTTGGTTTAAGAAATAAATATTTGGTGTTCGGGTGAGGTCAGTATTTCATTTTCAGACTCAAGACTTAAGCTCTAGGGAGTGAACAGCTGAAATGCAGGCAGTGGGAAAGTAATACATTCACAGTCGGTGACTACTTGCTTTCAATCCCGCCAGCTACCAGAGCCATGTCAATAGCTATGGAGAGGCACAGCATCGAGTTATTTTGCACTTGCAAATTGATTTTCGTGATTTTAGCACATTTCATGTGGAACAAAATTATAAAATCACATTCATAGATATATATATAGATAGATATAGCGTACCAAAATACATCTATAAAGTGAGATTAGGGCATATGTGATGGGCTGTTGTACCACTCAAATAACTTTATCGCAAACACATGAATATATTTGAAAGTGACTGTGGGTTGACACTGAAGGGGGGAGTGTTTTTCTCAAACCCAGTGGGATACCATCTACTTTCCAGGGCCTGAGAAAGATTTAGAGTGGGCAATCCAAAGGTCTACTGGTACTGCATTACAGCCATGTAAATAGAGGATTACCAAAACCTGTCTGAATAGTCATTCAAAATGCAGTGTTTAGATTTGACTTGATTATTAGATTGATATATATGTTTAAAATGAGTGACTCATTTCAATAATATAGATTTTGATGGCATTAATAACTGCAAATATTCTCCAATAAAATAATTATTTGTTTTACTCCAGAAAGCTGTACTGTAGAAAGTGATGTCAGCACGGGAGGAACATGCGTAATTGCCTTCTAGTTGTTGTCAGTCAGATCAAAGGTAGTTGCATCAGTGACTCTGGCCACCTTTCTTTTGGACAGAGATGCACTCACTGCTCATCTGTGCAACAGATATTATATTTTATCTCATATCCTCCATATCCAACAAATGTGCTTTTCATGTGGAAGGTTGGAGCAATGTGAGACACATCATCCTACATCCTATTTAGATTATGAACACAGACCTTCTGAAACCTTTTAGTCATGGAATTTGTATTTGAAATATTTTAATTATATCCATCAGCAGCAAACTGTTAATAAAACAGGGATAACTGACATTATCTCATTGTACTTGTAAGACCTTAAGATGGGGCCACTGCTTTTGTCATGGATTGGGCATTTCACTATTTGGATTTCTGAATTCAATTGGACAGAGTTGGAGACACACATTATGCCCTGTGTGAGCTTCTGGGTTAATAAGAAATTGATTAGGAGCATAATTTCAATTAAACATGTAACTTTAATTGGTTAACTAAGAGTTTGATCCCAAAATGAGTCATACTGGATTTGAATAGGCGCACCAAAGCAAGCGTAGTACTGATGAATATGAAATTAGGCTTTTGGGCAAGACATCAAGTTACTGTACATATAAAGGTGTGTTTTGTGTGTACTACAAATGCTGAGCAATGAATGTAAGATGACATAAAGAGTAATGCGTTCACAGAGTATTGCTTTTCATTTCAGGCTGAACATTGAATCTGTGCAATGCCATCAGTAACAGCTGACTCTTGCAATCACCAGTCACATTCAAACAAGTCAATGAGGTAGTTTTTACGATCAGAGGAGCCTATACTTTTCTGATCATTCATTTTACCGCTGCTGTCAGTGGTTATGCTGATTTCCTCCTTCACCGACTTCCTTTTGTTCTAGTTTCTCATTAATCAAACTGGCGAGGGATGTATTTTGTACATTGCTATGTGCTGTATATTCCATATCTCAGTGTTGTGTGTCTGATGGTTTCTGCCCTGTATGCCCCTGGGGTTTATGTGACGGCGGCTGCATCCAGATGTCAGGGATTGAAGCCAAACTGTCTCTGTGGTCTGCCACCAGTTGTGTTTGGCTTATTGCCTGATATCACTGAACCAACAGTGGGCTATGGATCTAACACCATAGCAACATAGTCGTTTATGATGCTGTATACTCAGATGATTTGATAAAATCAAATAACAGTATTTTTTAAAACATTGTTAAACAATGTTAAAAAGATAAAATATTTGCTGTACTCTTGGTGCTTTTATATAATATTTAATTGATCCTCGTGTTGGATCTCTGAGAAAAAAAAATCAAATCAATGTAGAAATTTTTATAGAGAAATGTATTCTTCCTTTCATGTATTGTGAGAAAATGCTGTATAGTCACACAAGCTCAGAGAATCTAGCCTTCAACTATAATGCAGCCCTTCAAAACAGGAAAAAATAACATTAAAGATACATTTACAATATTTTGATTTAAAAAAGTCCCTGAAATATCTATCTTCATGTAACAGTTATATCAATGTACTGTCTCTTCTAACTCTTTCACATAGTAATTTTGCATCTCCAGCATAAAGACATCAGTTTACTTTCAAGAGGTTTTTGTGGTGGATCTACTGTTCTCTCCACAACACTCTTGAAAATGTTGCAGCAGTGTTCGGCGCTGCTTTTTGTTGCAAACTGTGCACTGCTTTACTGTTAAGGGAAGAAGAAAATAAGTAATTTGTTTGGTGGTGAATCATGAATCAGAAGTATTTTTAATGTTCATTTCCAGATATAAGGCTCACTTAAATGAATGAACTCTTCCTGAACGTGTTATGTCAGCGGGTGTGATATTCACACCAGCAGCCTATTTGTTCACAAGCTAGCATTTTATGGCTTGAAGGTACTGACTTCATTAAATGGCTTTCACAAGAGCACATTCTTACTTCATTGAGGGAAAGGTCACTAACCAACTCTGTGAGTTAAGTCCGAGTTTTCTCTGTGCTGCACTTTTCAGTTTGCAAGTTTCAATTATAAATACAGTCCCCAAAAACATGTTTTAGTACATTAAATGGTATACATTTTAGGCGATGAAAAAGATATTGCTATTTGGTTTGTGTATTCTTCAGTAAGTAAAAAAAGAGCCACAAATCTCTAACTCAGATTTGATTTAAATGACCCAAATAGCACATTTTGATTCTCCAAATGAGCTCCAACACCTTCAGAGGACCTTAAATTATTGAGGAGCCAAGAGATCCCAGGCACTCTTCATGAATTAAAAATTTAAAACCCTTGTTTAATCCAATGGCATGTTCATTAAAAACCTAAAACTGGGCATTTAGGAACTTTAGAAAATGTAACCTTTCAACAACATTCAATATTTAATGAGTGACGTTAAGCCTTTAATCCATTGGCTTTGTTCAATGAACTTGTTTGAAGTGGGTGAAAAAAGCAAAGCAAAGAAAAAACTAAAATATTTTTGCTACCCATTCAATGAACAAGCATATGGACTTACTAGATATGTATTTTATTTATTAACAAAGTCTGCTTTTGGTTTCTCTTCCTCCCTGTAATTAAATCCAGTCAGTGCAAGCAAATCCACAACAGATCACAACCCCTGACTTCCTTTACAGTCGTGGCCAAGTGTACAAGCACATTGGTGATGTTTGCAGTTTCTTTATTCAGTATGATTTAAATAATCAAGTCACACCTGAATATAGCCATTTAAGTTTTTGATCACTATTATCGAATTCTGTTATAAAGCATTACAGAGTCAGTTTTAGAGATAATTGCTCATTTGGAATGAAATGTTTTTTTAAGGTAAGATGGGGGTGAATTTTTGCAAGCAGATAACTGAGAATCTATATATTTCTGCACAGAATAGAAAATAAAATAAAATGGAGTTTGAAACTTGGCCGATACAGTGCAGGATGATTGTGTATAGTTACCCTCAGGTTACCTATAGTTAAATAATATGGCAAATCAATACCATGTCATCCGTATATTCCCATGAGCTATCTGTAATGTTAGATGTGTCATCTGTTTGTTTAATGTATTTTCTATTAACTGTAATTCATAATGTTGCAAGTTTATTAAGCGTAGTTGTGCTTTACAGTGTAACTCACTAATTATTCCTTTAATATAACTACTGAGTACTGGTTACTCATTATCTACTCTCCCCAAGTGCAACATGAAATTATTATTCATTCACTCATTCATCACAAATTAGTTATGTTAGTTGCTACATTAGTTAACATCATAGCAACATGTTGCTAAATGCACCTTGTTAGGTAAATAACTTTTTATTCCTTACTAGCTAAGAATCTGTTAAATGGCAAATGCAAAACAAATGAGTCAGGCTACTTAACTTGGTGAGTAGAAGTCCCTATGAGAGTTTATTTAAAGAACTTATAAGTAGAATCTCTAATAGCTGCAGTGTATTTTTTATACTACCCCTGGACGTGTGAAATATTCAAGTCATACACTTGGGAGCTTTAATAAATAGTCATAGTCATTGCTATTTCTCTTTCATAATCTTTTAAAATTAAAGTTGACTCTCAGACGGTTTGTTAAACATTTTGCATATAATAATGTGTAGATGTATCCTGCTTCCAGTATAAGCATCATCAGTTGTCTTTGTTGTCTCTCTCTTTCTTCGTTTAGGGATGGCCCAGATACTTCTAGTCCTCAGCTGGGAGTCTTCAGTGGCAACACAGCATTAGAGTCGGCCTACAGTACCAGCCTGAAGGTCCTGATCCGCTTTCACTCTGACTTTTCAACTGGAGGGTTCTTCATTCTCAACTTTCATGGTACAGAAACATACTCCCACACATATTTGTTAGACACATATGAACACACAGGTATAGGGGCGGATGTACTAAGTATCAAGTTGTTTAAGTGCCAAAACTTGGTACTGGGACTTAATGCACAAGAGTTTTTGTTAATATAATATTGTAAAATTTCTACATGCCATTTGTGTTTACCAATACCAAAGTAATTTCCTCAATCAAAGAAAATTATGTTTGCTTCAATATGCAGGTAGAGAATTAGAAAAAAATTGGTTTAAAATTAAATAATGAATGATTCTCTTGTTATTTTTTGCTTATGTTTGTTATTCAATTAAGCCATTTGAGTTTGTGAATTCACTTTGAAAGTTGTTCTAAAGTTCTTGCAGAGTTTGACACTGTTGTGAATTCAATCATTTAGCGTTTCTTTGAACCTACAAGGCCAACCCAACAGACTCAGCACCATATATGAGAGTTTCTCCTCATTTTGTCTTCAGTTTATACTGAACTTATTATTATTTTATTCTTTATTTTTTGACTGCCAGGGAAATGCACTCTATCCTGTCTTTTACATTTTCAGCTGTCAGACTAGCATGTGCGCTGGTGAATCATGCTGCCCAGAGACCAGACACATCCTAGATTTGTAATGCGCTCTTCTTGCTAGATAATAATTGCATGTCAATTTACGGTACCTGCAAGGTCTCCATCTAGATTTAGTATGTGAAAGACATGAACATGCACATTACATACAATATTTCAAGCCCTAGTTAAGGTTCAGTGAACAGTGGCCTACCTTTACAGTACGTGGCAGCTGGGACATTCTGAGGCACATTTAGCTCTTGTCAAAGTCATACCCTCTATAACACCATGATACAAGCATGGCTGCCCATAAAGACAAGCCTGGATATTTTAAATAATAAAATAATAAAGATCAGTCACATTCACTGTCCCATTCTCCACATGGATGCTCTTTCCAAAGAGGCTACTGCTTTTAACGATATCCGTAAACTCCTTTGCAGCAACAGAATGAAGAACAGTGAGGCAGCATCTTTGTTTTTCTGGTTTGCATTTACTTGTTAATGCACATTGATTTAACCATCAAATTAGTAGAAGACACTCATATTTTTTTTGTTATAACAATTACACACAAATCCCGCCTATTGTTTTTTATAAGGTGCCTTAGTAACATTTTTTTGCACCTCTCGCCAGCCTACCGTCTGAAGAAATGCCCTCCTCCCCCTGTCGTGGAGAATGCAGAGGTGATCTATGAAGATGAAGACTTCCAGATAGGTAATAATCCTGATTAATAATAGTATGACCCTTTGATATAGTAAAACATTGGTTGACAAGGTCCAAGGTGAAAGAAACATTTTGCAAATTCAAGCACATTTTTCAATGACATTGTTTTTTTACGTTCTTCAAAATTAGGAAGTATTTTCAACCTTATGTAACTTGGTACATCTTAAGATCACAATGACTCTTACCTGACAGCACTGACAAACTACCTGATCAGGCTTGTAGCAGGTCATTATTCTGCTGATTGTAAATTACTCCACTAATGGGCCACATTTATCTAAATATTGCAGGCTAATGTTAGTCTGTCACTGTTAATTTTATTTTGCTTGCCACTGGGTGTGCATGTGTGTCTGTGACACAGACAGAATCAAAAGAGAAATAGACTCACAAAAGAAATATTTTATGCAAAAGTATTTAAATTTTTTTTGTGTAATCACTTAAAGGTTCTATGTGTAACTTTTTACATGTATTAATCACTTTGTATTACCAATGTGTGAATGGATTGTAACCCATGATGACCAATGACCAGCACCCACCATTTAACGTTAGTCAAACTATAAAAACCGTGTAACTTTACTCACTTCATCTATCAACTCGATGCCGCGCAGTCACGTTCAGTCTCGTGTGTGTGGCAGTATGAGGCGGCCATTATTGTGTCTTGTTTGGTAGCAAGCTAGTCTTCAATACATGAAAATGCCATCTTGGTTTCTTTCACCTTTTTCTTTCGCGTGTGCAAAGAGACTTCATTATCAGTACCAGGTTTTTTAAAAGGTTATGTGCCCCACCATGTGTGGTCACTAAATAGCATTATAGCATAAACTAACTGCATATAAAACCACAAAGTCTTGTTTTCTGTTGCATGAAGCCAGGCTAAGATTGGACCAGCCTCTTTCTAACTAACGTACTGTGTTGAATTGTGACGCCAAATATGTTCTCCCAAGCTTTTCAAAAACATCCATTTTAGGAGGAATAAACGCTTGTCAAGTTCTCCATTTTCCCTCAGCTCCGTGTTATGTGAGTTGCTCAAAGCATCTTACTCTTAGGTTTGGTGACCTTTTAGATCAACAGGAGCTGTAATTTTGAAAAAAAAGCAGACATTTCATAAACCCCGGCTCAGCAAGATCAATTTATCCTCACAGTAATATGCAGAGCCTAGTCGCTTCAAGCAAAGCATATAATCATTTCTGTGCAGAAAACCTACGTTTTGAAATGTCAACGTTTTATGAATTCAGAAAAGTTTGTTGATTTTTGAATGAATTGTTGATTTTGTGGATTTTTTGTTTTTTACCTTTTAAAGTCACATTTATAGTGCCTTAGTTAAATTCTAGGGTCAAGAAATACTTAAGTATATATATATTGATATTGAAAAATTGTCGTTTGATATAATGTTCCTAACAGGATACAGACAAAAACAAGGGTGATCCAGAGAGTGATAGTCCCACTCCAAAGATTTGATTTATAAAACTCAAATTGTTGCCACCTGCACTACACCACAGCAGCACCAGGTCTGTACCTGTTCACAGCAAGGGCGAAGACATTTTCTGTGACATCTTTCTGTGACATTTCTGTAAAGACCAAAGGGAGCTAGTTTGGGGTAATCATACATAAAAATCTCACAAACCCACAGAACATTGGAGTGCATGTCCTGTGAATTTTAACATTCACAAAACATGGCAGAACAGAGTACCTCAAAGACATCAATACCTTTGTTGTCGGCCAGTCTAATAGCCAATTATACAACTTTGAACAAGCTCAAAGAAAGGTTGAATGTTCTTTTTGTTCTATTCAACTATTTTAAACTCCATGCACCATGCTGAGGGCTTGTGCACTGTACAATATGCCTCCTAGGCAAAGTTGGAAGCATGCATTACATCTCCCTGACAGGTGGTAGATCTCCACCCCTTTGAACATGGCAAGCTTGTCAAACTATGCCTCTCAAAATGGAGCAACAGAACAAACATGTTAACTATTTTGGAGCTCTCTACTTACAAAATAAACACATTAAACCTTTCAAGTCAAGATTCTTTCAAGTCTTCCTTACAATACTCACATTACACTGAGAGAGTTTTTGGTTGCTGTAATTGTTCCTCCTGTCCGTACAAGTTGTAAAGAGATGCCCTCCTAGCACAAATCAAATGCAGTCACTAGGGAAAAAATCCACAGTCTTCGATTCATGCGACAATGTGCTCTAAAGTTCAGGCAAAGACCCTTTTTAGTACAAAATATCCCGAAAAAATCTGCAACCGTTCAATATGATTTTCCCAGGGATTTGTATTTGTACAGTCATCAAGACTCAACTCTGCAGAAACACGTTAAATATATCTTAAATCTGTGATGTCTTAATAAAGGTTTTATTATTTTCCTGTGTTAGGGGATATTGTGAAGTACCGCTGTTTACCTGGATACACACTGGTCGGAAAGGCGGAGCTAATGTGTAAACTCAATTCCCATTTGCTTTTTGAAGCCCCATCCCCAACATGTCAAGGTAAGGCAATACTTAGTCTGACACAATATACACAATATACTGTGTACAGTATGTGCATGTCTATGTGAAAATCAAATGGTGACGCTTTCTTAAAATGGTTTGAAGCTGTAGTTAACTTAGGCTGTGTTGTTTAAAGTATACCTTGACTCAAAGGAGACCGATTGATAGAGAGAAAAGTCTTAATCAATACCACAGAGGATGCAATATCTTGACATTTCATTTGACTCAAACCCCAGAATTGCCTTTTTCCTACACTTTCAAATGATGCAACTCAAGGCATTTTTAGTTAGATCCTCCGTGCCTGGTAAAGACCAACAACTTTCCAGGCCCCCAATTTTATTGATAAAGCTCTCTCCAGAGCTACAGGAGATATCATACAGTTGTTTACACAGGCTGAATGGTACACCACATGAATAGTAAGCTGATATTCATATGTAAAATTGGTGGAGGACCTCTTTACGCCTTTTAGCACCCGTTGTTCTGTAGCGTTTATTGTAATTTATGGTTATTTATTTATGAAAAACATAAATATGTGTTTTTAACAAATGGTGCAACGCTCATTCCTCACCTATATGGAATGCAATTATTTTTAATGTTATCAATTACGTCTGCACTTCCTGCTATGACATGCCCAAATTTCTGGTGTAAGAAAGGTCTATTAGGAAGCTTGAGGAAAGTCAATACACCAAAAAACATCTTACACTATTTGAAACATTGAAAAATTATAAATGCTGTGAGCTGTTAAAGTTCAAGTTTTCAAAGCTTCTTGTTTTATGACAAATTAAGTAGCAGAAATCCATTTAGAATCATTTCACCCCATTGGCACAGGGTTAGAGTTAAAATGTTCAAAAATCAAAACTTCTGGAGGCCAATTCCACTTTGTAATTTCCTTATATAGTTATTAAAAGTTATTAATTATGTTTATTCAGTAGTACAGCAGCCCATTGTGGCGGACGTGATTTTTGATTTTAAGACAAAGGGAGACCTCAGGAAGGAGGCACTTCAGTTAGCAGCATTAATACATCATCACTCACGGCTAATAAACGGGCCCGTTTTAAAGGCAGAGAACATGGCCATGTGACCTTCACACGTTTTGTGAGCCCCAACATGACCCTTAAACATCTAGCTGAAGCAGTTGCAAATGCAAGCAAGTTGTATGAAACATAAATGTCCATAGGTGCTCTTTTTGCATGTGGGTCGGAAGAACGACAGATAATGGAAGTGGGTGGGTGAGCAAGAAAAAAAACAGAAAAGTTTTCACTATTTTGATCAATCTGATTGGCTTTTGTCTATTACCCATCCAGCCCAATGTCCAGCCAATGAAGAGCGGTCGTCTTCATCAGGGGTGATACTAAGCCCTGGGTTTCCTAGCAACTACCCCAACAGCCAGACATGCTCCTGGTTAATACATATGGTTCCAGGTACAGTGTGTGTCGAGGGGGTGCAACCAGTATATGCAGGGTTATGTGTGAGGGAGAAAAATAATTATGTGTGTGCACATTTGTATTTGCAAGTGTGTGTTTGTGTGTGTGTGTTTTACTGTATAGTGTGTCTGCATGTTCCATCGATTGTATCTATAGTGTATTTAAGTGCTGATATACTGTATGTAAAATACATATATGTATGTGCATCTGCTCTTTGAGCATAAATATGCGTTAAGGTTTGTGTGTATGTGCGTGTGTGTTTGTGGTATACTCTATTATTGCTTATTTTTTGGATGTGGTTGTAAATAATTTTGTCTTGTTTCCTAGGTTACACCATCAATATCTATGTAGAGATGTTTCACAGCGAGAAACAGTTTGATGAACTGGAGATTTTCGATGGTATACTAAGCTTTTCCTCTGTATTTTTGCTTTACCTACACCTAGACACATTCACATTCATACTCACACACAGCTTTAATTCATGTTTGTTTATGAAAAGTAGCACAACAGTTTATAGTGACTTTAGATGCCTTTGACGAGGAGTTTCTGATTCATTGCAGCATTGTTGAAAGAAACAAAATGTCATTTGGTGTCCAGATTACACTTTATTCTGTTTGTAAATGTTTGTTTAGACCATTTACATAAAAGATTTAAAGAAATTGTACATTTATATATGTATAAAGTCGTTTTAGAAGTTCGTAGTTGCTTGGTGCGTCTTTCTGAAAAGACCAAACTGACATAGGGCTGCAACTACAACACACATTAGTACAAGTGGAGGGTTGTGGTTTATAAACCTGAAATGGAGCTAAACAATGTGTATCTTGACTTGACTTGACCAAACCTATTATGCTCGATGTCTCACAAAAAGTAAAACATATTCTGACTCCAGCATATTGTTTATCTCCATCTCAGGTTAGGCTAATATTAATCCAGGAGACAGCAAGATTATTGGAATTTCGGAATTCACTTATACACACATATGACAATAGTAATATTTAATCTAATTTTTTTCCTTTGATGGACTGCCTTCCCCCCAACACTAAACAAAATGACATATTCTATATGCATGCATATACATGAGAACATAAAAACATACAGTATACTGTACACACAGCAATTCTTTAGTCTCATTCTTGTGTTTCTCTAGGATCCTCCGGACAGAGCCCTTTGCTTGTCGCTCTAAGTGGTAACCACTCATCTCAGCTGAACTTCACGTCTAAAACAAACCAGCTCTATCTACGATGGTCCACTGACCATGCAACCAACAAGAGAGGATTCAAGATACGATACACAGGTGCATACAATAACTTTAATTTTTCTATCATTCTCTTTGTTTGTTACTCTGTTTATAATCAGCCAGTTTGATAATAGTATCAGCAAAATCAAACACCAGCTATCTCTTTATCTATCTGTGAGCTTCAAGATATGATATTGTCCATACGTCTGTTTACTGGTCAGTCTGATTCTTTCTCTGTTCAATTATATTTACAAAATGTTCAGTTTAAATTAAAATGAAATGTGACTACGTAGGAATGACAATGTGAGTTTTATCAGGCATCTCTGCCTTCAATCAGGAAAATCCTCGACTAATGTTGGCTGAAGTGATTTGTCTCTACTAGCATGAATAACCAACCCTAACACCTTTCTTACCATGAAAATTAATTGAAGCATCAAGGATGTAGGTATCTGAGCCATGATCATTTAGAAAACCCTTCTAAGAACTTCTACTTTTTATTGCATCTGTATAATTACTGTAATAGCAAAAGAAAATTTGTAAATCCAATCTCTTAATTTGACAATGTGTTTCACATTGAGTGTCTTATCTCAGCCTTTTTTTTGCCAGCACTGTGGCGTTCTGACCACTAGCTTTGTTCGTTCTGGGTTGTAAGGTTTTTCAGCGGCCCCTTAATCATGGGTTTTAACTTGTGAAGACTTTGTTGAAGATGACCACCAATCTCAGTCATAGAAAATACAATTTACAGTGACACTGATCCTGTTTGGGCTTGAGAGGAGTGAGTCACAAGGTCATTCTCCTGGCTCTCTATACTGAAAAAAATGTATGATATATTTTGGTTTGTGGGTTATATCAGCACAATGGCCTCACAAATAGTATTCTCTTCTCCCCATGGTGTTGTATTGCCCTGACAACAGCAGCTCTATAGAGAACAGACATAGTAGAGATTTTTCACTTACTATACACTATTAATGCTCCGATGTGCTCCCTGACATGCATAGTGAAGCACATCAAACATATAGTACTTCTACAGTGCTTATAACATGGACCTCCTTGAAAGGCTGCTTGAGGTTCAAGACGTGCTTTTAAGGTTAAAGTAACAAATAAGGTTAGCGGGTAGGGAATGTATTTTGTCTATGAGGGTCCTTGCAAGTATAGTATGAATTTGTGTATGTATGACTGTGTTTGTATGTGTGAGTGTGTGTTTGTGTGTGCGTGTGTGTTGCCTACGGCATGGGCTGTAAATAAGTTTTTTAAGTTGGTATCAGCAATGGTAGTATCAATAATATTAATCTCAGCATATTTTGACAGCATTTAGTATGTGAGAACAAAGAGAAAGACAAAAGCACAATTGATTTTCTTGCTGCATTTTCCAGTTTAGCGCTTGACATGTGATTTCACATCACAGGAAAGAAACAACTTCAGCACATATCTGATTATGCTGTCTACATAGGTACAATTAGAACACTCACAATATATAGTTTGACCAAAATTTCTCTAAAACACTTCCCTCTTAAACATTTTCCCACTGGGATTAATAAAGTACTGCATCCATCTATCTCTCTATCGTACCAGGGTTAAATATAAGTGTGAAGTATTGTGTGATTTTTCTATGTGTAAGAATTCACATTTCAATGTTTCCTGCTGACTAGAAGGGAAGTAATTTCAACCCTGACAGTCCCAATAAAAAGTCCAGTGCAATTCAGTAAACAACAACTGATTCTTTTGATATGGAAGAGTTCATATCCCTTTATTAGAATATCAGGAGTAAGGAATTGAAGGACTGGGCCTTCTCCTGACTGAATATTTCTGCGACCACTGAATGGTCATGTTAGAGAGAAGTGTTATGATAAGATATAAAATTAGTGGCGGGGAGAGGGAGACATAAGATACTTCTTTTAAAAAGAAGGTTTATATATGAAAATAAAAATAAAAATTGCAGAGTGACTCTGTTGTCTCACTGGGCTGGGAAAGTCATTCCACTGATGTGAAGCCAAAAGGGAGAAGAGCCAAGACCAGGTGGAGCAATGACCACATCGGACAGAGAAGGGAGAGCCAAGTGGCCTTTGTGGCGTGTTCTGCCGGATGTTTAAATTGTTCTCCATGCTCTAGCAGTTATGCTTTTATACTCAGTTCCAGGAAGACAAAAACATTACTTGGAAAGGTTTCAGAATAGGTACTTTGAGTTTGAGGGCATTCTGTATGTGTTTATAACTTGTTCACAGGTGTGTGAATTGTTATACACTGTTATACATTGTTAACTTTATTTTACTAAACAGAAAATAAAAATGGTAGGCAGACAATGGTAAAACAATTTAAAAGCAGCTTAAAGTTTAAGTTATGCAACATTGGGAAGAAAATATAGAAGCAAAAGGAACTACATATGAGGATATAAAATAGTTTAAATAATTAATAATCAATTAAATAATATCATAGATAATAATAATAATAATAGATTTTAAACCTGTAAAAGCACACTTATAAAAATATGTTTTTAAGAGGGAATTAAAGAGGATAAGGAGCTCGCCAGTCTGATATCCTCAGGGAGGTTGTTCCCGAGAGCAGGGGGCCCTAACAGAAAAGGCCCGGTCACCCTTTGATCTTCAGCAGAGTTTGTGGAGTGGCCTCGGCTGAAGACCTCAGGTCACGATTGGGCATGTATGGTGTCAGAAGATCTGAGATGTACTTGGGTGCGAGTCCAGAGCAGGCCTTAAAAGATATCAATAATATCTTAAAATAAATTCTAAAATTTGCCAAGAGCCAATGAAGAGAAGCTAAAAGAGGAGTAATGTGCTATCCTTGTTTGGTTTTGGTGAGGAGTCTGGCTGGTGCATTGTGAGATGAGCTGTAATTTATGTAAACTCTGTTGGCTCAGACATGTGTAGAAAGTGTTACAATAGTCCAAACAAGAGTAAATGAAAGCATGTATGACAGTCCGATTGATTTCTAGTTGTTAACATTGAACTGATCTTGGAGAGTTGACTGTTTGGGGACATACATAATACTTGATAAGTCTTTTACCCACAAATCCTGGTAATGAGAGCATTAGTGCTGTAATGTTTCCAGACTCACCTCTTTCATTAAAAAAAAAACCCATGGAGCCAACCTTCAGCTGTCTCTCCTGCTCATTATTTTCAGCATAGAAAATGAATTAGATCAGACTGGTAATTGGTAGAGTTCCCCGTGAACTGAGGACACAGAGAAACACTTTTTATTTAATCTTTCCTCCTCTGTCTCTCCAGCTGCCTACTGTAGCATCAATGATCCTCCAGTGAATGGGGGTGTGGTCAACCGAACCAAACTCCGTCCAGGTAGCAGACTTCAGTTTTATTGTAACCGTGGTTACCGCCTGATAGGCTCAAGCAATGCCACCTGCAGGCTCCACTCCAATGGGCTGTTCCAGTGGGATGCACCACCACCTTTCTGTCAAGGTAAAACTTTAAACACATCGTTCATCATCTAAGTGATGAGGGAAAAAGTTGACAAGCATTAAACATGCAGTTTGAGAAGGAATCCCCTTAAACACTTCTCCCTTTGTGATGCGGCAGCTGTCTCATGTGGAATCCCTCAGTCGCCGGGCAACGGCAGCTTCGATGCTAACCAGTACACTGTTGGTAGCCAAGTCACCTACCATTGTAACCATGGTTACCACATTGACCCTGGTGTTCCAATGACGCCAGTGTGTTTGGAGGATGGCAGCTGGAGTAATGCTGCCTCACCCCCCAGATGTCTACGTAAGCATTTTTTTAACTAAGGGGCACTCAAGGGTATGAGTTGACAAAAAGAAAAAAGAAACCTTAACTCAAGGTCCACTTACTGGCTATTTCTGGAGCTTTTCACTGCATGTTGCAGTGTTCCTCAGTGAATGGAGGGAGATGGTCAGTTTTCATGCTTGCCATGTTGTCTCCATGACAATTCTGCAAACTTAATTTGCACTTAAATTGGCTGAGGATGACCATGAGAAGCAGTTGAAAGCTCTGGAAAAGCTAGTAAGTGGATCTCGAGCTACTGTTCCCCCCAAAACTTTGATAACTTTAATAACTTTTATTTTCATTCCTGTATTTGTACAATGTTTCTCTGTGCAGGAGTGGGATATGAAAAACAAAAACGAAATAAAAGTTGGTGTAGAGAAAAAGAAAAAAAATTGTGAAGTAACCATAAGTAAAAAAAAAAAATTAAATACTTAATATGGATGTCATTCATAGGCCTGTCGCTCTAGAATTAGCAGAAAATGTATATCACCAATTAATTTCTGAATTGTATGTAAACTGAAAGCATATGGCAGTAAATAGCTAATGGTTTAAGGACACAAATGAAGCTTTAAAACCTTAATTGATTGTTTTATTTAATTGTATGTTGATTACATTTTATCTTCCAGCGATCCACTGCCCCAGCGTTGAGGGAACCTTGTCAGATCACATGACGTACCGCCTGCTCTCTGGGAGGTTGGGAGAGTTTGGTTGTATGGTGATGCTGGAATGCTCAACAGGGTACTATTTGGGCGTGGGGCATCGGACTCTTCGCTGCCTTGCCAATGGGACCTGGGAAGGGTCAGATGACCCAGCTACATGCAAGAGTAAGTATTAATACAAACATGGACACTATCATGACTATCCTCTGCAAAAGAAATCACAGCTGCTATCATCTGACCCCGTCCCCTCTGAGCAAGTTAATAAAACCCCACTATGATATTGTGTTTTGTGTGATTGTTCGCCTCCCTCGGCACTCGGAATGACATATAACTTTATTTATGAGTCTGCACAGATTTATAGCCACATCTAGGGGTTTATTATAAGATATTCCTTTTAAACTGAGATTATACACATACACGCATATATTCATATACATGTAATGCTTCACTCTCCTTTGTACTCTACCCTGCACAGATAACTTTTAACTTCTTATATGATATGAACTGATATGAATGGGGAAGAGAACTCCTATAAACCAAGGGACCAAAAAGAAGCCCCATACACTCACACACACACACACCTGCATGAGAAGGGAACATATGCACACAAAAAGACTATCAAAAGAATAAAACTGCATTGCAGTTGCTGTCGCAACCTGTCATGAATGACTTATCAAAATAGCATACCCACCCTGGTACAAGCAAAACAGCTGGAAAAGTCAGAGAAAGTTATTCCTCTGATAGATTTAGCTTCTTGTGCCAAGAAAGCGTGTGCTTTTCAATTGGTTTGAGTGGAAGCATGGCCGTGTATAATACTGGCTGCCACAGGTCTAGTAGGTTTGACAGTAGAGAGGAACATCTTCAGGGGGAGCTACTTGATCTATTCACCTTACTACTTCTTAAACAAGTTAACAGGGGTATCTTTACCACTGCACATTGTCTTGGGACTGTATTTCATATGTGGGCAATAATGGAAGATTGGTTTTTCAAATAGAGTGTTACTATGCAATGTGCCTTTGGTGCTTATTTCATAAAGGGAAGTTGTAAGAGAGCATTGTGACTTTGAAAACTTTCCAATAGGCTACAGAATTTCTTAGCATTGCATAATATATGACATGTCATTGAAAAAGTGAGATGTCTACACTTGTAGAGTTTAAAAAATGATTAAAAATTGTAATCTATCTTACGTGAAACTAGTGGTTTTTATACTAAAGATGGTTTTCATTTTTTTCATGATCCAGTATTTGAGCTGTAGCAGCTCTGAGGGATTTGGCAATGTAACAGAAGTGTCTATTCTTCAAGTTGGCCAGTGGTTTGAAAACAGTGTCTCCAAGGATATTAAGGAAAACAAGATCTTAAATCTTCTGACCTAAATCTAATTCTGCCAGGTATTGTATTGCAAAACTGAATTTACAATGTATAATTTTCGGGATGACAGTCTATGAAGACTTGGCAACATAACCCACTCCATATCCAGAATTTTGAACATTTTGGTAATGTTATTTAATATTTAATTTCTGGTGTCTTTCTGTAATGTAACAATCATATCATATTTATTTTATTATTTAGTCATCTCGTGTGGTGAGCTTCCTTCACCACCCTTTGGGACCAAACTGGGGACGTTGACCACATTCGGAGCAACTGCCATCTTTATGTGTAACCATGGTTACACGCTGGTGGGATCACATGTCAGAGAGTGCGGCGCTAACGGGCTGTGGAGTGGTACAGAGACCAGGTGTCTAGGTAAGGTCCATTAAATGTGATAGGATGTACTTTGTGTTGCGGTCTGTCCAAGGCCATTTTAGGATAAAAATGAACCATCTGATCAATAATAGTAATAAAGTACATTCAATTTCTGTATAAAAGGGTTAAAGGGTTAGGGTTAGTACTTCATATAAACAGTCAAGACTGCCTGAGATGAAATCCTATATAATCTAGCACCAAATACTCTGAATGTGTTACAGTGTGATGCCAATGTAATGGCGAGTATGTACAAAATATAAAAAGACATATAATGTGCTGAAAAATCTTTTTAAACTCTATTTATTTGCTGTAAGTAGCAGTATCACTATATCTTGCGCAACTTGTGTGGAGAGGGCTCAGCTATTCATAGGACTTGCATCAAGGACTAAAATATTATTAAAGAGAGTAAAGTAAAGAGATTTAAGAGGAAATGTGTGAATATATAAATGTTATACTTAACCTTTATTAATACATGGAGTTGCTACAGGTTTCTAGGTAAGGTCCATGGAAATTAGACCAGCAATAAGTAAGATAAACTGTGCACATGCCTCAGTAACTCAAATGATCTACTACTGAGACATTTTATTACTTAATACATTAAGGGCTTGATTTAGACCTTCAGTAAGCACTGACCAGAGAAGATTAATCCTGATTTTACATGCACACTCTACTCGAGTGATTCAGCCTTGGAGTTGCATGCGTGCATAAGAAGCTTCAAGCAGGATGCAAATTTTATGTGATGAATGTGTAAATCAAGGCGTGTCCACGTTCACATTTGTATTCTGAGATTCTGATGCTAACAAGGGTAGGCAAAATATACCTAAAGTTGATGAAGAGGTTAAATTTGAAGTCACTAAATCACATTTAAACACTGCTACAAATGTGTTTTTTATGTGGTGCTAGGTAGCTGTACTTCATTTGTCTACACAGACTGTATGTGCGCTGTTCAGGTTTGGGATTGAAAAATTATACATCAGAATGCTGTTGATTACAGGTGATAAAATCTTCTGATCTTCATTCAACCTAAAGTGGCCAACCGTGATTGTGTGGTTGTAATTAAGCTATGTGAAGTCTGTGTGTTCTTTCAAGCAAACTTTTAAATACTATATGTCTATATGTTGATATACATATTTATATATGTTTAAGCCTCCTATTAGTCTTATGCTAACATAAAAAAAACAGAGAAAAAAATATTATACGGTATTATATATTATTTTCACGCTGGACCACTTGTCAATGTCCATGTCCTTTTATTTATATATATATATATATATATATATATATATATATATATATATATATATATATATATATATATATATACACCCAAAATCTGATTTCATGGAATTTTGTTTAAACTTTATTGAAAAAAATGCATCTCTTTAAAGTAAGCAAAACATTTGTTCTATAATTTACAATTTACATTTCAGTGTGTGATGTTTTACACATTCCTCTATGTATTCAGGAGGCACAATTATTGACGACACAATAAATCACAATGTGCTTCAGAAGAACCCTCAAACTTGTTTACTGCTTTTAACAGTTTTGGTTTTCATGCTTTAGTGTCCTAGTGATTTTGGATATCTTGGAAAAGGATTGTGAGTAGAATGTGTTTAGAAAAGTGGTTGAAATATCTACATTACATCAACAGTAATTGCCAATGAGTTTTGCGAAATAATCAATGTTCTAGATGCCTGTTTTTACAGCATTAATCTTTTGAGAAGGAGTATTAAATTATTTGATAAAAAATGTATTAACTGTCAAATACATCAAAAAGTACTGGGCCTCAGTCATTGACTTTTTGAGGCACAGAAACATGAAGTGAAGGATTTGACTGTGAAACACGGGTGATTGGTCTCTTAATAGTTGAAATATTATTGAATACAATTCAATAATTCTCCACACCTAAGATCTCAAGATGTGTCCTGCAATTTATGTGCTCAAGTTTTGAGAATCATGAAAGGATGTGCTACTTCAAGGCCATTTAAAAAAATGCAGTGAAATCGTTTAAATGTGCTGATTTCATCAGACCTTTAGTGCGTCTGTAATTGCTGCATGGTAAGGACCGCACTCACAGGGCTGCACTGTCTTTGAACATTGATTTGTAGATGCACTGATGACGTCACTCCCCCATTCAGAAGTTTAAGTACTGAGACAGCTCCAGTACATCATTTGGCAGTCTAACTGCTGGGACATAAGCTTAAGTAGGTGTTTTAAGGTCCTACCTGCAGGAACATTGAACTAGCACTGATGACTTTAATGCCTAATATAGGGAAAGTGAGTTAAGGTTGTTTTTGTCATTATACTGCACTAATCTCTATCATTTTGTCTCTTCTAGCTGGTCACTGTGACTCTCCTGATCCTATAGTCAATGGCCACATTAGTGGAGATGGCTCTAGTTACCGTGACACAGTGGTGTACCAGTGCATGTTAGGATATCGACTAATCGGCACATCAGTTAGAATCTGTCAGCAAGACCATCGGTGGTCTGGAACAACACCTGTCTGCGTCCGTAAGTTTTTTATGATACCAAAACCATTGTAGTTAATCTGTATTGTATGATGATTTATTGCTCTTCCATTTATTGTGAAAAGCTAAAAAGATTTTTCTATATAAAATACATCCATTAAACACAAAGGTCTTAAAGGAAATCACACATTTTAAGCCTTTTGGGCTTTAATATATTCTTTTAATGACTACCTCTGCAGCATCTACATGTTCCAACAAAAAGTTGAAAACATCACAAAGTATCAAGTGGAAAATACCAAAATGCTGCACATAATACTTTTTCCACACCTCCAATTTCACATCATACTTCTCTTTATTCCCTCAGCTATCACTTGTGGTCACCCCGGTAACCCAGCCAACGGGCGGACCAATGGCAGCGAGTTCAACCTCAATGATGTTGTCAACTTCACCTGTAACAGAGGTTACGTCCTCAGTGGAAATGCTCGTGCTCAGTGCCGACTCAACGGACAGTGGAGCAGCCCCCTACCTGTCTGCAAAGGTCACAAACACATATATTAAAACAGAGTTACAGACTTAGTTACAGAGTTATATGTACATCCCTGTAAATGCATTCATTATGACCAAATCGAATGATGACCAAAATGACAAAAGTTAGACCCAAGCTGTACAAAAAGCTGGACTTTCCTTTAAATTTTAGATGGTCAGCATGTATTTAATGTTTGTTGGCCCGATTTTGCTTTTAGCTACAGTATGTCAACTGGAACACGTTTGGCCGAATCTGCTGCCAGCAGACTGTAAAATTGAGAACTGGATAATTGTAGCGTAAACACACACTTACCGTTGAACTGTATTCAGCCACAATCAGTGTGTTGTGTCTCTAAACAGACTAACAAATTCATACAACCACACACACACAGCTGGGTGCATGTCCAGAGATATGTTCTTCTCTGCTAACCATGCGTGGTCGTTACACTACAAGCCTGCACAGACCTCCAGTAGTGTAACAGTTATGATATACTAAAACAGACACTCACAGCCATTCTGCACAGTCATGAGAACAGATCAATACAATGTAGTTGCTCACATGGGTTTTCCATTTAAGGGATTCATCCTCGCTTGCTTGCTTTTGCCTTCACTTTTTCTGTCTTATCCCTCTCTCCCTCTCTTTCCCTCCCAGCAGCAGCTGTCAGTTATGAGACTGAAACTTTCTTTGTTCCCATAGGGTGCCAGACACACACACACACACACACACACACACACACTACGCGCGCACACACACACACACATATCTTTGCACCCCATGGACTTCACTTTGAGTGAATGTCAGTCTCCCCTGTGACATGTGGAAAATAAAACTCCAACCGTATTGGACTGGAATCCACCCAAAGAGCAGAGCAGAGTAGAAAGGACAAGAGGATAGAAAAACAAAACAAGGAGAAACTCCATAAAAAAGAGTAGAGTATGACAAAAGAGCAGTTTACAGAAGACCAGAAGAGAACAAGTAGGACAATCTGAATTTGTAACACTGTGATTCAGGGTTTAGTACCCTGAAAGTACCAAACACTGTCCTGTTTTCTGGTGGTTGTTCTGTAAAGGTTCAGTTCCATTATATTGAGTCAGTTGATCTTGATTTGATTTAGTTTTTGACTCACAACAACTGTGTCTGAAATCACTCCCTATTTATATAGTGTGCTATATTTACTGTCCACAATTTCATTTAAGGGCCCAAAAGTGTGAAATGTATGGGCATTATATATATGGTGCACTATATAGTGCCCTAAAAAAATTCCCACAGCATATCCACTTCTTTCTGCCAACAGTCCCATAGTGCATTGCATTTTACAGAATGTCCAAAATCTCAATTTACTGCTCACTTCAAAGTAAAGTGTTAAATGTCTATTAAATAGGGAGTAGTAAATGACTGAGTAATTTCGGACACAGCTAATGTTATTTAAGCTGTTATGGCCATCCAAATAATAGCTATTCCAAATTAAGGTTTGGAAGTGCTTTGACTCTTCGCTTCTCTTCGCTTCTATATTGTAGTATTAACAGTAGTATTTGAATACTTGTCTTAGTATAGTCCATATCCATCTATATTGATGTGACTCATTTGGACCTAAACAGAGTGAAGAAGCGTTCATATCTATAAGAGCTATTAAAATAGGATCTAAAAGTGTCTTTTGCTCTCTTCTGCAGTGGTGAACTGTTCCGACCCAGGCCATGTGGAGAATGGTGTGCGCCAGTCTGGCCTACGTTACCCAGAAGTCTTCAGCTATGGTGTAACTGTGGCAATCCACTGTAAACGAGGCTTCTACCTCCTGGGCTCCGCGCTACTCACATGCCAGCACGACGGACGATGGGACCGACCAATCCCTCACTGTCTAGGTATGGATCGACGGTAGTTTGAGAATTATTTGAATTGAAGACAATACAAGAATAGGAGACAGAATCAGAGACGGACCAAGCAATAGATTGACATCCATAGGCCCTAATGTAAATGTTTGTGAACAGGATACAACTTTTTGGAATTCTGCAAAGTTTGTCATGCTGAACACAAGTAGTCATACGCAGGTGAATTTCTATTTATTTTTCTTTATATTTGTCAGGAAAAGCCATTTGAGGAGTGAAATGGCTTGAAGAGCCACCGGGAGGAGGATGAGGAGCGAATGAGAAACTGAGAGAATAAGAGAGGGTTGAAGGGAGAAAATGGGATGGAAGTAATCATAAAATGAGGGTGGGAGTATGAAAGAAAGAGGCTTAAAGGTTTGAGCATGTTGGTGTGTGTATGTATGTGTGTATACAGAAAAAAAAAAGGTGAGTATGTGTCTCTTAGGGCAATAGGCATTCTTGTCAGAGTGCTACCATGGCTGATAGAAACATAGAGATTAAACTAGAGAGCGATAGAGAAAAGGAGGCTGTGAGAAACACAGAGTGGCGAAGAGGACCATGAAACAAGGACACAGAAACCGAGAGGTAGAGATGAGGAATCAGACAGAGAGAGGGTCAGACACTGTTGAGACGCTGGTGTCTGTGCATCGAGCATTACATTCGAGAAACAAGGTCTTATCTGAAAATTGGGGGGAGAGGGGTGATGACTGAGGAGCAAGGAGAGGATGGAGTAATATAATTTGGGGGTAAGGGGAGATATCAGAGGACCAGTCATTTGGCAGAAATAGAAAATCGAGAGCAGTTTCATATCTGTGTCCTCCAGAAACCTGTGCTCTGAAAAACGTCGATTTTTCCAAAATTGAAGAAAAAACTGGAAGATTTTTTTCCACTGATGTCCGTTGCTTTGACACTGTGGAACGATTTCTACTAGTTTCTACACAGTGGCGAGGGAGAAAGACTCTTCCTTTGTTTTCTAGCTAAAGGGAATTTAATTTGAGATGAGTTATTGGTTCTTTCTCTCTCAGGCAGTTCAATTAAACTCAATAAAAATAAGCTTTACTGGCATGATTGTGTACTGCCATACGATGTGAGTAAAGCAGTATGGGTTCTGTTTGTATGTATGGTTAAGGCGCATACGACATAACCGCAACTTCCTCGGTTTGATTCCAGCTGGGGACCTTGCATTTCATACCCATCTCTCTTTCCCCACATTAATTTACTATCTATTGCTACATCAAATAAAGGCAAAAATGGCACACAAAAAAGGGATAAAAAGAGATAAGCAAAGGAAACCTTCTGTGTGATATTCAAGCTGATAACAGATTTGTAAAATAACGTGTTGTAAATTATTATTTAGAAGACATTTCAAACTAAGACCAAAAAGACAAGATCAAAAAGAACACTTAATTTCCAACACTTAATGAATGTTCATCTGCTATCTGTGTAGTTTGGACAGTACATTACAAAAATCTGTTTCATCTTCATTGATGTAGTTCACAGACCCCTCTTTGTGTCTTAATTCCCTGTGCGTACTTTGACAGAAATACACACAAAAACAACAGATCCCACCTCCTCCCTTGCTGTCCCCCTCTCCCTTTAGCTGTCCCCTGCAATGACCCAGCTGCACCGTCTAACGCAGTTGTATCTGGAATCTATAGCTGGACACAATCACATACACACACACACTAACACCCTCTCTCACTCTATCTCTTTCAATCTGTCACTCTCTCTATAGCTATTTCCTGTGGTGACCCCGGAGTACCCCCTAATGCAGTAGTATCTGGAACCCACAGTTGGACGTACAGTTCAGTGCTGCAGTACTCCTGTCTGCCTGGAGGGGTGCTGGTGGGCAACGCTACTCGACACTGTCAGGAGGACGGCACATGGAGTGGAGCGCCACCATACTGCACTGGTAAAGGCACACTGGTCGATAAAGCAGCCTGCTTAGTGGTTTTCAGATGGTAGAATATCAGAGTGTAGTCAGATTGTCATGCAGAGGAGACTGCCAACAGGGAAATGTGTATCATGAAATTAGAAGAAATACTTTTTCTTTTGATGAAAGTGTTTGCAAAAAAGCTACTATACGTATATATATCCAGCCATGCAAACAATGCTAGAGTAAGCTTACCAGTAGATTATGCTATACATAGATGTGATACATAGATCAGGCCACATAAGTGCAAATAGAAACAACTAAAAACAACAATCAAAAATACGCACTTCTTAAAAGAAAAACTCTGATACTTCAGTGAACTGAAGAATGAAACCTGTTTAGTTAGTGAGCAAGAGATAAAACTTGTTCAGCTGTCAAAAAATAGTACCATCCCATCTGGTGGAACAAGACTGAGCCATATCACCCAGGTCAGTGTGAAAAGGTCTTCAGTTTGTTGTTGTTCCAGCAAAACATACTGCATGCTGTCACCTGTAGCCTACATTGTGCTTTATGACTTCATGGTAATATCTGGAACCGACAGGTAAAAATGATTGACAGTCAGGGTCACTGTATGTTTCACAATTCCCAATACATTTCAGTACTCACTTTCTCAACTGGATTTGCTTTTGGTTTTAGATCAGTTGGTAGGATGTACCGTGTTAATTACAATGGTAGGCTGTCAACTAAGCCACAACATACTACAGCACACAAAAAAAGTAATATCTTCTGTCCCACCTACATAAGACATAGGGAGGAAGCATTTTAGTATTTTTTAATCTTTTTAAACAACATTATACAAATATTCTGCAATTTGATGGCTACTACTTACTAGTACAACCTGAGCACCTGCTGTACTGGTATGTAAGTTGGCTTAAGCTGCACGTGTAAGAAACGGAAAGGAAGTTGAAGAGTCCTGGTTTACTACTCAGGTTATAAGTGCTGCTCTACAGTAAGCTTACGCAGATCCCACAACAGTACAACTGATTATTTCCAAACTCAGCATCAACCGTCTCAACAGCTGAAATGCACTAAGCTTACTCTGCTGGCCTCAAAACAGAACGCTCAGCAGGGCAGAATCCATCCTGCAGCTGAAGAACCTCATTGAGATGCAAGACGCATTTGGAGCTGTACCCTGTTAAACTCACAAATCCCTACCGATGGAATTTAAGCTGCTAAAATTGTCACACGCTCAGTGCTTTTAATGCTAGAACAATTTGGTATAGCCTAAATGCAAAGTACAGTTCTACAAAGTTTGCGTGTCTGGGTATGTGTTTGCACTGTATGTGTGTGTCACTGTAAAATGAAAGTCTGAGTAGGCAAAAACAGAGGTTATGAGATGACTAACATCACAAATGCTTTTTACTTGATGTTGTTGGCCTGAATGCACGCTTTTATTTTTAGCATAGTGGCCCCAGTGAGAGACAACCTCCTGTTTTACCATTTACTTACAAAAAATCACTAAAACCTATTAGGACACTAATGGACATCAGTCGAATGCAGCTGTTGTTTCACATGAACTGTATGGAGTGTATTTGGATTTTCATTACTTGTGGTTACGTGTGTTTCTATGTTTATGCCTCATCAGTTCAGCACTGTGTGGGGGTCCTTCAGGGTTGCTTTAGTGTTTTGCCTGTGTCTAGCTGTTGGTGTGTGTTTGGTACATTAACTTTATGTGTTGTTTCTCGCTATAGGTGTAAGTCCAGGAATCTGTGGAGACCCGGGGATCCCTCCCCACGGTGCCCGTCTGGGAGGGGAGGAATTTAAAACTAAGAACCTGCTGCGTTTCAGCTGCGAGGCGGGATATAGTCTGATTGGCTCAGCCGAGAGGACCTGCCTCCACAACGGCACCTGGAGTGGCACGCAGCCAGTCTGTCAAGGTGGGAACGCGTGACAATGACTTTGCTTGACTCACGTTGCTACATGACAGTTTTACTTTATTGAAAGATGGAACAAAAGTCATTAGACACCTGTACTGCAACACACACTTTAAACAGAAAACACATCCACTTTCTTTTTCATAGAGATAACATTTTAAAATTCACCTTTGCACTTGGTTGTGTAGTATTGAATATCAAAGCAGTGAATTTCCCCTCGATTCAAGATAAGGCTGTTGTGCGCAGCGTTCTATGCACCCTTTATTGGCCCTGTTTTATTTTAAGAGACTGCTGCTTGCTTTATATAAGGGGCTTGACGAAATAGCATATGCTCAACTTTCTGTTTAGAAAACATTGTACATTTTGATACCAAGTTACCCCTGTCTCATTTGAGGTTACCTTTGGGTCCCAACCCAGATTCTATAAAACATTGCTGTAAAAATAAACATTGTTGTAAACAACGCAGTGCAGATTTTGTATAAACCCACAGTGCATTTGTGGCATATGGACTTAATTATTCAGCATTTTATGTGGAAATAAATCAGCCTCCAAAGTTGAACAGCTTAGTCTCTTCTTTGGAGAACACAGTACCATCAGGCTACTTGGCATGCTAGTGACAGTAAGTAACTAATCCATTACCAAACATAGCTTAAAGCACATTGTCTTCTGTACACTATATATATTGTGTAAGTGAAGCTAGCACATTGCTCATACATGCATGCATTGAGATGGATTTAATTCATAAAATGAAGGAGAAGTAAGTATATATGTATAATTAAATGTATTCTAAGTATAAGTTTAACTTAAGCTACAGTATGAATTGTCATTCTTCAGCTGATTTTTAACTTAGTCTCCGCAGTCTTCAATTCACACAACTGTCTTACAACACAAAAATAAACCTTTTTGCCATATGTGGTGATCAAATTCACAATTGTCATTTAACAGGAAAGAAACTCAAAGTTTACATAATATAAGAGCTTTATGAAAGTAGCTGTTTGTAGGAAAAATATGGAGATTCAAGTTTACGTGTGTGTGCATGTTTATATCTGTGTGGCCCAAATACAAAGGACTGAAGTGTGTCACTCCTAACTGACTGAGCTGGATCTTCCACAGCGCTGTGGTAATAAAGTGCATCCTATACAACAGCAGTTTTCAAAGACACTCTTTAAACCCATGGGGGTTTAGGGGAAATGAAAGTGGGTCCCCATAGTGTTGTAGAGGCACTGGCATCTTAAGCTGCTGCCTGTGTTACCCTCCCCATTCCCAACTATGTTAGGTAGGCAGTGTAAAACACTGCTGACATGAACTCCATTGTACTCTGATGTAGATTTTATAGATAGATAGATAGATAGATAGATAGATAGATAGATAGATAGATAGATAGATAGATAGGCTGTTCTTGCAGTAATTTGAGTGGATAGGAGGTGGAAAAGTGAGTCATACAGTTCCAGTGTACTCTTCTATATTAATGTGTGGCTGTGATCCAAAACACCACCAATATACTAAATATAGGATCCTGAAAAGCATTAAGGGGCCACACTGACTTAAATGAGAAAAAATCACTAGTAGATCTGTCCACATAAATAAATATACTGTATTTGGCTGCTAAATGGCAAAGTTTCATACCAAAATGCCATGTATTTTATTCAGTCATTCAGATTAATATAATGGGGAAAAAAAACGAATGAACATAGAAATTGGTTTGTAAAATCACCCAGAGTGTTAATACAAACCAATAATGTGATTTTCCTTCGCGCCAGCAATCAGTTTTTTCAGATTCTATCTCATCTGGGAACAAAACTTTTTGTTTTGCAAAACCCTTTCCTAAAACTAGAACTGCAAGGCGCAGGCCATCTTTTTGGACAGTGTGTGTTTGAGACTGTATGACAATTAGGTACTGAATTTTACTCCTTCTCTTTTTATGAGTCTTGGTTTTCCTACATGTACTAAATTACTAACATCAAAAGAAAAACCTTAGAGGTGTGTGTGTGTGTGTGTGTGTGTGTGTGTGTGTGTGCGCCAGTGGTTTTGTTTGTGTAATTTTTTATGTCTGTCTACAGTTGTTTTTCATTAAGCTAATAGTGGTTAAAAGCTGATTCAGAAAGGATGACACATCTATCACTGAGACACAAACACAGGAAATCCATAGACACATCCATAAAGAAACACGCACATACACAGACTGTTGCTTACAGCACGTATATTGATAACACTCACAGACACAAACAGTAGGCTGCGGTAGACACACACACACACACACACACAATTTTGCATGATGTGCTCCACTTACACACTCTGTCACTCACACTCATGGACTGAGCTTTTAAGGGCTCTAACTAATGAATCCCATTAATAGATGTTTGATTCTTAAAAGCTGTCCGCTGTCGTGATCTTTTAGTGAAATGTGCTGTGGTTGGTTGTTAATTCCTGTCTTTTCTGTTAATGTGCTGTGCCAGCAAACTAAAGATCGATGGATCACTAGTTGAGACCAAAGACGTAGTCCTTCCCCATCTGCATTGTTGTGTCCTCCCAGACAGTTTTGTCTTACAATCTACCAGAACAGCAGTGGTTCAAAAACAAAGAAAGCCAAGGGTGGATAAAAACCCTAGCCTCTGACTTGCCAAGAAAAACTTGTTACTGCTTCTTATTCCTCAAGAATAATGGGGAAACCCCAAAATTCACTGTGAGAACAACCCATTGTATTGGCTTTAGTGTAGAGCCTGTTGAAGCAACTGTGAAGATTAACACCAGCATGTCTTTTCTCAGTGTTAGATAGAACAGTACAAACAGATGACAAAAAGTTAGACAGACATAGGTGTAACAAAATATACAGACATTAACAAGAAAGTACATATGTAAATAAATCATCTTAATGTTGATAATCAGAGTTATCATTACCATATACTTTACAATATAACATAATATAACATGACAATTTAATTATTACTTATTATTAATTACCAAATTATTAAACAGCGGTGAGAAGTGAGACCACCGGTGCCCCGGAGGAGTGAGCGAGAGGTCCCCCCACCCGACCTGTGTGTTTACTTTTTCGCATACATCAAATCTCAAATTCTAAATATGTTATCTCTGTGCTCTCATCACTGAAACTTTAGATTCCCCAAACACAGGAAGGACATTGTGCAAGTACTGACTGTTAATTAGCTTTGCAACTCTGCTGCATGACAAATGCTTCTTCTTACTGTTATTTTTGTTTTCCACAACTGTTTGACTTCTGACAATGATTAACTTATTTAGAATACATGTATACATACATATTTGCAGACAGCATTACTTGGTTTGTAACAAGAGGCAGAATCAGGCAAAATGAACTCAGGCTCACTGCTTTTCTCAGTGGCATTTTGGCGGTTATAGTGGGTACTGTAGATGTATTACCAGCCTCTTGCCAGCCTCTAGCACACAACGGGAATACTGTAAATCTGTCATTCAAGGCTGGGAAGAAGTCCAACAACCTTTAGTTATTAATCAGCCTCACTACCTCAAAGACATATTTAGAGTTATTTCCAGCTGACTCCAGTGATAATCTCATTATTGCAGCCTACAGCTGATCAGCCTTGAGTGTCAGCAAGACAGTATTGCTCACACTGATATCATCATTATAATTAATCACCGCTGTTTAAAATTTCCTCACTTCTCAGCTGTATCCTGTGGTAACCCTGGCACCCCAGCACACGGCAGAATTGTCTTCAGCGATGGCATCACTTTCGGCAGCTCGGTGGCTTATTCATGCTGGGAAGGCTTCAAAACATCAGGCCTGACCACCAGACACTGCACAACAAATGGGACCTGGACAGGACAACCCCCAGACTGCACTGGTAGGATAGGTTTACTATCATTGCTTCTACTATTACTAGTACTGTTGTCATTATTAGTAGTAACAGCAGGGGGCTTACTTATTATTATGAATAAGTAGCAAAGGTTGAACAACTTAATTATCTATAGCACTACAAGTATGACCGCAAACAGTATCGTATAGTGTAAATGTAATAGTATCAGTGTGGGTGAGTGCATAGTGGTGTTTGTTTAGTAGGGAATCCGAGAGGAGTATAAATTGTGCATGGACTGGGCAACCTGCTGCTGTCCAGATACAGAACTATACTAGGGTAAGTTTGTTGTGTCTGAGATTTCAACTTGTATCGTTTATCAGAGCCAAGTTTGGGGAAAAGGACAAAAAAGAAGGTGGGAGGTAGATGAAATGAAGTGGGGCTGTGCCTTAGGAGAGTTAGGGAAAGCAGTCTGTGAGAAAGTTGAGTAGGAGGACGAGGTCAAGGGGCCGTCAGGGGGAAGTAAAAGCATCAGTTTTTCCAACTATGTTGGAAAGCACAGCAAGTTATAATTATTGCAAAAAGATAAGAAGCCAAAATATGTCAGTGCCTTGGTGCACTACCACACTACTGCAGGATTGCTGGAACAACACCATCTGACAGATACTGTGTACACTCTACATACTGTATTCATGACTTGTCCTGTAAAATGTCTCTCACCCCCTGTAGTCATCAGCTGCGGAGACCCTGGCCCAGTAGCCAATGCGATCTATCTAGGAAGAGAGTTTACCTTCAACCACACAGTGACCTACCGCTGTAACCCCGGTCACCTCATGGAACCACCTGGACCTGGACGCAGCGTTCTGCGCTGCACTAAGGATGGAACGTGGAACCAAACCAAACCCAGCTGTAAAGGTGATAAAGAACTAACACCCTAAATAACTGCTTCCAGAGTAATAATGGACAAGAACAGCAACTTTCGAGTTTAACTAAAGATGATGGATACAGGGATTCAGTATAGTATGTCAGGAAAAAAAGAAACACTGTTTTTCTTGCAGATGGATTTGATCATTTACAGTCCAACTAATACTGTTCTTTTTAGGCTGATAACATTATTTATATTTTAAACATATATTTATATTGGTCAGAATTTTTTATTTTATTTTTTTAACATAAACACATTTTGCATCAACATCCTTAAATTTGGTTAATTTTATGATTAAAATCTGATTTAGTTTTTTTTTAAAGATAATTTTCAACAACAACAAAAAATAAATTTAAGAAATTATTTGAAAATATACAAAGTGAGCAATTTGTTAGTGAATTTTTCAACATTTAAGGTTATCAGTGATTTGGTAATTAAAGAGTTCTGCCCAAAATGTGAACTGAAAGAAACATTTTACAATTAAAAATAAACAGGACACTATATAATTTAATTAGTTTCAATAACAACCATTAACAACAAAACTAAATAAATAAAGGACTATTTAAATATTTTTGTATTTTTAGTATATAGAAATTAGTGTGTGTAGTGGTGTGGGCAAACCTGTATAATCAAGATTAAATTAAATTTTGAGAGTTGATACTAACATTCCATCACTAATGAATAATTAATATTTATGTATGCATTAATCCATCATTTGTTCATACTTTTTGTGTTTATTTATGAGATGCAAGTTACAGGAAAGCTTTTTAAAGTATTTTTGATTTCAGGAGATCCAGAATAGCAAGTATATATACCAACATTTTGCAAATTAACTACAACTGAACACCATATATAACATGGACTGGAGGTGGAAAATGTGTTAAGTCTCAATGTAACAGAAATCTTCTAATAACAAGGTACTCAACAATAAAGAATAATACAGGTTGTTACTGTTATAGAGGTGTGCAATTGCAGCAAAAAAGCTCCACAAAAACAAGTGACAATTTAAATAAGAACAATAGTATTTCAATACGAGCTATCATATTAAAATAGCAGATTGTGACTTTAACACTGCACTAGAAAGAGGTCATGGGAAGATTAACATTGCTCCTTACAATAACAGAGTGTTAAATTGAGGTTTATTTCCTTAAACCCTTTTTTTTCACAAACACAAAGGGGGAAATAAAAAAGAATGCATTAATATAAAATGAGTCACAGTTTTACAACAGCCCACATTTAGAGTTTAGACTGTGATACTCAACAACAGTAAAAGGGAATGTTTCCTGAGATCCTCCCTGCCGCTTGTTCCCACAAACAGAAAATCTCCTGCTGGCTCCGGCAGTTGCACAGGCTTTGAACTGAGATGAAAAAACTTAGAAAGCCGGCAGAGAGGCTACTGAGAGAGAACCAGAGAGAGATGCAGAGAGAAGGAAAACAGGGGAGTAAAAGATACTGTAGGTGATAGAGAATGAGACTGGGGCAGGAAATTGAAAAGAGAAAATGAGAAGGATAGACGAAGAATAGGAACGAGAGGGAGGGATACAGGTAGGAAAATGCTGCAAGTCCTCTATCTCTTTCTGTTTCCCTTCCTTTTGTTCCTCCATCTTTTCTTCTTTGCCCTCCTTTGCTCCTCATTTTTTGGTTCTCATTTTTCTCCTCCTGTTTAGGTGCTACTTCTACCAATCATATGTTTTTGTTTGGCTCCCCTGTTTTCATCCGCTCTGTTTTCTCCCACTTCAAACCATCCACAAGTCTTCATTTGATCCTGTTTTGGAACAACAGCTTCTTCACACAGAGACACACAAGAACACACAGAAACATATTGAATGAAGGTGTTGTGAGCCAGAAAAGTGTAGCTTGACAGGCAGAATGAATCAAGTGAGGAAGAAGGAGAGATTGAGCAAGCGAAGCAATGAGGAGGAGGCAAAGAAAAAGAAAGAAAGAAGGAGTAAAAGGAGGGGGGAATCGAATGGTTGAAGAGGTGTGGTGGAAGAAAACATTAGATAACAGAGAGAGGAGACAAAAAGGCACAAAGACAAAGTAATGCAGGGATTAAGAAAGAAAGAAAGAAAATGGGAGGTGGAAAGAGAGAGTGAAGTGGGTGAATGAAAAGGGAAAAATAGGGAATGTGATGAACCATCAGTATGACTACAAGGAGGAAGCGACACAGGAGCGAATGAGAGAGAGGAAGCAAGTGATGGGAGAAACAAAGAGAGGCAAATCAATACCTGCCCCCAAACCTGTAAACACACAGTGAGAAAAGGGATTAAGCCCATAAAATGTGTTGGCTGGGTGAATTGCGCCAAGAGAGATATACTTTAAAGACGAAGAGAGAGAGAGAGAGGCAGTAATGGTGTGAGCATGAGAGCAAGAGAGCAATGGAAGAAGATAAAAGAGGACTGGAGCTGGGACAGAAGGACAAGGAAGAAAGGTGCAGGGAGAAAAAGAAGACGGGCTGGAGGGTGAAACTGAAAAAAGTAGGAAGACGGAGTGGAGGCAGGGGACCAAAGTGTAAGGAATAACAGAGTGTGGAGACGTGAGAGGAAAGAATAAAGGTAGGGGAAAGGGAAATGAGTCAATGATCGCAGGGACGGAGGGAAGAGCAGAGTTGTGTAAACAAGCAAGGAAGAGAGTTACTCCTCCAGACTCATGTGAAGCCAACCCAGTCTATTCAAAACAAAGGAGAGACACAAAGAGAAAATGAAAGAATTCAGAAACCTTCAATTACAGACACAGGTGTTATTTGGGCACCAGAGACCTCCAGAAATATTGTTCTGGAATATTAACTGCTAAAGCCAATAAGACAGTTTTATTTTATTTTTAGGCAGCTGGAGTTGAGTCCCTGACAACAAAGTTTTTTTTTTTTTTTTTTTTTCAAAACACTTAATTCAATCATTCAGTTATTTATTTATTTATTTATTTATTTAATGTTTTTAAATCATACCAAAAAATTACATGACTGAGAGCATTATCCTAAATCATGAAGTCTCTGTTGATAAGGAATTAATAGTTGATAGTTATTATCCCACTCCACTTATAACTTATACAACCATTAAGTCTCAGTGGGAGAAAGATATAGAGGTGTCTCTCACAACAGATTAATGGGAAAAGATTCTCAAACTTCATCAAATTGTGTGAGGTACAAAGTTATCCAGTTAAAAATTAGATTTAGGTCACATAATTCTCCACAAAGGTTAAATAAAATGCATCGAAATGTTTTGGATTTACGTACGCATGACTGCTGTGGGAGCAGGTACACAAATGCATCCATTGTGGCACTGACCAGCAGTAAAAAAGATTTTGGGTTGAAGTAAAAAATTGTCTTGTGTGCAAGTGTGAAGAAGATTTTATTTAATGGGACTAACAATAGGCAAAACAGTTTGTAGAGTAAGAAAAAAATAACATGGGAAAATGACACTCTGAGTTCGAGTCTGGGAATTACTCAACTGATTAGTTTGCTGCGAGTATCCGCAGTTTCCTAGTAACCGCAACATTACAAGGAAAAGATATTTTTTGTAGTTCAAAACTATTTTTTTAATGACACTTTGATTCTGCACTTAAAATAATGGTTATAATACAACAGAGAAACAGAAAAGAGACAACAAGAAAAGAAGCAAATAAGAAAAAAGATTGACAGAGAAAAAATATATCAAAAGTTGCAAGGAGAGGGCAGGAGTCAAAGAAATTGCAGAGAAAATGAATAAACAAGCATAGTGAGGAGGAAGATGTCCACATGGTGTAAATATTTGGTACTAAAGCAATACTTGTTATACGTATAACTGCATTCTGTCCATAAATTGATCTGTATGTTTTTTCCTGTTCATTTTAGTATGTGCTCACTGCTGCGTCTACTGTATATACAGCATGTATGTGTTGTTTGTGTGTGGAAGCCTGTTTGTGTATCTGTGTCTGTCTGCCTCTCTCTGTGTGTGTGCTTGTGTGCACTGTATATCATCATAGCTGAGTGAATGGAGCGTGAAACCATCTGTCTCCTGGTTAGATGAGAATTACACTGACTTTATTAGATGTTTGAAACCATGCAGATGGTTATCATTATCTTAGGGAGTTAGGCACACGCGCACACACAGATGTTTATCAGGGTGTTATGAAGTTATATGCATGGACGTGTAAGCTCATACAACACACTTGCGTGTATGAAGACACACACAGGTGCGTGCAATTGTGCATGCGCGCAGTGAGTTTCTTACATTTCTTGTGAAGTTGGTGTGACATCATAAGGCATAAACAGTATGTTGACATACTGCATGTTCACAGACTCCATTCTCAATAGATAACAGATGCTCTTGTTGTTGTTTTTTTTACTCAGATTAATTGGTTTGATCTGCTGGACCATTTGATATCAACCTTGGTGTTGATATCAAATGTAGTGATGTACACTAGCAGTTATGAAATCAAGTTTCAGAGTAGCTGTAGGTTTGTGTGAATCATTAGCATTACATAAATAGCAATCCCACATAGTGAGTCTCAAGTATAAATATGTATTTCTTCCTAAAATCCCCAATGTAGGACAGCATTTCAAAAGAAGGAGGTTGGTGGAAAAGTTGTCTTGTGAATAATATTGGCAGCTTTTAATTTAGCAGAGTTGAGGAAAACAATATCACAGTTAACTCCCAATCACCAAAGTGGAAAAACAAGTGCCATCAACAGACATTGCAAAACCCCAAACGTCCTTTCAGAAACTATCAGTCCATATGGTGACCATGGTTTCTCTTCTGGTTAAGGAACTTAAGCATCGTGACCTAGGTCATCTGCTGCTTTAAAACAGTAAATGTCCACATGGTGATCACGGCTGTCGCCGGCTTTTGCTGTTCTCGCTTGTTTTCACTTGATGTCACACACCTCCCATCTGCAGTCATTTTCTCATATATCATTGTGACTTCCTCATAGTATGCACCGTTTTACTATAAATCAGAGATTACAGAGGCGTTTTTTCTTCACAGGGGAATTGTTTTAATTGTCGGTTCCTATCTGCCACATCTTAGGGGAAAGTATTCACCAGGGACAAACCTTTACTGATGTTTCATCTTAGTGACTTTTACGGCCTGAGAGCTCATCATGTTATTCGGTGCTGATTTATTTGTCTCTACGGAAGACACAATGGCACATATTAGCAAAAGATCAAATTAAGTATAAATAACCTATTGTAACAGTATTACTATTTGTTAATCTGTTTTCTACTGCTAGCTATTGCTATAGCCTGTGTAAAAAGAAAGTCAAAGCAACGCACTTTCATTCACTTGATGGAGCCTATTTCCAGTATTCTATATACTGCATACTGCAGAAGCTGAGGCAAGACAGAAGGATTAAATCCAACAGAGGCTCACCTAGAGTCACAGCTAACAGCTGTATTTGGAGAGTGGGAAATAAAGCACCTGGTGAACAGAAAATGCAAATTCTATGCAAACGCACACACACACACACACACACACACACACACACACACAGAGGAAGGATCAGTGGAGAGATTCCAACACTTACACCAGTGAACCAGTTGACCCTTGAGCTGTGTTGATTTACATCACAGTACTGCAGGTGATATTTTACATTTGTCTGTGTGCGTGTGTTTAGTGATCCAGTGTGGACCTCCTCCTCAAGTACATCATGGGAAAGTGGAAGGAACCGACCATTCATGGGGATCGAGTGTTAGCTACAGTTGTTTCCATGGTTATCAGCTGTCCACTCCTGCTGTGTTAACCTGCGAGGGGAATGGGACGTGGACAGGAGACGTACCACAGTGTCTGCGTAAGTTGGCCTTTAAACCTACCTGTAAACTGCTACTCAGTAACTTTAACCGATGCACATTGCTGGTTTCCCTTCAGTAATGTTAGCAGTTAAAACAACTTTATCTGTTGTCTCATTTAAGCTGTCCTGTGTGGCGATTCTGGCTCTCCTGGAGGAGGATTCAGAGAGGGGAACATCTTTTCCTACCGGTCAGTGGGTAGATAAAGCAATTACTGACTGACACAGACACTGTTTTTCATATGTTCATTTATGGTAGATGTGTAACAACAACACAAAGTAATGTTGCAGAAAGGCTGTCAAGCTTTTTAAAATACCTGGGCTTCACCTGCCTGCATTGCAGCAACCCCCTATGCACAGTACTGCTTTTTTGCTAATTATATACCAACAGACATTTTGTCACTCAAACACGATTGTCACAGTAGCTGCGGTAAAGTAAAATTAATGCATAAAGATACCGTTGATAATTACTTAAGACATGCTTTAAGTGCCTGTCTTTACTGTGAAGCCACCTCAAGCAGTGTTGTTTGTTCCATCTAGGTTTACCAAATGTTGACTCAGTAATGTGTAAATATCTAAAAATAGATTCTACATTTTTGGTCCCCATGTTTGGATGTCAGTTTGAAACATTGCAACAACAAAATAGATTTTGGTTTGTGAGCAAAAACAAGAAAAATATGTAGGCCAAAGGTGAGGTGGTGAGATAAAGAGCTGCAGAAACTTCCTCAATATCACACCCTAAACTGTCCTATGGACATAAAACTACACCTAAAATGTATGCCATATTTTATTGTTGCTCATCACTTCTTCTTGTCATTTCTTGTGTGGGTAATGTAATGTTTGTTTCCTATGCAGGTCAGAGGTCAGGTTCTACTGCCATGCACCCTACTTGCTGGTAGGCTCTGCCTCCAGAGTCTGTCAAGCTGACGGGATCTGGAGTGGCCAACAACCCGCCTGTATAGGTAATTAAAAGACCACCACCACAAGTACACCAAATAACTCTGACACTGAGTGTTTGTCGTGTTCATTATCCCCGGGACTGTATCTGTTAATTTTTTACTCATCTCATGAAACTCATTACCATGTTATTTACTACAGGCTAAAGTTACAGTCCAAGGAAATCTGTACAGATCAGTTCATACAACTTAGAATGTCATGATATGGTATTTACAGTATTTATGCACAAAGCATTACAGCTTACAACTCGCACCAAAGACAAGAAGGGTTGATCAATTGGGTCTGACGGAATTAAGTTGTTTTTTTTTTACAGCATAAAGCTTTTTTGTGCTCACTTTTAAAGGAAATAGTGAAAAACATAGTCATTATTGCTTCCTTTACCCCTCTGCTTCACACACAGAAAAACCTGCATACATTTGAGATCTAACATTACCAGAATTGACAGAATGTTTATGTTAATATTTGAAATACTACATATTGCACTCTTTCCATAATTATGAGGAACAGAAATTTTGTTTACTGCAAAGAAAAACATTTCATCAACAAGTAATGAATAAAATTGTGGGAAATCAGATTATTGGTAAACAAGATTGTTAAGCTTCTGCGCATTTTAGCATTAGTATTCCTGTGCAGATACATGTAGAGCTGAAGATATTATCTAATCAATAGATGCAGTGTGTAGTTTTGATGTTAGCATTTGGTTTTTATAAAGATTTTATCTTGGAAAGAAGACCTTCATTTTTTGAAGTGAAATTTAAGCTTTTGTTGTAACTGTTCTGAAAGCACGATGCTTATTTTGGAACATGTTGTGAAATCACAAGGAAAAATAAATTCAATGTGTAAGTATACTATATTTACTGACTCATACTCATACCTACTGGTTACTTTGCAGATAAACATACTGTATGTTAAGTTTGCAGAATATGATGCATTGTGACCAGGGGTGGATCTAGAAAAATACTTATGGGGTGGCATAGAGACAAGGGGTGGCAGAAATATACTGTAAATATGCTGATTCAACCGCAAACTTTCACATATATCGATATTTGCTTTGCACATTTGTAAAGCATTGAATAGATAAATCTAAATATTAGTAATGGTGTACAAATTAACACTGAATGTTGTGGGAAGTTTGAGTAAAATTATGTTGGTTTTCACTGACTACTGTCTGTTTCAACCTCCTGCAGCCCCTCAATGTTTCCCAACAGATTTCTGAAACATGATTCAAAGTGATCAGTAATATTGTCAATGCAAGCTTTCGTTAAGGCTTTAAATTGGCTCCTAGGTAGAGACCTACAGTATCGCTCCATATAAAGGGATATTGACCAGTTGTGTCACATATAGCCTACTCTGTGAAGCCACACATGTAGTGTTTCCGATAATCCAAGATATCCAGTGTTAAACAGCAAACAAACAGCACAAGTCCTTCTCTCTGAGCTTCAATTTGAAGATGTGGTGAAAGTGCAAACTCTCAGGTACTAAGCTTTGAATGAACTCTCACTGCATTGCTGACTAATGTAACTTTTTTGTTTGGGGCTTGGAGCAAGTGATTTTAGTGCTCTTGTATGTTGCACTTGCATGACTGATCTGAAATGTGTTGGTCTGCAGAATTAGCTGTTTCAGAGATGTTGGTAGCTGCAGGCAATCCCAAGACACTCGTAAGCACCGGTGAATATTTGGGTTTAATCAGGTTTAATCCATCCCTCACACAATCAAACACGAGTTACTAAAAATTACTACGCCACTATCCATCTGTGGCCGTTCTGTATTTCTATGAGGCGCCAAACCGGACAAAAGCAAATTTGCAAGAGGAAACTGTGATACACACTGAGAAAGATTTAATTGCCATTTAGTGCATGAGGGAGGCCAAGTTACCGCATGATACATGGGACACTATACTGCGTGAATAAGGCCTCTACTAGGGGAAGCTTTCCACGGTAGTGGGAGTTACTGGTGTTACACAGTGTTTGGGGCGTACACAATGCTTACATTACTTGCCCACCACCCCTACACACACATTTAGCAGGAAACCGGGCCGGGGCCGTTAGAGGCTGCACAGAAAGCTGCAGGGGCCGGGAGGAAACTGAGCTGCTGCCCGCTGCAGAGACAGCCGGCAACAGCAGGGCGAAAATGGTCCGTTACCAACCTTATGTCATCTCGCAGCTCCTGGTGCCACACCAGGAGTCTACGGGGAACGTCATCTCTTACTGCATTGAATTGCACTTGGTCATCGGAGTTTTGCTGTCTAACAAGCCCAGGGTTTTCCACAAGGACATGGAGTAGCCAGCTAGGGGGGTCCAGGGCCCTGCACTGCCGGAGAAACATTTTGGCTGAGCCTACATTTTCCCCATGACATAGGCCTGTTGCAGTGGACTTCAGTTTTTAATACTTAATGCGCAATGTCAAGTTAATGACACCGGATGTACCCTGTCTATGCAATATATGCAGTTCTTAATGTGTTTTGTCATCAATTATTTTGCTAATATTTGTGGTACTGCAGTCGACTGTCGGCAGGACACAACCTCTGAGAGTGCGAGTTCATATGGGGGCATATGGGAGCAGGACTGATACAAACAGGCATGTTTCTCTATTTTCACGTGTTAAAGGGGAGGCTCGTGGTCGTAAATGTACACGTATAATGAATTGCAACATGTAAGTGGCCAGCAGCCAGTGCTTATTGAAAGCCCTGCAAGCCACAACTTCTCATATATTTTTGAATTAGATTGTCCAAAACTGGAATCGCCACAGACTGTGACACTGCTGAGGCTCTGAACCATTTTGCCATGACTGAGCACTAGTAGCTGCACTATGCTAATCTTAGTGGAAATATTTAAAAAAATTCAGCTATTTTACATGTGTACAAGCTGATGATACTGTGCACTGTAGCTGAAAGTCTTTGCTGAGAACACGGATAAGCTTCTAGTTTGTATGAAATAACAGAATGCTTCTTTGAATTGGACAATGATTATAAAAATGTGAGCGCATATAATGTTCAATGTTTATGTGTGTTTGTAGACCCAGCCTTCAACAGCTGTCGTGACCCAGGAACTCCAGCCTATGGTATCCCAGTCATGGCCCAGGGCTTTCAGGTGAGACATACTGTACATCAGTTGACTGTATACTGTAAAACTATTATATAATCCTTCAAATTACATTAAATATACAAATAAGTAGATTGTGATCCAATGATACACTGAGGCAAGTATAAAAGGAGCTTCAAATAGGCAAGCAGGATGGCTAAATGCATCTGAAATATGATGGGCCTAGGGTTTGCAAAGTTCCTCAGTCTGAAAAACAAGAGCTAATCAAGCACTTAAAAACGCAAGTAAAAAGTAAAGGCCTGGTCTTAAGTGGCACCTAGATTTCTTGGTTTAGAATTCATGGATGACAAAGAGAGGCAATATTTTCTCTTGTCTTAGGGAGATAAGAACCTGTTGATGGAATATATCGACCACAAAATCCTTGATGAAATTTAAGCAAACATGCAAATCCTTCAATTTGTGGGGGTATAATTGGATATTATCCACATTATCTCCCCTGACATTTCTACAAAGAGAGGAAGGGGCTACCACCCACATTATGCATGACTAACAATATTTTATCCACTGATAAAATAACAAAAATGATAAAAGTAGGTATTTGTTGATGTCTCTTGATTTGTTTTAAAGATTTAAGAGTGAGTTAATAAAATATAGATTTTTTTTATTTAAAAAAATTAAATGACAATGATGGCATGCTGTTGAGTGGGTCAGTTCTTAAGAAAGTATAGGGTTAACATTGGATAAAGAGGATTTTTTTAATTGTGTTTTTACATTATGTAGGTTGGCAGTAAGATTTCCTTCAAGTGCCGCAAGAACTACCACATCCTTGGATCCACCACAAGAACGTGCCTAGAAAACTTAACCTGGAGTGGAACTCAACCTGAATGCATAGGTAAAGAATAGCTGTCTGTTATTACTCTGTGTACTAATAAAATGTGTCCTTATCATAGTGTGAGTTAATTCAGTTTTGTTGCATTTTACTCAATTTTTTATTTTGGTTTATGGAGAGGAATGCAATGTCAGTGATAACTTTTCTCCTCCCCATCACTCAGCCCATTCATGCAGACAGCCAGAGACCCCCAGTAATGTAGATGTTCGATCTATGGACCTGCCTACCTTGGGATATACACTGATCTACACCTGTCAAGACGGTTTCTATCTGGCTGGGGGATCAGAGCACAGAACCTGTAAAAGTGATGGGAGATGGTCGGGCAAACCCCCGCTCTGTAAAGGTATTCAGATCTTATCTTGAAAATGCACTGCTTGTATAAAATGGTCTGACGTTGAGCCTGAAATCTAAACTGGATGTCATAATCTCATATGGTTTAAGATAAGTACACATTATCACCCTGATATTATTGTTATGCTCTCTTAAATCAGCCTCAGGCGTACCATTAATGCTGGGGTTGTGTTTTATTTTTTTAACCACATGGCTCTATCTAGTCTCAAAGAAATGGAGTGGATGGCTGTGATACCACTGTGATGTATGTCAACGAAACACTCTTGTTGGTTTACTGTACAACCAGACAGGAAATAGACTGCCAGTTGTTTTCTGCGTTGCGTTTTGGTTCCTTTCCCTCTTTGGAACCCCAAAACTGACAAATGTCAATGTAATGGGTAATTAGATTAAAATTTTCTACATGAGTAAATTCTCATCATATTTCCTCTGTTCTGTCACATATTAAATCTGTCATCTATTGTTCAACCATATTTATACCAAATATTCTGTTAATAAGCTTAACTCAGCTTAAGTCTATTTTATGTTTCAGTTGGAGTAAAAGTCAATCCCAAAGGCAGAGGAGAGTCAGATGTCCAAAAGAACAAGATTCGAGGTATACAGCACAAACAACTACAACACACACATACATTGTAGTATTGAAACCACAGATGTACTGTATATTTACACTTATTGGTCTGGCACACTTCCTTGGCAGCCCGTTCCTACTGTATTTCAAGTTGAAATGTTCATCAGGGTCGCCTGTCTGGACAAGCACTCTTGTTTAAGATATATAGGACGAAGGCTCAGACTAAGTAAATACATCTGTGAACACATTCAGGTGTAATACCATGTAATACGTTATAAGTTTGAAGGATTTTATAATCAATATATACATTTAGAGGAGGCCAGTGAAGATAGACTAACAACAGAGAAAAATAACAAAGTTGTGTGATTGTTGCAAGAATAGTGAAGCTGCTGAGTTTTGAATAAGTCATATTTTTATTGAGTGTGGGATTCAGACAGGCACTGACTAACCCGCTGCAGCAGTCAATTATGAAAGAACCAGAGGTGTCTGTTTCTTGGCAAACAAAAAATCCTGACCCATTTCTACACCATTATTTCTTTTCATTACCTTTAACTTGTGGCTGGGAAAAGTTGCAAAGGTTGGGTGACAAGAATGCTGTCATTGATCCTTTTAATCTGAGAAAATCACAAGGTGTAACTGCTCATGCTTTTTTAGAAGCAGCATTTTTAAGGAGCTGTTTTAATCTTCTGTTTTTGTTTCTGTGTCTTTATTACAGTTCCAGTGGATGTGTTTTCTCCAAACTCTGAGTGGAGCGGTTTTTACGAGTATCTAGGGAAGAGACAGGCCACCACATTTACAGTTACTGGGTTCAATACTACCAGTGGTAGAGTCAACGTCACATTACTGGAGACCAGCGGAGTGTCAATCAGACTGTCAGGTAAAACACAATGAAAACACTTATAAATAAATTTGACTCTGAGTAATTTCCCAAGAAATATATTATGTTATTTTAATGCTTTCAGAGCTTGAAAAAAGGATACATAAAACTGATCCAATAAACCAATTTCTTTTCTTTTTATTTTCTTTGATAAGATTACATTAACAAAGCCTGACATAAGTGTTAAAAGTCATAAAATGTATGTGAAATACTTTTCCCCCAATGATCCTGAACAAGATAAGTGGATATAGAGAATATATGGGAAATACATTATTTCATATGGTACTAAAATGAAAATGAAATGGACTTTTCTAGCTGCAAAGGAGCATTGTAACATTTGTCATTTTCAGTGAGGTAAAAAGGAAGTTGAAGATTTTGAGACTTAAAATGCAGTGTAAATAGCATGAGCGAAAGCACTACTGTAGGTGTAAATATACAGCAAGTTAAAGATCCAGCTTTCATTCACACTTATTAGCAAGGCGTCACTGATATCTAAGTAGAAATTCCTGCGATTCCATATATTGCACCTAAGTTCATTCCAATTATAATATAAACATCCACATTCTGCAAGGCAGAAAAAAATGTTTTGTGCAAAAGCAGTAGAACATACAGAGAAGACAAACTGGTCATTAATATGTTAAATAATATAACATGTACTGGTGGGAATTATGAACCACCTGACAAGTTGTGTGCCTGAGCCCATCTAAATGAATCAGACCAGTCTGAAGTGCCAAATTGTTACCAGATCAATAAAACCTCCCACAGCAGTGCTTCAGTGCACATGATATATTTTTTATGCATATGTACTATAGATACATATTGCTTGAAAATGACTGGCAGGCAGGTTCACAAAACAGGTAAAGCTGAACTTTTGAGTTAGAACTTTCAAAATAGTGTTTAAGCAACTGAGGAAAACGTGTCTATGTATGTTTTGACATTTCACAATCAATAGTTTAGCTTGCTCCTAAGGTCATGAAAGATTTTCTGCAGGTGAGAGACAATGGCTCTCAATGTGTAAAATGGTTTCATTTTGAATTTGTGATATTTCTTTTACATGGACTTGTCATATTGAACAGCAACAATTTTTGTGTTGGCACTATAGTTCACCAAGTAGAGACATGTAGCTCAAGGGTAAATGTCACTTTTTCCCCAGTAATGTGTCATGTGCTTGGTGAAAAAAAAAAGGAGTATGATAATTCAAAATGTCAAGGTCTCTCCTTTTCTCTGTTTGTCAGTCAACCTGTCTGTCTTCCTATCACCCTGTCTGTCTGTTTGTCAACCTCCCATGGTACCTTTGCCTCAATGTCTTTTGCCTGCCAAGTGCCAACACATAACAGAAGTTAAGTTGCTGTTACTTAAATTATCGTCACGACATAATGCAGGAAGAGAGGGGGTAGGACCCAAACGCGGAGAGGAGAGGAGGCTAGCACGTATGGTTCAGGCAGTTTATTGAAACAAAAAGGTACAACAAAAACTTACAGGAGGGTGAAACTAAACTAAAAATCCAAAATGTAACAAGGTCCAGAGCAGGCAGGTGAATGGCACAGGGTATGAATCCAAACATGAAGAAAACACAACAAACAGACTATGGAATATATACCAGCACCGGTGTATATATACACTGAGTGTCTGATGAGGGAGTGAGCTGCAGGTGAGGAGTGAGCTGAGTGAGCCAGGTAAGTGCAGGGCTGATGAGAAGTAGGGACATATGTGTAGATGGGTGGGGCACTCAGGTGATGGGGAAAGGAAGGAAAGTGTGAGGGCATCTGGTGGAGAGTATGAAGATGGAAGGTCTGGAGAACAGGGGGAAAAAAGTCCATGGCTAGAGCACAGTGAGCAGACATGGAGAAAACAGTAACACAAAGTGGTGGGGCTAGAGGGTGACAAAATAAAGGTAAAAGACTTGATAATGAAAATTATACCAGGTTCAGGCACTAACCCAATTCTTTGTACCTCCAAAACTATCTATCTATCTATCTATCTATCTATCTACCTATCTACCTACCTATCTATATATATATATTCATCCAGGTACCTATAAGTCAGAGGAAAACCAGCTGCTGTTGAAGGTCTACCAGGTGAAGGGGCCGACAGAGCATTACCTCAGCAAGTTTAAAAACGACAACTGGGCTATGGATGGATATGTAAGACAAACTTCCTCTTCCTATTTTTCTATATCAAAATCAATATCACAATATTAATGGGACTATTTTGTGGACAACATAATTGTGATAACAGGATATAAACAAATCATTAAAGTTGATAAATGATGATATTGAATTATTGCTGCTGTAACACTAATGTTGTACCGTCCACACCACATTACTCAGCCCTCCCACCACGCTGGGCAAGGTCTTGCGAGAGAGGTGTATTGAAATTCAAGACAAATCCTCAGTCACATTATGCAAAACAGATTTTGAAATACAATGAACTTTAATTAACGTCTTTTTAAATAGAGGAATGATGTGGTTTACCAAGAGGCTTTTGTTTCCATAACAAAGGGGTAAAAAATAAGTTATTCCATAAAATTATCATCATTAGCTGAAGTTGCTAAAACTCATCAGAACCCAGAAATCCCCATGCATATCTCTGTATCTGTTACTGCGCGTACAATATAGGTGAAAAAGTGCTATCACTATTTTTTAAAAGGAAGACCTTTTACTTTTAGCTGTCTATCCATGGTATTTACTGTCTTTTACAATGTTATAGGCTAAATACTATAGTGTAGTACAAAATGAAGACATTCAATAATGAACTATTTGCAAAGTTGGCAATTATAAAGGCTGGAGGTTTATTTCTTGCATGTCACATCTAATTGCCATCTGTCATCTGGGGTGAAGTTTTCTGCCCAGTGGACACAGCACAACAGCTTTCCAAACAACTATGTCTAATATTATTTTTCATGGACAGTAGAAAAATAGAAATGTAGCATCTGTGTATTCACCCACTGGGGCATTTTAAAGGAATAGCTAGAAGGTTTTTTTTTTTTTTTTTTAGTTTTTTTTTATTTCTTGTTGACAGAATGACGGAAACAGCTAGCTTTGCCAAAGCTTAAAAAGTCTTCCTACCAACACCTAAAGCTCCTAAAGCTCACTAATTAGGATGTTATATCTTGTTTTGATATTTAAGGTGTGTAAAAACAACAGTTTGTGGTTGTAGAGAAAATTACGTGGTAGAGCGGTTTCTTTGCTGGGTGCACCTCACTCTCTGTTGACTATGTGCACTATATTTATGCTCTGCCATTGTATTAGAATGTAAAATGTATCCACTAAATTTTGTCTAAAACAGTGGAATAAAAAATAAAATTCTTCAATCGCACAATGCAATGCAACGCACTTTGTAGATTCTAGTCTCTATCAGTGATGAGCCAAATTGACAATGTTCAACAACTTACTGAAATCTTACTTTAATGCCCACTATTGAGTGTCTATTTTATAAGGAGTAGTGAATTGGAGGGATTTTGGACACAGCCTTGTTGTCAGTGTGAGGCTGCAAGGCAACCTGCAGGGACTTCAGGATGTTATTGTCCTTGCCAATAAATATTTCCAGCTTTTTACTCCCCATAAAACCACACATCTGGGGCTCGGATATTGTTGAGTTATTGCACATTTGCTCTATTCATAATTTCTTTTTAATGTGCATACATTGTATTTTCTTTCTTTAGACTGTAAATGTATTCAATCAGCTACACTACATTTGATATGAATATTGAATGCTTGAATGTCTCGAAAGAAAGACAAAGAGAAAAAAATATAAAGATAGAAAGTCTGCTTGGTGGGGTTCCGTGTAGACTTTTTAACTAAGCTCGACGTGATATTTGAAACTGGGACTTCTGAAGAGCATGTCTACAACTGGGGAATGGATTAAAAATCTGAGACACATAGATAGCCAATTTATCATGTTGCGAATGACAGAAAGAGTGAGCAGGAGAAGAGTCAGGCTAAAAATGGCCAAGTTGTGATTCTTGAAAAACAATCTTTTTACATTTAGAAGATGAAAGTTCGATTGTCGATTTGTGGGTAAAACATTTCTGCTTCAATCTCCACACAAGAGATGGTGGAGAGGGGAGGAGAACGATGTGGGTTACAGGGGGGAGAAGCCAGAGTACAAGATGCGGAGAGATACTGTTGATGAGGGGAGAGGATAGGATGAAACCTGGCACTCACTTACTGTATTGCGTAAAGTCCAAAAAAACGAATTGTTTATTGAGTTTTCCAAATGAATGCATTTAGTGTCACAGTACTGATAGTGTAAATAAAACCAAGCAACACATTGAATGATTTTTTTTGACTATAGAAAAATAACATTACTTTATACAAAAAACGTAATAAAGAAGTGTAGAGACTTCTACTATAATCCTCAATGATGACAACATTAAGCTGACTATTGTTATCCATCTGCAGTCAACTATACAGGAAGGTAATTACATATTCACCTGACTGTTCTTATTAAATTTTCACTCAATAACTTCACCTGTCTCGCACATCCTATTTTTGAAAGCAACTTTTTGACACTTTGATAAGAATTCTGCACTGTTCTCATTGCGAAATAAGAAATACCTCATTAGAAACTTCATGTGGTTTTGGCCGACAGTTAAAGATCATTTACCGCTGTGTCAAACTGGAACTTGTTTCTACAGCTCCTTGTACCTCCATCATTTAATGTTGAAAAAACATGTACAGTATCTCCCACTGTCAGTGCAAAGACCTCATATTAAACTGTATGTTTTGTTTTCCAGGTTACCGCAGAATCAGACCAGAAGACTTTTGTCTACCAGGGGCATATTCACAGTAAAGACTTTGGCAAGTTCCATCTGACGAGACAAGGTAGGTCTGTCTGTAACATCAGCACCAATAACAGCCACAACAAACAATGCAGCCTTGATCTTCCTAGATAACAACGTCAAACTGAAAGTGGGACATTATGGAAAGACTAAAATATTCAGTCAAATTGAAGAAATATTGAAATGTGTTTTTGTTTACTGTTAAATAAATGAAATTACTGACTGAGTAAACTTGAGAAGCAAAGCTCAAGTGTACAGCCTAATAATGCAAGACGCATCTATTACACATGCACAAAAGGGTGCTTGCGTGTTATATGTTCATGCATGTGTGGGTTTATCTGTGTCTGTATCCCCCAGGCCCTGTAACCATGGCAATGGACCCATCCAACCCCTACACAAACAGCAGCTCTGTGGCAGCCGCCATCTTAGTTCCTTTCTTTGCCCTCATCCTGTCTGGATTTGCCTTCTACCTCTACAAGCACAGGTAAGCTATACACTCAACGTAAATCCATCAGAGGAAAAACCGACAACCAGCATAGTAGAATATAAAACAGGTGTTTGCCTTGTGGCTGCCCGCTATCTCTGCAAAAATGGTAAAAGCAAATATTATATATATATATATATATATATATATATATATATATATAATAAAACCTATTAGAGTAAAATATAAGAAAATATCCACCTTCAATTAAATCCTCATGCAGATATAACCTTATGAGTTTCACTGCATTTGAAAGCTTTCTTTGAATGTTTAATTTCCTTTTTTTCAGTGCTCCACTATTCCCTAATTTGCTTTGTCTAATTTAGTAATTTATTTAATACATTTCCCTGAAACACTCATTCTCTAACTTATTTAAAATGTGTCTTTGGGTTATATTGCATTATGGTCTCTTAATGCTCCTTCTGATGAGTAGTAGTAGAAGTCTTATGACTGCATATCCTACTTTTTAATCTTACTTTTAATCTTTGGAGTAGAAACATTGTAGCAACTTTACAAACCTAGGAAGGCTATTCTATGTTTTCAGTAATGAGATTAAGAGATGCCGTGCTCTTCTGACTGGTTAAGGGTTTACAATAGGTGGAAGCTGGATTGAAAAACAGGAAATTTTATCAAAGATTAGATTATTTTGTTGGGGGTTAAATGTCATTCGCAAAACTCCATAGACCAGTTCCTGTAATTTACACTTAATTGGTAACAATGACATGCATCTCTAACAGTGGTCCTTTACCAATCAGATGGCATTTATTAGACCTTAAAGCATCAGTTTAAAGAAAACATTTACTTTCACTTTACTAAGTGTCCAAAACTTATTAAATAGCTTCTGAGTCCTACATGTACTCTGAAGGAAACTTACAGCATGATTCCTAGGAGTGATTCTGGGATGCTTGATGAATATGAGCACTGATGCACAGTTTATTATTTATGTTTTAAACAGTAGAAATTTCAGTTGTAGCTACACTTGAAGTTTTTCAAAGTGGCAGGGTTATGTGGGTTTTTGGTTATCCTCATGGAGAAGAAAAATAAACCACAAATGCAAAATACATGTAAAAACATCTGCCTTTAAAAAGTAAACATGTTGTAGGGTGGATTTTTTCTTGTAATGTAAGACGTTGATACACTGAGGACATTTGGGAAGGAAAACAATATTGTAGTCTTTTTGCGTTTTCCTTCCACAAAACTCAATACCCTCTGTAAATCACACCCTCTTCCAAATCGGCAGACCACCAGCATTTGTCCCTGCGTCACAATAAGAGCCCATGTAGTGAAGAGATTATTTTGTGACTCATCTGTTCCAAACCGAGTAGAGGAGATGGCTGTTTGATACACCTTTCCATCCTCAAACACTATTGAAATATATTGAGTGGACCAGGGAGGTTTACAGAAACTTTCAAACATAATAATAGCTCTAAAACTCCAAGCACACTATGAAAGTTAAATCTGATTGACCTTAGATACTAATTATTGTTCCCAGAAGGTTCACAAAGGACTTACAATGCCTAAAGATTCCAGATAATTCAGAAGTATTCTGAGGGTAAAATGTCATCATTAACATTTCCTGTTTAATACCTTTTGTGAGATTCTACATCTAAGGGACGTTCTGACTTCTACACTTCATCACTCAAAGTTTTACAAAGTCATTTTACTCATCAGACAATAGTCATAATTACACATTAATCTGTTGGCTTGTCATTTATGGTATCTGTATGCCACAGTATTGTATCTGCAGTGAAACATGTAGTGTACTGACATATTTATGTTATTGAGGAAACACAGAGTGTATGTCCAGGTAGAAAACATGCTTTGTTAGCCAGTCAGTAATGTGCTTTGCTACGTACTAACTAATTAGTATCGTAAATCCTGTGAATGCTTAGATGGTGACAGCTGTGTACAAGGCCATTCAGACTTACACAGGTATTCACAGTACACTTAGCGCAGCATACCAATAGCTGGTAGGCAAGTAGATTACTAACACTGCCACTACTTTACACTTTGTTACACAACCTGCTTGCTAGATAGCAGTGTGCCATGCTAGATGATGTATATTAAAGCTGATGGTTGTACACAGGACATTGTCTGCTGACACAGATGACAATGAGAGACCAAAAGACACCTGGGGGCCTGGCGGCAGGTAAGACTGGCACCTGTCATTCACCTGGTTTCAAACAGCAACCAGACCTCCGCCCGCCGCCACATCCTCTGTCAAATGCGTCATCCCTTGTTTTTAGTTTTTAGAATTTCCTTCATGCTGTTTAGTAAGGCTGCACAATTGACCAAAACATGAAATTCTACTTTGCTGAACTGAACTAAATAATGCACTTTGTCTGACACCATTTTGTGTTACTAGAAAATAAAAATAAAACCTGTAAACTAAAATGAATATTAATTCACAGGTAAATGGAACAAGGAGACTCCTCATATCAGCTAAAAGTAATTGTAGTGACATTTATACTTAGGAAAAGAAATGCAATTTCTTTTTTTAAAGCAGTGCAGCCCTACTGAGTCAAACAGCAATCATTTAAAGCTAGACGGAGGGCATTTTATTTTGTCTTTGATCTCATTGTCATCTCTCTGTGAGCATGATGTCATCAAGAACAAAAACAGTATTTTACCTACTATAAACACAATAAATACACAAGTAATATGTATACTTTTGTATTCTGTTGCTTTCTTTTCAAATGTTCCCACCTGTAACTTTAATTACTTTTATCTTGACTTAACAGTAGGTGTATAGTACAGTTAACTTTGCTAACATAATGCCTAGCCCAACATAATGGCAAGCCAACAGAAATAGAAATGATTTCTTCACGTAACAATGTAATAGCTGAAATGAGAAACTACAAGCAAGGTGTGAGTGTGCACACTGGAGTTTCTTACTGCTTTGGCCCATATGTCTGTACAGTATCTTTAATACTGTCAAAACAATTATGTGTGCTGTTTTTCATTCTACCAATAAAATTAAACTATTGCACCTACAGCCACAACCAGAAACTAGTGCAGCGATTTGAACTACTGCCACGCAGGGAGGTCTGCGGTGTGTGTTGGTGTGTGTGCAGTTTTGTAAAGTAATGGGTTGAGCATGTAGGGTAGGCTTAGTGGCTCCCCAGGGTTGGATTTCTACCAGTGCGCACACACACACACACAAATGTACACACACTCTTAATGAGGTCAGAGTCAAACAGCGTTTCAGCTGCAGCACTCCTCCCTGCTAATAGTTCCACAGGGTTTGGGAGTAAGTGATTATATCTAACTGGATTATAGGACCTGATTATCCAAAAATGTAATCTGCGACAAACAGTCAAATTAGGAGGGGGTAGTCATATTTCACCGTGTATCCGTTTGATCCCCTGCAGTAAATTTCTTAAAATCCTCATTCAGGCAAATTGAGTAATATTCTTTGAACTAAAACCATTGGGTACCATTCACAGGATGATGGCAGGTTGTATGTATGCAGACAGACACACTCACATTAGAGCAGCAGATGGGCACTGGGCAGCTGAACCATTGAAGCAGGCAGTTGTTATGATTCATGTTCTCGCTCCTGCCATACTTTTTTTTTTAATTTGTAGAGTTTTACCAGAAACCTGGTAAGTTTGCAGCTTTAATCTCAAGAGTAAAGGTGCCGACCAACATATCTAACAAGACAGCTGAAAGGGTAGAGATGGGTATTTTAAGTTTAAACATCGGATTTTGAATTGGTTGTAGAACTAAATGAGACAACGATATATACAATCAATATTTAGTTAATTTTTAATCCATAAGCCTACAATTGTGTACAGGTTTATATTATGCATTATGAGTACACAGACATTTTGCTGTTTTCTTGAACTCATACATCCTTCACTTCCCTGAACACCTGTGTTTTTCTATGTTGAATAAGGACATGCAGTGCAAATTATAATATGGTGTATGTAGTCCGTCTTATTTTGAAATCTTCTCACACAAATGAAAAAGTCAGACTTTTCACATTAACTTAAATATGTACTGCTATCTTGCAGTCAGCTGAAATCTTTTTACTTCAAGCTTCATCAGGGAATTGTTTTAACAGTTGGGGGCCAAAAGGCTCCAAAACAAACTAACAGACACAGAGCTACATCCCATTAGATTCATTTTTCTGGCCACCTGACAAATGTAATCTAATATTCCCTTTGGCTCTGGTTTGACTCACCAACTTCAGAGAAAAATATCTTTAAGTAGCATACACCTGGCAGTCTATGTGCTGGAAAACCAAACCATTGAGATAAATGCTGCAGACTTTTGTGTTAATTCTTACTGGGCTCAGCACCACCAGTCACAATTTTACATGACACTGAGTCAATTCCAAATATCTCTCAATTCAGGTTATGCTATAGTTAGTGTCAGTGCAGGATAAAAGTGACTAACCTGGTCATATTTGAACTAATACATGAAAACACAGCCATCATCAAATTTGAGTAACTTAATTTTGCTGTCCTATAATGTCTATGAGTTTGTGGTCTACTTGTGATCTTGTGATTCAGAGGCCTGCGCCCTTTTGGTTTTCTTTTTCCAAACTTTCAATATAATTTTTGCAAAGATATCTCAATGAAACCAAATATCTGCCATGAACACCACTATTTCCTTCTCATTTTGTTTTTCAGGACACGTCCCAAGGTCCAGTTCAATGGCTATGTCGGCCATGAGAGCTCCAATGGCCAGGCATCATTTGAAAACCCAATGTATGACACCAACATGAAGCCTACTGAGGCTAAGGCAGTTCGATTCGATACCACTCTCAATACAGTCTGCACTGTGGTATAGTCCAACAAGCCTGCCACTGCCTATACAGTGGTTCGGTCCAGCCTCCCTGTTGCAGTTGGCGGTGTGGTTTAACCAAACAGAGAAGAAAGAGCCAACTTATGATTTTTGACTCGTCACCGAGAGCACTCTGTGTTGTAGCATGCTGGTCCCCCTGTCAGCATAATCTGCACAGTAATGCATCTTTGCTCCACCTCCTACCTGAACAGTGGTATCACCTCTCCCTATAGTCTGAAAGAGCGAAGTAAGTTGGAACCAATAAACAAGGGAGTAGACAATGACGTCATCAAATAACATAAAATCTGTTGTTCAAAAGATGTATGCGGGGACCAGAATTCTTCTTAAGCACCGTTGCTATTCAGACATCAAGGAAAAACACAGAAAGATGGTACAACTAATTGACCTTCTTCCAGAACAAAACCTCATTGAACAGAGCTCGTCCAGTGTCAGTTGACGTCTGCAAAATTTGACTCAACCTCTTTATGGAAAGGGCCAGAGTCATATTGCCCTCGAATACCCTCCCTGCAACTTGAATAGTGTTTTATCCAACCTAACCCCACGCCAAATTTGCACAGTGGTATAGTCTTACTAACTCCCCTGCTGCAGGCCAGAACATGGGTTTGACCGATGCGAGGTTCTACCCTGAGGGGAAGCACATAGACTATTCCACCATTTAACCCCCTCCAGACATCGATTAGTAATTGGATGGTTCCTATATGTCAACACAAAAACCATCATTGGTGCTGGACCAAACACCTACCACTGGACTTCCATCACGCTGGACTTGACAGGACTGGACTCTCTGACGTAATGATAGATCACAGAGTCTGTTTTGGTGGAATTTGATATTCATTTTACAGGCTGCTGTAAAGTTGACACACGAAAGCAGTCAATGCAGTGACAAGTACAACCAGACCAATTCCTTTAAAGAAAATGATACTCTCTTCCAGTGCTGGATCCTAGTACTGGATTAGCACTAGGGGTGGTGGACTAGTGCTAGACAAGCCAGGGTCAAATAATAGTTGCAGATAAGTATAAAAAGTTTTAGCCTACTTGTAGAATGGGTTAGGTTTAATAAAGCAGGACAATCACAGAGTTAGGTAAGTTGAGTTGTCAGTCAATAATGGATTTTTAAATCGGTTCCTGTGATTGTCTTTACCGTCTGCCACTTACTGTGTTGCCTTTTATGACAATGTCTACCTACAGTACTTGGCAACTAATTAGGCTAAAACATACCAAATTAAGCATTTGCAATTGCTATTTTTCCCAGGTTTAGTACTAGAACCTGTGAACTAGTTCAAGATGAGTTTTGGACGTTTTCAAATATTCTACAGAGCTACTACACACTTAAATATACAATATTCCACACTAGCACTAGACAGACTGTGTTGAACCAGAAAACCAGACATTTTAGTTGCCGGGCTGGTCTACACAGTGGACTGGTTTCCGGAGGCCTGTCTAACACAATCAAATAGTCAGACAACTGATTCTCGTTCTTGGACTAGCCAGGATTCTGTGCTTGGTGGCTGAACAAGTGGAAGCCTGGAGGCAATAAGCTGTCAAGATCGTCGTCTGCTGCAATCAGCTGTGGCCAAATCCAGGAAATGATTTGTCTTCTTGTAACTCTGGTTGGGATTATCAGTCAAGTGATGGCTAATATCGTTTCTACAGTATACTCTCCGGCCACAAAATCTGAAATAGATGAACAGAGTAACAGACAGACTGGTTGACTGACAGAAATTAGACAGATGGACGCAGACAAATGGACAGATAGACACGTCTGTCAGTCGTGCTGGAAAAGAGAGACAAGGACAGGTTGCTATGGAAACAGAGGCAAAAAAATTGTCTCTAATTGTCTCTTCTGGCATTTTTCTTCAGTGAAGATATTGATGAACAGACTCCATGTTCAAAAACCCAGTCGCCCCATGGGATTTCCCAAACCACTGCTGCTGGGGACCCCAAAATATAAACTTTATATAAACTCTTAAACCGCACAAATTTTGCACTAGTGTGTTTTTCTGACTGGGTTATGAAAAAATGAATAATTTTTGGGTCTGAAATGGGTTTGAAAAATGAGTCATTCAAAAAACAGAGAATTTTATTCAAAAACTTCTATCTTTAAAAAGACGACAAAATGACTAAATACAGGGTTACAGAGTGTTTGTATATACACATTTATATTTCACACTCCCTGTTAGCAGAAGGTGTGACCACATGCTATACCGTTGTTTATTTTGTTGCCATGACAACATGCTAGCCAACCAGAAAGTTGGGATCATTTACCTGTGGACCTCCGAGCTTCTAGTGTCACAAAATGACACCACTTTGTTGCCATTTTAGGAACAGTGGCTGTTTCTGAAAGCTCATACTGAATACTGTTACTACTATAATATGTGGAAGAAATATACACATCCATAACATGCAGTACGGTGCCCCACTGCTAGTTTTATTTATAGGCATTTAACTCCATAATTTTTTGAGATACTGTACAGTTCTACTAAATAGTACACAAAGATGAAATAGTATCTCAATATGTAATAGCAGACAGTGTAAGCTTTCAGAAACAACATGTGACTGTTTCTCTAACTCTTTAAAAAGATGTGTTGTAAGTTTCCCCGACTACTCACATTATCATGCATCATCTTTCAACACATAATACATATCTGATGCACATGATCTTATTTCAACACACCTTTTTAAAGAGCTCACAGCATATGTGTGATCTGTTTGAGAACTGGTCGTTTAAGGCAGAAGTCTAACAGATACAGTATAAAGACAACATGCACAATTATTGTTGTCGACAGCCCCCAGAGCCCCTCCATTGTTTGAGAAATACCTCGTGTGCAGAGAGTAAGTTACATCCTGCTTATCAATGCTGGAACCTCACTGCAACAAATACACAAGCTTATCGAGTGTGACCTTGCATTCAGCTTCTTTCTTGGTATTTTAAGTCGAAACGTCCTACTAACACCCATGAGTCTGCAGGATCCCAGAAAATTCACTAGTTTGAAATTACTTGCAAAGCTTGTTATTTCTTGCAGTGTTATCTGAAATATTTTTATTTTTCAAAAGATGCTGTGCTTGGTTTAGATCACAGATGCTTTCAATGTGTGTCTTTCAGTGTCTTCAGGCCTGTTTCTTGTTTGTTTCACACTCAGTGCACACAATTCTGGCATTAGGTTTACACTACAGGCATTTGCTTTAACCTGCATGACTTTTTATTGTCCAGATTCATTTTCCTTTATTTTCCCCATGTTTTCAAATATTCAATCTCAATCCATCAAACTGTCATACCTATAAACAATAAATCACAAATCCAATCATTCACACACATGATATCAAATGGTGAGTCCGATAATTAAAATGTATAACTGATAAAATGATGATTTTGTCCATGAAACGCATGTTATATCCCAGTGTTATATTCCAGGCCAAGACTCAATTCACTAAAACCAGAGAGTCAACTTTCCCCAGAACTCAAATACTGAGGAAAAAAAACATTTGGCATGAGAAGGCTGTCACATCGACCTATTTTGAAATAAATGAGAATGAATTAACAACCAAATTACAGTTCCCATTTACATTTTCAGCTCATTTAATTGAAAATGAGGCTACTCCAGACATGAATGTTGCAAATGAAATGTCCTGAAACAATGGCGATATGTTGAGAAGCATGACTGCGGGATATTATAATATCCATTGTTAGCCTGTCATTCACAGCCTCAGTGTCAGGAAACACATACACCAGCGTGAGGCACAGAAAAATAGATATGCATATGTGTGTACTAGCTATTATACTGGCAATAGTTAAAGAGTGTGACAAGACAGAAGACACACATTCAGAATCTCCTCGCAGAAATAAAGAAGACATCTGTAAACAACAGTAGTGCATCTGCTCATAAGATAGAGTGCCTCCTCTCTTTTTATTGCTGGAACGCACCCAGTGCTTCTATTTTAATTGATTTAATTAATTCAGTTGAGATTTCCTATGGAGTCAAGAGAGCATAGAAGAGCCTGAAAATTAGAGGTCGCAAGGTTTCCACAGGCGTAGTAAAAGGTCTTAATTTCTGACAATTAATGACACGGATCCGATCTCCTAGTGTGCCCAATCAAGTAAATGTAGACTCCACATTCTCTGTGTTTATCCTGGCATGTAAAGATCAGAGCGGTACTGCAGTGGTTAGATTTCGGATCTTGTGCACCCACAGAAATGTGTGCATAGTACAATATCAGGCTTACAACAAAAATCTTAAGTTATTATGATATTTCTGTAAAAGTTTTTTTCTAATACCCAGACTGTGGTAAATTTTCCACTAAAGATATGCTTCGTCATGGTGTAGGTGCAGACAAAGTTAGAGTGAACATGATTGTTGAAGTGCTAAATAACAGCCTAACAGAAATAAAATTAAAAAAAATATTAAAATATACATTACAACAGAAAAAGTTTTTAACATGGTCACAAAATTAGATCCCCAGTGTCTCCAGTTGATTCTCAAAAAGTAGACAGGTCGAGCTGATAAGTGGAGATAATTCAGTGTCTTGACTATTTAATTAAAATGAAAGGAATGTGAATGGTTGAAATAGGAAGAAAGGCACTTGTCTGTGAGGTCTTGTGTGTTTCCTCTCACTTATAAATAGCAGAAACAGTCTGTTGTCGTCTTGATTAAAATCATTTTTGTGGACATGATCTTACAATGGACAACATACACCTTTCCTGGTGTATTGAGATAATCTTGTTTGGTGTATCTATATGCCTTAAATAATGTGGATCATGTTATCTTCACTCAAGTAGAAGTTTCCACATTTGTCCTTCATTTGGCATTGTCAGCAGTCCTCAAAGAGCGACAGCTGGCTACAAGTTAAAAAAAAAAATTATTACCCACTAAATTTTAAAATGCCAAGGTTGTTTCTGCTTCTTCAGCTGAGACATTTTCATAGTCTGGGAAGAAGTTTCCACAGTTGTCCCGGACTTTCTCTAAAGTGGTATTGTCAGCGGTCCTCATTGAAACAAAGGATACCAGGTTGCTGCGAGCTTAAAAAAATAGCAGTCAAAATTGTAAATGTCACACATGGCAGATATTAGCTTTTTCCCCACAAAGTATTGAATGCAGAATAGATTTAATGAAGATATTAAATGTATCTAAATTACATCAAGATGTGGTCTGAGAGTAATTTAAACTTTGGTGTAATACATCCAGGGAGAGTGATGTTGCTGAACTTTTCTTGCCGAAATACTGTTGGAAAATCCAGTTGTAGGCCTGCTTTAAGAGGAACTGTGTCCTACATGTGTTAATATGTGGCTCAGAAGCCATATGGACCTTTTTTTTTTTTTTTTTTTTTTTTTTAATCTGTGCTGGAATATTATTGCCAGATGGAAATCAGACCTTCCTGTGCGTGTCTGTCGGTGCAATTCTTAGACAATCCTTGTCTGCTCTCCATGATATACGCACATACATATTCAGTATTGCTGTTAATTTGCCCTTGACAGGCCTTGGTTTCAACCCTCTGAATAGTTTGGATAGGACAAACTTCTCATGCCATACGTTCAGCATTAGAGCTTTGAAGAAAATGTGCGACCTGGTGTGTCTGAATTGAACATGAGTTGACTGCAGCCCTGCCTCACTCATCAGTGCAAACAATGAATAATTGTCATTTTGGCACATGGCAGCTTGTAAATCTGGACACCACCAATATTAGTGCTATATTCACATGTTACAGTGACAGGACGCGTTCTCAGCAACACATATTGACATGCAGTAAGTACGTTTTTTGCTTGTAAATGTGTACGGAAAATTGCTGTTTAATTTTTGTTGTCCCAAATGGCACAGAGATATGTTGTAAAATGGCAAGTCCTTACCAGGCGTTGCTATCATCATTAATGTTATTGTTTTAAGCATCATTATCACCGTCATTATCATCACCGTCACCTCACGCCATCACCATGTGCTGCTGAACTTGAAGTAGGTGCAAAAGAAAAAAAAAATTTTTGTACAGAAATCTATTTTTTATGGAGAATTTGTAAAAAAAAAACAAATTATTAAACATGCTGTACTTTTTATGATAAATGATGTAGGTACAACAAACTCTTGTTCATTAAAGGTCAATGTTTTTACTGTTACACACCATGTAAAAATCTATGGTTCAAACTAAGTATCAAATATCAAAAAGTTCATATAATCTCTTTTGTCCATTATGGCTGCTTTTACACAGGAACAGAAAACCTTGTTGGAGCCAGAGTTAATTTTTCTTCCTGCTGGAGAGAAACTTATCCCTGAGTCACACCTGTAAAAAATTCACAACCTAAAACACTTCAGTCTTGTAAAATGATGTGTCCGTTCCAAGTTCTCTACAGCTTGGGGTCAGCAACATTATAATTTGTCAGCATTCATAGCAAAAATATGGTATATAAAGTAATGATACGCAGAACAATTTGTGGTTGCTTCTAATGCGGCAGCTGTGCCATAAGAGTTGCCTGAGCATTGGTGATTTCTCACATTAAAATATCTTGTTTACATACATTTCTTATATTGATTTCAGATACACACACACACTTTACATTGAACAAAAAATAAACACCAGATGTTTTGTGTCGTCATGTCACAAACAGTTTTCATGGATGGGTTGGAAATCACACTTCCTTTAAAAAGACAGTGTTCTTGTGTAACAGCAGCCCTGTGTGGCTGATCCTAATGTCTATATCTGGGAGAGGGATGACTTTCACAGGCACAAAAGATTTTGGATGACTTGACCCCTTTACGGCCCAAAATCTGACCTCATATCTGTCTAAACAAGGGGGAATCTGGTTCTCCTTGCTTGGACATTATGGGTTTAGAGTGGAAAATGAAATTGTGGTAAATTTAGGCTCTAGCAGCAGCATTAGCAAATCGGCAACAGTTTTGGAGGCTCCTATCTTGACTGGTAAAACAAGACCGGGACTCTGAGTTTTGAATTAAAAGGATGGAAAATGTAATGTTTCTGTTCTCCCATGAGATTGTGAGAGAGAAACAACATGGAGTGTTATAAAGGGTTAAACAACTGATACTGTATGTAAATGCAGCCTCACAAGCTGTTAAAGAGACTCACAGTTTATCTATCAGCTATTTTGAAAACATTATTTGAGAATAAAGTTTTTGATACAATCATTTCTCCTTTGTACAAATGTTTTTGTAAACTGCTATCCTGATTTATGAATTAGCCTTTTGTATGATTTTGTGTAGTTGAATATGTTCAATTACAAACACAGAATCAGCATGGGGCCTCAGTCCTGGGTTTAAATCTGATTTATATTATATATAGAGAGAGAGATATATAGATATACATATACATTTATACATATTTTGCATTTGACTTGAGTATTTCCATTGTATGCTACTTTCTACTCCACTGCATTTCAGATGCAAATATTGTACTCTTTACTCCATGACATTTATTTGACAGCTTTAGTTACTAGTTCCTCTACAGATTCAGATTGTTAAATCAAATATAAATCAAGTAATTTATTGTTATGAATTAAACAACCCGGTAGTATATAAAGTATTGAAATTAGCTCCACCTTTACCAGCTGCAACATTAAGCACTGTTCCTAGTCACTATATGTACTAGTTGCTTAATTTTGAATTCACAGTCAAAACCCTGAAGGTTGGTAATTTCAGTGAGGAGCACTTTATTCCTGACATTATTAATAAGAGATAGAATAAGCCCCACTGAGGCATTCAGTTACTGGTGCAAACAATGTGAAGGTCAATTACAGTTTATTAACTGTAGGGATTGGAGTGGATTTACTCACTCATTGCATTGCAACATGTCTCAGTTACTAATATGTTGTGGTAGTATGCGTTTTAAATAGAACATTTTCATCGCCACAATGTTTGTCACCCTCAGAGCACACGTTACAAGTGCTACACTTACAAGTGTTAGTAGCCTATTCTCCATAACCGTGGTGTTTACGTCCCTACATGCACACCATGGTCAGAAACTTTAAATCAGAGCAGGCTTTTTATTAATTTACCGTTCGACTTAAAATGTTTAAAAGAAATTGCAAAGTTTGTGTCTTTTCTGGACTTACACTGTACCTGCATGTTACTATGGTTACACAGGTTGGTCAGAAACTTTGGGACCGGCAAATCATATCAGTGAGAAATTGAATTCACGTAACACACAGGTAAAGAGATTCCATCAATGACTCATATTACTGTAGAGAAGGAGAGAGCTAGAGCAGTGAAGGGAGACAGCAGCGCACCCAGTCAGACGCAGCATGTGACTGGTTGGAAACACCGCGACAGAATGATGACTTGTAACAGCTGAAATTTGAGTTATACTGCACATTACAGAACGAGATTACAAGCTGGTTTATGGGAGGATTCAGGATTTAACATCTTAAGATTTAAACAAGAGATTGGGAGATAAGATGCATGGAACAAGAAATAAAACAGAAGGACAAGTAATTCAAAGTGAATAATTGAAAGGACAGTGAAATAAAATAAAGGAAAACAGAGAAGGCAAACTGCAGTGAAATAAAAGCTGACATTGATAAGTGGCCAGAATAGCGTTGATGTGATCTTGTCTCTTTGAATTCAATACACTCTTCAACCCCACTGACTTGCCAGTGACTCCATCATTATAAACTTATGTTGTCTGTGTGTTCAAAACCCCATACATGTATTAGAAATTCTTGTGGCGATCAAATGTTGTGATCCAAAGATACCAAATATGTTAATATGAATTTTCGAGAAAAGTGTATAACATGATGCATAAACAACTAGAATAGTTTCATTTAATGCTGGGGCAGCCACTTCAATTAGGAGATACTGATATTATTATATATGGAAGTAAGTAGTGTGGATCATCAGGAAACTTGAAAAGCAGGATGTACCATAAGGAACCCCATTCACAAGCAAGATGTCAATATTAAAATACAGTTTGTACCTGCAGGCTTGATATTTACGGACAGGAAACCAACAGTGTTACATTGAGTGATGGGCTTCAGAAAACCAAATAAAAACCTTGAGATGGAAAGTGTTTTGAAACCATAGATTCATTTCTGATAAAATTGAAGGACCAAAAGGGACTGAGGATGCGTCCATGGGGAGCACCACAGGTGGGAGGTGGCCACTGAAGAGGAAGCATCACCAATTACTACAAAATATGATTTGAAAAGAAGGTAAGCGGTAAAAGAAATGGGTAAGTTAAAAAAAAATAAATATTATGAATACACTTATAGCAAAACATTGTGCTAAAAAGAAAATCTAAATTCTCATCATTGTGCAGTGGAGTTGGACGACATAGAAGCAGCCCGTCTGATGGCGGCATTTTGTCCACTCAGGTGATAATGCAGTTGGCTATACAGAGAGACCTCACCTACTTAGTGGACAAATGACTGGAAGAGAGACGGTTCAGCTGTGACAGATTTATTGATTTACTTTTTACCACTGACATTGTTGATCTTCTGTTGATGTTGATGTTGATGTGGGTGTAGATGAGTTCTGTCCACTCTCATCTGTTCCTAAACTAACTGTCGCTGTCCGTGGTGCTGAATTGAGGATTTAGCATTTGGTATATTGGGTTGCAAGCTGCAGTATTTGTCTTTTGCTTCTGTGGACTGATGCTTAACGCTGTTGTTAAACTTATTCAGTAATATTCTGATTTCCTTTGAGTTTCTCTATGAACCTTGGTGCTCCTGCATTTGTTGCATGCGTGTTCCATCGTGGAAACCCGAGTCCTGCCCGTCAGACACAAGCCAACAAAACTGTCGACCTAAAATTAAAAATAGGTCAAGTCCACAGCTTCTGATGATTATTATCCAATATTAATTTGTTTTATCCTCTTGATAACATTTCCATATTTGTATTTATTTATTTATTATGCACAATAAAAAAAACAAAGCAGCAGAAACACAGCAAGCAGATTGTGCAGGTGAGATTTTAAACCCCCTAGAGGCTCATAAAAGGAATCTCACCTCAATAAGCATTATAGGCCAATACAAAGGTCATGTAATTTTCAAAAGTAAACAAACAAGCAAACATAAAATAAAAAAAATAAGTAAAGCACCGTAAATCAACCAACAACATAAAATAAATAACTTAATGTAGCTATGGAGTGTGCGTTTGCGTATGTGAGTGTTTAAGAGAGTGTGTGCCCATGAGTACAAAAGCACACTCGCATTTAGTTAACTCTTTATGAAAGAGAGAGAGGGGAGGGTCAATTATAGTCTGATATGATCAGTTTGAATAGTTTGGTTCATCAGACGGGACATAGGCCTATATTTGAAATTCTTGACTGATATAGACTTAAATGCACTTTGAATAAAACAGTTCCAAAGCTGAGCCTCCTTCTATCTAATTTACAGAACCCAGTGTGAAACATTGGGAGGCGTAACCCTTTGGCATGTCAAGTAGTATTTGATGTGTATCATATTGCACATCACAGTTAGGCTAGACAAATACTTTACAAGGCAAACGAAGCAAAGCAAGCTGATGCAAAATTTTAAAGAAAATACAAAGTTTGATATATATTTTGAAAGTTTAGAAATTGATAAAAGGTTGAGCTGCTTGAAGAGAGTGTTCTGCCCTGCGGCTAAATGTGGCAATTCTGCAAACTTTTTTTGCAAAATATAAAGCTTACGTAGGTGAGTGGGAATAAGTAGCTCCCCAAATGATGTTGCAATATATGAGGTAAGGGTAAATTAAGCTATATTAAAGGGTTATTAAAACACTTCTGATAAAACAGAATTTTAAATTTTGCCAGTGATACCAATAGATTTGGATATTTTATTGCAAAAAGACTGACTATGATTCTTCCAGCTTAGGGTTTAATCAATCATGATTCCAAGGAAACTTATGGATGAGAACTGGGTCATTGGTTTATGTTTCAATGGAGAGAAAAGAGTTAGATTTACAATATTTGTTGATGTAAATATGATAGAATTGGATTTTTTGACATTGAGAGGTAATTTGTATAATTGGAACCATTTGGAAATTATTCCTTTATCAGAGTTGGCATTGGCCTTAAATAAATTAGTATATGAGAAAATAAATTGGTATCATTGGTAAAAAAGTACTGGGAACATGGAGAATGATGCTGTTGCCAGGTCATTAATATAAATAAGGAACAGGAATGATCTTAGACTAGATCCCTTGGGACCCTGCATGTTATAATGGCCCTATCAGATGTCCGATTATTAATATAATTGTAAAACCAATTAGCCTATAAGTGATTGCAATAAAACCATAGTGTAACATTTTTAGTAAGTACGATTTCTTAACCCTTGTGTTGTCCTCTGGGTCGAGGTGATGTATCATATGTTTGTGTCATCCTTTTCCTTTATTCTGTTTCTTACTCTGTTCCTATTGTCAAGAAACAAACTAAAAACAAAAGATAACTGCTTCAAGAATCACAAATGTCATGCATAACAACATTTACATACACAGAAGGACATTTTCGGCCACCGGGTCACCTTGACCCAGAGGACAACACAAGGGTTAAATCCATACTGGTGTTCATACAAGATGTTCCACTCCCGCAGATTTGTAACCATTCTATTGCAAACCAACTTTATTAATTTAAATACTTAGCAAGTTTAAGGTCATTTGGTATTATTCCAGTTTTTAGAGATTTGGCAAATATTTGGTTAATGGCCTGATAACTGAAGAACTAATTTTGATGTTCAGACATGACATGACCTCATCACGACCAGCTGCTGAAGCTCTCATATTGGCAATAATGTCCTTAATTTCCTTCTCAGTAGGAGGATCAAAGCTCTGGAGAGAAGGGTAGCAACCTCTCAGGAACTCAGAAGGAGACTCAGCAAAAGGACTTCTATGTTCTCTGACAGAACTGAACCAATATTGACAAAATAATTATTAAAAGCACCGGGTGGATATCGGGTGGATTTGTGTATACTCTATTTTCATCAACAAATTGGGACGGAAGAGTGGCTGAAGCCTTTTTCTTAATCAGATTGATGACTCTCCATGTTATTTTGATGTCATTTGATGGCTCATCAAACTTGGTTTTCTTTGCAAGTCTGATTGAGTGGCTGTAAATGTTTCTATACTTTCATTCATAACATTCATAGGGGATGGATTTCTGACACATTTCTTATAAAATCTATTCTTTGTTAGTGCTGACTTGTAGAGACCTGGAATAAAGCAAGCTTTACTGAATGCACTGACTTTTTTTGAATGCATACTGACCAAAAACACCTGTTAAATGAAGTCAGGAATGACTGATATGCAAGTTCAACATCATCATGAGTACACACATTTTCCCATGGAATATAACCAATCAGCCTCCCAAATCTCTATTTCTCTGCAGGTGCTAGACATTACTGTACAAGGAAAGGTGGAGCTTTTTTACAACTGAATCATAATGTTTTAAATTAACTTTATTGCCATTACAGAAAGTTGCAAGGAACTTGAATTGGTGAGCTCATTGTGCAATGGTACAACAGGGTAAAGGGATATGTTTGTTTTTCACTTTATTTCCATGCAGTATTGTGCTTTAAAGTAGGGCTGCCAAGCAATACAAATGTTTAATATAATGATTACATGATATGCTGAATAATTAATTGCATTTATCAATATTTTCTTGGAAAAGCCCCTAAATAAGGTTATTTCAATTCAAAAACATGACATTATTGTGGCACATGACTAAGGCATAGAATACAAATATTAAAAGGGAACATTAGAAAACAAAAAATTGTTTTACCTACAAACATTTTTCCGAATACATGTCTTTTTATCATTGAACATATGACCATCACCTATCACAGCCTATAATGTGGCTGTTTATTTTATATATTTAATATAAGCTTATCAGCTAAGGACTAATGTGGTGCTTAAAGCCGGAATGCAGTGATGTCTCTTGTGTCTAATAGACAAGCTTAGTGCTTCTCCGACAACTTCAGAGTTACCTCCCGCAGTCCGTCCGGTGTGCTAATGTCTGCTCCAGGGAGCAGCTGTCAATCAGTTTCTGGTGTGCCAGCGTGGGACTATCACCACAGACACCACATTTAAAACTCCAGTATGGAAATACAGAATGAATTACCTGGCGGTGAGAGGCCTAATCAGCATTGTTTGGTGAAGGCTTGAATGAAATGGATGTTCATTTATATGTCCCACACTCCAGCTTTAAGTGATCATTACATTAACCACAGTCTTTTTTAACCATTTACATGCGCACTGACTCACGGACTGTTTGGAATTGAGTGACGAACAGTGTCAGAGGGGTGTGAATTCACTCAGGTGGTGTCAGTGGCTCCCTGAGTGCTAAGAGCGCTGCTCTCAGAGGCTCAGATATATGACATTATATGCGTTAACTTGCATTCATTTTTTTGTAATGAATTAATCAAAATTAAGGCATTAATTTGATAGCCCTACTTTAAAGTCATCATAACTGTGTCTGTACTGATTAACACACCAAGCAATTGACTCTTCTAAATACAGGTATAGAACTTAAGTACAAATGATTAAATATGATTTAATTAACCTTCAATGTCATTTGTAGGAAAAGCCATATTGTTAAGTGTGAACCATAATGGAGAATTGAGACATGATTCATGCTTGTATTTAGTGGCTTATGAAATGGTGTAATACAGCGCGTTTCACTTTTCCTTAAAATGCTCATTTGAGGCAGGAAGCCTCAGTAGTATGCATAAGGCCTTTACATAAAGTAAGCACCCTGCAAGACAGACCCTAGCATTGTCTCAACTCTAAAGGAAATATGCAGAGATGCAGTGATTATTGTAACTCAGGCTACACAGATACAAGTTAGTCAGTTGTTTTCAGAAACTTACCTGCGAGGAAATCACACTCCATCAACACAGGGGAGCTAATTATTATCACAAAACAGGGCTTTTATCCACCAGCAAAACACAAAGTGGTGACATGTTAGACAATTAATTTCTGATACCACCACTTCAGGCTAAGAAATACTGTGATAATTCAAAGTCCATCCCTGATGATAATCGGCTGTAGGCTTAAAGGAAACAATACTGCAATATGAGATTAAAAGTATGAGATACGTTCACTAATAAGTTTGAAATGTGTGTGCATTTCCATACAGTGTACATTTCCGGCAGATTTTCAGATAACTGTCACAAAGACACCTTGAGAATTGTTCATACACCATTTTAGAGAAAGTACTTAAACAAAAAAGATTTTAAACTGTCATAAATAAAGAACCATTTAATTTTACCATTATCACAAATTTTGTCAAACTTTTACAGCAACGGTGGATACCTTAGCTGGTGTCATGGGATTGAACACTACCTGTTCTTCTGTGTAGCTTAATTGAGCTTTAAGGTATCTTAGTAAGGTATTTGTTTCATTTTTATTTGTCTTGCATATATTTTTTAATACTAATTTAGTGTTCTCTGTGAGCGCGCCCAGACAGATGGGCTTCACTGATGCTTTATTGAATTGATCTGATAACTCAAAATTGGTTTCTGCCTGTTGAAACAGAGTGTAAGGGAGAGGGAGTCCGTTTGTAACATGCTCACGTTTACACTCATTTCCACATGCATGACTGTGCACATGCTCTCTGTCTCACACACATGGCTACACACACTGATGCACTGTATATATTTATTGCATTTTTCAGGAGCTAACCCCGTTCCATTTCAGACAGAGATATTGTTAATTTAGCTTGGATCACTGTTTGTTCGTTATACCTGTTTAGTATTATAGTATTATATATGTCACCAACAAATACAGACAAAGAAGTGAAATTAAAAAAAGGGAAGGGACACTCACATCAACTCCCACGCTGTTATAGTGACCTGGCTGATGCAGATGGCCCAAAAGCCATTTCTTTTTTTGTCTTTTTCATCATTGTCTTCTCTCCTCAGTACCCATTTCTTGTTTACTCTCCTATTCCCAATCTTCCCATCAGCTATCTCTAAACACCAGTTCTTTAGACTAGATGACTAGATCCTTACTTGTGGTCATCTTCAGTCGCCATTGGCCTTTTCAGCATTCAGTCCCTTCTTCTAGGCGTACAGTTCAGTATGTTATTTGTGTCATCTCTGCTCCATAATATCATTTTCAGGTATTAGTCTGAGGTGTTGCTAATTACCAAACTAATTGATTAATTTTACTAAATACTGTATAGACACAATAGAACCTCAGTTAAAATAAGTTCTCCCAAAGAGAACTAGTATAGTTAGATGTGAAAACAGGAAGTAATGTTGATAAAAGTTTTGATTTGTGATCGCATGGGTGCTATAGTACCACGTTTTTTTAATTAGAAAATCTCAGATACCGATGTCTTAATTTAGTCTGTTATCTGCCTGATATCCAGTATAGTGGTGGATAGTGTGGATTTATTTTCACACTGCTGCTCCGCACTTGAACAAAACAAACACTGTTATCAGTGACGGAGCCAGTGAGAGAGTGCGAGAGCAAAATGGACTACCTCATCTTATGCTGGAGTCAGCAGAAGATGTGTGTGTGTGTGTGTGTGTGTGTGTGTGTGTGTGTGTGTGTGTGTGTGTGTGTGTGTGTGTGTGTGAGTGTGGAGCTGTGCTCTAAGTTCTCCAATAGTAGCCAACCCTGAAAGATCACACTTTGAATATTTTGGGCCAAACCATGTCATGTACGTTCATATAATTAAGGGATAGACAGTTACATAGTTTTATACTTAACTGGTGTTAACTCGTAACGGGCAAACACCAGTTTTACAGATGTGGGCACCTGTAATACTTGTGTATTTTGTGCTTTTTGTCTGTATGCAGTGCTAATTTTCCTAAGCTTTCAAATGGCAAATTTAATTACATTGCAGTCCACTAAACAGGGGGAAGAGTCGGTAGGAGTGATCAATCTTGTGGGAGTGTCAACAATAATCATCATTAAGATCATCACTGCTTCCATATCTAACAATCTTGACTCTTACTTTTAAAGTGGACAGCAGTATAAAAACTAAAGAAATTGAGTGGATTTTATATCTATAATTTACATTTACTGCTTTACAAATTGAAAGCAATCATATAGTCATGGGATTAAAAAAATGGTGATAGATGGGGAAGACCTGACTGTGAAGGGTATCTTTTCCACTAAAGCAGTACTGCCAATTTTTAAAGCGTAGTCAGCAAAATGTGCTGTGATTCATCAATATCATTGAAGTCATGACGTGCCACAATCAAACCTGTGCCCAGCTTTCTTCAAAAGCTCAAAAAAGGGCAAAAGATTGATGTGCTAGTCTCTATACATTTATCTTTGTACACGTCACACAGGCTGCTTTGGTTGTCTTGTACTGAATCACACAACATGGGATGAAGCTCATATTCCCTCATGTAAATCTGATCAGGTCATTATCAGGCTGATACCAAGTAGTCTGGGGAGGTTTTAAGTGACTGTGAAAAACTGTAAACAAGAGTGAGCCAGTCTGTAACTCATTATCAGGAAAGGCGCCCCAGCATCTGTCGCTCGATATCATCACAGATTAAAGCCCTCGCTGCTCTGGGTTTAATCTTTGGCAGACAGTTGTTGATTTAACAGCAGAACTTTATCACCACGTGGTTTGCTGTCACTGAATTTCATTATTATTAGTTTCAATGGAGAGTTTTAGTATCACATCTAAATGCTGTTTCAGGGGCCTTTTCACACTGCCAAAAAACATATCTTGGGGAAACACTGAAATGCTATTATGTACTTATTGTACTGGCCAATCGCCTAAAATGGGAAATGGCAATGGATTTTGGCATCATTGCGGGGATTCGGGCATGATTATCATTTTGGCATCATCCACAGTTGGCAGCATGAGTGAATCATTTTCCCTCTTTCGCTGTCCCTCGTTCTTTGTGTATGCGTGTTTGTGTGTCGACGACAAGGAATGGAAACCCAGGATTCCTGTCGGGTGAATGCCTCCCGAGTCTCCTCATCTTCCACTCTCCTGCTGTCCTTTGTCTTCTTGCTCTGTCTTTTCCTGCCTGTGTCTTTGCTTCTTGCTGCTCTTGTTTTCTCTCACTGGTTGTCTCAACGAGGGCAGTGTATGATGGTGAATATGCAACAGGGCAACAAGTTAGGGTAACACTTTTGAACAATGAAAATGCTAACACGCTGATGTTTGGCACTGAACACAAAGTACAGCTGAGGCTGATAGGAATGGCATTCGTTTTAAAGGTATTTGGCCATAAACCAAAGTATAAATAATGGCGCAAGAGGAAAAGTCAGGGGATCACCAAAGTTATTACTGTTCATCCTGAGGGAAGCATGAATGTCCAAGTGCACTAAATTTCATGGCAATCCGACCAAAAGTAGTTGAGACATTTTACACAAAAATTCACAATGATGCTAGAGGAAATGTCATGGGATTACCAAAGTCATTAGGATTCATCCCCTGGGGACTATGAATATCTGTACAAAATTTGGCAATCCATCAAATGATTGTGATATTTCAGTCTGGACGGAACAAAAGACTGTCTATAGACCAATGTTGTTACCATGACGAGAGAGGAGAGACAGGTAAAAGACATGTTAATAGGTAGAGGGGAAAAAGGTCAATAGGTCTGTAGAAAGATAAAGGAAGAAAAGTGACATGTAGGTCAACTGGGACATAAACACCTCAGCCAGGTGGGCACAGCATTAGAGGTTGGCAGGTCTAATAAGTAACTTTGGATTGGAGCTTTCTGTGTAAAATCAATCCCACCACCTTCCAGAGGGGTGTGTGTGTGTGTGTGTGTGTGTGTGTGTGTGTGTGTTTGGGTGAGTGTGTGTGTGTGTGTGTGTGTGTGGTGGTGGTGGTGGGGTTGTGATTGTGTGTGTGTGTGTGTTTGTGTGTGTGTGTGTGTGTGTGTGTGTGTGTGTGTGTGTGTGTGTGTGTGTGTGTGTGTATGTACCATGTGGGTGTCAGGTGTTATACTAGAAATCTGCAGAGGTTATAATGACCTACACACACACACACACAGGTGTCAGATCATGGGTTTTGTGATAGTGTGGCAGTCCACCGTAATAGAATCTGAAGAGACAGAGACATACAGAGATTTATAAGTGTATGTCCTTTCCCCTTGCCGCCCCAGCAGCTTCGTTCTCTGGTGCTTTATCAAACACCTCTATCCCTGGAATTACATTTTGACCAAAGACTGGCCTTTAAAAAAAATCTTATCTCCCCTATAGTCTGTTCCTTTATTCCCCATTCTTTGATTTTAGCTCCTCTTAAGGAATGATTAAGTCTTCAGTCCTGCTTCTAACACCCATTACAAATACAATGGTGGCAGCCTTAGCCTGTGCACCCAGTCTGCCCTTATTTGCTTCCCTTATTATGTGAAGAATGTGAGGACCAAGTATTATATCTATTATTCTTTGTGAAACTTCATTATCAAATGAGAATTGTTTCACTAAAAGCAGGCACATAATTTCAGAATTATTTAATTATGTAAATTATTTGCGTGTGACAACTGAGTGGCCCAAGTCGGGCTGAGTCTGTGTCACTGGCGGTCAGAGGGTGTAGACAGTTGTAACATAAGATCAGAAATTGTGCAGAGTTGAAGGATTCTGATGCCCTTAACACATTTGCACAGTTACATACACATTCACATCTAGATGCTGCCCAGTACAACAACACAGTTGGGGTTAAGGGCCTTTTACAATGGCACCTCAGGGGTGGTAATGAAAAAGGGGCACAATATGACACTTTTCAAGCCCAGATTTATTCTGCCAGTCTGGTGGCCTTCTAGTCATAAGCCCTCTTCCCTAACCTTGTCTAACCACCACTGCCTCTCAGTCTGCAGTTTGAAGTCTATATTGCTGTCATCTTTTCATCCACCATCCCATCCAAATTTAGCATTTTTCCTCAGTTTCATCCACCTCTCTGACTCTTTTTGAAGAATCTCTGTCTCTGTTGTGCTACAGGAACATGTGGGAATTTGTGTCCTTACGACCTTTCAGAGATTGGGTAGTGATACAGCTGTAATCATAACCTACCTTCTGCCCATTGCGTTGTTTATGCATTTATTCAGTCTGAAGTGTGTGTTCCATTCTGGTTGCCAAGACAAAAAAAATCTGTGTATGTTCGTGAAAACAGTCTTTATGTGTGGACTGTCTAGTCTTTGTATGTCTACCTTTAAGTTTATTCCGAGTTTAAAGGAACCCTGGAGCTGGTAGCGATTCTGTGTCATGGTCAAGGATATGAACCCAGGGCATCCAGTTGAAAGCTGGTCTCCTTCATCGGTACACCACTATGAATGGTCCATTGCGAAGATGACTTTGGGATGGCTGGTCACCTGTACATCAAACAGAGAACCCTGCTTTTTGTCTCCAAATTGAGTGCCACAGTGTGGTTACTTCCACTGCCTCCCAGCTCCAGCAATGTGTAGACTTTGCATGTTCACCTCGTGATTATATGGGTTGCCTCCTCCTCCTCCTCTTCTTCCTCTTTCTCCTCCAAACACACATTTGGTGGGTGTGAGACAGCAGGCTTTAAATTGCCATTAGTGTGAATGGTTGTGTAGCGACTGTATCTGTGTTCATCCTGTCATGGATGGTAGCCAGACATGGTGTCTGCGTGCATTTTGTTCAGTGTATGCAGCGCTAGACTCCCGGCCCCACTGATATGCAACTGGGTGTAGAAAATGAATAAATGGACTTACCGAGGCCAGAGCTACTTTAATCTATCCTGTATCTGTCCTACAGTGATGAGATGTGAAGGCATATTGTCAAGCGATTTTTATTTCATTCGTTTCTGCACCGTTTGACAGCAGTCAATACCTTTTTGCCACTTATGGTTGTGACTCTTGAGCCTGACAGCAGCAGGTAGCTAGCAAGGGAGGGATTATTATCTGATATAGTTCACTGAGTTGAATTCGGCTTTCCGAGAGGTGTCCTGGAGTCAAGCTGAAAATAGTGGACAGTAAAAATGATTTTCTAAGCTTGAGAGTTTTCATATCAACTTTGGGGGGACACACTCGTGATCAGAGGAGAATCATTGTTCCATGTGAAACACGGTAAGATACTATCTAACTGATTTATAATTTATTTATTTATTTACATTTATACAATAATGATCAGAATATAAAGTACATGAATCTGTCATGGCCTAATCAACAGTTTGCTTTAATATAACATAATCATACTGCAGCCACAATTGAACAAAACATGGGAAGAGATTAGAGCTGGCAGCTCAAAATCACTTGGCTTTTGCTAAACCACCAAATCAAAACAAATTAATTAAATTCTAAATCTAAATTCTAATCTAAATTTGTAAGGTGCACATTGAAATATTTAGTGTACTTGATGGCAGTTTACTATTCCAATGTTGTCAAGGGTAAACTAATACTGTTCACTTAGGTAACCACAATCCTAATGGCACTGGGACGTTTGCTCAGCTCCACAGCCGATGATGAGGCCGTAAGCTTGATTTACAGTTGCGTGTTAAGGGCACAATAAAAAACTTTGCATTTCGAATCTTTGCTGGATCTTATTTACATAAGATGTAAGTCATTTATATGAATATTATAAGAACAATAAACAAAAAACTCGATTACACCTTAAAAAGCACTGTGCAGTAGTTACAATCGAAAACATAACACATGCAGCACTGATATCAGACCCTCTTGTCAAAATATATATAACAGATATTCTAGCAGCAACAGGCTGTAGCAGCCGTAATACCAATTTCATACCTGCTCCACTGGAGTATGCAGTGTAGCCGATCAGACACCGAGACTCATGGCTGCATGAGAAGCTACCAAAATCCCCCTTTAAGCTCAATAAATATTATCAATTTAGTATGCCAATACAGCGAGGAAAATATGCTGACAGACAGGAGGAGGAGGGGAGAGAGACAGAGGGAGAGCAAGATTAAAAAGGTGACGGGAGAATAGAAAGAAGGGACATGAACAGACACAGACGGGGATGAAGCATGTTTGGCTCATGGTGCTCTAGTAACTAAATTAGCTGTCATGATCACCTGACATCTACACACACACACACACACACACACACAGAGAGACAGACAGACAGCCCAGGGCACACACATCTCAACACATCTCACACATTAAGAAACACATCATCCCTGTCCTTAATGTAGCTACCTCCACAGCATTATGTAAGTGCTCCACTTACTGGCTCAGGCATTTGATTGGGAACTAGGACATAAGAAACACAGACAAAAATGTACACACAAACACACAAACCAATATGCTCATACAACCCAATTTTTAATTTTAATCCTTCTCTTTTGTACTGGATGGTGGTGGTGTGAGTACAATCATACCTGTAATGTATATGTTATGGTCATTTAGCATGCAAGGCATAATAATTTGGTCAGAAATGTATAGACAATATGATAAGTTTATGATATCATGATATGATTGTGCTGAAAATTGACAGAAGATAGTTTAATTTAATTATTGCCCAGAGCTTCACTGTACTCTAGATTGCATCTGACAAAATGCAACCACTGCAGTCCTATTAAATATATGGATTTTGCATTCAAATCTGAGCACTATCCCTGCTTCCAACTTCCAAGTGTGTATGCATTTGTGTGTGTCTGTATGTGTGTGGTTGTGTGTGTGTGTGTGTGTGTGTGTGGGGGGGGGGGGGTCACATTCTGAGGCCCCCACTCCAGGTTGGAAAGATCAGTGCTGCTCTTTTTTATTTTTCTTAAGGAGCACACAAATGAAGCACATGCACATACACATTCAATACACGCTCACAAACATGTTTCAATCATGCTCAGGACCACTGAGTATGTAGCTTAGTCCTGAGGTTGAAATGTCTGAACATAGTCAAGGACTTGCTATGCACAATTTTATTGCAGTTTGTTGATGACTTCCACTCTGTGGAAGCAAAGAGAATAACAGGTACGGGTGACTGCATAGCTGACCCTCATATTAGGTCAAGAAAGTGTGTGTGTGGTCTTCTTGACAATGATTGGCCACGACAGGGGAAGTGTACGGGCCTGATGCCAGGAGCAACAACATCCTGGTACCACACACACACACACACATATGTACACCACACAGTTCCATCATATCTTCACCAACTGATTGACTTTAAACATTTCTTGGTCTTTTATGTTTAAATTTGGCCTCACATTTTGTTAAGTGTCCCGTTGTTCACACACTGTCTTTCGCTGTGTTTTTGTTTTTCTCTCTATTCATTCTTATTCTGCTTCTTTTATTTCCTATGTGTCTCTTTAAATTACATTCTTAATTTGTTTTTTTCCAAATCCAAAATATTAATATGTATGTATGTATTCTTGGTAAAATAATAGCATTTCATTGTCATGTTCCCTAATGCCACAACATAGCGTGCAGACGGGTGACAAAAAAGAAAAAGCCTGAATAAATGAGGGGAGAAATATAAAAGACTGTTTCATAAAGGGCAGGAGGGGTCACTGAATAGTTTGATGAGTATGAAAATGAGAGAATATCTGTTGGAAGAATAATGTTTATCCCTCCAGTAAAGTATGCCACGGCACAGTGAAGCTGATCTGGTGGCTTGTGGTGGCCAAATGCCTTACAACAACGCTTAATGTTGCTTTTTCCTTTAATTTGTCAACTGTGAGGATAAGTGACAAATTGAGTTAATAATTGTTGACCTATTTCATCTCATGATCAGTTTATTTAGTACAGACGTTTATTCATTTGTTTGCTTAATTTACGAGATTTGACAAAAGCAGACATCCCATCTGGTTACTAAATCCATAAATGTTTTGTTAATAGATTTTTCATAAAGCGTACTTTTATCCATATTGCCCACTCCTATTCTGAAAAATGTGGACTTCTACAGTTAACATCAATTTCAAAAAGTGTCAAAAGAGATCAAGGAAAAAACCTCATGTATTGCCAGGGCAATAAAAGATTAAAATTAAATCTCAAATGGGTGTGTTATCTGCTTAGCAACAGTTCAGAAGGTGAGAAGATTTTCACTCCATAAATCCTCTGAAGGGATTATTAAAGTTTCAGCTAATTTAAAACCACACAGCAGACCAGAGAAAACATATACTGCTACCTTTTGACGTGGTTCTGCATAGGTGAACCTGAGTAAAGCCTGAAGAACGTACAAGCTTTAAATGAGGAAAACATGAGGAAAATCTGTGCCGCAACAGGTCAAAAAGTTCAAAGTAAATAATTTTATTTAATATTTCTTGAAATAAATAAGCAGATCAGAGAGAGGAGACAGCCTGAAGGCTTTTATCTCAAATGTTGTTACTTTTAAGTCATTTTTAGTTTTTATTGAATGGATTTAGAGAGGTGTAAGATTAAAGAGACGACATAGGAAAAGAGACAAAATTACATTGACCATGGACAAGCCTGAACACAAAACCTTTGTTTATACATGAAGTGCACCTCAACCTGCAACTCCACCATGAATTACAGCACACATACTATACCTGCATGTAGCAGAAATGACACAGACTTAAGTAGACATATAGTGCACGCAGTGACAGCAGGTGTGTGGCAAATTTGAGTCTTTCTCATTAGACTGTCACTGGGGAATGTGATCCTCAGGACCTTGTGGGCAAGAGCCCTCTAATTGTAAGGTCACAACCACAACCACTGTACTCTCATGTCCATGCATGCATATCAAACACAGCAGAAAATAGCTCTCTGCTCAACTTTAATGTCTCACTTCACCTTACCAAAGGCTGGATTTGACCGGTGGGACCTCTGACCTCAATAATGAGGTAGGCTAGCCTGGCAACGCCAGAATAATTAACAAATGCGTATTAGTCTGGAACTGTTCAGTTCATTTTTGATTTCCAAGGGGTGTTATCAATGGACGGAGACAACCAATCAGAACAACAAAATGCCGTCCAGTCTTACGGTACGTGGTGTTAAAAGTACGACAAACACATATTTCTTATCAACATAAAGTTTAAGTGCAGTTGTTAGTTGTTGGTTCTTGTGATGTACCATCCAGTCCATTGGCAGTGGAACATTATACAACGGGTGCAGAGGACCAAATCAAACCCGCTCCATATTATATAAACAGTTGTGATTGGCTCGCCACCTTCCATTTCTGGTAGAAATCAGTCTGAATGGGAGAGGGGCCAGAAGTATCTGCCAGAGCAAATAAAACATGAGCTTGCAGATTTGTCTGGTTCCCAGGCTACAAGTAGGCCACCATACAGTGCAGTTAATATAGCTTATTTTTGCAAGCTGGACGTTAGTACTCAGGTGTGTGAATGCCTTTTGCTCCAGAGGCATTCAAAGAAAAGTTGTTCACTTATTTAGTTGCTCATGTAATGTAAGAAGATTATGAAGACTAAAGGACAGAAGAAGTAGAAAAAGAGGCTAGAATCAATAATTGTGGTTGTTATCTCAGTAGGAGTAGGAAATACTACATTACAAGTAAAAATCCATCATAATTTTACTTCAAATGAAAGTACAATTTATTAGCAGCTTAATGTACTTGTATGTAGAGTATCAAAAGTACTCACAGTACCTGACAGATAAATGTAGGGGAGTAAAAAGTACAATATTTCCCTCTGAAATGTTGTGGAGTAGAAGTAGCTTACTCTTAATTGTACCTAAGTACAGTAATTCAGTATATATAGATTCATTTCACCACTAAAGGCTGGAGAAACATATTGGAGTATCTGAAAATGATACATTGCATTAAAATCAAGAACCGAATGAATGCTCATGACTCTTGGCTGCGCTGTTTGCAGCTGAAGGGTTGATGGCTTCTGAGGCAGGGTAAAAAGTTGAATTTGAAGTGGCTGATTACGATGGAGCTTCATCCTCTGAATCTGCCCCTTAGCCTGAGCAGGTGCAGACACCTGTTCACTGTGCCTCGACAGTTCAACGCAAAAAGTCAAGAAGAACATCTGATGCATGAAACAGGCAGGTGAGGCAAACCTGGTGTGCTGCCTTCACATAATAATCTCAGTGAGACAGCTGGCCCCTACACATCAAGAGAAAAAAAAGAAAATTGCCAGCAGACTCGACAGCTTCCTTTGTCTGTGTGACTTCAACATGTTGACATGCATCAGGGACTGCGCTGTTTCCAAGGAGCTTAAAACTCATCTGCATGCGGTTTGGGAAGAAATATGGCACATTATTGTGAGACTGTGTATAATACTTGCAACACAGAAACGCACCAGGATAAACATATTATTCATGTTTTAATGATAGACTTTTCTGAACTGTCACTCCATCTATCTACCTTCCTATCGCTGTCTCCTCTTCCGTCTGCAGCCTCTCTTCTTTTGTCCTATCTGTTTTCACAGCTAACCAAAGTCGGTGAAGCAACTGTATGGGCTCCTGCTTGTTGGCACCTCGCCAGTAACATCAGGTTTAGGTCTGAATTGTGTTTTGTATGTGTTTGTTTGTATGTGTGTGACAGAGAAAGAGAGAGAAATGAAAGAGGGAGCGGGTGCAAAAGAGAAAGAGAGGGCGGGAGACTTGCAAAGTGTCAATGTGAGTATGTCTGGCTGTCTGGGTGGGTGTGCCTGTGAAGCTGCAAAATCATTTAAATTGGGAAAGGAATGCAGGAATGCTCACTGGTGATTCTGATCGGAGCCAAATTTCTCTGTCAGAAAAGTCCCCAACCAGCCGCCTTGCAATTTCACAGTGATTGGAGAAGGAGTGAAAAAAAGTGAGGGAGGAGAGACTGAAAGAGAGACGAAATAGAGGAAGAAAGGGGGGTGGAAATGAATAGAGAGTAGAGAGATGCGAGTTAGAGGGAGATAGAGGTAGAGAGACAGACTGAAAAGAGTATGGTAATACTGAGTTCATTTTTGTTGGTAATTCAGCTATGGGGGAGAAGAACAGTGCTGTCAAAGGGGAGTCTTCCATCTTGAAAAACAAGTCAGCTTTCCAGGAATAAGCAGCTGAAGTTAAAATCACACATCATTGTCATTGTCTCCCATTCTCACAGGCTCCAGTCAAACTACGCTGAAAATTTTTCTTCACAAACGACATTCATTTTCTCTGCCCACTCTCTTTCCATTGAGGGCAGGGTGACACAGGCTGAGACAGATGATGATTCATAAATTCTAAATTTGAGTACTACAATCAAACTAACTTTTATGTCTGTAATGTGAGAGAAAAGTGAGAAAGCTGTTGGAAAACCGTGTGAACGTGGAGGGTGAAGACAAGACCTTAGACGTTCTTTGGGGTTTTCTATAAAACAATGACCCGCTGTACCATGATTTATTGCACGGTGTTGACACAAACAATGCCTCTGGATTTAATGCGTGTGAAGGTCCACAGTATCCCAGCAGAGTGGCATTAGGGCTACAGAGTGGAATGGCAAGTAGGCACACTGTCCTTGGACCAGAGATCCAGGGTTTTAAGTCCCCGATGTTGTCAAGCATCTGCCCTGCCCAAGCCTCGAACAGCCAGATCCTGAGTCACTATGAGCTCCAGGGGAGCTGCTGTGTAGCTGAGCTACCTGACTTCCCTGCAGAGGGAGAAGCATGTTTCCCTGCAAAGCATCACTTAATATCAGTGGAAATATACCAGATGTGAGCATTAAGCTTGCCTCCTTGTTAAGAGGAGTAATTTTCCACTTGATGTAAATTCAGCCGTTAAATGAACATGTCAGAGAATGTGTTTTGAGCATGTGACTGGGATAGGAGACCCACAAGGAGCCAACAGAAAGAATGGTAGCTAAAGAATAGTAAAGCAATGGAGCTGCAGTACATGTAAAAGCAACTCAACCTCTTTATTTTGATCTCTCTTCTCTGGATTCTGTTGTTTATTGTTCACATTGTCTCTCCTTCCCTATTCATTTCTCTTTCTTATCCTCCTCGCCTCTGCCCCTGTACTTTGCTTTATTTGTGTTCAGTTTGACATTATACTGTCCATATTACTTCATCTGTATTGCACAGAACAAACGTTGCAGTAGTAAAGCTGGGGGCACGGTGGAGGATTACTGGGCTGATTTACTCTAGATCTGGGGAAATCCCAGCCAGAGGTTGGACAGGACCGATGGTCAGCCAGGATTATCTGGTAGTGTGAGGGGTTTACAAATTCAGCCCCTTACTGCTCTGATCAATGAGCAGACACGTTCCAGCTGTCTTGATTATGTCAAACTTTACAGTATATTTATGATCCCACATTTGCCGGTTGAGATTTTTTGATTGGTGTGAGCACTCCTGTGAGATCGGAGGTGCTGACACGGTTGATGAATCAGAAACAAGCAGATTAATTTCAGTCCTAGCGAAGTGTGTGACACCCCACTGTTGTCTGATTGTAGTGTGAGAATGTTGTGAGCACAAAACAAAAAAGGTGAAAGCCAACAATGTATATCTGAATCAGTGCACTTTCAAAATCAGTTCCAATTTTAAAGTCCCTAGGTTTAATCAACCCATCTTGCTCTCTTTTTGCTTGTCTCCCATACCTCTTCCTCCCCCTTATTGCTCCCTCTCTGCACTCTTTCTCAACTTTTTCCCTCACTCCCCGCTTCACCTTCCTTCCCCGTTCTCCTATAGCTGTCCTTCTACACACAGTAGAATAAAGAAATGATCATCTTTGCTGAGACAAGCTTGCAGAATAACATTCAGCTTGTTTTTTCTCCTCTCACTCGGCCCCTTTATTAGTCCCTCTCTCCTCTCTTCTCTCCTTCCCTTGTTCTTCATATCTCTACCTCCTCTCACATTCCTCGGTGCACCTCCCTCCTCTTCTCTCTTTTAGGCAGAAATCAGCAGTAATCAATATCATCATCAGAACAATTTACCCCCACAATGCCAAATTGCAAATTAAAAAATGTGTATGTGCATGTATATGTGTGCGTAATAGCAGTATTTTAAAGTGTGGCGGTGTCAGTGCACACCCACAAAATGTCTCTGCTCCTAGTTTATCTCATTGTTTGAACAGCGCTGCTTTAATTAGGACAGGCCTGTCTATCCGTGTGTGCGTGCGTGTGTGTATGTGCCTAAAAGTAACAGTGTCTAGGTGTGTGTGCATGTTACCATAGTGCCCCCATGTGGAGGACTGTAGAAGAGCATATATTCTATAGTCTCCTAACACACATGCACACACACACACACACACACACACACACACACACAGTCACACACTCCAATGACACGGTGTTATATTTGGAAACACAATTTCATGCTATCAGTACTGGCTAGCTATTCCATTTAGATAGCAGCCGTCTATATGTGTGTGTATGCGTGTATATGTGTGTGTGTGTGTGTGTGTGTGCATGTGGGCTTATGCTTGTGGGCGCGGTTGTGTGTCTGTATGTATGCATCTATTTGTGTGTGAGTGCACAGGCTGTCTGTGTGTTTCACAGAGATGAGTCCTTTTTCCAAGTTTATTGAAATTAAAAGTTGGTTGTCATGGTAACATTTGGATTCTCAGTAATTATGTTGATTAAAAATGTGAAAATTAATTAAAAAGTCAGGAAAATGATCTCACAGCAGATGATCAGGGAAACATCAAAATGATTCAGATCTCTGTCCCTCTTTCTTTCCCTCCTGCTTCCTCTAATACACACACGACTCCTTCTCTTCCTGTCTTTCTCCGTCGCCCTTTTATTGCCACGCAACACTGAATTATCCACATTCATCTCTCGCACACGCTTTGTCTCAGTTCTTCCTTCCTTTTCACACTTATACACGCGATATATGACAGGATGAGGTTTGTCTTCATGTCCAAAAAACACGACAACAGCAGCAGCACCCCTCTTACTGTATCTCTCCCCTTTTCATTGAATCACTCTACTCATTCTCAACGTGTTAACAAGCTTGACAAGACTGGTCTCATACTGCCGGGGCAGACACATCAGCAGTATGAAGTAACACAAAACAACAGCAACCTCACAGTCTCACTTTCACTCTTTCAGTCTCTCCATTATTCCAGTTCTCTCACAGTCCGTCTCTTGTACCCGGTCTCTTTCTCTCTGACAGAATGAATAAACAGGCTCAGCAAAGTGTAATCTCTTTCTTTTATTAGCAACAGCAAACACAGAAACAATGAATTTACCCTCTTCCCCTCCCTCTCTCCTCTCCGTCTGCTCTTCCCCTCTCATCAGCTTTAATGAACCACAAATCTCATCAGCCATCTTTTCATCAGCTCTGCCATCGCTACTTCCTGCACTTTAAATGCTGACTGAGTACTCATAGTATGTCTGTTCCTGCTGTTGGCTGATGACCAGGACTATACAAAAATGATATGTAGCTGTAAGGTAGAATACATATAGATTTCCCCAAAATATTTTTTGTGCTAACAGCCGGAGTCAGTATTAAGCAGAATTCAGTTATGACAGTTTTCAGTGGCAGCAGTGTTAGATGTGTTAGTTGTGACAGTCCTGCTCTGGTTTACTAAGTGGTGATTCACTGCCAGCTGATCTTCAGCATGTTCAATATCTCACCATGGTGATGTCAAGAAGGATGGTGTTATATATTTGCAGTCATCGGTTGACAGAGGTGGGAGCATAACTATTTTTTATTTCTCTCTGTACTTGTGTTAACGTGTTCTTTGTGAACGCTAGCATTATTTCTTAAGGGAGTTTAAAACTACGTAGCGTAAACATTAATCTTGTAAGATGCAGCAGTGACTTGGAACTGTGACACTAAGCCTGCGGGACGTTTTGTGCATCAACATCCCGCAGAAACCATAACAGCAGCGAGATTTTCTGAAACATGTAAATGAAATGCTTCATGTATAAGACACGTCTCATGACCGTGAGACTGAGCCAAACCATTGATCATATGCAGAGCTGCCCCTCCTTATAGGCAGAGTGGGCCCACCTCTCTCCACAGGGCCACGACTTGGCTTGGCCCCATCTTCAAAGGGTGGCAATAGTGGTGGCGAGGGTGTGAGGGGGGATTAAGAAATTCTGCCAAGGGCCTCATAAAGCACAATATGAGATCAGAAATGCAGGCATCAGTGACATGTCTTTTCAGCGGGATAATGATGAGGGCATATAACAGCTATTATTCCTAAAGTTCAAAGTTTTTATGTTATGTTTAATGTCGTTATAACGTGTTTTGAGACGTATAGCTCTGAGGGGCTTAAACATGCTGAGCAGATGTCTCTATGGTGGTGACCAACAATATACTCTATATAGTGTCTGTTTGATTATACTGTGTAATGTATTAGTCTCTGTTTTTTAAACCTTATTTTAGCCAGATAGCCATTAGATATTTTGGAACATTTGTACACAGGGCTCAACTATGTGTTTAATTATTGTGCTTCACTTACATTCCAGCGTCAATTTAAAACAAATTTCAGTCTTTTTCCAGCAGTAGTTTTAATCAAATTTCAACTTTATTCAAGTTTTAATTCAATTAATTTCAACTAAAGTAAACTCATTTCTAATTTAGTCATGTTCAGATATGAGCTAGTTTTACATTTTATTTGATTAATTTCAGGTTTTTTTTTTGTTTTCATACAGTGATATCGCAGTAATACAATTTTTTCCCCCATTTTTTGCTTACTATTACAGTTATTATTTTATCTACCATGGTTTTCTTGACTTTCTAATTTAACACCAAGTGTGTAAGCTCCATTTCATTTAATACTTTTAATATTTGTCCAGACAGAGAATACTAGTAAAAGCTTGTGTGGTCTACGTGTGCACCAAATGTGTGTGAATATGTTTATTCCTCATTTATGACTGCCATGCTCTCTACTTCCTCCTGGTCGGGGTGGGACTCTTCATCCCTCTTCCTGATGGTGCCTTGGGAGGGGCGGGGCTAGGAGTGGAGGGGGCGGGGCTAGGAGGAGGCTGGGTCTTGGGCTGAGGGATCTCAATGGGGAGTTTGGGAGGGATGAGTGTTTTAGGGGTCAGAGTTGGTTTCGCCTCAGGGATTTTCTCTCCATGACGGTACACACTGACCTGGAGAGAGAGGAGACGAGACATAATGTTAATGTGGTGTGAGCATTTCTCACACGTGCATTTACTCTACTATGTGTGCGTATAACAATAAAAAGCGAGAGTTTCAGAGGGCTCCACCTGTCATGCAAACATTGTACAGCATTTAAACACATTATTATGAGTCTCAAGTGAAGGATATCCTAGGTCAGGCTTTATATTAACTGATTAATCAAGGGTCGGATGAAAGTCACACGGTCAAATATCAGCTCTGTAACAGCTCAGTGTGATCACAAAAATATTTCACTGTCCTGCCCCACTGAAAAGATGAGATTTGTGCCACAGATGGTCAGAAACATTTCTTGACTCTGAGTAAATCCAGTAATTTGTGGTACACAGCAGTGACACTCACCACTATATCCACAGACTCCCCGCCGTATTTGTTCTGGACAATCATGGTATATCTGCCAGAATCCTCCATGGAAACACCTTTGATCGTCAGACTGGCAAACTTTCCCTGGTCCAAGGAGACCACATACTAAAATATGAAATCAAAGGTTAAAAAAGTGAGAAATACAGCACAGGGACTTTAGCATGATTTAACATTTAAAATGCCTGTAAAGTTTTATTTAAAAAGGGATTTATCTTTTACTCAGAGCAGCAGCATGAGCTTTGATTACCTCTGCCCTTTAGCAAAAGCTGAGCACTGTTAGATAGTCTTCATGGACATGAGGACTAATGATCAAAAAACATATTCTATTCATACTTCTTGAGATCACGAAAACAAACTATTTATGTTTAAAGCCTTCAGAGTTGAGGTACACTTGTGTCGGTGTTCTTCAGACACCTGATACAATACTTGTATTCTGATTTCTACCATATGAGTGGTGCTGGCGAGAATACAGCATTTTAATTTCCCTCTCTCATGCCTGCCCACTCATTTGCAAGGTCTGGACATTAGAACATTTTTATGGAGTGGCACTTGTAGCAGGCTAATTACATTCCTATTAAGAGAAACACTTGCCTTTTAATTTTGAGAAATTAAAAGCTCTATTGGCCTAAAAACCAAATAGACCTAAAAAAGATGGCATATTTGCAATTGATGACCCTTTTCTAATTAACGTGTTATATGGTCTTGGATAATTGCATTCATTTATTAAACCAATGTAGGCTAATCTATGGGTTGCTAGTTTCTCTTTTGTTTAACTGATGAAAGGTAGCTGCTGTATTGAAAAACATAATATCAGGCTATTAGACTTGTTTTGGTGGTAACAGTGGTACACAGAAATGTCATACTATTATAACTTTCTGGTATTCACCACCTGCTCCAGCTCACCTCTATTCAAGCATGTATCGTTTTACAGTAATAGCTATCTGCATCTGTATATATTTTTGTTTGTTTTTCTTTTAATAACCTCAGTAGCCTCTGTGGTAACTACGTAGGCGAGATGCACTCCTGAGGTTTGGAAAGCACATCACCAAGGACGTCAGTTCTTGTTTTTTCGACAGATTATTAGCAGGTGAGGGAATGAATAAAGAAGAGGCCAAACTTCAACACATATTCCACCTGGACCGCAGTTTCTCAAACTTAAATCTTCAAAGCCGTTAGGAGCCGCAGGATGCTGACGCTGTTGAAAGAGCCTCCACTAACTGGGGATAGACTGTGGACTTATACTGGTTGGCAAGTAGGTCAATGAGAGATAGATTTGTACCATTACAGATCCAGGAGTGTGCTGATAATACTGACGTCACTGAAAGTATGTAGATCCCTCCAGTGAGGGATTGTAACTGGTGCTGAAGTCTCCAACAAGAGAAGGCAGAGACCCTTTGTTTCTACATATGGACACTGTATAGAGACTTTCAGCAGTGCAGTTTCCAACAAGGAACTAAAGTGTATCATTCGGTCTTGTCTATTTCCTCAGTTTCAATACTAATTGAGAACGGATTAGAATTTTATTGAAACATACACTACTTAGAAAACACTTTGTTTATTGCAACCTCAATATTTCCTCTTGTATTTCCTGAATATATTACCTTTCTATTCCTTTACATTAGTTTGCATGTAATTTTAAAGGTAAAATGTCTTGTTCTGTCAAGAATATGATATTAAAACTGTTACTGTAATCATCATTGACAGTACATATTTTGCTCGATAAGATACTACGCACAAGAATCCAAAGAGTGCAAAATATTTAAACACGTTCAAACCCATAGGGAGTAACACAACAACATCCAGTCGACAAGTACTGAGTGCGGAAACCCCATAGTATCACTAGACAAGTTAATAGAAACATACTGTTGCAATTGTGTCTGATTAATTAGGTAATTAATCATAAGAAAGGAAGGAGGGGCTGGGTTTGGGAAGTGCGTCAGCAGTCAGCAGTAGCGTGTGACAGGTAGGAACCAAAGAAAAGAACGAGGCCCCGTTTGAAGCACTTTATCTGTTTGTGGGGCTGCAGCAATTACCTGATCGTCAGGTTCCACCTCTGCTCCATTCTTCAACCATGAGACCTGAGGCTTGGGGTCCCCACACACTGTACATGTTAAACTCAGGGTCTGTAGGAGGAACAAAGACAACTTGTTAGACAAACATGTACAAATTTACTAAAACTAAAAACACACACACACTTAGACACTTACCTTCTTCTCCATGATGGTGACCACATCAGGAAGTCCTCCCACCACCTTACCACGGTCTAAAACAAACCATTGTTAATATTACTAATCATTCCTATTGCTTATTATATTGATGATGAATTTTAGTCCTTATTTTAGACAACTAAACAACCAGTAGCTATTCTTTCAAACAGAAGTAACTGTATGAAACAAAGAAACAAGGATAATGGAAGGATGAACTCACACTTTTCAGCATAGGCCTCAGCCCTGAAAGACACATACAGAAAAGTTAGAGATCTTTCTCTCACTCTTTCATACTTTAAATCAGCAGTACACTTTTAAAAAATCAACAAATAATAAGAGTGTTAAATGTTACCCTGTATTGTAAATGTAGTGTAGCCAAGTTTGGTTATGGTCTGTTTCCACTACCTGGCTCTGCTCACTGACCACACACATAATATCTTTCCCATTTTTGAGTCAGTAGCAGTGGTCAGATGGTTTGCCACAAGGCATTCTGGGTTTAGAGCCAAACCTCATTATACTGTAGTTCACTCAGGAACTTAACAGAATCTTTTCTATGGGAAAAAATGATATTGCTTTGTAATGACTGGGTGAGGGCTGTCAGAGCAGCATGGGAGGACCAGAGGTCAGCCACAGGACCAGATGGCTGAGGGAACTCTGCTCTCCTTCTGGCATGTTGATGCTCAATCAAAAGGGCAACAGGGTGTCACTTGTTTCAATGTGTTTGTAAAATCTTGTGCTTAAATGTCTCTCTTTGAATGTTAATTAGAAAAGGGATTTGGACATTTTCCACTCTGCGTGCAGTGTTTAGTGTTCAGAGTTTCAATTGATTTTCTAAATGGATTTGCAAAATTCAGTGTGTGGGGCTTCGCTTTGGCCCAATTAGCCAAAGGACCCAAAAGGATGTCTGCTACCTGACTGCTTCTATTTTTAACATTGATTTTTATCTCAAATTATAATATACTGGACTTTTTCAGACGGCAAAGCTTTGGATTTCACTCTAGTTTTTGAAATTTTGAGACGTTCAACTCGTTGATGGAGAGTGAACTTTACTGAAGCTGTTCTGAAGCAGGTGGATGGTGGGTGGAGGCTTAGGCCTGACAAACTGCTACAGTACAATACTCAACAGAAGCAGCAGTTCCAATGTTTGCAGACAGAAGCATAAAACAGCAGCCCAGTAGGTGCATCAAACAAGTGGGCTGTCTATTGATCCTAGAAATTGATTGTCTTAGTGGAAAGGGTGTGTTGGGTCTACATGCATCCTGCAGTAAGTAAAGTAGTTTGTGTGTGTAAAAGCTCAACTCAAGTTGTCTGGCTTATCTGGTCTGCAGCCTTTACTCCATTAATCTCTCTAACAGGATCTAGTAAGCAAAACGTTGTAAATGTGTAGATTGAAATATACACTATAAATCAGTTTAATTTCTTGAAGTTATTTTTGATATTCAAATCTGATGAAAGCCACTCAGTCAATATCAACTGTATTTATGGTAAATGTTGTGCTTTACATTTTTTAAACAATGATAATGAATATACTTGCAATTATTATGCAGTGTAAGTTCAAATGTGAAGGAAAGGAGTTAGTCTGACTGAAGTACACACAGAAAGGCACAAGTAAAGAAATAGATTTGAGAGAGTAATCTTACTTGAGTTTCTGGAACTCAGCGAAGGCCTTCTCATATACTGTAAAAGACAAAAGCAGAGTTTCACTGTCACTGCTCACAAAACTAATTCTCTCCTTCCTTTATTTTACAGTAACACACTAGATATCCTCCTTTAATAAAAGTTGGTTAAACTAACATATTTTTGTGAAAATATAAATGCACTTCTAGCTTCTGATCTTGAAAAGAGTAATTATGTAACATGGAAGCAGTGCACTCAATAACAAACTGTTTGGAACATACTGAGCAAAATGGAAAGACAGGAGGAGTTGATTATGCTTAAAAAGTGGTCTGATGAGTTTCTTTGGATATTTTGATACCCGTTGTGCATAAAAAACTGTCCTTATTGGAATCTATTTAACCAACATGAATTCAAGCTGACCACAGCTGCAGTGTTTTTGTGAAAAAGCCAACTGCAAACTTTTTACAGGCAGTTTTCAAGCCTACAGGGATGAGTGTTTGATAGTCATAAGGTTGGAATATCACTTGAAAGTCTTAAACTACAGATTGAAGCCAAGAGCTCCATAAAAACAAGTGACTGTGTTGTTTCAACCCCGGTTTTTACTGTATTATCAATAAAAAGAGTGAGGAGGTAAAGGTACTGACCATCACCACTGAGGTCCAGTTTGCGTTTATTTGAGTTTTCAGGGTTGGTGATCACGATGGAGTACATTCCTTTATCCTTCTCCATTGGCTCAATCACCTGTGAATCAATGAATGAACCAATCAGCAATGCGACACTAAAATCCATCAACTAATCAGTGTCTGATGTACTTGTATGACTTTAATTCACGGTTTAAAAAAGGTCAATTCATCTTCATGGATAATTGCTATTATAAAGCTGTCTGACAAAAAGTAAAAGGAAGATACACTGTTTAATTAATTAAGTTTAATTCATTTTAAAATATATGATGTTTTTATCCATTAGCTACCCTTTCTAAAGGTGAAATTATCTATTTAGTTTGTCTCAAAGTTGCCCTGGTATCCCCTCTGCAAAGGACTTTTAAGCAACAGTGCCACTGCCTGAGGACAGTTTTACTCTTATAAAAGTACCCATGTATGATCCACTTAAGAGGCATATACTGTTCAGCATTGTACAGGAGACAATAATACCTCCATTGTTGCCATAGAAGAGCTTCCTCCAATCACAACCTTGTCACTGTGGGCGAGTTTAGTCTCACTGAGGAGAAGAGAAGAGAGGAGAGGTAAAACGCACATACACAGTGTGTGTGTAATGTTTGTATGTGAATTGGTGAAGCCTGCTTCAGAGGTAATGGAAAATCATGTTTACATGCTTGCCTAATGTTACGCATAGGGATACCAATTTTTCTTGCTATCTGTCGATCTCTCAAACACACTCCAAAAAAGGACGGCGAGAGTTTAAAAATCGAATCTCCATAATTTTTGTTCTTTGAATAATTGAATAACAGCGAAGGCTGTACGACCCCCTGTCATTTTCTTCTTTCTTTCTTTTTTTTGTCTTTCTTGCCGTCCACTCCCTCTCACTCTATTTCCCCTCCTTTTACGTTTTATAATGTCTATGGTACGACAGAGTGCTTTTAAGTGTAGAGAAACCTTGCCTCTTTATAGAAAATGATAGGGGTGTGACTTTTGTCACAAAACAGGGAAATTTTACTGCAATAACCAGGATAATGAAAACACTTGCCAACAGCCATCACAAGTTTTATTATGTGGCTTATTGTTTTTGCCACTCCTGGCAGTTTAACTTGAGAGAAAAGCAAAATTATGTGTTTGCGGTCAGCATGTTTATAGACAGGCTTAAAAGAATACTCTTATTCCTCCTAAAACCACTGCCACGAATACAAATACTGGAACTATTGTTATCATTATTTTCTTCTTGTTCTCTTAAGTAGTAGGAGTTGTTGTTGGTGGTGGTGTTGTAGTAGTAGCAGCAGCAGCGGTAGTAGTGTTAGTGGTATTATAAATATAATTTCTTACCCATGATACCAGGTGATGTTCATCTCTGAGGTGTAATACTTCATGTGACACTGCAGCTGAATGCCTGTTGCTGTGCAGTTAATCACCAGCTCTGCGGCACTAGCTCCTATAGGAGTTGATGGAGGTGATAAAGGTTGTGAAGGACACATTTGAAATCTGAATCAGATACACATTTTCCATCTGCTGCTGGATATGCTGGTTTTCTTCTGCTGGGAGAGCAACAGGAATGCACTTTGCTCAGAATTAATGAAATGAAATCAAACTTCAATCTGTAGCCATTTGTACATATAGTATCCATCTTAAGACTTCCCTTTTTATGTTACCTTAATCCAGCTTGGAGAGCAGAATTGCACTAATGAAGCAGAGTGCAGGCTGTTTGTTTGCTGCATTCAATAAAACGCTTCAGACATCAGAAGCTTTAATAACTTATTTTTAAAGCTGTTATACCTAAAAGGGGGTTTTATACTACACTATGTCTGTGTGGGACTTTGCTCAGTGCACATTACAAGTGTACAATTGTGTGATCCACCTGGTCACATCACCATGGTTTCCCATTATCACAGTAATGAACCCTATTCTCCTCTGCAACCACTGCTGTAACAGTTGCTGCAGAGCTGTCAAGTGACTGTCTCTTAAAATAGGAGTAAGATGCTCCTCCACACTGTCACTTCGACAGCACAGTGGAATTTTAAAGTGATTTCACCACATGATGGCATGATGGCCAAATGCTTTCAGCATGACAACTTCTGCCACATGCTGATAAGTGTGTGTGTGTAGCAGCGGAAACGTATCAGCCTAGTTACGGATCTAAATCTCTTATTACTATGGTGTGATTGTGCCATGTTGAATTTAGACAGTTTGTACTTGATCCCTTCAGTGGGTAGAGGATGATGATGGTGATGTTTAGTACTGTTTTTAGGATGGATTTCAGTTAGTGATATAATTGATGTCCGTGTATTCACCTCTGTGCGTGTGTGTGTGTATGTGTGTTTGTGTGTGTGTTTGTAAAAGGCAGATACCCACCAGCCAGTTGGTTGATTTTGTTGATAGCATCCTCAAAGACTATAAGAGAGGCAGAGAAACATGGGGTCAAAGAAAGAGTCAGGTGGATGGAGAGTCAAGATGCTGCCCTCTGGTGACTACATTTAATAATGTACAATACCCTGTGCCTCAGTATCCCTGTTGCCATAATTAACCAATTAAATATTTCTGTTCTTTGGTGGCGTCCCGATAAAATGGCAAAAGGTATGAAGAGTTGTATCTGTCAGTTAATCTCTACCTTAAGTGCTGATTAAATACTTGCTAACGTCTAATACAAAGGGAATAAAAGATGATCTGAAGAGGACAGTAATACTCAGTAATGCTGCCATCAAAATGCGAACAGAAGCTTGAAGCACTGCCGAGTACCAGCTTAAGTTTATTTCACACAAAATCTTACAGTAACATTAAAACAGATTTTATCTGGAATTAATACAGCCAGCAGGTGAGCAAGCTGTCACATGGCAAGAGCTATTTTTATACAAGTAATTAGAAAAACAAAGTTGGGGAGAAAATAAATCATTAGTTTACCCAGTAGAAATAAAGTATATACATTTTCTTGTCTTCCACTTTTTAATGAGCATAAAGCTCTCTTTCAGTTAATACTTTTCACTGGCCATTACACTGTAGGTTATTATTTATTTCTTGCTCAGTTAGACAACCAGCCATCCAGCAAGTCAATTAATTACTCAGTTAATCAGTAAGGTAAATTAAGTAAAGAAAGTTATGATTACCTTTTCCGGAGACATCAATTTGGCTCATATCTTTTCCTCTGTCATCACTGATTGTGGCCTTATAAACTCCAGCTGTCTTCAGTGAAAACTGGAGAAGAAACAAAAGAAGACACACACATAACGGTGTAGGGGACACAGGGAACACAGATTTATTGACTTCTAAATCTGAACAAATTCTTCAGAGCAAAGTGTCCTTGTTTCTGGATCCTCAGAGAAACCCTGTATTGTGTAACATTGCAGCATCTTTGTAACTAACCAAATCACTGAACCAAATATTACACTACATCCTGGTATGTACATGTATAACCATGCATGGTAATAATAGTATACCACACGGTTTCATAGCATTCAGAAGATTACCAGTAAATAAGTGCAATTACCAGTTTAATTGGCAGTTTACAGACTCCTGATCCCAGGTCAGGCTTCACATCAGGGATGATCTCTGTGTCTTCTTTATACCAGTGGAACACTGATTCCTTCTTCAAGTTAGCAACCTGCAATGAAAAAATGATCACACATTTTATTAAAATATTCAACATAATTATCATTTACAAGGAAGAGAGGTATTGGTTCTTTTATAGCGTCTATATAGCAGATCATCAAATCCCAATGGCACCAATTCAGATGGACCCAGGCCAACAACTGCATTTTTGCACCACCCCTATCAATCTGCCTCTAAAGTCACCTATCAGTGGGTAAAATCACCAATATGAATACACTTTAGTTCCACCTTATAAAAACCTGATAGAAATGCCAATAATGCTACACACCTCAGATTGTATAACTCATTACAAGATACAAATCCAAAAAGTCAGTGATGTGTGTAAAGTTCAGTTTATGTGGTGGTTCATTAAGACATCTGTGCTTTGGGCAGTTACACTCACCCCATCTCATGGATAAACGATCCACTCTTGTTGTCATTTTCAAACAATATATTGTATCCTATCTAATCACTAACACCAACTACAAATGGAGCTTTTTTTCTGCAGCATGGTTGATGCTTGAAAAGAACTTTATGACTGATGCTTCTAGTCATTCACAACATTCACCCACTTAATTTACTGCATATGTTTTTGTGTTTCAACATTATTCATAATGCACTTACTTGGAATAAATTGACTAACAGTTTAAACAAATGTCAGCTTTAGATTGTCTCGAGGAATGTGAACAATACTTTGATTTTAATTAGTCTTAATTATATACTTGACGATAACACAGCCGAGACAAAATCCTGACATTGTAATTCTGGTTATTTTCAATGTGGACCTTATCATTACACAGCATTGTTGGATCCTGCACTCAACCTCCATAGAATGGCTAATCAGCTATCCACAAGTCAGCCTCCCATTTGTTTGGAGTGTAAATATTCAATAATGATTGAGTTTGGCTGTGTTTACCTTGCAGACCAAAGTGACAGAGCAGTCATCTCCAACCTGAAGTGACAGGAACTCACTGAAGTGGGGACCTGTGGTGGATAAAGGCAGGGAAGCTTAAAACAAATTACCTCTGGACCTTGATTGTATGAGCTCTAATAACTGCTTTGTGCATACGTTAACTATGGTTTTAAAGTTCTTGAAGTAAAAGTATTACTGTGGAATCTTCTCATGCACCTACAGTAGCTATTCTGTACATTTCTAAATTTGGGATTATTATTTTGTCATGTAGTGAGCCATTTGAAATAGGACCATTTTAAGTTTTAAGGTTCTTACTCCAAGTTTAAGTAATGCTTGTCTGTTTCTTTCCTGTAGACTCACTGATTAGATTAGTTGTCTCCCAGGCAACATAGTGGTGTGCTGGGCTCAGGTTAAGTAGAGTAAAGCTCACACAAGCTTGTAAGGGGATGATGTTTTGTATTTCTTACCCTCCTTGACTCTGATGTATTCTCTCCTCTGGTACTCAGCCTCAGCCAGCGCTGCCTTGAAAGCTGTGTGCACATACAGATACACATATACAGAGAATAATTAAAAGATCAAAGTGTTGCCAGTAGTTACTATAGATTCTTTCAGTGGATTATGTAGCTAATGGTACCCTGTATGAGAGCAGAATCATAATTTAAAAAACCAAACAACATAACCTCTTTAAACAAACATATAGATTTCTATAATGTAGTCTCTTATGCTAGCCAGCAATTCCTATTATTAAGGAAGAAAATAAGGATTTGAAAATAACAAGTCCTTTGTGCATGCTTGGACTCAACATACTATGTTGGCAGCTACATCTCTTACCATCTCCAATCAGTACCAGCGAGCTCTGTGCTTTGCCTCCTCCATCTGTGATCTGGCAGGTAAATGTCCCCTCATTCTCCTCAGTGAAATGGTCCATGATAAACTCAATGATACCTGTAGCGACGTCATGTCCCATCTTGTTGGGCTGCAGAAAAATAGAGCTGGTTGTTGTAAAAAAAGCCATAAATCACTCAAAGACAGACTTTGTGAATGTGGATACTTTTGTACTGTGATTACGGGTTTAATGTTGCAACATGCAGCTGACTGAATCATGGTCAGTGTACATCGAGGCCAGGCAGACAATTATTTTAGCTTGAAGCAAGAAAGTTATTTTTTCCATTTGTCCCTATGTTCATGCCTTAAACTTCAGTGTATCTTACATCAGCTCCAGACAGTTCCTTGTTGTTGGCAAAGAATTTGTAGGTGACATGTGAAGAAATCTCTTCAGCCTGCAGCCAGAACCTCATTCTGCCTCTCTCCAAAATCTTATAGGCCAACTCTGATTTCAGTGGGATGACTAGAGGAGAGAAGAGGAGAGGAGAAAGGTAACAGGTTCAAAATATTATTGCACTTATTTACTAATAACTTAACCAAACTGGTGTTACTTTATTGGTGAGAGGAGAGGAGACAAAAGAACAAGAAAGGTGAATAGTGGTTAGGCAGGTGATGCAAAAGCAGGTAAGACCTTTTTTTGTCAAATAAAAAGAGAAATGTTCTGTGAAGAAGGAAATCTGAAAGGTTCAAAGCAAGTCAGAACAAAGCAAAATGAAGGCGTGAAAGGGAGAAACTAGAAATAGAAAAGAGTGGGTAAGACAGATTAAAGACGCAGCAGAGAGAAAAGTGTAAGAGGAGAGATTAAAAGGGACAAAGAGAGAGATTATGAGGGATCGAAAGAGTCAGCCAGTGGTACCTACTTGGGTGTCTGATATCATAGCTGAGTGCCAGCATCTTTGCCAACTCTGAAACATAATGAGACAACTTATTAATTTCATGCAGCAATGGACACAAACAAGCAATTAAAATACACTTTGTACATGAATGTAATTTTATCAAGCACTTTGATGGGGTGCTTCGTGTACCAAGTTTGGAGTTGGATAAGTCCGTACTGTAATTGTGTTTAATAGGAAGAGGCAGATAAAAGCACAACAACACTTGAAGACTGAAGCAAATATAGCCATAGGGAAGACAACACATTATGGCACAGTGTTTTTTAAAGCCTAGATCTGGAGCCAAAAGGTTCACTCTGAAACTCTTCTTACAAACTGCATTAAGAGTTAGTGTATTCAATTATTGGAGCCTTCCCAAGTACCTGTGATATAAGTGAAATATATGAAACCTTGTATACTTGGAGTTCAGAAATTATTTAAAGTTAGGCCAAATGGGAACCAATCCCTGTAAGGCGCACTGAATAACCTATTACAGCCTAGTAGCGTAGTGGTGCAATAGCAGGAAAAATATTGTGAAACTTTCTGACAGAAAACCCTTTGACATGAAGACGTGGTTTTAAAACACACACACTGCTCCAAGCTTGGAGACATTTTGAGAGCAATGTGCTCTGCCAGTATTCATCAGATGTGTAATGATATTGTTTGTTGCTTACATGCCAGTGTGATCATTTTTAAGCACTGTCTCATTGCTTTCATCTTTATTTCATCCTACAACACGCCTCAGTTCTTCAAAACATATTTTCCTTTTGAATTCAGCTTAATTCTGTACTTTTGATGTACTCGTCTAACTGGATGTTGCGGTACAGCTGTTCAAATTTCCATGATCAAGGCATGAAAGATAAATGCATGCACTATTTTAACAGATAGAGGAAACAAATATTTAATGCTGACGAGATGATGAAGATAATAATTGCAACAATTCAAATTACAGCATGTCAACAGGAATAATAAATCAGTCAGTTTAGGCTGTAAATAACTGAACTGAGCATTGGATTTTTGTACATTTTGAAAGACAGAGTTTGGCTGGGAATTAAAGCACCAGTGCCGCACTCACACAGTGATGGCACAATCCTACCTTCAGCAGAGATTGTGTAGCTGGATGACACTCCCTCTGTGCTGGTGACAGACACAGAGTACGTCCCAAAGTCCTCTTTATCTGCGTTCTTAAAGATCAGCTTAGACCTACGATGCAGAGTAGAAGAGAGACACTGAGACATCATGAGAGATTGTGCACATTTAAGACTTCCAAATACATTTTGTACAGCATCCATATGTTCATACGCTTACATATTTGTGAGGCTGTGTGTGTGTGTGTGTGTGTGTGTGTGTGTGTGTGTGTGTGGTCTTACTGGCTGCCCTCAGTCTTAATCACTACTCCTTTGGAGAAATCGGTGATTTCTTTATAATCCTTCTTCCAGATGAACTGAGAGCCCTCGTTCATTTGGCAGGACTCGAATGCCAGAACAATGTCACCTGACTTCTCATCCACAACACAGGAAACCTCCTGGGAACCTTGAATGCCCAGAGACAAACACATGCAATGGGTCATTTTTAAACTACTCACATTTCAGGGTGGCACAGAAGGATTTGTCTATAGATTTTATAATTCAGTGGGTTTTTATTATATCTATCCGCTCCACTCCCCACCTTTATCTTGCCTCCAGAACATTCAAAAAGAGTGTATCTTTACAACTTATCAAAGCCATGTGCTGACCATGTTGCGTCCTTTCAAAGAGAACCTTGAAGGTGACTTTTTTAATTTTGGAAAAATGGTGAAGTTTACACAAATTTTATATTACTGTCTGTGAATAAATATTACCTGCTACAGCCTTGGCAGTCACGGGGTCAGAGGGCATTGAGGCCATACCAGCTCCTGCAGCGTTGACCCCACGCACTCTGAACACGTAGCTTGTGCCCTCCTCCAGACCGGTTACCTAGGAAACAGACAGACAAGAAAACAACCTAGTGTTGGTGAAGGGAGGAGAGCAATGATTTCTTTTTTCTTTCGTTAATCACCAGTTTTGAGCAAATTTGATAGTTGCAAATATTCCAACATCTGAAGTACCTTATTTGGCAGACGACACAGTGCCACCAGTAGTAAATTCTGAGATCGGGCAGCTACTGCAGCTGATACATTTATAGCAAATGTATTGTCATAGACTAGAACCCAGATCGTTGTTTTTTTTGTTTTTTTTTTGGTAATAAATTAATAAACCACATTTTTATTCACTCACAATTAAATCTGCTTTGCAACCCATGTTTTATTGCATCACTAAATTATCTTTGCATTACACAGCAATCAAATACATAGAATGTTGATTTGTTGACTGACTGACCAGAGTCACATATGAGACAAGTCACCTATTTGCTGCTAAACCAAGCATATCCATCTTCCTTCTTAACTTTTGTACTGTCCTTAACCCAGTAACTCCTTACTTTACCCACTAGATGTCAGTGTCACACAGTTTAATGTAAGTGTATCACTGCATCCTTCAACAGGGTGAATAAAACACTATAGGCTGGTACAGAAGGCTGAAATGTAATGTATGGAATTTGAAAACAATATTATATCGTACAGCAGCCAATCTCTTTGCAGAAACAAGCAAAAGTATAGAGGAGCACAGTGCTGCACATATTATTAACATAAGCAACATACAGTGTAGCACCAGGAGCACATTGTAGCTGTAACATTAAACACCAGATTCCAGTTTCTCCACAATAATATTTTACTAGTTAAATATTGCTCAGTGTTGTGCATCGCCGGTGAAGATAAACAGAAATCCAGAATTTAAAAAGTGCTCAATATTAAACATTAGGTTTACTAATGTTGATTAGGTTTTACTAATGTCATAGATGACTGAAAAAATCAGCATGCATTCACAATTACAAGCCAGAACCAGAATTTGAATGAATTATCAAAAATAGTTTAACTAATTGAATATCAACTAATCAATTAATCAACTAACTGTTTCAGCTATACTCAACTTTTATGTCAAATTGCATTGTATTCAGATAATATTATGTGGAGGAATTTCAAATAAATAATCATACCGGTAACCCTCAAATAAATTAGCATAAGAACCATAAACCATATTAAAGATGCTCTCACCTTGAGGAAGCGGTGACTGACAGCTGTCTTATTGGCTGTGGTCCACTCAGAAGTGCCCTTCTTAGCGTATTCTACGTGATAGCCTGTGATTGGTCCAGAACCAGCATAGACAGGCTTTTGCCACTCAACCACCAATGAATTATCTCTTACTTCACAGAAAGACAGGTCATAGGCAGGGCCTAAAGAACACACAGAAAAGAGGAGAAGAGACACAAACCCATATTTACCTTTGTATCTGTGTGGACATTTCAGTGAGCATGAGTGACACTTCAACGTTTCAAAGTTGCTCAGTGATCACCTGAGTGAGCCACCAAGTCATTCAGAAGATGACATTTACTAACCAGGCTCCGGCATAGTCCAGGCCTCGCAGGTCAGGTCGGCTGAATGTTTGGAAGCTGGTCCAAGGCCAGCCAGGTTGGCTGCATACACCTGGAACTGATAGACTGCTCCCTCCGTCAAGCCCTCCACCTGTCAATTACCATGGTTACTAACATGCCGATCATCAAAATTAAGCAAACTGGGCAAGCCACTTTCCTAACTCACACAAGCCAGTGGATAGTGAAATAAGTGCTTAGTGAGGAAAGTTGCTTATCCAGTAAAAAAAACAAACACAAAGAAAACGGATCTACATACTTTTTTTCTACTGGGGAAAAACAAACCAAACCATGGTTAAAACAAAGTAGGTATGTGTTTATGTAGGTATGTTTTGTTGTGGTATCAAAGACAGAGAAACTGAAATATTTGTGTCCAATTTATGTTAAGATTGTAGCTCTCTCTTCAGTTTGTTTTCATGTTTTAAGGTAAGCTTAATAACAGACATTATTGTACCTTATAAAGTCTTTCTGTGAGTGGTGGGATATGAACCTCCCTCCACATGGTTGTTCCACTGCGTCTTTTGTCCACATAATACTCCTTGATCTTTGCTCCTCCAGAGTGAAGAGGCTTCTTCCAGTTCAGAACCATTGAATGCCCGTCACAGTTCAGCAGTGCGATGTCATAAGGAGCAGAGGGGCCGGCTAAAAAGGCAGCACTGAATTTTAATGCTTATGATTACGATAATAATACATCATCACAACCATCAAAATGTCCATCACATGTCCAGCAGGGAGATATTACAAAGCAGATAATCATCATCATCATCACCACAGTCATTAATAATGAAAAATATAATACTGACTGAGGGCAGCCTTAACAGTCAGAGGGGCGGACTCCTGGGATTCATCACTAAGACCCAGCTCATTGATAGCCTGGACACGGAACACATAGGTTTCTCCTTTGGTCAGACCACTAACAACAAACCTGCAGGGACAGAATCACATGTAAAAACCATGAGTGATCAAACAAAGAGACATTTCTCAGCAGTACGGTGTGTTTTTGTTTGGCTGAAAACATACTTGGTGCTCTTGTGAGGTTTGTGATTGGCTGAGGTCCAGTCCTTGGATCCCTTCACGCACTGGTCAATGTAGTACCCAATCAGATTGTTGGGTTCCTTTGGAGGAGCCCACTGGATAAGGACAGAGGTGTCTGTTTCCCTGGTAGAAATCACTTGACCGGGAGCAGATGGCACACCTGAATACAGTTTTTTTTAAATATAAATATAAAAAATTACAATAAATCATAGAAATTACCATAGATAATCCGAAACACAACAGCAGTTTAAGTGTGGACAGTAACAGACCTTTGAGTTCCTGAGTCTGGATAGGTCCAGTCGGCTCTGATGGCTCACTGTTTCCATGGATATTGGCAGACAAAACTCTGAACTTATATTGTTTGCCTTCACTCAGGTCAAAGACGGCATAACGGGGAGATCGAATAGGGACCTGTGTGTTAACACGCTGCCACGCACCACTGTCTGCCATGCACTGTGGGGAGAGAGAGAGAGAACACATGCCTGCTGTTACAATACATCCACACACATAATGATGGGTTCTGCTACATTTTAGCTATTAGCTTTATCAACTTGTCAGATCAATCAGTTTTGGGCTTGTTTCTTGGACTGTAGAGTAATTTATAGAAATTAAATTAATGTCATTGGACCAAATATAGCACTGTACAGAAAAGTATTGGTGTCGTCCACACTTTTATTTCACTCTAAACCTGTTTTTTCAGTCCACCTCTAGAATTCCCAGGAAAGAGATGAGTTCCACAAATTTGTGCACACAACCATACACACATACACGACAGCAGCCTTTGACCTTCTGATTTTGAACTACATTGCAGCTTTATCGGAGTAGCTGGCTTTCAAACACAGACGAACATGCATTTTTATTTACTGGTAAGATGTACATCCAAGTAGTATGAACAGTGTAGCACTCAAAGCAGCATGGTGACGGTATGACATTGTTTGTTACCTTTTCTATGTAGTACCACATGGGAGCCTTGCTGGAATATGCAGGGGCCTTCCAGCTCAGAACAACGTACGTCCTGTCTGTTTCTGAGGCATACAATCCTGATGGAGCTCCTGGAGGCTTTCCCTCGGCTACACAGAAACACACATACACACAGAGATGATTACGTACACAAACACACTTGCACTGTGAGACTCAAAAGGAGACCAAAAGGATGTTATATATAATAATATATAGATATGTGTTTATTTTAGTTAAAACTCACCTTCAACCTCATCATGGTAAGACACAACATCTAGTTTTCCTCCAAGTTTTTTGGCTACAGGAAAGTAAAAACAATTATTAGTAATCTGCATCACGTTGAACTAATTCATTTATCGTTCATTTGGTAAAATTGTTTGTTTAGCTAGAGATTTGAGTAAATAATGTTATTTGTTTCTTAAAATGTATCCAATCAGCACACTGGAATGCAAATATTACTGTTCCTCACATTTTATAATCAAATTAGATGTCAGTTTTGGATCACTGGTGACAAAAAGGCCAGTCATTTTTAAAACTGCACCGGCCAAGAAAGGGCACATCATTCTAACATAAAACAAACTTTGTACAACAACCCTTAAATGTAGCAGAGTACAGCAGTTTGGTCAGAGAGGAGAAATAATCAGACGTAATAAATTCTGCAGTATGCCATGTAAAATTAACTATAAAAACAGTGTGCCAGTGTGTGTTTTTTCGCACTAGAGAAACTGCAGACATTTATTGACGTGATAATGTCAAAAATCGTTACTTTAGATTCCATCCAAACATACCAAAACAGCAGTGACATTTGACATGTCAGCGAGTACAAGACACATTTCAAGTCTTCAAATGATGTGACATAAAAGGCAAGCATGACATTTCTTTATATTTATCCAGTTCAACCCACCATGGAGCCTCTCAAACTCAGTGGGGTCCAGTGCAGCGATAGGATCAGACATGCGGGATGCTTTGCTGATTCCGTGCGAGTTGACTGCTCTGACTCTGAAGTAGTAGGCGTGTCCTTCAAACAGCCCAGACACTGGGTATTTACAAATCTTTATTGGGTGATCATTGCACTGGGTCCAGTTTTCAGTTCCAACCTCACATCTACAAAATTAAGATCAAAAGAGACAAGGAAGGGAGAACAGAAAAAATGTGTTCAGGAAACTTCCAGAAAGCACAAAGAAAAACATATATTATGCCTAGCTTCAGATTTAGAATTTGTTGGTTTTGACAGGTATCATGTTTCAGCTTCTCCATAATGCCTCAAACAGAGACCATAACATATATATATATATATATATATATATATATATATATATATATATATATATATATATAAAATAAGTGAAGGTAGGTAGGAAGGAAGGATTCCCTTTGCCTAAACACAATTGCCCTTTCATTTGTACAGATAGTCAAGCAAACTCTATGTGATGACTTACAGTAATCAGTTTGTCCTTAAGTTGGTCAGTATATCTATTTATGGTGTTTATATCAGTAACTCCTACTTGTCCACAAAGTATCCCAGGATTGGTCCTTCTGTTGTGGTATTAGGGGGCTTCCATGAGACAATGACATAGTCTCTATTGGCATCGTGGATCTTGATGTCCATAGGAGCACCAGGTGCACCAGGGACTGGGGGAGGACCATCTACACAGCAAGTGACATGTTGACATTTTAATAATTATAAGTATATAATACATATTTATAATAACAATAACAATTCAATTCAATTCAATATGATTCAAGATTTTCAAATTTGAATACCTGGTCATCTTTAGATGTAAGCTTGGTGTTGGATTTCAAGTTATCAAGCCACTTACCTGAGACAGAGACAAATGCACTGTGTTCCGCGGTGCCTCCTTTAGTCACCATACGTAGTGTGTATAAGCCTTCATCATCTTTGAAGAGGTTAGGAAGAGTTAAGGTGGTGACTCCTCTGCCAGTTTCAATCTTCACCCATTTAGAATCAAACAGACGCGTGTCTGGAAATGGGACAGGATCCTGAATTCAGTGTCACTTCCTGCATAATTCTTTAAATCTCCTTTCTAAATTAGTGTAGCAATATATTTGTTTAGATTATACGTGAGGTTTGACTGTATATAATGAGTATATACTGAATACTAAATATAAAAGATTAACCTATTACAATTTGCTCTTATACCACATGGCACCTTTATGTAATGTCTACAGACATACACAGCCACACACAGCAAATTAAACTTGTGAATTGAGGGTATATCACTGGAGTCTATTTAACTACGTTCACTATAATTAATTAGCAATAAAAATAGTAGCATATTCCCATTTCTTCACTGCGGTGCCTCTGGCTGCATGTAGACTAGATTGGGTCTAGTAGTCGCCATGGCAAGCAATATATATTACCAGCAATTATAGGGTAATTACATTGTCATAAAATGCTACTTCATAACAATTACCATCTCTATACCACTGTGCCTCAGGCTGCAGGTTGGCCAAGTTGGGGTTCAGGGTCATGGTAGCAGTCAGACTGGCAGATTCTCCCTCAGTAGCAAACACTGGCCCAAACTTCTCCAGAAAAGTGATGTTGATTTTAGTGTAATGGATCTTGGGGAGCAGGGCAGCTGAAAGATTGAGGAAAGGAAGAAACAGAATGCGAGAGAGAGATGTGTATACGGCTGGTGGTTTGTAGTTTGTTGCTTCACACACTACTTTGAAAAGAGAAAAGACAGACATATTTTATAGCCAAGTAGTGGTACTGATCTTTAGATAGAGCTATAGGTAATTATGATGCTTACCGGTGAAAGGCAACCATGCATAAGGACAGGACTCCTCCTCCAGCTTGAACCCTACATGATTAAAAAACAAGTGTACCAAAAGTTAACCATTAGTTAAAGCAGCCAGTTGTAATAATAAAGGCTAAGAAATTGGTGAACAAGCAGACAGATGGTTATGGATGGCAATAATGAGATAACTGACTAACTAAAGTGTGCAGTTATGCCTCAGCTAAATGTAGTGACAAAAGGGTTATTTATGAAACTTCAGATAATATAACTGGTAACAACACACAGCTTTACCTCAGTCAGAGTTGGTCCTGCAACTTTTCATCAAGATTACCATAAAATGTATTGTGTCCATTAAAAATGTATGTTTAGTAAATTAGCTTATATGTTAGTTAATGACTAATCTTGAGTTAAGGGTTGAGAGCTGCCATTGTACATGGGAGAACTGCAAGGAATTCCAGTAGTTTTTAAGACCCCATCAGACCCCATAGTTATTTCAAGACTTTTATAGAACCCACAGATACCCTTTTGACAAAACTGGCAATCAGACCTGCCAACCAGCACAGCATGTACTGTAGTCGCTGAATGATAAAAAAAAAAAAAAAAAATCACACTAAAACATCAGATACAAGATAATCACATAGAAGGACTCACTCTTGACAATGACGGAAGCCTGACTAGAGGCCTGTCCATGGATGTTACCAGCCACAGCGGTGTACTGGGCGGTATCATCAGTTGAGCATCTATAAATACACAATAAAACACAAGTATTCCAGGTCAATACACCTATCAGGATTCGCATAGACTCTCACCTTATATCAAGCCCTTGGTGTTTATGTGAGTCTTAAGTAATGTTTACAGTCATCTGACTAACATGCAAAATGCCTACCAGATGTTCTGTATATCCACAAGGATCTGCTTCAGCAGGACTAATTGTAAACTGTTGAAGTAATGGCAGTGGGAAGTTTGCTTTGTCAAGGTGTATGAAGCTAATGCACCGAATGAGCAATAATTTCCCACATGAATGCATCATGTTGCCAGGGATCATCAGCAGCTGAGTGGGCACAGTAAAGATTTAGCAAAGCCTCGTTCACACATACAGTACAACCTGCAACATTGCTGGATTGAGTTATCTGGGGAAGGCAGTGGCTTTTACTCAGCACTACTGCATGGAAAACATTACATGTCTAGTCTGATCCTACTTAAGGATAATTAGGAATGCTTGGACAAGACTTGGCATTAGACATATTTGTTGGAGACAGGGCCACAAAGCTGGAACATAATGTTGTCTTCTTCTCAGTCAGAATTAATTTCATTTTCAGGACATTTTCAAAAAAGTGCTTATTTTACAAACCAATCTGCTGCTGAAAAATGCCAACATAGAAAATTGCATTTACTGGCTACAGTGCATGTTGGAGAGCTGAAGAGAGAAAGACTAAGAGGCACAAGAGGACCGCTACAAAGGTCAAAGTCATGTCTTGATAGTACTGTCCTTGCATGCCATGCATTCATGACTTAAAGACCAACATCAACCTCTAAGTTCAACCACTCTCGTCTCTTCAACTTTCTGTCCCTCCCTGTATTTCTTTCTCTCAGTCTGATGCTCTTCTCACTCCGAAAACCTCATATTACACCAGTATCATCTAACATGGGAATTTCAGCCCGTGCAGAATGCGTAGGCTGATGTAGTCATAAGGAGATGACTTGACATTATTGGTGGAAGTGATGGCAGCAGGTTTGCAGCCGAGAGCTGGGGAGGGAGGGAGAGCAGCAAATGCATTCTTATTTTGGATCATTATAGCATTCAGTAAATCCTTCAAATGCACAGAAATGTTTTCACTGCTGCAACTGTGTGTGTGTGTGTAGAAGGGAGTGTACGGGAATGCCATGGTGTAAGGATCTAGGACTGAGAGGTTGGGGGGTAGGGATTCTGCATGTTCTCTCCCTGTCATGAGCCTGGCTTAAAATTACGACAAGTTGCTGGTAATTTGTAATTCAAAAGAGATTTATTGTATAAGGTCTTCCAGCCTATTTTTAAAACTCTAATACTATCCCAAGCCTTTCGCAATCTTTATGACCATTCTGCTATTTCTTTCACTTAGAACACACAGCATTCAATATAAATGGTAATCTATCTATCTAATCTATCCAACAGTCTTGTGAGTTTTCAGGAGGGTCACAGGGTTAAGGAGCACTTTGGCTGTTGGCTGATCTGTGTGTAAGTAACAGAGTGAAGGAGCTAAAGGTGCAGATCCAAGGAGAGAGTGATGACTTAAAGAATCCTGGAGTATCATGTAGCACTGAGGTCAGCAGTCAGACAGCTGAGCTTCCTAAGACTGGAGGGAGAGCGGGATATGCCCCCCCTCCCCACACCCCCATATATGTAACCACACAGCATACCCACACAGTCAGTCAGCTGACTCTGACGTTATAACTTTACCTTGTCCTAATGGTTCAAGGCGTAGTGGGCAAGTGTCATGAGTAGTTACATGTAGCACCGAGTCATGAATTACAAACCCAGTAAATGGACACAATTAGTTAAAGACAGCCCGGAGAATTTTCAATCTACACAAACACAGTTTCTCACCAATTTTATCCTTAAAGCCTAACAAACATATAAAATGCATGTCCTACCATATTAACCACCCAGCAAACCTCTGATTTTAAATGTTTGACACCTGCATTGTTCAGCAGAGGCTGAGATATTCTGACATTTAATCACTACCCCGTGTCAAGCTTCAAAAACGATCTGCATACCTGCAGGTTTTCTGTTAAATATTTGAATTTTGACTTTAACAAGCACCCTCAAGACAAGAGTACCCCTTTAATATAAAAATCTGCTTATCAAGTGGCCAAAAACTCCTTGGGCCATCTTTTTAAATAATTTTAAAGTCTGTGTTTTTTTAACTTTACCTTGGGATCTCAAGAGAATGGATTCCACCTTTGGCTTCAACCAGGTACCTTCCAGAGGAAATGTCCAGGATCACATCATCTTTATACCTAAAATAGAAATTAGCTCACCAGCATCAGGACATGTGGAAACATAATAGACAACATTTTTAGCAACAACTTTCTTAACATAACTACTAAGCTCTACTGTCACATTATTATTATATCTAAAAGAATAAAAAGAAAGAGAGATGATAGGCCAACCTATAAGGTTGAGTAACTGTTTAAAAAAGTCTTAGAATTAGATTAATATGAATAAAAGAAAAACAGTTTTTAGTTCTTACTCACCATTTTATGATGGGAATGGGGAAGCCCTCAACAGTGCAGAAGAGTTTGACCGGAGTGTTTTCAAACACGGTGTGGGATCTGAGTCTGGCCAGGAACTTTGGTCCCCTGATCATAGGCTCCTCACGCACATATTTGTCCAACATCTTCATCCTCACCTAGAGAGGGAAACACCAATAAATATTAAACAAAATAATAACATACATTGCTTCCTCACATAATTCTCCATATTGCCTCATTACCCTATTCCAAAACTATACCATATTATACCGTATTGACATTAATAAACTCCTCATAAAAACATTTTCAAAACCATGAGGTTCAGCTGCCATTGTATCAATGTGAGCTCAGGTACAGATAATTACACACCATTTTCATCCAATGTTTATATCTGGATAGGGAAAGTTCATAGATTCTTACCACTTCCTGGATGTGAGCTCGTGTTTTGTGCTCATATCTTTCCTCCATCGCCTCAGAGCTAAAGACAAATGGTAAGTCAGTGTGTGAAAAATGCCTCGTGCTGTTAAAGGTGTTTGGCGCTTGTTGACTATTCAGACTGTTCAGTTAGTCAGGTGCCTACCAGCCTTCAAAGTAGCTTTAGTGTTGTGCTGTGTGTTAGTTTGTTTTGTCTCTCCGATATGTACAGCAGGCCCTATGCAGTCTGTAGCCAGTGCTTAAAGTGTCCATTACAAGCCTAGTTCGAGTATGAGCAAAGATGGGGGACCTCTAGCCAGGTCTGCAGGCCAGCTCACTTTTCTCTGCCAAGCAGTGCACAGATATTTGAAATCATCAGTAAAGTCAATCAGTACTGATCTACCAATCCCACCCAGTACTTGCTGGAACATGGACTGTTGTACCCCAACCGAGCATTCATGAAGACTTAAGAAGTGGTACTGTGAGGGGACTTGAGAGTGCCTGTGGGATTTTAAATAATATTTGTTTTTTTCACACAGGTTTTTCCCCCCTCTGACAGGCATTAAAAAACGTAAGGGAGTGAAGCCCCTTGTTTTTTTTTTTTATCCCTGCAATGACACCAACATAAGACAAAAGACCTCTCCACGATAGGGACATGGACGCAAAGCCCCCCCAGATTGAGCCTGACCTTACACAGCAGGCTATCAACACACACTCACCTATGACCTCTCTGTAAGGGGAGAAGAGACACCAACTTAAGGAAAATTTAATTCGTCAGCTCACGTGGTTGACATCAGAGAGCCTTGAGCACCACAAAGAGAAGCTTTTTTAAGAGGGTGCATTCTAGGATTTCACCTTACTGATCAACATTTGTGTTCAAGACATGGTAGTCTGATTTTTTGCCCTCTGGAAGGTTTGCACCACAGAGGGCATTGTTGTGTACGAGACCATTGTAATTTGTCTCTTGGAGAGTTACCCAAAGTTTGTTCTGCCGCAGAGTCATTCGTTTTAGAGTTAGTTACTTTAGTTTTGTGGTTATTATTGTCTGTCTGCGCACCATTGGGCATGAACAACATGGTGATTCACTTTTCAGTATCTCTACAACAACAACTGTTGTCCATTTGGAGAGCCAATTTTGTCATAAACCATTGTGACTGACACTACTGTATAAAATATGCGAGTGAAGAAATGTGAGGACAATGATAAATCACCCTCCCTGTTTTTTTGCTGCTTTACACAATCTTTTTGCGCATAGCTAAATCCCATATTCAGCAGAGTATGCCACTGGAGGCCCAACCCATGAGAGGCTGCCCCAGAGCTGGCAACAGGCCTGTTGCCTGAGAGCAGGAGATCATCAGCAGGAGAGACACCGCCAGCAGTGGGGAGCTTGTGTCTTTCATCCCTGTTGTCCACTGGAAAACAGAGGTGAGTGCCCTGCAGTCCACAAAGTCAGGGCGATCCTGAAAGCTGGCAGCGACAGACGAAGCAGCTGGTGTGTGGACCACTGTGATGAGGCCAAGGCAGGAGGGGCAGAGATATATATAAGAGAGGAAGATATTGCAGTGCTTAACCATAAGTAATGTATTGTGTTTTTGTGTTGCAAGTGGGTGCCAGGTTGGGGTATCACGACCATTTACACAACCTGTGGGATTTATGGGTTCATCTTAAATGGCGGAACAGGAAAGTGGGTAAACCTATAGGAAAAAGAACTGACTCCATATGCTTTGTCATCCCAACAAAACGGAAAGATCATATTTGAAGTAGAAGAAAAAGTATCCTCCTATGTGGTTGTTTAAATGTGCCTGGAACTGTCTGCAGAGAAATGATCATTTTGAGCGTACTGCAGTTAACTTCTATTTGATCAGCAAGACAGTCAGTCATTGTTCAGGGCACATTACACACACAAGCTTCATACTTACTTGAGTTAAGAGATAAAAGATACGTAAATTGGTTAGAGAAATAAGCTCTATACGAGCAGAACCACTACCACTACATGAGTAAAAAGAATTCAACATTTGTCATTGAACACTTTGTTAAACTTATCAAGAAATCCTCATTGAACAAAGATCATACTTGTGCGCTGGTTAGCTGCTTATTAGAAAACATAAAAAAGAAGCAAGAAAAAGTGAGCAGCAGCAAGAATAAGATTTTTAAAGTGGTTTGTATACACATATCAACACAGCAGCCACAATACCTATTGGTACTCCTCTTAAATCCAACACAAAAACAAACAATAACACAAACACACTACATAGTTACCAATCACAGCAGTGCTGACAGAAAATCTGTCTATCTAGAATCAGACAGTCTGTTATGGGGAAAACTGGGGATGTTTGGGATTAGTTGTTTGGTCTTTTTGGACTTCATCCCAATTCAATCAAAACTTAATATTTGCTATTTTTCCACATACTACAGCTTCCTAGAGAGGCCAGTGTTAAAATTAGTAAAGCCAATGCAATTTAAAACTTCTCACTCTGCATCAAAACTTATATGTTATATCTTATCCTACATGGAGTTTTGAATTGTATCTGTGGAAAATGCATCAGCGTCAGACTATTCCTGCTTGAGAGTTTGGACAGCCTCTCTCAAGCATGAGAAAAATTCTAAAAGTCAAATGCAAATCCAGCACAGTTCTTCTCAGCCTGCCCACTGATGTGTGCTCTCAATATGGGATGTTCATTAAAACTGTGCAGTTCACTTGCTCCCATTACTGTGCATTGCACATACGTTTCAATGTTTTAACAGAGCACAGCAGGGTGTTTTTGATGGCTGGCAATATCAGAGAGCAGTGACTTACCATGGACTGCAGTTGGATTTGGCTTAATATAGTGGATTTCAAAGATAAACTTGTAACAAGTTCAAGTTTAGCTTTGGGTTAGATTGGTCTTGATGTTAACCAGCTTAGCTTTACTATTTTATCTAGTTTGGGGTTTTTAATTAGGTTATTTTTGCTATATTTAGCTTATAGGGTTGAATTTGCAGGTTTAGCAAGGACAGCGCTTACTAGTGTTACAATACTACTGTTAGTTTAATGTTTTAGTTATAATCACTGCAGCATTAGAGTGTAACATGTACCTGCTGTATTCTTTAACCACATATTGGCTCTGTTTGTGGTGGTATTCATGGTTGTAATTCCCTCGTTTCAGCCACACTGACATGGTGACACTGAAGATACTGACCTGTTGGACCAGCAACACACACACACACAGACTGACATGGTAACAAAGTACAGTAGATCCTCACTTACAAGTCAGACCAGCAACACAGTGACGCCAACATACACAAACATTAAGGCCACCAACCCAAAAAGGTTTGTCAAAGTAAGTGTCTTCAGGATTAGATGCAGTCTAATGAAGACAAATGTAAAGAAGAAAACAGAGTTTAGGGCTTTTAGAAACAAAGTTCTGTCTTTCTTTTTTATTAATGACTGTTCTTTGCAACAATATGTAGTATATGTAGTAGAATTGTAAACAATATTTTTTTTTACTGCCTCAGCCATTGAAAAAAGAAAAGCTCTCCTGGAATTTGGACACATGGTGTTGGCAACACTGTCACACACCCAAACACAGCAGTCTTACTGTCAGCATGAGGAATGACAAGGTGACACTATATTGATTTAAAGACACCAGCAACACAGACACATGTGTTCACACACATAAACAAAAGGCATGGATGTGGACTATTGTTGGACCAATTATGTATATGAACAGCAACTGACAGTAGAGCTGCACGAAGATTGTCAATCAATTTGACAGCTCCAAATTCAGCAGGAGCAGTTATACATTTTTTAACAGTGGTTGACTGTCAATACCGTTTTTTTCCACTTTAAAGACAAGTGAATGCAACAATACTAAATTAAACATGAAAGGGTAGTTACCTGGTGTGAACTCTAAAGTAAAATGACATCTCTTATCATAAGAAGTTTCTATTGTTCACATACCATAACCTACACTAGCAACAAAATGCATTAATTCAACTTTAATTTGTACCAAAGACCTTCAAGGAGGTGGATCAGCATTGTTTTTAAATCTCAAATAGGTGAGTCTACCTGATGACTATAAATTGGTCTGTACTCATAGTTTTTATTTTCAGGTAATGACAGCATTCACTTTCTAGATGATTTACACCCTTTTTCTCGCTCGCACAAAAACATGTTTTACAGTGTACATACCAAAGCAAGAGCATAACTTTTTCTTACATCATGCACACATAATGATGTTGGAACATAATTGCCTTACATCCTCAGAGACCCTAAATAAGGTCAGATGAAACATAAAGCGACTCTCCCTCCCCAACCTCAACCTGAAAGCAACTGAGACGTGCTCCACTGGCAAAGGCATTACTGTTTTGCTTTATGTTTAACTCACTTCGAATGCCCTAAAACTGCCAATCAAGCACCACTTCAATCAGATCACACCATGATTCCCAAACCCCTAGCCTCTAACCTCTGACCCCTCATATCAATAATGACTAATAAATTCCTGGTTGAATCATGTGGTCGGGCAGTAGAAAAGCCCCAAAATTATTAATATGTCACAGAAAATGCTCTGTGGTTTCACACACTCCACCCTACTCAAGAATAAGTCAACCAGCCTGTCCAAAAGTGGGAAAAGAGTCACCCAATTGTTCTTTATGAAAGCAACAGACATAGGAAGACATTGTGCTTGCAAAGAAAATAAGCATTAAACTCAGGCAAATGGTGACTGCGGGCAGGCCATATTCTAGTGCCATAAGTCCTGCACCCCCGAGGCTGTCCTCTGCCTCTGTCAGTCCGGCCAATACTGTAACAGCACAAATGCCTGCCAAATGACACCTGAGCCTTTCCGTCTGTAACAGTAAACCTCTCAAATTTAACCATAACTGTACAACCTCTGAAATTCTGCAGCTTGATCATAAACGGTTGTTATTTAAATACAAAAACTTGCTGTGTGCTAACTAGATGAAAGGCAAACACAATGGAATAATATTGGCTCATTTGCTTTAAAATGAAAAGATCAAATAAAGAGACCCAGAACTACACACCAGCTATTTGTCCACTGAAGCAACGGTCCCAAGTGTCCTTACCAAATTTGACTGTGCAGTGGGAGTCCATTTTAACCAATTAGAGTCTTACCGTGATAAACACATACAACATGCTGCCTATCTGTCCTGTCTAACACAATTATGGCCATTATCCTCAAAACAGTGGTTAACTCATTTATTCCAACTGAATTGAATCCATCATAATTTATTCATCCTATAATTCATCACTTTAAAGTTCTGGTTAGGGGCCATGCAACATCTCTTAGTCGTGCCCTAATCAGCTGTCTAGTCCTCCATCCCACTGACCCCACCTGCTACACTTGGATTTGAAACAAAAGTAGATTGAAAAGCTGAGGATACAGAGGGGATAGCAACAGAAAGAGAATAAAATTATAGTTTTTCTTACCCCTTGAGATTTCCTTTGCAGTGACTTCGGTTGTCAGCCTGAATCCACAGGGAGTCAGCCTAAACCAAGTACCAGGCCAACAAAACCACCAACCGTCTCCAACCGACCCCCACCTGCGTCTCCCTGAGGCCTTATAAGGAGACAGAGCTGCCTATATATAACCAGTATCCTACAAGACTCAGGGCCACTGGAACCAGTCAACTATTTGATTAACAAAGTTTGCCCATTACAGTTTTTAGTGGAAGCCATGTTAGCCCAGTTGCTGGTTTATGGCATGTTAACATAATAGCTGATGCTTAACAACTGGTTATTCAAGTATAGCAGCTGATCTAGACAATGCAGAGTATCTGACCTGGTGATGTTATGGAGGGCAGTGCCACACATTTGCAAGCAGCATTTTTAGCTCTACAGAAAAGGCAGCAATTTGGCGGGCTCTCTCAAGAACCCCAGTGCAACAAGGCTGGTCACTTTAATTTCTTCTGTACCACAAGGGCATAGTTGTTAAATAATAAAACGTATTTTAGACAGCATTTCAGAACTTATAGAGCACGCACCTTCAAACTCTGTCAACCACTTTTAAATTCAATGTTACAATGGCAACATGTATGTATAGTATACAGCTGTTTTCGTATACATTTAAATTGTCTAGCTGCATTTTAGACAGTACTACCGTCCCTTTCTAAGATCTTTCTCTATATGCACTCAGAAACGTCTTGAGACACTGTGTCGCATGCTAAACTTTGGCCAGGGCCTATTTATAAAACTAGCTACAGTTACAGCTAGACTATTCCTGACACAGTGGAGGAGCTGTGAAACACATTTCACATCTGAGGCAAAATCCTATGATGGGACAACAAGGAGATACATTTGAGAAAAGGAAAGAGAGAGAGAGTGGCAGGGTGGGGGTTTGGGGATGAGTGTGTGAGCGATGTAGACAAATATAAGAGTGTGAAAGAAAGCAAGACAAAAGACAAGAAAGCAACTAAAAAGGTATAAGTGGCAGATGATTTCTTTAAAGCTGAAATCTGTAACTGTCTGAACTTTGCAGGAACATGTGGCTCTCTATAGTAAGAGTACTTTCAAGATTAAATTCAAAATAATGTAATTTATGCATGAAAAGCATTTTAATAAATTATAAATACAAAGTTTATTATAAGCATGAGGATATCATTTTGTTGAGGGGTTAAATTGTGAAAGATAACCAGGAGTTACCAGGCGTCAATGGGACCCCGCAATGAAAACTATACAGACACATGAGATGTGTGCCTTAATAAGTCGTGAATGTCTTTCGTAGGCAAACGGTTTATAAACTTCAGTCAGTCCATGGAAGATTCATTGTACTTCTGTGCACTTTTCTACTGTATCTTTGTTTTTTTCTTTTTGTCCCTTTGTGTGAGCAATGTGTGGTAAAAACAGAACCATCGTCTGTCTGTGGTCAAAAAGAGCCCTCTGTTGGTCATGTAGTAGTTCACTCTGTAACCAAAGCTCAGTGATAACTTAAGTACATTATGTTGCTGGCTGACAGAAAGACGTTGGTAAGCCAGGACTCCAGGGTAACAAGGTGGTGTTAGATTTTCAGCAAGTTGACTGAGGAAGAATTAGCATTGAAAAAACAAAATTGAAACTATATGTACACTTTTGCTGTATGATCAATCTCTGCTTCTTCTAATAGGATATTATGACATTTTGACTATTCCAGGCAACACCCTTCAACGTCGTATTTCCTGAAGACATTGCAAGATTAATTATTCTCTCATTTTAGTCCTCTGACATACTTAATTTTACACATTGGCTTATTATGAGTCATTATTTAAAAGGAACCCCTGGGCACTTCATACATTTAATAAGTCAGGCCTGTCTGATTAACTTTGAATTATGAATCGTTAGTGCACAGAACTTTACAGAGTGAAATGCCTGACTGAATATTTGTCTTCAATTGGAGAAACATGAGGTAGGCATGCAGTACCTTAAGCTGTTTCTCTATTCAGACTATTTAGGATACACCAATTTCTGCAAAAAACAAAAACAAAAACTAAACAGTACTATAAACTGTATTCATCAAGTACACATAGCAGCATTATATTTATTAAGGATCTGAGGCATTTTGACAGAAAATTACATCAACTGTCCCTTTCCATTAACTGCAGAGTGGGTTCATTCTGGGTTTTGTAGACCTCTGTTGAGGTCACATGATTTCTGTTGAGCTTGGAGGCAAAAAGGATGGCAGCCTGCCAAAAACTGTAGCAGCTGTAAAGGCATAAATGCACAGAGTAACAATGGAGATACACAGCAAATCCCCCAGTATGTTGTTGGTGTTCCGACATGAACACCCAGCAAATACATATTAATTTAAAACTATGAATAATTTATTTTGTGTTGTTTGGTTGTTGAACACTGCCTACAGGTTAATTAATTCATTTTTGGCGAATGTCTTATCAAACTGACATTTTCTGTTGACACACTTTATGAACCCAGATCAAAACGTCACAAATGCTGTTGCTTAAGCACTGAAGTTATTCGTCAGACATAGTCTATCCAACATTATTAAAATGGTGTTTATCAGAATGCAGTTTTGTTGGAGAACTGTCATTTCAAATCAGTAAGAGTTGGTTAAAGAATAAACATTACTACCTATGAATGTCCCTGTGCTGGTGTTTAATTATTTGTCTTCAATTTACCTCAACATTAACTACTCCCCAGAAGCCATGACGCTGTTAATAATTTCCTAATAATGATATTAATAATAATTCCTACTGAAACATGAAACATGGTTGTATTGCAGCTGTAACACACGCGGTCTTTAGAGGGACGATTGGACACCGTTACCTCAGTGAACCGGTTTCCAAACACCGCTACAGGGCTCCGGGAGACGGAGCGGCCGGTGGGAGCCGAGCAATGAATCAAGCCACCCTCGCTATCCCAGCACGTGATGACGCAGGACGCGTACGTCGCTCACGATTGGCTGAGCGGGCAGACAGGTAGTGGAGCGGCTGCGGGACGTAAACTAACTACGGACGTAAACAACAGACTGAGTAACCAAGTTAACTCAGTTACCCAGTGATACACTGCGCGGCGTCAGGGCAGCACCACGCATCTCTGTCGCAACTTATCCGGGACAAGGTGGGAGCATTTTAACATCACATCTGTTTAAAACAGCGGTTAAAAGTTCAGTTTGACGCTGTGACTGATCGTTGTAGCGTCGGTTCAGCGGCGGCTCTCTAATGTTCAGTGTTCAACATGCAACAGCCGATAATAATATGTCGAGTTTCAGCTCAGCCCAGCATTAGTTTTCACACATGTAGGACCGTACTGTGCGTCAGCTTTAGATTCAGTTGATGTTGACACCAGATCCTTTGATGTAAAAGTTGCCCGTCGCCATATGTTTGTTAAGTTACGTTAGTCACAGTTCAGTCTTTGGTTATCATGCGCTTGATCGAGCAGGAAATGTTTTTTTTTCCTTTTTAAAACGTCTTTCAAAACGGTTCCATAAACATGCAAGTCGTATTTCATCCTGAGTGGGTTTTCCATAAGGTTGCTGCTCTGTGAAGAGAGCTGGTGGGTTTTAGTAACCTAGTTAAGTCTTTGGCATTGTTACCGACTTTCCTGCTTATAGCAGGAGAGTTTGGGCAGAATTTTCCTGGTGTTGTATGGCCACAAACTTAAACCGGAGATATGACACAGAACTGCACATTTTAGCACCGTCTGAAAGACATCTATCCTGTGCTGATCACTGCTGCCTGTTGAGTATTTCTTATATTATTAAATTAATTGTCTCCTCCATGATTGATGGGATTTAGGGTACAGTTTACATGCATTTAATGTTATCGTTGGTGTATTTGAGGGAGAGATTGCTGGGTTAAAGTTTGTGTTGATTGCCTAATTAAGTTGTCACATGAGGTTTTCATAACCACTTGCTTTCCCCAGTTAAAACCACTACCTGTTTTTCTCCTTGTGCCAGTCACTGTGCTCATGTGCCTGTTCTTCTTGTTGAGTGAACCAGTCTGACGTCTGCACTTTTTGTAGTATGTGGTTTCAATCCATTATAGGAACTGACTTTGAGGTTAAGGCACGAATTCTCCACAGGCACAGACACACGTTTTGACCAATCCCACAGCAATGTGGATGTTGCAGGAGCCTGAGCTTATTCTGATGTTCAATACTGAGTTCTGGATAAAAAGCAGCTGTTGATTGACAAATGTATTATCTTGTTTTTAGGTCAGACATGAGGCACTGCTACCCCCTCCTGCTCTGCCTGGCAGCAGCCCTGTCCTCTGCCTTTGTGATTTCACCTCCGTAAGTACAGCAAAAAAATATACTGTATGAATATAATGGTACATGGTCAAATGAATCCTGCAATTTTCTGCTTCTCCATTTGAATGTCTACTCAACTATAATATAGTTCCAAAGAGATAATGAATTGGACTCCATCTAAAGAATGAATGTGTCTATTTCAGACACATGTGGACCAAACTGATCCTGACCCACCACTGGCCAAGCACTTTCTGTAGTGTGAGTTTTTTTTCCCCTGCCTCTATTTATTTATTTGTTTTTTCTTCCACATTTTGACCTTTTTAAAGTTGCAATAGGGCTTTTTCACGGAACACAATTTGACATATCACAGTAGGAAAAGCAGAGGTGTAATTGATAAAAATGTTTGATATTCAGCCACTTGAATGGCACAGAGCTATCTTTTACTGCTATAACAAGCCAATATGTATGCTGTGAGAAAGGACAATGTGTAATTCATTGGACCAGATCCAGATTTTACTCTATTTACACATTCTTCCCTTATTCTTTCATTTGTATCATGAGAAGAGGGCGTTTGAAACTTCCCTTATTAGTGGTAATAATCCCTTTTACTACAATATATTAGTCACTGAAGTCCCAGAACCAATAGTTTAATATTTAACTGAATCACTATTACATTTACATATGTCTATTAGAAAGAACGTTTTCAGTTTATCGTGATAAGCATTTACTCTGTCAGCAGCCTGTGGTAGATTTAGTCAGGTTTCGGTTGTCACAGTCACAGTCCTTTCAAGAACCTCATAACTTTGAGTTTGTTTTCAGATGCAGCATTGTTAGTCGAGCAGTAAACTTGTCTGTGGGCCTAGCCAAAGTATTAGGCTATATGTCTGTCTGGTTAAATTTAGAATTAGTATAACTATAAGGTTAACTATGGATTTAAATGGGTTTTGTATGGCATTTCAAAAAAGGAATGTAATCGCTTATTGTTTCCAGGATACTCTGTATAGGGTTAGATTAAGAGTTAGTCTAAGATGAGATAAGATAAACCTTTATTGATCCCCAGCGGGGAAATTCGGTTGTTGCAGCAGCACAATAACAGAAATAAGTACAGAAAAGTGGAACGTAAACGAATAGATAATAAGAGATGTATAGAACTAAAATACAAAAATAATACAAAATAAAATAGAAAGTGTACAAGAGTATCTAGTATATGTTGTTACAAATTGAGGGTAGTATGGATAGATAATATTTATCCAACAATTATGATAAATTGCTTAACATGGTATCCAATTTTAAGGCAGGGTTGCCCTCATATATTGCCCCTGAATGCTACCTATATCACTGAGTCAACATTTAATCCTTAAATGTCATGTGATGTCTGAGCTAGTCATGAGACTGGCTGTGTGTCAACAATCTGGTTTGATTAGGCAACATTTGGTTCAACACTTGAGGATGCAGTTTTAAACATTTCATAAGTCACAACGTTGAACAAAAATCCCTTATTTTGTGCTTTTTGACCACACTTTTTACGGCTTTATTAACTTTGCTGACAACCTCTCTAATGGTTCAAACCTTCAAGTAACATGCGGTTTTGTGCCACATGCTTGGCTGTGTGTCAGAGGCAAAGGTTTCGTTTGGCAACATGGTGGTCTTGGTATGACAAATTTCTGTTTGGGGTACACATTTTTTTGCCATGTATTTTCTGTAGGTCTAATTTCACTTAATGATTGAAAAGGTTTCTATTACCATTAGATGTTCTTATTAAGGCAATTTTGGGAAGACATTTCTACATACCAAGACCACAATATTGCCAAATGAAACCTTTGCCTATAATATGTGTATACATACATACATTCATACATACATGTATGTATGTACAGGTGTATGTATATGAAGATCCTTAACTGCAAAGCCTGCAAAACATAATTGCTGCAGTTCCCCTTTCCACTAAACAATGTGACATCCTCAGTGATAAAACAGGAATAACTTTTTTTATTTTAGATGGTTGGCAACATAAATACAAAATGCAAGGCATACTGTATCTTTAAAGAGATTGTTCATTTCATCAGTTGCTTAAGTCTTTTATCAATATATTCTTATACTGCTTCATTAATAATACCTTCAGGGTTTTTTTTTTTTTTTTCTGGCCATAAAGTGAGGGAATGCAATCGCTTTGGGCTCCAATAACTCAGATGTTTCTTTATATTTGATATTTTCACAGACTGCCTGCTGAGTATTAGTGAATATTAATTATTCAAACAGAACTGAGTGTGATGTTTATGTGTGCAGATTGAATGACAATTCTTATTTATATAAATTTCAGATGGAACACTGTCATCCCAACATCAGCTACTGGACACTTCATGGACTCTGGTATGTGTGTGTGTGTGTGTGTGTGTGTGTGTGTAGAAGAGTGTGTTATTTTCTTTATCAGCGTGTCAAATGTTACTTAACATCTTCCTCTTAGGCATTACCACTAAAGAAAAATGGTTAAGAATAAATGTACTGACTGAAAGTGTTTGTTATTACAACATATTTAACATATACAGAAGTATAGAAACATACTACAGGGATTTATTACATGTTTACCACTAACCTGCATAGATAAGTGACTATATGAAGCATATCTAGTTGTGCATCATGTGGGGAAATAAATGCAATGCATGGCAGTGCAGCTCTTTGAATGAGTCATTGTTGCTTGGTTGTCATACCAGTTTTCACTGCCTCTTTTTTTTTCTCTCTCTGCCACTGGTTAAGTGAAATATCTAATAATGTAAATCTTTCTCTTTTCCAGGCCAGATAAAGGGATTGACTGCAATTCATCGTGGCATTTCAACTCCTCTCAAATAGAGGTACACTGTTCAGACTGAGTGTGTCTTTATTACTGGGTGTAAAACTCATACAAGTAATTTATCTTATTTCTGCAATGTGTTTCATCTTTAGATCTGTAGTCATTTTAATTTATTGAGAAGCTCTTTTAATTTAAAGCATACAAAACCGAGACAGTAAAATTTGGCATTGCAGAATTTAAAGGTAAATTAATGATTTTCTCCTGCTTTTCTCCAGTTGGTACATTAATAGATTAAACAAATCTGTTTTGGGGTGTGTGTTTTCAGGACCTTCTTCCAGACATGAAGAAGAGTTGGCCTGACTTGCTTAACCCCCTGTCTACTGGATTCTGGTATTGCATCAATCAGTCCTTCAATTTTTTCTGTCTGTCAATCTGTCTATGACAGTTGGGTGGTTCTAGTTTTATATACTATAGTACTGTACCAGCAACATGTTTTTCTTATAGTGGGTGATCTGAATGGATTTTATGTGCTTCACAGACACAAATTTCACTTTGCCTCTGGATGGCTACAAGCATTCACTTCTAGGTTTTTTCAGTGACCGCAATATTCAGCCATTTTCTGTCTTTTTGATACTCTACTGCACAATGTTATAGTATAAAGGTTAAAGTATATATAATCTCTCTATAAGCTTAACAACATAATTGTGGTTGATCTGACAAGGCTTAGTCAAGAGGCAAGAGATTTGGATCCTAAACCTCACACACCACAAGATATTGTGTGTCAACTACCTCCCTGTTTTTGACCAGTGGAGATGCTCCACAATCTTGATATCGCTCATCACTGGCCAAACTGAGATTATCGGTATCATGTAGTGTGTTCCCAGCATCAATTTGTACATGATAATAGTAAAACCTATTGTTACTTGTTTGTCTGTCTGTTTCAACAGGAAGTATGAGTGGCACAAACACGGTACATGTGCAGCCAAAGCAGATTCTCTGAATAGTCAACATAAATACTTCAGCAAGGCACTGGAACTGTACCATAAATTAGATCTGGACAGGTACAGCACATGTACACGTACACACCCTCACACGTGCAGATACACACATCTCTTTTCTCACAAACAATTTCTCATTTTCTAGATCTTAGTATTGTTTTGATGTTCCTGGTTCCTTTGCATGTTTGCTATCCACAGTCTAGTTCACGGAAAGTGACTACTGTTATATACTTATTTTAAGTTGCTCTGAATAAAATCATCAACACCTCAGTGCCTAAAATAGAAATCTGTGTTTCTGTTATTGTAGCATCCTGAAGAAGTTTGACATCACCCCTTCAGAAAAATACTACACAGTAGGTCTTATTACAAATTACGGCAAATTAAAATATCAAATATTAGTGTTAATATTGTGTGAATAATCTGTGGCATGAAATGGCCTTGTAAGAAAAAGGTGACAACTATTACATCTCACTTTTGCTCTCTTCTCTGCTCCTAATGTGTCGGTGTTTTTAGTTTTCACAAATTGAAGGAGTCATCGAGAACTTCTACAGCATCAAACCTAAGATCCAATGTGTCCATCCGTCAAAGGTATAAACACCTTATTTCATTCAAATAATGAAATCATAATTTGCTGTTTGTGTTTTGCATAGTCCTACTTCTCAGGAATGCTTTTTTTGTGTCAGGTGTACCTGTATTTAAGCTACGTTTCAAATGTCAGCTGACAGTCTGTTGGATTGTTAAATTGTATGTTTTTGTGTTTGACAGAATGCAGATTTCCAGATTTTGGGGCAGATTGAGATCTGTTTCAGCCCTGATTTCACCCTCCTGGACTGTGAGAAACAGTTTCCCATGGGAACAATATCTGGGGGAAACTGGGACAATCCCATGGCTGTTGACAAGGCATCTGGGTTCAGTGTGTGTGACCATGATGTGCCAGTTTATTACCCACCTCTACCATAAAACACATACATGCACAAACTGAAATGCAACACACACTATAGCATACACTACTTTTACACAAACAGGGACATACAAACATATTCTTTGTTCACCAATCGACTGTACTGTAATTTAGAATGCATGCACACTGATCAACTTTAATTTTATTTTTCTCAGGCTTCACAGTTAACATCAAAGCTTGAAATGAGAATACATGTCAAATACAGCCTCGCACAATCAATGCAGTCTGACATTTTTTTTTAACTGCATGACAATTCTGGCTGTGATGGGTACTACAGGTAAAAATCACCTTAAGTGCATCGTTCTTTTTATATCCTACAAAAATCAGGACACACACACACACACACACCACTACTACTTAGTGCTTTAATGGAATTATGTCCCTTCCTGACCCTTAGTTGTAGATGAATCCGATCAACAGTCACAACAGAGGGCATCGTGGTGAGTTCAGGTCAGGTAGGCGAGAAGACATGCAGTTTATGTACTGTAGTTTGTTAGCAAATGAATGGAGCCTTTTTTCATATTTGCAGGTGATTCCTACTTCATGTTATTGATTGCATAGCCCCTAGTGCATATCTTGTGACTCTGCTGGCCGTATTTTATGCCACATTTGTGTGCTTGTGTGCCATCTATTAAGTGCCATCTCTTTTTTGTGGGGGTGATTGGATTTTGTCATCATTTTTAAACCAACAAGGCTGCTCTGCAACTACAACTACATCTTTCAGCCATTATACACTAATGGTAGTTATTACAAGATACCTTATGATGTTTGCCAAGTACATAAGCCACTGTTCAATGTTATGCTGTCGGCCTGGTTAGGTCTGTGTCTATGTGGCTAAAAGAGGACTGTTAAAACCAATAGCCTATACATTATGTGTAGACTGGAAAAACTCAAGACACCTCCCAAATGCAATACATTACACAAGATTTCTGTCACATACACATTAGGCCTGTACAGATAAAAAAAAAAAAAATTTCTCAAGGATATAGCAAATGTTTTGGTAAACACTAACCCCCAACTGATTTGTACAATAGCTTGTTTCAATTGGTAATTACAGCAACAATGGACAAAAGCTGTGGTTTGAAATGACTGAAATGAACATGTGTACTGTAATTTTTAATGTCAATAAAACATTAAATATGTAGTCAATCTCCCTCTAGTCACCAGTGAGTTATTATGTAACATACAATATTGATAAAAGTGTGTCTATTTGCATCTTTAATTTATGTAATTGAAAGTTAATTCAACCTATAAATGGAGCTTGATGTATAAATATAGAAGGATCTTCTGTCTGAAAATAGTGGTGTCGGGATGGTTTAAGGGGCATCGTAACTGCTGTGTAATTCTGTCTATTCATGTAGTATTATATAGTTTTGGAATAGTACAGTAATTTTCAGCCTGTCTTTCTATCTGTCCATATCTAGTCAGTGTGTATGAATATTAATGTTGTGATCTCCTTACAGAGCCATAATCCTACCGGGACAAAGACACCAGGCCATAATCCTGAGTCTCCTCCCACAACACAGCACAGCAGATTGACTAAACGCATCTGATTACATTTTCAATAGTGCTAAAATACGCTGAAGCTATGTGCCAGCTATGTTCTAAATGTAGTCCAAATCCCATCAAACATATGAAAACACCATCATGAGCTCTGATTTTAGGGATGTTCCAAGTTTGGGGATCATAGTTTGAGCATTTGAGGTGAATGTCCCTGGCTGAAGAATTGTTTTAGAAAATATTAAAGCTCAGGTCAGCTACAAACACTTGACCCAGGTAGAGCAGCAGTCCTGATTTACCCCCTGCTTCCACTTAATACAGACCCCCCCCACCCCACCCATCCCCATCTCTCTCCCACTTCCCTCGGTTTCCTATTTCCACCTCTCTCTCTCTCTCTGGTTATGTAACACTGCAGTTCTGCAAAGCTGCTGATGTGACAGATCCAAGCACCTACAAACCATACACACTCACACACCCCCTGATCAAGCACATCAGGCTGTACTCTCTGTGATTGCTGTCCACGCTTCTGTCATCATTATTGATCCCAACACTTGATTGCTGTCCTCAAATGTAAATTGAATTCTGATGTAATGTCACTGAACCTGAGCCGTAGTATTTTCCACACACATCTACTGCTGTGCCACACACCACCTCCTACATCGTTGTTGTCATTTGTCATCATCATTTTTTTTTTTTTTTTTTTTTTTTTTTTAATTTTTCTGTCCGTGTCTGTGTGTTATTGTCACGCAGGAGGAAACGAGAAGGGAAGAGGAGAGGTAGCTGGGTTTTACACCATGTGACCTCGCCAGCTGTTGCTGTACGCTGGTGGGAGAAACGGAGAGGGAGGTGAGGGGCAGGGACGGGGGGAAGGAGGGAGGGAGGGAGGGGTTGGGAGCTCGCCAGCACACAATGTGACTGGTGACAATCCCTTGTTCTGCAGAGGGAGAGAGAGAGAGAGAGAGAGAGAGGGAGGCAGCAGGGGATGAACACACACATGCACACGCACAGGAGAGACGCGAGGAGGGAGCTCACACACACCTCTCCTGATTCAGCGGAACAGATTTATTCGTCACCTCTCTCTCTCTCTCTCTCTCTGTCTCTCTCTCTCTCTCTCTCTCTCTCTCTCCCCGCAGCTCGCCTGCTGCACAACAAGACAATCCCAGACCCGGGGACACCTGCCCCGTGCGCCGCCCAGCGCACACCAGCGCCTCCGGTGCAACTCTTGACTGCGTGTTCACCGGCGTCCACTGCAGCTGAGAGACGGAGGGGTGGAGGGAGGAGTGAGTGGGGGTGCGGGAGGTGCGGGGAGGTGCGGGAGGAGGGGGCCGACGACGACAGGCTCGAAACCCGCCGGAGAGACGAGCGGCGAATGTGAACGATGGGAAAACCACACGGCGACGACTGCGTTGAGGACGGGCCAGTGGATGAGCTGCGGGGCAAATAGATTCAAATAAATAAATAAATAGATAAACTGAAGTAGAATAAGGCTCCCGCTCCTGCCGCTCCGCCGTAGGACCTCCTGCGGGGAGATGTTGCTCGTCGTCATGGGATAGATAGCGCAGGTCTGCCCATTGCCATGGATACCAGCACGCGGAAATTCACGGTGCGGAGATGGTTCTCCATCTACCTGAAGAACAAGGCAGCCAGGAGCAAGAACAACAACACGGGCTTCTGTCAGCTAGAGGTTAGTCAAGCTGTTTAGACCCCCGTCCAGGAGCAGCAGCAAACTTCCATCAACTAGAGATGCCTACGTGTGTGTGTGTGTGTGTGTGTGTGTGGATCTGCCTGTGCTGGAGGGGAGGATTGCAGCAAAGTTGCACCATGTGTGTGTTTGTACGACTACTGAGGCCAAAACCCCAAGAAAAAAAAAAAAAAAACCCCAGCAGCTGTGTTGTATCAGCAGCAGATGAGGGTGTGAACAGTGCGTGCACATGGGGAAGGGTGTGGGAAGAATGTGTGTTATTTGGTTGTGTTTGTGGAGTGGTTCAGGAGCCACTGCAGCATCCTTACAGCTGTTGCTCTGCATGTCTGTCAAGAATCCAGAAAAAAAAGAGGGGGGGGGGGGGGGGAGGAAAGGGACGCTGTGTTTTGACGAAGACAGAAAAAGAGAGAGAGAGAGAGAGAGAGACTGGCTACACAGAAATACAGTCAGCCGGACAGAGACGCTAACAGGCAAACAAGCAGTGAGGCAGGCAGGTTGATAGATAAATGGATACAGACAGATTGATTCAGTGGAAGGCCACAGCAGTGGAGGTCTATTTATAGCCCAGACAAACCAGCAGGGAGGAGAGAGAGGCGGTATGCTGTTTGCAGCGCATCTACCTGTATGCTTGAGGTATAAATAGAAAATAAACTCCCCCTCCCCTCCTCTGGTCTGTGTGGCTGTGGCTGCTGATGAACCAACTTGACAGGCTTTCTACCTGTTTGTGTGACTGCTGGCAAATGTCTGCTTGTGTTTGTTTACCTGTTTGGCTTGACTGTCCGTATCTGTAAGGTGGTGCTTTGATGCTCCGTGTGGGGGAGTTGTCTTTTCCTTCTCCCTCCCTCCTCCTCACAGTGAAGGTCAGAGTTCAGGGTCAGCTGCAGATCAGCATCACAGAGGCCTTGAACCTGTTTCCCTCCTGTTGATGGGTGTCACCCCTGCTGCCCTGTTCAAAGAATAAAACAGCAGTGTTATGGGCTGAAACTTCCCAGCATGTTACACTTCAAGCCACACCCCAATTAGTGACACCACAGCAATTGAATTACCTTTAAACACCACATGTTGTGTTACACTCAAAGAGCAAACCCTGCCTCGCAGGCTCAAAGCTGGGAATATATCTGATATGAGCACCATGTTCAAATGCCCATTCTAATAAACTTTGTGCATGATGGATTACCTCATTACCGTCATGTAATCACTATAATTTGATACAGTTCCACACACTTCAAGTTATTTTACGCATTTGCACAAACTGATGTGAAATGGAGTCAAAGCAAGCGTAAAATATTGTGGTAGAAAATCCCTTGACATCACTGACTGGTTTAGGTGGGGTGTGGATCTGCACTGTTGCTATGCTGTCAGGTTTATTTCCTCCCTTGTTTCCTTGAGGATGAATGTGTGGTTGGTTCTTAGTATGTCTCTCCATTATTGAATAGTAAAAGGAATTGTCAAGAGGCTGATGATCTATTCACTTGCTTCCAATATGAATCTATTTATATTTAATGATTTTTTTTCCTGATACAAGTGCATCAATCTAGAGATTCTGACTCTGATACAACAGAAACTGCTCTGGAACAACAGTTCTTGTTGTAATAATAATGAATTTTGAAGGGTGAATTTGAGACCTAATGACTTGCTTTGCTTTATGCTTTTGATTTGGGTAAACTATAACAGGAAAACAAATGTGCTGAGTTATTCACACACTCAATAACACTCAGAGATAGCATCAAAGAACTTGCTGTCTTAACAGAAACAGATGTGACAGTTCGATCATTTTTAGCTTTAAATGGACTTTGAGTCTTATAGAGGGATTGATCTCATGTCATTATAGAAACATGATATATTCTATTGATTTAATCCTAATAGGGCCTCAAAATGTCCTGGTAGTGCCAGGCAACTAGAAAGTAAATTAATTAAACAAATAAGCTTGTAAAATATCTACTATTCACACAGCACATCTATTTCACTTCTCATGGGAAAAATTGCCTGCTATTTCCCTTGTATAACCATGTCTAGTTTAGGAAATGATAATTTAGTAAACAGTATTAACCCCCAATGTACTGTAATTTTTGCAATTTTTCAGCAATGTCAAGCTGCACATGTAAATGTCTCAGTGAGTCGTAGGAAGCCACCAAAAGAAAATATTATTTACAAGCATTACCTTTCCAGATTTACTCATTCCTGTTAGGATTTCATACTTGATAGAAAGGGGGTGTAAAGCCCTTAACTTCTAAATGACACTGACAGCTTTACAAAATTACAGTATAATGTCACACTGACCCATCTCAGTCGTGCCTCAGGTTTGCAGTTGATCATTTGCTTCACTGAGCAGACTGAATAAGCTGAAAAAGGCAGCTTACGCTATGCATCACTGCCAGTGACCTCAGTCCATACCTTTCCAGAAATAACATAATGGATTATAAATAACCACCAGTCTTTATTTGTGTATTTATAAGAGTGATTTACTGTATTTTTGGGGTTTGCTTCATTTATATGAATGAACAATATTTCATAATTACTCAGATATTGTAAAATGTTATTCATTTAATCTTAGTCATGTCTCACCTTTGAGACAGTCGTCAATCTCTTCAGTTTTTCTCAGCTTTCTCAACTCTGTTTTTTTCTGTCTCTGTCTCTGTAAATATGTAATAACATATAACACAACTAATAGTGACGTATTTCTCTCCTTCCTCAGGATGACAGTATACTTAAGGAGATTGACATCAGCCACCATGTTAAGGAGGGTTGTGAGAAAGCAGACCCCTCTCAGTTCCAGCTGCTTAAAGTGCTGGGACAGGGCTCCTATGGAAAGGTACAGATTTTTTACCATAACCGTTGAGACCTGAATATCTCAAACAACTCATGTAAAGGAAATTTGAGAAAAAGCAGGTTCTCTCAAATCCAAATCAGAGTACCCATGACACTAGGCCCAGTGCTGAGGATTACCTGCAGGCTTTGTCTACTTGCCTGGATGAGTGACCCCAGACTACTACTACTACAGTTATAGTATTAACACCACTTAAATTGTCTGTGAGATGTGACTTCTGCTGTTTCACTAGAATATCTGGACTTCACACATACACTATAAGGCCAAAACCATGGGCATTAATATGCTATAATAGCTTTCACTCCTCTGAGACATTTTTTCCAGGAGAGTTTGTAATCAGACTGCAGGGATTTGCTCCCACTCAGACACAAGAGCATTAAAGTCGGATACTGATGTTGGTCGATAAGGCTTGGCTCGCAGTCAGCGTTGTATTTCATCCAGAGGTGTTAGGTGGGGTTGAAATCAGGACTCTGTTCGGGACAGTTAAGTTGCACACCAAACTGGGAAAACCATTTCTTTATGGGCCTTGCTTTGTGCATGGAGGTATTGTCAGTTAAAACAGGCAAGAGCATTCCCCAGTACAGCCACAATATAAAAAGTGCACTATCAATGATCATTTTATCCTGTAGCATTAGGATTCCTCTTAACTATGAACATAAACTGTGAAAAACTGCCCCAAATCAAATGTATGGTATGATACAAAGGTATGTGGAATGGGGAGTCCAGTTACTTTTGGCCATATACTTTGTGTGTATTGTCAGTTCTTTACCAGTCATCATTTACTAATGATAAGCCATCCCTTTTCAATTATTTCTAGATGATCAGTATGACAACTCATGCCACAGATCACTGAGTTTATTTAAATTAGCGAAGGCCAGCTGAATTGTCAGTGTTACTGCAGATTAGAGGTCTGCATGGGGCAGACAGGAAACCACAGCAGATGTTGGCCGGTGGATGTTTTTCCCAAAGCTACAGGCAGGCACATGAGGTCAGGCTGTCAAGTCACAGTGTGGCCTGGTTAGCATGTTGGAATAGCCAGCTATACACGCACTTTATTAGTATTTGGCAACCATGTGTAAATCATAGGTGCCGTCTCTATCACGATGTAGCAGCGTTAATGTGAACCTTTAATTATGAAAAGTGATGGTAACTGAAACGGTTTATTTTACTAGCAACACCTGAAAGACATGAATATTAATATGTATTGAAGTGTTGAAACTTGTGTTTTAAATTGCTACAAACTGTTGCAGTATCTCAGAAAAGGTGATTATGACAGTGATAGATGATGGTGATGATTCCAGGTGTTTCTGGTGAGGAAGATCAGAGGAGTGGACAGAGGACAGCTGTATGCCATGAAGGTCCTGAAGAAAGCCACACTGAAAGGTAAAAAGAAAAAAGAAACAGATTTATAGTATATACTGTATGTATAAATTATATATTTCAATAATTTTTTATAGAGGCATACCTGGCTCATGCACCAAGGTTTGGACACCTGAGAACTGATTCCTGAAATTAACTTAAAAAAAATACCATATATATATTATATGTATATACTATGCTGGGAGATAAGATTAAAAATAGAAAATATTACACAACAGGTTCAAGGTTTTAAGTAGGGCTTGTAAATACTGTGGTTTAACTTCTGTAGCATCCAATAATTTAATACATTTCTGAATTGTAATTATGCTGCAACAACAACAACTTTGTTCTTCATTGGGCTGAGTCGTAATGTGATCAGATTAACATTGGTCATGCACAGGAATGAGATATGACTGTCAGAGTCCTCAGAGTGCCTTACATTTACGAGGATTTGGTGTAAAAGAGGTTAGTTTGTACTTTTGATGCAGATAAACTGTTTTGCGTGGAATGGGATTATTGTAAACGAGGATGTACTGTAAAAGCATTTTGAGATGTCATGTGCTGATTTAGTGTCTTTGTACAAGCTGTAATCCTCTTAACCTGCACCCCTGGAATTTAAATAGTTATGGTCTCATAAGACCAAAACAGATGCTGCAATAACACTGTTACTGTAGTTTTCACTGAACTGTAGACCAGCACCACCAATTTACATTTTTTCAATTAAATAAATGCAGTTTCTTACTCCAGAAAAACCTACTCATGGTATCAGAGGCTTGTCATGATTCATCTGCACACAGATTGAAATAACTGAATATTATGTTACTATGTCTTTCTCAGTTCGGGATCGCGTGCGGTCTAAGATGGAAAGAGACATTCTGGCAGAAGTGAACCATCCATTTATAGTTAAACTGCATTACGGTAAGTCTTGACTGTCTGATGGTCTGATATCTGTCTCTCTAAAATCCCAGTGTGTGACCATAATAATATAATAAACCAGATCCTCCTCTTTGACAAGAGAAGAGCAGAAAAACAGATTAACTTTTCGATGCCCAACATGTATATATATATATATATATATATATATATACTAGGGGGCTATTATATATATATATATATATATATATATATATATATATATATTTTTTTTTATATTTATACATATATGTTTGTGTATATATATATATATTTATATTTATACATATATGTGTGTGTGTATATATATATATATATATATGTACACTACTGAGGCTGGATGTGTACAATATACACCTCTTCGACTTTAAAGACATCCCTTAAAATAACACAGAATACAAGGGAGCCTCAAAATGTGTTGCATAACTTGTGTGTGTGTGTGTGTGTGTGTGTGTGTGTGCGTGTGCGTGTGCGTGTGCGTGCATAGCCTTCCAGACTGAAGGAAAGCTCTATCTGATCCTAGACTTCCTCCGAGGAGGAGACCTTTTCACTCGTCTGTCAAAGGAGGTGGGTGTGCTCCTGTAAAGAGTACCTGGCTTTTTTCTCATCTACACTAAAACAATTGCAAGCCTTTACCTTTCAAGGTCTATTATTGGCTGTGTAAAGCTGATGCAGAATAACCAGGAGTAAATATACCTGCCATCATTCTCCTTGTGAACACTGTGTTGATGTGACCCTCGCTTCTGTTACTTTCATGCTGTTGCATCATCAGTAAACAAAGACCCCACAAGTGTGTTGGTTGTGAGCTGTGATTTAGTGGGTAAGGTTTTCAGAAGATAAGTGCAGTTTTATTTAGGTTTTCCATTAAGACCCAAAACTCTAAACCAGTCATTGTTTTTGCTGCATTGGGAAGCTGTCTTTTGTACTGCAACTCCTAAAAATCACAGACTCTTATTGTAAAGTGAAGAATAAGCAAACAAATTAACTTGCAACTTAGTGTCACCACGAGACCCATAATCACACTTAAGAACACCCACAAGGTTATTATTATGTTTTTTTGTAAGATGCTTGTGACAGCAAGGAAGAGGTATATGCACTTATTTTTGAAAAGTCAGCTTGAGTAATTTATCAAATTGAATACTTTTTGACAGGAAAATGTTGTGGCAAAGTGAGAAGTTACTTCTTGATTATCGAGAGTTAAATGCCAACATGAGTCATTCTGCTGCTTTTTAAACGTTTCAAACATGATTTGTCTTTTTTATCCTTGTATTTTTATGACATACTACTTAGTACAACCCTGTGTTCTTATTTGTTGTAGGTAATGTTTACAGAAGAGGATGTGAAGTTTTACCTTGCAGAGTTGGCCCTGGCCTTGGACCATCTACACAGTCTGGGGATCATCTACAGGGACCTCAAACCTGAAAAGTACAATCTCATGAAGGCTCCTTTTTTGTATTCATTTGTTTGTATTCACAAAATGATTTCCAAAGCAGATTTTAATGTTAATTTTTCCCAACAGCATTCTTCTGGATGAAGAAGGACACATTAAGATAACTGGTCAGTGCATTCAACTGCAAACAGTCTTCTTCCTCTGTCTTTTTATTTTCTGTTCCTCTGTTCATCTTTTACTTAATGTCAATCTTTCTCCTGTCTCTCTTTTTCAGATTTTGGATTGAGTAAGGAGGCCATCGACCATGATAAAAGAGCATATTCCTTCTGTGGAACAATAGAGTACATGGCTCCAGAGGTCGTAAACAGGAGAGGGCATACACAAAGTGCTGACTGGTGGTCATTTGGGGTACTTATGGTAAGAATTGTTAATCTTAAAAAAATGTCTTACTTTGACAGCCTATTTTCACTTTGAATGTGCACTTGTGATCTGTACCCTGAGTACGTAGTCGCTTGTTCTACTCTCTTCCAAGTTTTGTCTGATCATGCTGTCAAAAACAGCAGGCATGAATTTACTACATCTTATGTGCCAAAGACTCAGCTCTTAGATAACGTGCCAGTATACTGGTTTCTTAATCTGGCTTTCTTCTGGCAGTAAAGCTGCCTCATTAACGTATCTGGCAGATTAGGTCCCATCACTTTCAGCAATTATGAATCTGTTGGATTCAGCTTGTTTTGTTAGGCTGGTGGCTTATTTTACTAATACTGAAAGGGAGATTAACAATCACTGACAGCTGCCTGGCAGCTACATCAGGGCACAAGGGAAAGGTGTTACCCCTATCTGCCCTTGGTTAGTATTAGGAATATACAAATATTAAAACAAGCAAACAAACTAATAGCTGAACATTTCAAAATGCTGCCCCCGAGACAGTAGTGGAAGGATCATATTTTTTAAACGAAAACAATATTTGTAGAAAATCCATAGTTATGATTACATTTAATTTGAAACAGTGTAATATAATCTTTGAGACCATTAAAGATGGTGTTGGAAAGCAGGGGCATGTCCGCAGCAGTGGCTGATTTGTTGCCACTCGTAAAAGTCATCAGACTGCTTTATGTGCCCCATTAATCTTCAAATGTCACTTCCTTTTTAGTATATTTTGATTTTATTTCTATTTTCTGGTATTTGGATATTATATATTTCTCATATAGTATAACTATCTTAACTAATTATGTTGTTTTTCTTGTGACAAAATGTATCATTGTATATTGATAGTTGGACAGTATTTTAAACTGATGCAAGATTCATTGGTCAATACTACGAAATTAAATAAAATGTACAAATTTGTGGATAGTTTGTACAAACAGTTTGTTATTGGATTATTTGTAAATGGATTATGATCTACTACTAGATCTATTATTATCTCTACTGGATATTTCTCTGAGACAGAACATTTTTCCTAAAGTTTTTGTTTAATTGTCACTGAGGTTGATTAAAGTCACAGACTGATAATGTCTGTTATGGTTGTTGTAACACAGAGTTTAGTATTGTACATTATTAAGTAATAGGCTGATGGTGTAGTCGAGCTCACACAATACTGCACTAATTCTAACATAATATTAAGTTTGTTAAAGTGCCCAATGACAGCATTATAAAGTCAGAGAAAGTCTTGTTCATATGTAGGGGGAGTCAAATAACTAAAGAAACAATTCACCTCTACTTTACCTTCTATTGATCAGCTGCCATGTTGTCTGATAATTGTTATCATCTATTTTCCAGTTTGAGATGTTGACAGGATCATTACCATTCCAAGGGAAAGATCGGAAGGAAACAATGGCACTTATTCTAAAGTAAGACCAAACTTTAATAATTTATTGCTGTTTTAAAGCCTTTTATTTATGACCAACCCTTAAAAGTCTGGGTATATATGTAACTGCTGTTATGTGTTATCTGTAGATAAATTGTTCAACAATGTTAATATATTTTTCTTATGTTACTGATGTTTCATTGGTGCCTTGTTTTTAGTTTCTATGTACTAGTTATGTTATGGTGGTTGTCTTCATATACAGGATGTTATTGTATTCTGGTCATACTTATATCCTCAAAGTGGATTAGCCTCAAAGTTTCACATCTACTTCTCCTCTCCGTGGGGTACTGCATTTATTTGCTCTTAGTACTCTATATAATATTTCCTTTTTTAGTTATGGTTCGTTCAAGATAAGATGCTTATATGAAACTTAAATTATCAATCTCAGAATATCTAACTACCTGAATAAACAGAATTTAAAATTAAGCTGATTCAGTATTAACAACAATGTTAATATATCACAGCATTACCACACATGTGCATAAAGCTGTTTCTTGTCTTGTGTGTACAGGGCTAAGCTGGGAATGCCACAGTTCCTCAGTCTTGAAGTGCAGAGTTTATTAAGAGCACTCTTCAAGAGGAACCCTGCAAATCGACTAGGTACTGGAAACATAGATCTTGGAAACTGACAGGCCAATATGATTTCAGAATAATGGTAGTACATCTACATTTTTGTGCTTGTTCAGTGTTTACCTGGAGGGATGCAAAATGTAAGATACAATAAGGCTGCAGATGAAAGCAGCAACCTAAACTGCAGTCAGTTGCAAACAGTTGAGTCAGTTAACATGAGACACACATACAGACCCGGGGAGCTGATACTATTCAACCTCCTCCTGATTATATTATTTTACATTATATTTTACAAATCAGGTCTGTTCATAGTGAAGTTATGAAATTGTCACGGAAAAAATAGCAAAATTTAAGCTATAGCATGACTTTCACAGCTTCCACAGTCCTCCTATAGTATGCCAGTAATATTAAGCGATAGCATTTATGTCACAAATGTCCAAAACTGTAACTGTATTCATACTCTTTGTGTGTTTTATTTAGTTTTTAATTAATAAGTCTGTTTGCCTAATAGGTGTGAACATTGACATCACACTCTCAATTTGTCTCACTCTGTTTGACTGATAGGTGCAGGACCAGATGGAGTGGAAGAAATAAAAAGACATCGCTTCTTTGCATCAATAGACTGGAATGTAAGTACAATTTATAAGCAGTATTCTCCAATAATAATTTTAAGACTTCTAATGCTGGTGTTTTTTCATGAAATGGACACTATTTACAAGGGTACTCTTAACCTGTATTGTATATAAACTTGTTCACTCATTGGCACTATACACATACAGTGTACCTAAAAAAGTGATCACATACTCAGCCGGAAATTAAACAAAGTATATCAAGTGTTAGGGTGTTAGTGAAAAACCTTTTTCCAAAGACATTTCTCATAAAGTACAGTTTTTTATAATCACGTGACATATGTATTGGTTTGGAAGTTGCTGGTTCAATTTATTTAAACATTTATTCTAAGAACAACACATCTGAATCACATAGTGGTGACTATTAGTAATCAGAAGCCTACAGCTGTTCATCCACTTCCTCAAGTCTTGCCCACAATATTGAATCATTGCATTCTTAGTATGACATTTTGCTTTGTGGCAAAATCCCTAACTTCCCTTTCTGCTTGCCTAGCCCAACTTTATTGTAATTAATTATCATATCTGTAATAGCCTTTCCTGCAGAAAGTTTGCTCATGCACAAATGTTCTGGCTACAGACTGTTACCTGTGCTATCATAATCTAACCTTGACATCCACTCCTTTCAACTGTAAGCACTGTTGCCCGAAGCTCCTATTTAAGTAGCCTGTCAAACACCACTGAATCACGCTCTGAAACTCTTATTTGTTTCTGGCAACTTGATTGCTATTCTTACTGCCTTTGGGTGACATGCGATTAACAAGTAAAAGTAAGTGATAAATAAATGCAGGTTAAAGAAACCCCTCTTGCGCCACATAATTTGTGGACTGGACTCAAATGTCTATTTGTGGAAAAGAAGAAGTTGTGAATTCAGTCATCTTACTTCAGTAATAATCAAGATCATATTTGACAGTATAGGAGTGAGGGAGACCAACCTCCTTATCTGTAGCTTTATCAAATTTATATGTACACACCAGCAAGACTGTTAACTTTGACTTTGCTGGCGTTACGGAGCAAGGTTTTGTTCTCCCGAAAATCAGTTTTGATTTTGAAATCTCAACAAAATAATCACTGATTTATTGTTTTTTTGATTGTAATCAAGCCCCCTACATACATCTATACTGAACCACAAAATATTTTAAAGCACTCATGATCACACTGTTGCACTCATTCCTTTTTATCAGATGTTTTGAAGGCTTGTGACACTTGTTTATCCGCTGTTGTGAGTAGTGACGCTCTCATTTATAACAAAATCCACTATTATCTGCTTTGCACGCCCACTAATCTCTGCTCTCACCATTGGCTCTCACTGTTACACCTCACTATATTACTACCTACTCGTCCCTGCCAAACACCACATTTTCCCACTTACACACGGTGTTGCTGGCTTGATGTGAGAAGCTATCAATAAGAGGCTTACGTTTTCCTCCACACTATGTTAATTAAATTGCTGTGCTGCATCAGGCAGAATGGTTCTTCAGTTGTCCATCAGACTCTTGTTTAACTTTTTCTCTGGGATCCTCCAATCTTTTATTGATGTCTTGATCTTTGAGGAGTTTCTCTCATAAAGCTGTCAAAACTGGCAAAATCTACATCCTCACCTTCTCTCAAATAGCAAGTAACAGTGTGTATTACTGGTAACAGTCTCGCCATAAACTAAAAACATATATTTTTCCAATGCTGATGGCCTCTGTTACAGTTACTTAATGTGATACCCTGAACAGACTGTCCACAGTAGGCAACGGCTGACGTTGCAGTGGTGACACCTGCAGGCCATACTCAGTAATACACTTAAGTAAATAAAAATCCAGTGTATTTACTCGGTGTACTGTTATATAATGGGAATATAAGAGTTCATTACATTACATATAAGTGTCTTTTTTCATCACTGTCTATAAAATGAGGATTTAAGGATGAGTTGAGGCCAAACATTATTTTCCAATCCAATTTGGATATTACCATTCTGTAATTTATTCTCTATTCTTTCCACATTAAATTTCAAGATCATACTGTGTCATTGCTGACTCAATACAAGTTTACATTAAAATTCACATCACTATCGGATTAATTTGCTATGAGATGTGGGACAAAAATGGATCGAGTGACTATTAAAACAGCAATTCAACGGAAAAAGAAGTTTTATGGAAGTTACACTTTTCTCTAACTACCTATAAGCATAAGATTTTTACATTATATTATATTGTAGATTTGCACCAGATCATGTGGTTGAACCAGCTGTTGCTGATAAGTACTGTTACTGATGATATTGATCGTTGTTGTTGTTTTCTGTAGAAGTTGTACAGGAAGGAAATGAGGCCTCCATTCAAACCCACAGTTGGAAGACCTGAAGACACTTTCCATTTTGACCCTGAGTTCACCTCAAGAACACCCACTGGTAAACTAAATTATACAAAAACACACACATACATATTGGTATGTTAAAATGTGTACTTAGATAAAATAAGATGAGTCCATTAACTGGTGAAATTAATCTAATTGTTGTTATAGCTGATGATGCATTTGGACCCAATTAGAAATATTAGTATTATTTAAATTTACACTAGCAATCACTGTAAAGTATTGTGAGCACTTGTTTGTATCAGTGTGTCTTTGCCTATCCAGATTCTCCTGGCATCCCTCCCAGTGCAAACACGCACCAGTTGTTTCGTGGTTTCAGCTTTGTTGCAACGAATCAAATTCAGGAGCCAAGTGTTGCTACGGTAGCGCCTTCTCGTCAGGAGGTGAACAACATCAACCCCATAGCACAGGTATGTGTCTTTAATAAAACATTTCATGTCCTACCTAACTCAGCATCTAATTAAATAATACATTTACACAGTGATTGGGTAACAAATTAACTATGTAAATAAATCACTGAATTAATCACAGTTTTATAGGTTAACTGACAGATAAACAGACTGAATAATTAAGAGATTGGCTATTTAATGATGGTGACCTTTCTAGCTCCCATAAACCAACTATTTTATTACAGCAACTGCTGAACAAAGCAATTATTGTCTCATCTAATATATGACTCTGACACATTTGACTATGACAGATATATAAAAAATAATAGAAAAGGGTGTGTCTATCTAATCATTTGTGTTCCCTGCAGCATCTCCGTGGTGATGTGGCCTTCAGTGGTGTTTATGAGCTTAAGGAGGAAGTTGGACAGACAGCGACTTACGTCTGCAGAAGATGTCTGCACAGAGTCACTGCTGTGGAGTATTCAGTGAAGGTAGTAGACACTAAAACTCACTAGAATGTATACCAACAATTTGGAACATGCATAAAAAGCATTTACAGCTTTTTTACAGTCCAACCTCAAACACACCTCCAAATCTAAAAGCAAAATGTAGTAATTACATATGCATAAATTGGGTTAGTGATGCATTCTGGGAAAAGCTGTACCCAAACAACACGCTTTGTGTATCCTGACCATGTCTATTTAGATATTTGTGCAATTATGTGTCTTTCACAACATATCCTGCGTGTTTCTGTTTTTGTGTCAGATTATTGAGAGAGCGAGGAAAGATCCATCAGAAGAGATTGAGATTCTGTTAAGATATGGACAGCATCCAAATATCATTACCCTGAAGGATGTGAGTGTAACACCCACCTCTTTTTTTTTAAAACTGCGTTAAAATGACGAACAGAGATTCTACAGCATCTTTATAAGGGTTTTTAATAAGCCACGTCTGTGTCCTTGTCCTGTGTGTGTGCTTTTACCATTAGGTGTTTGACGATGGCCAGAGTGTGTTCATGGTACAGGATCTACTGAGAGGAGATGAGTTGCTGGACAGAGCTTTGGCGGTGCCAAATTTTACAGAGAAAGATGCTTCAGACATCATCTGCACACTGACCAAGACTGTGGAATATTTACACTCACAGGGGGTAAGACAGAGGCACAGAAGGCAAAAAATAAAAAAGACTTCCTGACATCATTATACTTGAATGTTTACACTTACTTGCAAAATACCATATGTCTGTGTGTCATTCCCCTTTTCAGGTCGTGCATCGAGACCTGAAGCCTAGTAACATTCGCTATTCTGATGACAGTGGACTCCCAGAATGCATCAGGATATGTGATTTTGGATTTGCCAAACAGCTTAGGGCTGAGAATGGCTTACTGATGACCCCTTGTTACACAGCTACGTTCATGGCTCCTGAGGTACAGTAGATCAGTAATCATTATAAGAAGTCTCTAATATCTCACCAACACTTACTCAAATGATGAAGCAGCTATCAAAAACACATTTAAAAATAATTACTCACAGAAATTAATCCCACCATGCACTCTGTTGAAATGACTCTGTGTGTTTGTGTGCGCAGGTTCTGAGGAAGCAGGGTTATGATGCAGCGTGTGACATCTGGAGCCTGGGAATCCTGCTCTACACAATGATAGCTGGGTAGGTTCAAAGTTTAAAAGCATTTATAACTGCCAACACTGACACATCTGAACAACACAGCTGTTCAGTGCAGTTCAGCTTTCTGGTGTAAACTGTACCTAATGTCACCATTTTCTGCAAACGCTCCCCCTACTGCAGTAAACGGAATGTGTTCTAAATAAACTCCCCTGGTACAATAACAGTGAAGACAATAGGAGATAATGTATTTTACCCCTGTCAAATCAAAGATTATTGCTTTTTATCTTCTCCACAGTGGGTTTTATCGTCTCTAGATTTATATGATTTGAATGTCAGAGGTTTTCATTTATCAAGCGTTTTCCACTGTTGTAGATTTTAGAAGGCTCTCTATGGTCTGACTCATTCTCTGTTATTGTAATTCACCCAACCTTTTGAATTGCTCTCTGTAAACTTTTATTTTTATTGGCCAGTTTCAGTCCGTTTGCCAGCAGCTCTGAGGACACAGCAGAGGAAATTTTGGCTCAAATCGGCAGCGGGAAATTCATTATCACAGGAGGGAACTGGGACCTGGTATCAGACTCTGCCAAGGTTAAATTTAGATTTATTTTACCATAAAAAGAAAATAACCATAAAATGGCTGTGTTGCTGACATCATGGTGTGTCTAAATATACTAATATCACCTATTTATTTCTGCATATGTTTAACAGGACATTGTGATCAAGATGCTCCATGTGGACCCTCACCAGCGCCTGACTGCACCCCAGGTACCAATAGATTATAATATGACTTGGTATGCTTTATTAGGCTAAAGGACCCCGTGATACTATTTTGTGTTAACAGTTTTTAAGCTAGTAATGACCATTTACACTCATTTACACAAACATTATTAAATATTTTACATATTTTTATTAATTTATAAACAGCAATAAACAGAGGAAATCATTTGACACACACGCATTTGTACATCAGACCATTTCCCTTATTCCTAATGTGTACACATGTTCTCCTAATGTTTGAGATGAAGTCAGAATAATATTAAGTATATACTGTATGTTGGTGTATTGTTTGTACATCACTGTCATTTTTGCTGTGATGCCCTTTAGGTTCTTCGTCACCCCTGGATTGTAGACAGGGACCAGCTCTCTGACAGAGCTCTCGCCAGACAAGATGCACCTACTGTCAAGGTCAGACTTATGTGCATGTGTGTATACAGTAAATATCATCAGAATATCAGACCAAAGACTTGGTATTCTCAGACATTTATTGTTTCTGTGAGTAGCCATGTTACACCCTAATTGTAAGAGAAAAAATCGGAGTTCATGTCGGCATCAGTAAATGTACTGAAATGCAAAAAACGGTGATGCATTCCTCTGTCTGTCCATCAAGTGGCGCTGTCTGCCACTTATTAAGTAGTTAGAAAGATTACCAGTATTATTGTCATATAATATAGTCTCCTTTTATTCCACCAGGGAGCACTGTCTGCCACCTACTCTGCTCTGAGGCGCTGTGCTCCTGCTCCAGTCCTGGAGCCTGTTCAGTCATCCAGCCTGGCTCAGCGGCGAGGAATGAAGAAACTGGGGAGTCCCACAGTTAATTCAGACTGAATAAAACTCAAGAGAAATTAAACATAGACCCACATTTAAAGAAAAGAAAAGCACAAACCTTGTTACATAGTGCTTGAAGGCCTATAAACTGAATGTAGCAGATCAGAAATTCTTATTCCAAAGGAACTAAGTGTAACTTTTAAACCTTTTCAATTTTAAACTAATTTGATACTATGCAATATAACATTCATTGTGCACTTGCACATAAAATGTGACTCTAAAACGTATCAAAATTCATTGGCTTCAAGAAGTTGAACGTTATCAGCCTAAAATTCTTAATCCTGAACACAGAGGGGTTTAATTCAATCATGCAGATTCCTTGTACGATCCTTTGGATGTCCCTCAGTTGTCCTGTGGGCATTACAAGCTTAGTTTGAAAGTTGAAAAAACATTTATCTAAATTGTATTCGCACTTTAATTATGAGCCTTGCCATACAACAGTTCTCACAGTCTGGCCATGGCTATAAAAAAAGTAAGGACTTGGACTGATCTGATATTCAAAGCAAATATATGGACATTTACTTCTTTTTGGTCATACATGTAAGAATACAATTAGAGCTGTAGTGCAATATACACAGACAAATTGTTACCTGCTTTGATCTATATCTATTGTAGCTCCAGCTGCTGAAAGTGGGACAAATTTGTTTGGTCACCAAAATCAGATAAAAGCAGTATTCAATGCCACAAACAACATGCCAAAATGTCAGTTTACTTTAGTTTTCATATTAAGCACATACATGTATGTCAACAGGAGTTCATGAACAACCAAACATTAATATCGTCTTCCACAGTCATTACTCTAACATATATCTAACATTAGATATACTGTATGTTAGAGTAACATATATTTTAATGAGGCACTGTCACTCATTATAATATTTTATAACATAACAATCAATCTTCTGAATTATGCATGTTAAAAATGTAAATATCCTACCAAAGGGAATTATTACTTAAGTTAACAATGCCATTAAAGTCTTATGGTTCATAATATGCTTAATACTTTGACTGTTTATTGCTGTCTTCCATAAATGCAGACTTTAACTCTAAAAAATGTATTGTTAAATGTATCACTCCCGCACTTCTGAGATCAGATGGTACAGTTAGCTATGAAGGTATTTATGGTGAACGTAGTTTCCTGTGTTTTTTCATAACATATTCAAAGTGTTATTTGGCTTAAGAGTAGTCATAGAGGCAGAAAAACCTGGAGAGCATTATATTGCTCTTTGGTAAATGTCACACTCGTAGCAAAACTCTGCAGCCTACACTAGTTTGTATTATTAACTCTTTATTCAGTGTCATAGTTCATCTTTCTATGTGCCCGAGTGTGTCTGTAGCTGCTAGTAGGCGTCTGTTTATTAGTGTCTGAAAGCCAAAATGTTTGGGAACCACTGTGTCAGAGTATGTATATACTTTCTATTGCTGCTGCCCTGATTGTATCTAATAATTTGTACAATCGCAAATACGAGGTAAGACTGAACAAGGTGATTTGCAGATATGAGTTGCACACTTTGTGATGTACAGTTTACCAGTAGGAATGTAGATTGTGATGCTCCACAATTAATACACATACTTACTGGTCAGAGGTAAAACAAAACATACTGTGATGTGTAACCAATAAGCACTGTAGCAAAGATATGGCAATCCTGTACTCATATAATGTTTGCAGATACACAAACTGTATGTGTTGTGATACATTGCACAACTGTAAGAGGTGGAGTGGGGACTGATGCAACTATGAGTATGCAGATAAGGTTGTAGATATTGTGTTGTACAACCATAAATTGGAGGTAAAGCTGTAAATATTGTTTACTAATTTAGATTGTACATACGCTCATGCAGAACCACCAGTAAAGAGGTTAGACTGTATATATATATATATAGTGTTGTACAACTATTGGCAAGCAGTAGGACTGTATATATTGTGTTTGCAGATATATTGAGATTGTACATATTATATTGTGTTGTGCATCCATTGCTCTGAGTGTACATATTGTCCATACCTGGCCAATCACTGGAATTATTGGCTAGAATGCCAAAGTTTTACAAATAAAGGAAAAGAACGGAAACAGCTCTGAAATGAATAAAGACTTTTATATATATATCTACACCATATAAATGTATGTATTGGCATGTGTGGATATATTTTAAGCATTTACCTAGTTCTTACCTAGGGATTAACACTGACATTAAGTGTATCACAGGAAATATACAATCACATTCCTAGATACGGCAGGCATTTTGACTTGTCACAGCATGAAAAACACAGGTGTTACTAATAAAGAATGATGGCTCCGTTCTATACAAGTGTCCCAGTAAGTCATTTCAGTGTGACAGTGAACCAGCATGCATAATACCAGGACCCTACAACTGAAGCAGCTAAATGGAATTCAGTCTTCATTTATTTGTTGCTTTTTATACTGTGATATGTCAAAATGCCATACGTGAAAACAAACATGAATAACTTATTCTCATTACACACAAAAACTCCTCGTCAGATACTTATGGATGTTAGCAGTTCAGGAAGAAAAACGCTTTGCTTGCAGAAGTAAAATACTATTTAAAATACTTTTAGCATGACTAGCTCTGACTTACCTCACCACAAATTGTTAACTATGATTGTTTTGAGATGAACAGTTTTCCATTTGAAAATTCAGACAAATTGTATGCATTCAAATCACTCCAAGAGGATGAATAATAACTTTGAAAGGTGGAGGTATTCTATATTTGCTTTGTCTTTGGTTAATGTGGAATGTAATATAGTTTTAGGTGGTGAGAGTGTATCTTTCTCTCTATCCATCATAATATGGCAGCAAGCGCTTGGCAAAGCCACTAGATGGCAACCAATCATAGCCTATGCTCTCACACTCGCTCTTTCCATTTCTCACTAGAAGTTGTCCCTTTACAGCCATAATCCCTTAAAAAATAAAAAAAGAAGAGAGAAGAACACTTTAATTTATATCAACCACCAGGCTCACACTCTGTTCCATAAAAGCTTTTAGCAGGCGCTGAGCTGATGTGTCAGGTGGGTGTGGCAGGCTCATCAGCCCTGACATTTAAGTGCAGTAGTGCTCAGAGCAAAAGGGATTGTAGGATATGAGTAGATACAGATGACAAGCCCCCCTGCGAAGATGATTGCAGTGGAGTGACAGGAGGAGACCAAACAACAGATAGAGGAAGGAGAAGGTGTCGGGAGGGGAGAGATGAAAGGCAAAAGAAAGAAAAAGAGCTTTGAGAAACAATAACTCAACCCAACAATTACAGCTTTGTCAGAATTTATAATATCTTACATAAAGGGAGAACTTCAACAGGAATTTTCTCTTCTTCTTATTACAACTCAGTATAAGGTCTTCTATATTTTATTGCAAATTAATATCACCACTCTTGTGTAGCTTCAACAAATCATTTCATCTTACTTTGACATACAATCAAATAGTTCTAGCGTCAGGTTTTGGTCTTTAGTGTTACTTAAAAGTGAGCACAAGTGTAATGAAGTGAAATGTAAAATAATGAACAGGAAACCTGCTTCGCACATGATGATAATGAAAATAATCACTTAACTACTGCTGAAAACAATATTACTAAACTATTATCTGTACTTTGTTTTTCTTTTCCCTGAAATATTTGGACGCCATTTTATATTTCAGATTACCTTTTTTGTTAACAGAGTTGAGAAATTATTCTCAATTTTGCTTGTTAATTAATGAGCAAAGTGATTAGTGTACAGTAGCTTTATGTAGAAAGCAGAGCCATCTAGTGGAAGGCTATTTTCTGTGAAGGGAATAAAACCTTAATATTTCTCAGTTAGTTATGGGTGACACAGAGTGGTGATGTAAGGAAAGATTAAGACAGATGCAAGCAAACCATTAAGAGCAGGTAATATTCAATTGGCTTTTGAATGTAAAACGAAACACTCCCTTGTTTATCTGTAACTGTTCCTCTTCTGTCCCAAAACTGAGTTCTGAAGACAAACATACACACTCTGACAGGGACGGAGATCCCACCACCTATGGCACTGGGTGCGCACACACACACACACACACACACACACACCCACGGACACCCTGTGGCACTACAGCTAGACCTGCCACTCGGACGTTCACCGAATCAGACGGACAAATCTCTAACAGACGGCTCCTGACAAAGAGATTATCACCGTGACAGGAGAAGTGTGTGCAGCTGTGGGTGGTGGAGTTTACAGCAGGGAGACCGGGGCGGGGGGCGAACTCTTTGTACATTCTCACATTTGGCTCTTCTCTCAGTTCATACCGGTGTTTGGAGTCAAAGTCAAACTTTGAAATAAAAAACATGATAGTGAGGTGATGTTGATTAAAATAAGGCGATAAGTGGAAAACGTGAGGATAATATGTGCAACTAGAGGATGTTGTGAGATCGGAATAAGACATTTTTGACATGCAGGAGGTTACCTGAGCTTCTGCTACATATTATCATACTGTACAAAGACACATGCAGACAATCCAAATTAAGCATTTCCCCAGATTAGACTGAACTTTTAATGGAGATTCTCCATGCACCAAAGTCAGTTTAGTCCAAGACTATATTTACTCAGTGACTGAAATAACAGCCCTTAGTAGTCATGTTCTACAAAACAGTACATCACAGCTTGTCTCACTAAGTCAGCGAGGAGCATTTCAACCATCTACATAAAACATGCAGAGCTCCTTGTCTTGCTCTATGCTTAAATTGTGCGAAGAGAGCTTTCCCACAAAGTTAAGAATCATTATCACATTGCGTAAAATTTGAGTCACTCATTTCTATACCTTCGTGCAAAAATGGCCTCCGAGCTCTTCTTGCCAGGTATACCGATGTTACACATTACCGTCATCAGCAACATATATCCAACACACCCTTTACAATAAGGAAGTCTATTTAACCTGTCAATGCTCTGCCCACTATAGGCCTACAGTATGACCCTGACAATAGTTTGTACCGGTGTAGAAACACAAATGTATCCCATAGTATTTTAGAAACTATGAAGTTTGCCTATCCTCATTTTGTTATCATCTGTACCCATCCAGTGTAGGTTCAGTAAGTAGTACATGATCATTTTGAAATAATTCAGAGGAGATTTATAAAATGCTACAGAACTCTCCCATCTTCACCCCCTTGTGTGTGTTTCTTAATTTGCTTGCAGTGATATGCTAAATGCAATGAGTGCGTTGTCAAAGTGTTGAAAATGTTTTTCTTTTATTTACTTCTTTATTTTTATCTGTTTTGAGGATTAGAAGACACTGTGATCATGTGAGTGAATCATTCCTTCCAAATTCGCTGACAGTGTACTAATACATTACAAACCAATACATACATGTAGGTACAGTACAAGGGAACAAGAGGTGAAGTTAGGGAATAAAGGGGTAACAATGTGGGAATTTACAAAGAATCTAGGTATTTTTTAACTGGCGGGTACCTATTCTATTTTACCAGGGTATGTATGACCGAGCAACAGACCTAGAGGTTTGGGGGAAGATGGGAGAATGAGAATGTTTTACAAATAACTAGGAACAAACAAGGGACAGACAAAATCAAAAGATTAAAAAAGAAAGAGAAGATAAATGCCCAGTTATATATACATGATGTCTACAGTTACTGGACTATATGATTACATATTTGAAAATCTACAAAAACAGTTCAGAATTATCTTAATTACATTAATAATTTATAATCACAAAATATTTTACCAACAATGCCACCAAGATTTGCTCTAATTGCATAAAGGTACCAAGCAGCCACAGTGGATGAAATGGTTGATGGGACACAGTTTGATATTTCCTGACACAGTTTTGAACAAACGACAAATTGCCGAAATAATGGTGATATAATCATGTAATCCAAACACAAATACACTCACAAGTCAAAGGTGCCAGTGGAGGATAAGTGAAGCTCTGCAGAAAGTCAATTAATCTTTTCAGTGGTCCCCCTTCCCTCCACCCTGCTTAAAAGCTTCATTTACCTCCTATGGAGAAGAGATAGAAACACCATTAGTGAGATGATGGCAGGACTGGAAAGGGGAAAGGAGAATCTCACAGTTGGATGAGCTGAAACAGTACAGGTCCCCATCTCCTCAAAAAGTGTGGGTGCGTGAAAAGGCGAGAGCATCTTCTGCATGGGTGAGCTCAATTAGTTTCTATCTTGATTATCAAAGGTAGTGGTGTACAACTTTTAAGGCGGAAGTGTGCCTCAAATCCTGGGGATGGCAAAGGGTGGGCTGACCTGCAGAATCAAGCAAGACTTTTACTGATAACAGGGGAGATATGGCTGAGGGGTTTTCTGCTGCAGTGAGGTGCTATGCAAGGCGTACATTTGGGGATAAGACCCCAACCATTATTTCCATATCAAGGTCGATGTCTGTGTGCATCTGTTTGTGTGTGTGTGTGTGTGTCGCATGGGACCCCAGCTGGATAAATGATATTCATGTGTGTTTACATGCACGCGTTTGGGTGTGTGAAATGCCAGTGAGCATATAGGCTCTGCTTCACTGAGCTCGGCTGGCTACTGGAGCACAATTGGGGGTCTCTCTGTGTGAAAGAGGTCAGAACACACACACACACACACACACACACATGCACACACACTGAGAGAGAGGCACAAACACAAATAAGGAAGTTTGGCTGAATACTCAAGACCCCGATAATCAAACAGTATGCAAATCAGCGTGTTCTATGCATAGACAAACAATTCCCATATGAATGTCTGAGTTAGAATAAGTCACACTCATGTCACAGATATATCACAGTCTTGTTGCATTATTTTGTATATTTCTTGACATTTCAATCCAATCCACCTGAGATCACCAGTTTTAAAATGATCTAAGTCAAAGTGCAACATGCTTTCTCCTCTCCCTGCTGATCTTAATTACCGTAGGTCTGATCTCAGGGCAGCGGGGTTTTACGTGGGTTAATAAAGCTGCTGCTAAAGGAAGGTCAAGTTGAACCGGTAGGCAGAGAATGGACAGAAGTACTCAGGGCTGAAGACACAAAGGGGTAACTACAGGCAGGAGGCCCAGTCTCCATCTTCTTAATTATAAGGAGCTTCAAGTGTTTACCCTGAGGACAAATACAGGCCAATGAAATGCGTGCCGTTCAGTATGTGCTCTAGCACATGCTTCGTGCAGCTCAGACTCCTTCAGGGGATGACAGGCCCCAGGCCGACATCAGAATTGTCAAACTAGTCACTTAGGAGTCTGCAAATGGCACCAAAGAATAGCCATGCTTCTCTTTATGTGGATATGGCACTGTCCCTACATCTCCTGCCATGTGAATGTGTGTGTGACTCAGTGTGTGTGTGTGTGTGTGTGTGTGTGTGTGTGTGTGTGTGTGCCTGTTTGCACTAGTATAGTGTGTAAACAAATGTTTTGTCCCAGTTAACTAAGTCCCAGTCGGACCAAACCTATTTGGCATTGGTCGGCTGATACTGGTGTGCATGCGTTTGCGTTGTAGCAATATATATTGGGGCGTATGTGTGTGTTGTGAATGTGGCAGCCGGGGGGATAGTATGCTGCTGTTGCTGACACTGGGCTTGTCTGCCTGGTGTGCCCCTTTCTGCACCAGTAGAGCTGGCACTGCCTCCTGCCTCTGCCCAGCCGATTCGCAGTCCGCCAGCTGGGCGCTACCAGAAGAGGCCCTGCAGAGAGAGGACGCAGGTCAGCCGTGACAGAGGGATACAGAGAGAGAGAGAGAGAGAGAGAGGCGTGGAGTAAAGTACCAAGGTTTGGATACAGCGCAGGGATACAAACATACTGGGAGAGGAATGTTGTGGACGGATGGAATATAAAATGGTGCGAAAGCGAAAAAAGGAAGAAATCTCTCAGAAATGGACGCCATGAAATAAGTACATTTAATGGAGGTACCATCATTAAGAACACTTAGATTGGTAGAGCATCTATGTTTAAATTTTATATTTTTACATCCTAAGAAAGATGATCTACTCAACTCAGATGATTAGGTTACGTCTTAGATAAACCTGCTTTACCTTTGAGAGAAATTTATTTGAGAAATCGCTTCCAAAAAGAAAAATCCAGGTCCAGTTGTTTACTGGGGAATTAAGGAAAAACATTTCTACCAAATAGTTCCTATTACTCAGAAATGTTTCATATGAAAATGGTGGTGTAATATACACATCGCTCAATTTAGCATTTTTTTTTATTCGAGCAGTGGAAATTTTTTCAATAAAGACTTTTCAAGACTTTGTAACAACTGATGTAAACCACTTTTTGTAAAGGACTCAAAGGGGATGCCAAAATATTAAAAAAGGAAGTAAAGTAAAACACAGGAGCTCATTTGGTGCTTGGGAACATCTCAAGAGGAGTCAGGCACTGTGTTTCTTGTTCGCTCATCCATGTGTAAAGAACACTTTTTGCAATGTACAGTAATTCGGGGAATTAGAGACCTGCTTGAGGAAATCACAGTGTGTGCTCTTCCACCAGGAAGTAGGGTTGTTGCAATGTACATGTTAGACATTGACGCTGGGCTGTGTGACTTTTTCACATAATGAGAGACGCACACTCTTCCCATTGTAACATAGTTATTTAAACTAACTTTTAAATATTATTTTCCTAATGAATTTAATGCATCAATAATTTATTTATTCAATAATCTACTAATCACTTCTGCAAAATATATACAATACAATTTCACATCATAAATTATAGAAGAGCCCAATGTCTTAAAATAGCCAATTTACTTTCAGTTACATCTTGAGTTTGCACTTTTGTAAGAGTAAACAAGTGAAGCTTGCTTTCAATCTGTTTATCAAAAAAGCTCAAATTCTCAGATGTTTTTTTCTTTTTCTTTTACAATTCTTGCCGCAACCAATGCAATATGTCAACATTTCATTAATGGGTCTTCTTAACAAGACATCTCTTAAAGTGAGTGAACTCTTCCTGACTCCAATCATGTGTCGTTACCCACAGCCGATGTTTGGTTAGAAGCACACACTGAAAATGTATCCAACACAACCACACACAATTTTTTGAAATGAGCAAATTCCTCAGAATTACAATAGCTCATGCTGATCAAATCATTTTCAAATGTATGACATTTAGATTTGAGGTTTTGAGGTTTATTTGACTCGGTTTCAGAAAAGATTTTTACATGAGTTGGTCAGTGAACCATGTTGGCCTGAGTTATCTGTCTTTTCTAAACTATTTCAAACTTCCTTCTGTGTGTCATGTGTTAAAAAAAGTCATACACTTGGTGTGACCCCAAGGTAGAATTGATGTTCCACCTTTTAAATTACACTACTTGGATATTTTACTTTAGGAAAGTTCCACTGCTAAACTCCTTTAACAACAGCCACAAAGACTTCATCCCACATCCAAAAGGGATGTTTCAAGGGTCAAGTAATGACCTGACCTTAAAAATGGAAGAAGAGATGGTAAGGTTTGCAATGAACTATCAAAGGCGGGCGAAAAAGCAGGAGGGAGTGAAGCTTAATGATCCTGATCTGGATTTAGACACCGGCACTTTTGTGCCGCTAGTCAGTCTTTAAACTAATGAGTTTGCAAGGTGACAAACAACAGCACAGACACGTCAAAGGTCTCTGACCCTTTCACTAGAGTCTTAATCAGAGGGATCTGCAGAGGACTAAATAGAACAACATCCTGCTGAGGTTCAGTATAACCCAACATTAAGATAAAGAGTGTACAAGAAAGTTACATAACAAAGACTGTCAAGTATTCTGGTGCCATATGCTTTTTATGCAAACCTGAGGAAGGTCAAGGAGACCAAAACATTTCTGAATATAGAATAAGACTGTCTCACCCATGCTTGATGAAGAGGAAACAGTTATTTTTGGCGCCACATATAGATGCCAAATACAGTGCATATATGTAACCCTGCTGGCTTAAAGGATAACAGCAGGTCGCTTACACCTCTACCGTCACATCCGCATGCCGCCCTGTAGCTCAAAGCCCAACTGTGCTGGCTTTGACACTATGGAGCCGCAGGGCCGTCCCTTAAGCACCAGAATCAATGGAGAAGTCATTACACCAGTAAGAGCAAAGGCCCCGAACACCCTGAACTCCTTTCTCCTTCTACCCATACCCTTCTGCCCCACCACAGACACTCTCCGAACACCCCACCCTGGCCGGCGCCTTCTCCAAAGCAGCCCCTCTCCCGCCCCCTTCTCCACGGGCCCTGGGTCTCTGGCTGGGGCAGGCTGGCACAGCTGTGCCGGGAGCCGTGCTGTCACAAGCGGTTAGGGTGACAGCCACTCACACTTCATAATGTCCCTCTCACAGGTCACCGAGCGACAAGCTGGGTCACCTCGCTCCAGCAGGCAGCCCCAGGGGAAGCAGAGTGCCCCCCCACCGCCACCTCTCCATCAAACCACCCCCACCCCCCAACCCCACCCCACCCTTCCACCCTCCTATTGCCCAGGAAAATAGAGAGACAGGAGGGGGCAGGTGGAGGGAAGAGGTGTTCTATTGTGCTGGGCCGGGCTACAAGAAGCTCTCCACACCGGAGAGCTACGCCAGGGTCACGATTAGGGTGGGCACATCGCTGTTAGTTCCTCTGATACAGCCGATGCTGGCAGTGTGGGTTAGGGTCAGTGTGAGCTGTAATTGTAGACCTCAGAGGAACATGATGATGTGCTGCCACTCCTGATACTGTAGGTCTTTAGGCAATGGTGTGGAACGCAATGGAAACAGTTGTCATACAATCGGGTCGTACAATACAGCTACATTAAAACTGAATTTAGATCAAATGTAATAAAAAGCTGTATTATCATATATCATTTTAGGAGGAATTCTGTCTTAAAATGGATTTGTTTTTCTTGTCATCCTCCGTATGGGTGAAGGGGTTGTATGAACTTGGTAATGGCCATAGGAGAGCACCATATGCTCCTGATGTCTGCCATCCAACTGTCATTAATGTGCATTACCTCTGCTCTCAACCACATGGTGAAGTCTAATCTGATAGCAATACAAGACTGAACAGACAACATTAAGATTCCCTTTAATGGGCTCACAGTGACAGTCTCTAATTGGTTTGCCATTTTCACCTAATGCATAGCTTTCAGGTCATCACTATTAAAGCTGTCTATCTGAATATGTCACCTGAATTAAGTGGCTGGCCCTTAATGATTCTTATATTATCTGTAATCTAAAATGTTTTTGAATTAAATGTTTCTTCGTCTTGAGAGATGTGAAAATAGATTAAAATAAAAGTTTAGAGAGGTCTAATGTATGCGTGACAACTGCACATTGAACCAGAGAATAACAACTATATACGATGTGTTGTTGACGAAAGTCTTTATGCGGTAACAAACGACAAGTTAAGCATGTGAATTTGGGGCCAGATAAGCTAATTGGATGCAATGCCTGCAGTTGGCTTCAGCTGTGAGTGAGAGGCCTCATACCTAATTCCCGTTATTCAAACAGTCACACCCTGAGAGCGGTTAATTCACTGAAGGTGCGCACACACCCACTGAACAATGTGTAGCAATTAATCTCGCTCTCCCTCCCACATCTGGCGCTTCGATGTGACCCTGCCTCTGCTGCGCCGTGTCGCTCAGCCTAGGCAAGCCTTTGCAATTTCACACGTAACGGATTCCAATGAAACGTGAAAAGAATACGTGGCATTGTTAAATTGCATTAAAGAGTTTAAAACAGTAGATCTGTGCCCCCCCCCCACCCCCTGCTCCCAAGAAAACAAAGCAGTAAATGTGCTCAAATGCTCAGTGACGAGACGTGACATAAAGCAACACGCGCCGAGGATGCATTTCCAGAAAATGGGAAAATTCCTCATGAGGCCCTGTCCGATGATGATAAACACACATCAGGAGAGAGAGATGGACTTGATGCCACAACAGGAGCCATGCTGAGGGGACTGTCAGGTCTCTCTGGGTCATGCATCAATGTGTCCCAATTTACTTTTGAACTTACTGTATTCACATTATCCTCAGAGTGAAGAGCAGGGTGAATCAGAACCCACTGAAAGTTCAACATGAGCCAGAAACACAATTACTGCTGTTATGATTAGTCAGTTAACTGATTTATTGAGCAATAAAAAACACAAATTTATAATCAATTAGTCTTTTAAGCCATTTATCAAGTGACTGAAATTCTACCTTATCTTTAACCAATCGACTGGACGATGGGGAATGGGGGGTGGGGGGATTAGCGCGCAGGTTCCACCGGGACCTGGCTCTGCGGTTTCTCCTCTACACTTCCCGCTGGAACTTAGGATCAGACCCCCATGTTTAAGAGTAACGTAGCTCCTTTAAGACAGCCTCTGTCTGGCTGTAGGCTGTGACATTTAAAATGATATTCAGTGCGTGGAGGGGCTGAGCAAATCAATGTGCTGTGCCAAGCTCTATAAGACTTTACCTATTTTTAATAGTAAAAAAATAGAAAATCGATATGTTGCAGTCAATGTTGATATTGTGGCAGTACGCCTGGGAAACGTTGTATATCCCTCCAGCCTCTGAAAATAATGGAATAAGAAGCGCTTTTCTCCTCATGAGAGTAACACCAGCGTTTGTCCAATAACCAATGAAAATGGTCAGACAAAAACATATCAACCAACCAACCGACCCATCGACCAGAAGTTGACAGCCCTACAAATCATGATTTAAAATATTCTTTAAATCTGCTAAATCTGCTTTTGGAAATGTTTAATGAGTAAGGACATCCAGTCTGAATTTGGATTGTGATGGGCCTTTTTTTAACTGTTTTCTTACATTTTATAAACTAAATGATTAATCAGAAAAAAATCGAAAAAAATAGTTGAATCCCTAAATGTAATGGTCTACAGCTGTAAAGAGCACAGGCACTTGGAGTACTCTGCAGGTAACACAGCTCATCTGTTGATTTTGAAGTCTGCATTTGCTTTTCATATTTACTTCTTTTCCTTTGCCCTGTACAAACCATCTCTTCCTCTGCACCACCTCTTTCTCTCTGTCTTTCTCTCTCTCTTGGTGCCACTGTGCCAGTCACCCTGCTCTAGGGCTCTGGAGATATTTCAAACATATCTGGGAAATCAATCTTACAGCAAACTGAAGGAAAACATCGAATGTCATTGAGCAATAAGTATGAAGCCTGTCAGAGGTAGAGCTGAGAGCTGGGCCTGCGGCGAGTTAGGCCTGCCAGTGTCCCAGTGAGAGGCCTCGTCAGCTGGGCCCCCTGCCTCTTCACACACACACGCACACACACATACACACACACACACTCACACATGCACGCACGCAGGCACGCGTGCATGCACACACACACACACACACACACACACACACACAAACACACACTTCTGACAGAGAAAATTAGAATGTAGTTTATGCTGTAATGGCATTTTCTCCACCTCTGTTTACTTTGTTTAGGATATAATTATATGTCCCTAAAATAGAATTCTAATATTTTATGTATTTTTGAAATGCTAAATGTGATAATGAGGATAAACAATACAATAATTAAATTAGGGCTGCAAATATTTTCGTTATCAATAAATCTGAAAATGATTTCCTTAATCCATCACAATTTCCCAGAGTTCAAGGTGACATCTTCAAACTGCTTGTTTGGTCTGACAGTTCCTACCCCAAATTGAACATTAAATATCCAATGTACTGTGACCAGCAAATATACACATATGAGAAGCTAGAGCCAGTGATTTATGTTGGCATTTTTGCTTAAAAAAATGATAATTTGGTTATCAAAATCAAAATCTGGGTAATATATTAATCAACTAACTGTTCCAGCTTTAAATTAAACTTTAGCATGTATCAACTTTAAATTAAATCTTGTTGTCATTATACAAAATTCAGTTGTCCAGATTAATGATTCCAGACATACTGTAAATATCAGTTTGATTATTTTAGATGTCATATGGCACATAATATTTGGGATATGTACTGCTATGTGATATTGTGGTATTGATTTTAACCATTATACCCAGCCCTAACAGGAGACAAAAGATTCACACATGCTCTGAATCTGGATGTCCTCCTGTACTGTACGTGGTTCAGAGTTATCCTTTACATCCAGCTGAGGCGCACAGATAAATGGAAAACATGAGAGAGGAAGATGGATTTCAGGGGGCAGGAGGAGAGAAGGGCAGGAGAAAGGGAGAGACCAGGCCCAGACAGACAAGTGAAGGGAAGCAGAAGTTGATGAAACAAGATGTCACCATTGATGGGTCATTACACCCAAGTAAGCATGGGACACTAGCTGGGCCTGTACACTGACCCCCCTCTCTTTCGCTCTCTTTTTGTCTCTTTCTCTCCAACAAGGACAAAATATGCTATTGCTTCAGTTTCTCACTATTTCTTTGTAGGCTCTGTGGGCGATTATCCTCACGGTACAACAAATCACTGCAGTTCAGTGTCGCAGCTCTCCTAATTGGCCCTCTTATATCCACATACACATGTGTTTACATCTCCAGGTCAATTGAATTAGGTCTTATAATGAGCCTGGGTGCTGAATATCTAACGCAGCTCAGCACATCGATGCATAAACCGGCACAAATCAGGTGAATCCAGTTAAGAGTGTTTACACTTTACAGCACATGCACCCAGTATTTGTCTCACAGTCCCTTGTTGCACCCATCCTGTTGCTCATTATCATGACTCCAAGCCTGCATGAAGATCAGGGCAACGGCGTCTATGATGCCAAATCAACGGGTTGAGGATATGAGATCAAAAAGCGACACTAATCTACAAATCCCTAGTGTGAGAGTTTAATAGTAAAGCTCAATCATTATTTGTTTTAAAGGTTACTCATTATTTGGCAACTTTGCACACAATGTCCATATCACACAGCCACTGACCACATCGCAGAGATGAGCCAATTAGAATTTGAGGATGCAGAAAGTGTGATGTTACTATATGGAAGAACTTTAGGTGTTATTATTCAAAAAAGTGAATTAGCGGTCTGCCAGTGGTTTGGAGCGATAATTAAATGTTTGTTTCCGCTGATGGACAAGGAGACCTGGATAAGCACTGTGACGCGAATATGACAGAGTGGGATTAGGATTTGATGGTCCTTAGGCTGTTCAGTGGCAGGGAACAGAGAGGTCATCGTTTAAGTAACAGTACTGGAACAGATAGGGCCACTCGACTGTGAAATGTAAGGTTTCATGTGTGCTCACTGTCTTACATCTGCTACTCATACTGTACATTATTCTTATTGCACTGTATAATGTACAGAATATTGACTTTATTTACTGTCACAAAAGCTCGTTGACAAGCTTTTTAACTTAGTTTCTATGGAATTAGTTGATTCATTCTTATATGTCAAAAACGTGTTATACATACATTATGTTCAGTGTGTGTGTGTGTGTGTTTGTGTTTGTGTGTGTGTGTGTGTGTTTTATACATTATATATAAGCCAATGAGCATTATCTTGACTCACAAAATAAAACTATAAGTGCATGCAAACAATCTGACCCAAAAATTTCTCACCCGGGCCTCGACATCTCTATCAATCAAATAAAAAATACCAAACTGATGTAGTCAGTGTTGGATAAGAGTTTCGGGTTTTCACACATGAAGAGGGGAGCGGCCCAGAGGGACCCCACATTAGCCTTCATGTGTGCATTTAGACTAGTGAGTGGAACTAAAACCTGGTCCACGAACCAACACGCCTTGGCTCCATTGGGACACACATAAGCGACAATAACAACCGAATTAACCATGCACATGCAGGCGTGTTGAGCTGATATTGGCGAGCCGTGGGCTCAGTCAGTGGCCCCAGGTCCACTCTGGTCCACTGATTCGAGGGACTACGACGAGCCATCATGCAGCCAGGATTCTGTGAAATTAGACTGGGGTGTGAAAGTGGAAAAACCAAATAAGCATGAGGTTGAAACACGGTATCACGCTCTCTCGCCTGTCTCATTCCCGCGCCTCAACACTGTCAAACTCGATAAAGAAGAAAATTGTCCGCGATCGGAAGTATCTCGGTTTCTCTGTTGTCACTAATGTGCCATCTTTGCTCCAAGCTTGCTGAAATGCTCTCCTTCATCTCTAACCTGAATTATTAAGCCATGCACATATTTCTCAGCCAACATCATTTGAAACTTGTTTTCTCACTTTTTCTAAGCATTTTCTATTGTACTTCATGGCAACAAAGGTCAAGAGACAGCAATGAATGACATAATGAACCTCCTGCAGTGCTTAACTTCCTCACAAGTGTATTTCTCTTTATTACTTTGTGTCGTCTTTACATTTACAAATTGCAGCTGAGGATCCCTTGGCTATATTCTCTACATTTTTTCCTCTCCATCTGAAGGTCCTCCTATGACCCTTGACACGCTGCTGCCTTCATGCTGGCAACTCTAATAGCATCCCATCCACAGAGACCTGACTAACACGGCCTGATCCACACACAAACACACACACACACACACACACACACACACACACACACACACACACAAGACACATACTAGGACTTAGTTGAAACACACAGAGGCCATATGTGTTTTAAAGAACAAAATACACATGAACAACAGGAACTTTTTCTTGCTTTAAAAAAAAAAAAAGAACGACCCACTGTGAAGAACAAACAACACACACACTGACACCTCTCCCTGTTACCTTAACCTTTCGGGCCTTCGCTGTCTTGGTGGCATCTGAGGGTGGAATCTCCAATTTTAGTGTCCATGACCACACACAAACACACACACACACACACACACACAGAGAGCAGCTGAAACAGTCAACATGGGCTGGCAGAGAGCTGGTCTACAGCACTCCCGCCACACCAGGCCTAGTTATACTCTGCCTGTTTGAGGTACACTGATTACTGATATTAAACACACACACAAACACACACACACACACACACGCACGCGCTACCTTCACTGCAGGGTGTGCACTGTAAACTCACCATGCAGAAGCAGGTCGCCGCATTAAACACAAGCATATGCTAGCAAGGAGTCTTACTATGATCTTGCACACAGCACTCCACTAGACTGGGCTTCAGCACGCTACACTAGTCCGTATTCCACCGCGTTGCATTGGGCCGGGCAGGCCAGTGCTAGTTGACGCAGCGCCACGGTTTAACAAGTGCAGGGCCCTGCGAGCGGGGTGCTAGGCTAGGCTAAAGCAAATCAAGGCCTCCTGCAGTCATTGGTGTGAGAGCCCATTTTCACAGTTCACACCCGACCTGCTAATGGCTGATCATTCATTCACGCTCTCTGTTGATTGTGCAGGCAGGGGGTTGGCCAATCGTACAGTTTGCTAATGTAGCGTACATAGTGAGGATAATCGGTGGGAGCAATAAGCATGCTAATGTTCTGTTGGCCATGAAAACTGAGGCCTGGTGATACGTCAGAGCGGGATCATGACTGAGTTGTACTCTGGGGCGGGAGCTGCACGTTGGGACAGCAAGGGACGTCGAGATTTCGACCGGGACACACACTTTTTAACTTTCAATCAGTGAAATACAGAGATGCGCAGTATTGGGAAGTGGACAGATGCCACTAATGGCAATGTGTCACTGTTGTAAGTTTTACTGCAATTCCACCACTTTTGTTATTTCCAGCAGTGGAGTTATATTATAATTTAAATATAATTTGTTATTATAGTAGGCACAATGCTGGGAAGGCCTCTAAAAAAACTGCTTTATTAGTGCCTGTCCTGATTTACCAACAAGCATATTTTTAAGTTTCTGCAGTTACTAAGGGAGATGTAGTTTAACTTGCAGTAAATATTGAAAACAAGCATGTGATTTCATTTCATAAGCTTTTCAATCTTGCAATTTCCTGTAGCAGGTTGATCTTTGATTGATCTGTAAAATCACACTGAAGATTCAGTATACCTCTGAAAACTGTAGTGTGACCTTTCCACCAACTTTGCATCATTGGCAGCTTCAGCTGTTGGCATATTGAATCGATATTAGCATAGTTTTAGTACTATTGCCAGACCTTTTGTCCCTTTCTCATATTGTCACCCTTTGTGAAATCCAGTGATAAATTTAAATCTTATTGCAAATCGGATAAATAAATTAAAGGAATTTTTCCAATTGTCATTACCATCTTTCCAGACTAGGTGCTCCTGCTGAAGCCGGTGTTGACACTAAATCTCATTATGATTCAGATCTTTCAACACTGAAAAACTGGTTGTTGGTTTGGCAAAATCTGTTCTGAGTGAATTTTAACTTAATGGACAGGCTGCCAGGAATCAACTGACTGGGGCATTGAGCTCATAAAATACCATGTTCCAGGTGACGTGAGATACAGGCACAATTTGCTTACACTATTTGAAACTCAAAATGATTTGACCTGCCATATTTCCAGGTTTTACAGCACTGTGCCACCTCATGAAAGATTCCCAAGGCCCAACAGCGCAAACAGTCAAAAAGGTATGATCCCTCAGCATTTTGCTTTCCTCTACGCTCTATTACAGGAATGAACAACCACAGACATCAGAGAGTGTTGCGGTTTACATTTTAACCACTACACCAGCTGATTTGCTGATTAGCAAAACTTAAAGCCAAGAGGAGGAAGTGATGAGTGAAATCAGCCAACGTAGTGAAGTGAACACTCACAGACTCTCACATGCTTATTTAAGCTGTATCATCTCAATTATCTTGGTTCCAAATAAAGAGAGACTACACAAATTTTTGGGGATCTTCATCACTTTAGATTTAATTTAATCACAAACTAAACCTGCTCTGTGTAATTATACTGCTATTATGTTTTGAGGTGATGTCCTTATTCGAATGTCGTTTGCTCTTTTACAGAGCGGTATTTATGAACCTATCAAATGTCTTTATGCAAATTAGTTACTTGTTGAGAAACATCCCCATTAAAATCACCAAAGTTTTCACGTAGTTAGAAGAATGAAGCCTTTTCTAATGAGACAGACACTCAGCTAATCTAAGACATTTAGTAAACCTGATTATGTGACTAATTAGTGAACAGAGGGGCAGAGGAACTGAGTCTGAAGAGAGAAAAAACCCTCACAAATAAGACCCTGTATATATTAAGGCAGCATGCCTCAGGCAGTATGGGGCTGTTAACAGTAAAAGTACATTTCACTCCCTATAATTAACGTCAGTACATACGAAGAGAAATACTGCACACATTCTCCCCGGTTTCCTCGCTTTCACTGTATTTAGAAAGTCTAATTGACATTAAGCCTGTATCAGTTTAGCATTTTCTGTGTCAGTAAAGAGCTGTGAGGCGTGCTGATGTGAAACATGTTGCATCTGCCTCCCTCACAGGTTTTTCACAGTGCATTAGGAGAACCTTGTCGAATCAGTCTTTGAGATCACACCGCATTTTCTGTGCGACTTCACATCCTTACCCTGTGGATGAGCTCAACTCTGTTACCCTGTCCATCTGGATATCCCAGCTCATCCCAGAAAGTCCACTTCTGCCAAACATGACAAACTTCCTCAACTAGATTGGATTATAGCATGAGAGGGAGCGTGCAGCCACGGCCTCAGACTTAAATGCTCTCCAGGCTAAAAAGCGAGTGATAGAGTTAGTGCCAAGGAAGCATAATTAATGTTCTTAATTGGGCCTTTCCTTACAGTGGCGACTGATAGTCGACTCATATCCAGCCATGGCTCCGGGGCCACTGCCATGCGCTGTTAATGACGTGTGTCCTGTGCTTGTCTCAACTCATACAGTTGCTGGCCTTTCATAGCAAGAATCTGTCTCAGACAACACTTAGCCGTACACTGCGGCCAGAGGAGGAGATGCATCCTCAAACGTCATGAAGCCACGTAACAAAAACTCCTGTTCAGACAAAACATGCTTATCATACTTCTCAAGCACATCATGTTTTAAGATGTCGAATGATGAATTGGGTCATAACAAGCCCCCTCTGTGTCCCTTCTGATTGAGCCGTTGTCCACTACAAGATGGATTTAACCTCCTGAACCTGCTCTCCCCCAGAGGTCTTACTTACAAGCACTCTCTTCCTCCCTCTGACCCATGGCTTAGTGACATCAGATGGGCAACGAGGTGTAAATCCGTTGCTCTTACAGACCCCTGCCACAGTTAAGTCAGGTGTGACACTCAAGCCTGTTTAGCAGGAAAAATGTACAGTATATCCACATGTGCAGGGAGAGTGCTGTAGAGGTGATTAAATACTTTTACCCTGGTTTGATTTCAGCTAGAGACCTTTGCTCTATCTCATACTCCATTCTCTTTCTTCCCATTTCTCCTGTCTCTTTACTATACCGTCAAACATCCAATAGCGGCAATAATCCCCTCAAACGTTTATATAAAAAAATAATAATAAAATAATAATAATAAAATAAATGAAAATGAATAGTCCATGCATGGTAAGTCCTACAAATAGCTATCAAATTTTAAGCTTCCAGCAATATAAAATAATAGTGTGGATATATGTTCACTGGGAAAGACTGTATCTTATGTAATGTACAGTACATGAACCAAACACCATTCTTTTAACTTAAAAAAAAGTGTAGATAAGTTTTGAAAAAGCAAAAAGCAGATACTTTTAAGTTAAGGGAGAAGATTTTTGTTGATTGTAGTTCACTGGATTGTTTTTCTGGGTAACATCACACCAGCAGGGGTCAGTAGTGCACTACTATCAGAGCTCCTTATCACCAGCTCAACCGGCTTCCTCCTAAAACCAGCTGCACCAAGCTTTTACATAGGGAACACTGATTATTTTAAATATATAAAATGTTTTTCCAACATTACATAATTGTCTGTATTCTATATAGTGGATAGTGGTACTAAATATCCAGTAAAATCCCTTGGAATTCAGCATAATAAATAAAAACACGTATTATTCAAGATAATTATTTTCATGCTTACGGCTCATATTAAAAATGTGGATGAGAGTCAGTAATTCATGGACAACGGTGGAGTGGAGAGTGCTCATTTTTAAATCATAATGAACTTAGATCAGAGTAAGAGGCTGAGACATCACTGATGCACAAAGGTAGAGACAGACATTACCTTGTAGTTGTTAAATTTAATCAGCATTTATAATATTCACCTCAGTGAATTCCGATATCTCGTGACATTCTGGCCTAAATTTAAATTCACTTTATTTCTACGTCTAATTAGATACCATTAGAGTGCACGTCTAACTATGTATTTTTGCTGTCTCTGCATAAGACTGTCACTCTTTATGTGCCATTTTTGCATTGAGTGACAATTAAAAAATAATAGATAAAAATGAAGTAGGGCAGGCTGACTTTAAAACAGTCACCTTCTACTCAAGTAAATAAGGATTTAACTACATCTGCACAGAAATCAGTGTTCTGATATGCCATGTTCCTTGGCTTCCATGGTCAGAGGGACGGGATGGCAGTTTAGTGTCCAACACAGGGAGAGACTGACACACTTTCTCTCTGTGTTTTCACCCTCCGGCAGAGAGCTAATTAAGAAGGAACTCTGGTTTTATTTACTGTCAGCCCCTGGCCCCTGGGTGCGCGTGTTGGTGTGTGTGTGTGTATGTGTGTGAGAGCAGGACTGATTTTGCCCTATCTGAGACCATTCTCAGTCACACCAGTTTAGTTGGGCCTTGCCATTTCTCCCACATTCAGCCAGCGGCACTATGATAGTGGCAATGCTGACCGTTATCCATTAGCTAAAGCTTCTCTTAGAAGGGTATCTCCAGAGCGAAGCAGGGAGGTGCCAGGCATAGCAGCCAGCGCTGCGGGGAGGAATGTGATTACTATGCCCTCAATATGATACAGATATCACAGATATATCAAAGATGTGACGTGGACTTTCACTGTTCATCAGAGTGAGACAACACAGTAGAATGGGTAATCTGAAGGAGATCATCATATCATCTTTTAATCATAATTCAATTAATGTACAGTACATAATATTAGGGACATTTATACATAACGCATAATCTGCTTCTAAATAAGCTGCTTTTGCAAAACCCACACATTGGTTTTATTTATTAAAGATGATCTGCTCCTATGTGTCTGTATCACATAATTTACCATTCTTAGTTTCACCATACAGTAATTAGGGAAATCAGTGAGTTAAAATGTCCTTATCAACCTCATCAGTGGACTTATTGAAGTGTGCCTAATATAAAGTCAGTGCATGTCTAAAGTACTTTATCATCATGAGTGGCCATATTTTTATAATATATTTTAGATTCAGATTCAATCGTAATTTAGACTTCTTGAATTGTCCTTTCTTGAACTGTCCTAATATGCTTTAAAACCATTCCATGTCCAAAGCAATAGATATCATCATGAGTGCACAAGTTTGTAACATATAACTTATTTTAGAGTCACTTTCAGATTTTTATTGATTTATTTTATGGAGTACAAAGAGCATATACACTGATTATTATTCATAGTTTTACCACAATTAGAGAATATGTTTATAATGTCCTTGTCAACCTCATCAATGCATTTCTTGAAGTGTTCCTAATATGTTTTAAAGTCTGTGCATGTTTGAAGCCCTTGATGTCATCATGAGTGAACATATTCTTTGCATGTAACACATTTTAGATTTTGATTCAGATTTTAATTGACTCATATGGAGTACAAACAATATCGCCAATACAGAAATGACAAAACAATAGCACCCAACAGGAAGGAAGTGCAACAAAAAAATACTTAAACAGAGTCCCCCTCCATTCAAAATTGTGTTTTGCTTATTGTTACTTCACGTGGGTGTTTGACCTTCACTGTGCAGAATGATGTATGTTTTCACAATGATCTACTGCAGGGGGAAAGTTTCTCTGTGCTCACCTTAAATCTGAGGTTATGGCATGCACGTATGAACAGGATTTTTTTTTTTTTTTTTCACAACTAGTTTGGAAGACAATAATTTGTCCAAAACACAACTTACACAATTGTGATGTGAAAACTTCAATAAACTCCAGCACACATATACTGAGAATGGAATTTAAAGTGAAGTAGGAGACAGCAGTTAGACTTTTGAAACAAAAAGTATTTGCAAATTCATGGGTTTTTGAATGTAGGAGAAGAAGTAGACATGCCATTGTGGATTTTTAACTAGTTATTATTTTGTGGACAAACCTCATTAAACAAAAAATATTATTCAAAGGAGAGTATTTTTCTTTCTTCTTTAAATGTTTTGGTGTAAATAGTACTTTGGCAAGTTGTCTTTCCTGTTATGCTTACATTATTACTTTGAAACTAAATTGAATACAGGTCTACTAAATGGTTGCCATTACAAATGCTACAAAAAACTGATTCCTACCCAAGCCTTCATATCTACCTATGACCTCATGTATTTTGATCTTTTGAAATTCTCCTCACTTTCTACTAATTTTCATTTTAATTTGAAAGTGTAGTCTCGAAATATTACAGTGCTATTTTCTTAAACCTTGCTTAAATCTACAGCCACTTAAAATAAATACCCGCTGCCTGTGTTGACCGTGGATGGTCATTTGTAGTTAAGCTGACAGTGGACATCCTCCCAACATCCACTGATGTTGATCAAACAGAACCCGCAGTCCCTCACTGGCCCCAAGCTGATTCAAACAGTACCTCAGCAGGACTCTCTTTACAGGGTTCCACTACAGCTCCATTTGTTGGTGACAGCGCTGCTGCAGAGGTGACACACCACAGTGACAGGGGCAGCCCCCCCCCTCCTTCCTTTCCACCAACATCCCCTCACCCAGCGGTGGTGCCCCAGTGAGCCCTGTACCTCAACCATGTCAGTCAATAAACCGTAGGTGGCCACACACACACACACACACACACACACACACACACACACACACACACACACACAACATCATCGACAACCTGGAAATGTTGAGGGGATCGACAGGACGGAGGGGGAAAGTAAGTGAAAGAAAGGAAGTGATGATGGATGAAGTGGTATCTGAACAGCAAGCACAGCGAGGAGAACTCTCATTATGTGCTGTTGTGTCTGACAGCGACAGTGCTGTAGCTGTTATAGGGAGTTGATGACCCAAGTGACCCGGAAAGCAAGACGTAGCCCACACAGCTGTGGTCACCGTGGTGATCTCACACAGTGTAATTAATGCACACAATCAGAGGTGTCTGCATACGTGTGTGTGTGTGTGTGTGTGTGTGTGTGTGTGTGTGAACACCCATGCATGGGTTTGCCTGCTTATTACAACCAAACAGTGAGTTACAATCTGACAACAGAGAGCTCTGGGTAATTTCCCATCATGCCTCATCAGGAACAGCGGGGGGCCAAGAGCTTCGCCACATCAGCTCATACTCGGACCTGGGTAGAAAATTACCATCATTAAACAGCGATGCGCGAGAGAGAGAGAAAGAGGGAGCCAAAAAAAAAGAGCCTGTGATAGACAATGGGATAGTCGGAGACAGGCAGAATGGGAGACAGACATGAAAGGAAAGAGCGAGATTACAGACGACTACAGTAAATGCCAAAATCATGATGCAGTATTGATCAAGGTAAAATGGAGCTCACAGTGTCTGTGGTCTTTAAAAGACGAATCTATGATACAATTCTGCTAAACACAGAACAGATCTTTACCAGTTTTCTTGACTCTCTTTTCCCTGTCTGTCTTTTTCTCCCTCTCATTAGCAAGTGGCTGTGATTGTATTGGATTGAACAGTGACTCTGTATCGATCTGGTCAGCCCTCTGAGGACTAATGTAATCAGTGCCCTCTGCCTCTGCGGGCTGAGAGGCAGGTGGTGGAGGGCGAGATTAGCAGTGAGACAGGTGGGAGAAAAGGCAGGAGTCAAGCACTGAGGATCCCTTATACATAGCATATATTTACAGGTTATATATTGTATTGTGCAAGGGGAGGACGTGCACAAACAAGCATAAGGAAGAAACACAATTTTCTAAAGTGGTGGAAGAAGTAGACAGACCTTTTACATAAGGAAAAGTAGCAAGACCACAGTATGACATGAGGAGTATTAGCTTTAAAATATATTTAAACAAATAAAAGTATTCATTATGCAGATTTGCTCATTTCAGATATCTGTATATATACAATATTATATTATTGGATCATAATTATTGATGTATCTTTGTGTTAGTTAAGTTATCACTTAAATGATTAAGCTGGTAAAGGTGGAGCTCATTGTAGGTACTTTATATAATCCCAGACTCATAATTTATTTGTTGATTATACTATGTATTAATAATCTGAATCTGCAAAGTAACTAGTAACTATAGTTTTAAAATAAATGTGGTGGAGTAAAGAGTACAATATTTGTCTGGAATAGAAGTATAAAGTAGAAGTACATTCATTTTTTTTCCAGTTACAAAGAGTGAAAGCACTGCTTGAAGCAAACAGAGGCCGTCTCCTGCTTGTCAAATTTCAATCTTTGTTTCATAACTGAAACACACACAATATGATAGATAAAAGATCTGCGGTGAAGCTCCGAGCTGAATCCCAGTCTCTGATGTCTCATCTCAAGCCTACTTAATGTAACAGTCACATGTAAATATATGAGTAGAATCTAGGAGATATTAAAATAGTGGTCTACTACTTAAAGACATATCTGTAAAATCACAACCAGGCTGTGAGCAGAGACGAGTTCTAGTTGTTCTTGGAGGGACACAATGTTTCCTGACAGTCTCCCTGGCCGTCTTGACAGCTCTACTAGGCCCATGGCTCCTCTTAACTCCTTCTGTCTTCCTATGTTTTTTTCAGCCCGATGCTGAAGGTGTTTACCCTCCCATCCTCTACCATTACCATGTGTGTCCCTGCACATATGTCTGAAGCTCGCTGTTACCCACCTTGACTCCCCCTTGCTTTTTCCCCCGCTTTGTAATCCCACAGTGCTCTTTTATTTTCTCCTCTGTCTCTCCCTCTTCCTATAGTTCTCTTGTGGAAATAGCAAAAATAGCATCACTTGATCACTTGACTGAGTGTTCACCTGGCTGCTCTGCTGGCAAGAGATGAGAGGAAGGAAGAGATAAAAAAATCAAATGAGATGGAAAATAAACAGAGAGAAGAGAGAGAGAGACCCAGGAGGAGAGATGGACATATGCAGAACAGAATTTATGTTTTGTTGAGGGGCGGCCGTACGTTGCCCAGCACCCCCAGCCTTTCTATAACACATACTGTATCTGTACTAAAAACACACACACACACACACACACATTTCCTATGTAAAGGCCTACACAGATGCGCTCTTGGTGAGGAAGAGAGAGAGAGAGTCTTTGCATGGATGACCCAGTTGGGCTTGTGCCAGTTCTGGAAGAGCCTGGAGCCAAAGTGTAGACCTGGAGACACAAACACACACACACACACACACACACACACACACACACACACACACACACATCACAGACACACACACACACACACCATCTGGTCCCGTGCCTTTTAATAACTGAAACAAGGCACAAGATGTAGGCAGCATGGTGCACGGTTTCCCATCAGCCTGGCAGCGAGAGAGCAGTAAGTAACAATAGCAACAATAGCCCTGAGAACAGTAAATACACAAAGCATTACAGGTGTAGATGGAAACACAAGGCAGTGGATAAGGCCTTTGTTTGCAGAAAATTGGAGAATTTGTTGAAGGACAGCATTATGCCTTTATGGGTTTCAACACACAGGATGTTCAAAAAGATACAGCCACGCTTTCTCGCCATACCCAGCATAAATTCTTTCTCTTCCTTTGCTCTCTCCTCTCTTTTCTTCCTCTCTGCCTTTCTCCCCTGCTGCGTACAGGAGTCAGTCTGACTTTTGATCCTGACATCTGCGTCTTGCAGGAATGTCTGTGTGCTCTCTCTGCCCTCTGATGTAGCTCCAGGAACTAATGGAATGTGAAAGAGACAGACGGGCTTCTCGTCTGAAAAACACTGCCCTCTCTCCGTACACGTGTGTATATATGTGTGTGTATGTGAGTCTGCATGTGTGTGTGTGTGTGTGTGTGTGGGTTGAGAGGGCACTCTTGCTCCCACACATATCTACTGTCTGCTTCAATCCAACCCTTTCTACAGCATCCCCAAAATAAAATGAAATGAAAAAGGGGTGAGACAGGGGGGAAAGCAAATGGTAAATGAGTTGAACACCTCAATTTATGATTTTGCACATGGCAATATGGAGCGTGGTTTTAGATCGGCTAACCTTTGAGCTGTAGTGTATGGGTTAATCCCACAACTCTTTTACTTTCTCTCCCTCTCTCACTCTCCCTCATTCTGTGGAGAGAGTCTGAAGGTCTAAAAGGGTGTTTACAATTCACTAATCTGACTTCAAAACCAGCTTAACTCTGGGAGACATCAAAGGTGCGCGCGTGATGGCCCCACTGATCCCAGTAAGGGGGGGATGTATGACAGACTGGAAACATAGTGAGAAGGGGTAGGGGGAGAAAAAGGAACGAGAGGAAACTAGATATTTCTGAGATCTTGTGATGACTGTCTCACTTGATCCAAAAAAAAAAAAAAAAACAGTTCCAGACTTATGATAAGGCTTAAAAATTAAAAGCACTTCAACAACACACAATCTCGGATTGATTGGTTCTGGATCAATTATGTCAATGAAATAATCAATAGAACTACATTTTTTTTAACCAGGTTGGTGACCAGGTTGTGACACAAAAGTCTAGCTTTAAATTGTTTGTACCTAAATAATAAATGCATCCATCTGGCTTTATTATTTTTATCAAAATTGCTCATGATAAAAGGGCAGTTAATTTTTTCTGCCTCTGCTTTTCATAAACATATTCATTAAGAATTGATGGCTGGATTTTGAAATACTGTCCAGGAAGTGGACAGGGACGTCTTTGTCCTGGTGAGGCTAACTAATGATGAAGAGCTCATTTAGACACGACTTGCATGAATATCTGCACAGGAGAAAATGCAGGCAAGGTAAAATTAGCCAGTAATAAATGAACATTGTGGAAATACATCTGGCATTAATTGTCATCCAAAGGTCACGGTTCATTAAATTACCATTAAAGAGTTTGACAAAATATATTTGGTGCTCACTGAGGTATGCTGGCTTTGTGAAGTAAAATATATAAATAACTGTAATAACTATAGCTGTGTTTCTAAGACCTATTAATATCAGATGGAGAGGAGAAGCCTATTCTGCAGGGACATTATCAAGGGATTTGCGCTATTAACAGATGTATTTTTCCTCCTCCTTGAACACATAGAAATAATGCAAATTATAATAAATTGTCATGTAATGAATAGTCAGGCCAAAAATGAGGACAGTATGATTTGATGGAGATGAACTGATCGCAGGCACATTAGTTATTCCGTATGTGTGCTGAATACATCTCAATGCAAAGTTCTTTTGTGATTTCAAGTTTGTCCCACATTTCTATTGAGCTATCAGGGACGGACATGTGAGACTGCCCCGAGCAAACATCTGCTCACACATGTACACGTATGTATAAGCATACACAGGCTGACATACATGCCCACGCTGGACCCGTTGGAGCCCAAACACTTAGACAAAAAAAAAAAACAAGGGGAAAAAAAATGCAAAAGAGAGCGTACAGTAGACGCACATTTGATTAAGACTAGGATGAAAAGAAAGAGAGAAGAAAGAGAAAGAGAAAGAGAGAGAATGTGTGTGCGTTTGTGTGTGTGTGCGTGTGTGTGTGTGTTAGAGAGAGGCAGAGCAACATGAGACAGAGAGACTCGGGTGGACAGACACTGATTCCCCCAGGTGCATGTTGGGTAAGTCTTCAATAATATGGAGTGACAAGGAACAGAAGGAGCCGATTTCTCCTCATGTCATATCCTCTTTCTCTTCTCGCTTCCTGCTTCTTGTCAACAGGACTTTAAACTGGTGTTTGTTAAATTGGATGTCAGGGTCAACAGAGGACTTTGTTACATCGAATGCTTGTCTGTTTGTGTGCATGTGTTAGCCTGCGTGTGCATAAATGTGCGTGTGTGTGTGCGCGTGTTCAATGCTGCCGTTTAAATGTGGTAACATGTTGTCTCTTGGTATTAGAGGGTCTGGGTCAGAGAATAAAACACTGCTGAAATAACGTATCTTGAGAAATTCAAAAACCTAACTTTAATATGTAATGATACAAGATTACAGCACTTGCAATTTAAACACAAGAGCCTCCATGGCACTGATTCACTGAGCTCAAAACCACAGCAGAATCCCCACTGTATCGGATGGCAAAGCCCCGGAGCCTCCACTGTTCAGCCATGCCACTGTAGCAGGTCTACCCTGCCTTTCCAGGAAGCCTCAGATGAGTAGGAAGCCCCTGGACATCTCTGCTAATCACTCATCCCTAAACAAGCCTTTTCTAAATGACCTTAGAGAGAAAGAAATAAGAGACAGACAAACCACGCAGCCAAACAAGGCCCCCAGGCCTCTAACCAATTTAAATCCCAATTAGATTTTTCAGATACTCTCAAGAGGTAAGTGTGTGTCCCTATATGTTTGTGCATGCTTGTGCGTATGTTTGCGTGCATGAGTGTGGATTGTCAGACAACCAGCTCTTCTGTATAAACAACAAAGGTCATTCCCTGTCTGAGTCGGTGCATGTTATTGTTCCGATTAGTGTGTGTGATTTTGTTTTGACTGTTATTGTTACAATCGTAGAAGCAGCTGACCTTTGACTGTAAGAAATAGAGGATCATATTATTGTCATTGTCAGAGAATTTTCAAAATTCCTTATCATGCAATAGCAAGTCAATATTGGTAATAAAAACTAGAACTAGTTCTAGAAAAAAACAATAGGTCAAAGGTTATGCACACATACACACAAACATGCCAAGTGTCTATATTGTTAACTACTGTAGCTCACCACATCTGTTGACAGGATATTACCTAAATGCAAATGACATTCAGAATAAATATCTACATTATATTTGCTGAGAGTGTCAAGCAGGATTGCATAAAATAATACATGGTAAAAGAGGCAAACTCATCAGATTTTCTTTCTGTCTGTACTACACTTCACAGCCTTCATCTCCAATCACACAGAAAGATTCAACTGGCTTTGGTTTTTCTGAATTTTAATCATCTAAATATATAGAATGAGAGGAAGATGTAAAGTATTTTGTGTTTAAACAGTTCAAGTTCAGTCTTTTATATTCAAATCACTCTATTATATACTCAGCTCTGAGTTTTACATATGGTCCATCCCCATATTAAGAGAGTTACATACATAAGGAAATCATGTTTCAAATGAAGGTCCATGTGTTTTGATTATGAAAGCAATGGCCACTTTCCACATTGTAGACAACAAAGTTTCAGATTGTTTATCATGTTTTCATGTTGTGTATGGTAACAGCTGCTTGATAAAGCCATTGGCCTATTAATGCCTTTAGATGGCAACATACACAAAAGCACACACATACACTGACAAACACACACCAGATGGCCACTCCCCCCCTCCCAGCTCTTACATTAGGGTCCCCGTGGCAACAGGTCAAAACAGGTCCCACCTGAACGGGGCATTTGTGGTTCACAGGTGAGCCTCTGCTTCTCCTTTTCTTTATAGTCATGCCCTCTGTCTCTGTCTCTCTGACAGCAAATGAGAGCAGGTCAGCATGTGCCGGGTTACTTCTGCAGGCCAGATGGGATTCAATGGAGATGACATTCGGTGCCTTTTCCTATCCTTTTGATAACCACAACAGAGAGGTGAACACATGCAGGTGCACACAAATGCACACATGTACAAATAGAGCCTCAATATATATACTGATGTAATAGTGTTAATACTGTGAAATGGAAGCTACACATGTATTTAGTTGAGCTCTGGCCTTTGTCATTAACTGCAGCAGGACTGAATGAGGTTTAAGTCAGCGACGTGCTCCTGCCTCATTCCTCCCCACGCCTCTAGGTGGCAGTATTGTCATATCAACATCTTAAAGCAGTCTCTCTTGTGCTTCAGCTTGTTCAATTCCACAAAAAATCTCAACAGTCTTCATCCACAGTACAATGATTGCTGCTAAAAGCTGATCGTTTACCTAGCACTCTCTAAATGCAGCACATATTCAGTACTACGTAAAATATTCCATGTCCCAGACGTTGCTACAGGGCCATTCTGTGTGCATCTGATCCAGCACACAAGCTGAAGTTGTTGTAGTCATTTGTTCGGAAGACACTATATTTTCACAGACTCCATAACTTAACATCTATTATCTATATATGTAAATTAACAGGAAAACTTTTTTTTACCAATGTTATAGAAGTGTATTAACTTAATGTTGTTGAATGAAACTTCCAGCAAAAACAAAAACAAAAAAACAATCTCTGTCCATTAAATCTCTGTCCAGTGTAAAAAATACTTGTTCAAGAGGACACAGTAGTTACTGTACATGACACAAAGGTGAAGTCATCACAGTGCCCAGGGCAATAAAAGCAGCATCATCACATCCATGAAGTCATCTACATTGAAGTATTTTTGTCAGGCTCTAGTGTGTGTGCATCTCTCTTAGGTCCTATGGAGCAAGGTGTTTTGGTTTGAGGTTGGTGGGAGCTTTGTGTGCAGAGCAGCACTCGCTTGACGCTGAGAGTGAGCCAGAAAGAGAGGCAATAACAGCCGCATGATGTGTACAAGCGCAAACACACAATTAGACTCATTATTGTATCCTGGAGATGAGAGAAGTGCAACGTGGGCATTCCCCTGCTGAGACTTGGCACCCTTTGGAGACAGTGAATCATGTACACATGTACACATTTCCCACAACAATACACCAGAAGCACTTCAAACAGCCTGCCCCATTCATACACCCTTCAGCCAACCAAGCACACAGTTTACATTTGTCAGCCATTGGCAAATGGTATTTAGGTATCTGGCCAACTCACCACTTCACACAGGTACAGGTTTCTCAATTGCAGGACCGTTTTCCATCCTGGGTAGGGGATACTGTGATATGAACAGCGTGTCCTGCATCAGTTGATACAAGTCCTTAATACACACTGGTTTTAATTCTCCCAAAAGATCTCTCTCCATGTTTACAGGCCTCAATAATCTGCACATGGCAGACAGTGTAGTGGATACAAAGAAACTGGGCTCAAACTAATCGTCCCCTTTAATACTGTAGTTTGGGTATTTATACACACAAGCTGCAAGACGCCTCCTTGTGCCCTTGCTTTTCCCTCCTTCCTTTGCTGCAAAAACGTGGGTGCACCTGGACTCCCCAGCAGAGTGCTGGTCTGACAGCTAACACTGCACTATGTCACGGTGTGCACTGATTGTCTTATCTGCCCATTTATCACAGTTGAATTGGAACCAGCCTTGCCTGAAACCTGCTTTCAGACTTTGTTCGGGTGACTTGGGATGCACGATGCTGCAATTGTTGAGCTTTCGGAAATGGGGGTTCCATTGCAAATGTATTCAGGGTTATTTTAACAGACCGAGATACTTCATGTGTTTCATACTAAATTTCACAGGCCTGAGATAATAATTGCAATTAGCCTGCCACTAAGGCTTGGTAGGGCAACTGTTACATATTAGCACTACATGCACAATGTCTTGTATCTATGCTGTTTCAGCAAACTGACACAAAATTACTTCCTGACAAGTGAAAGTTTGTCCCGCTTCAAAGAGCCTTAAATGGGATCTTGTATGATTGTAAAACCTAAAAAATGCATCAGTGTGGCTGGCTCCATGAGGCTGTCCACACAAGCTGTTTGCACACAAACCAGCACTGATGTCTTCTGTCAGGCCTCATTTTAGTAAACACTGATGTCTACGTGAGGAAACGGAGTGACAGGTGCATGATTGAGGTACTTAAAAGCAGACACTCTCAGTGACTCTCCTCTCCTCTCCTGATCTCCCAGGGTTGCTGTGATTCTCCTTATGCGTTCCTATCCCGACATTATATGCATCATCTCTCTTTCATCTCTTGCCACAATTTTTCTGGTCTTGTTTAATTGATGTAATGCACCTTATGCAAGCTTTAGTGTTAATTGTAAGATCATAATAATCACCTCGTTATCATTCACAGAGGGAGAAATTTCCTGCTTCTCCATTAAAAAGAAGAGTATCACTTCTTAGAGATCCAGGGTGAACTTGTTTGATTCTGTCAGACAGGCGCTGGCTTCACATGGACTTTGCCACCTTTTCAAAGACTTTGCTTTACGAACAGGTCCGCTTAAACGAGATCTGTAAAAGATAAACATTAAATATGCATCCAGATCTTCTGCTTGGGCGAGTGGACTGAATCTGTATGAATGGCTAATGTGTTGCTGTGACGGCAAGCAACTAGATTGATCACTCATTACGATATCTGCTCCATTGGCCATTAACACCCGCAAGGAGCCTAACCATGGGCCCCATCACACACCAGGGTTAAATTGAGAGTGAAGAAGTGAAGTGTGCTTGTGTGTGTGTGTGTGTGTGTGTGTGTGTGTTTGGAGGGGTGTGGGGGGTGGAAGAATAAGGGTTGCTGCATGATCCAAATATGGTCAGCCAAAGGCTGCTGCAGGCTGAAAGCTGGGTTGACAGTGTAGGTGAGTGGGTTCAGGTGTCCTTGTATACATCAAGTGTGCAATACATCGCTATAGTTTCTCGCCATTGATACTGTCCTCTGTATTTATCACACTCACTAAGCACATTAGGCCACAATGCTGCAGATAAAAGCGTAACCATTTACCCAGATGGCTCTTCAATGGAGGAAAATCATATGTGTGATAATATTAGACATGGACTTCAAACTGTAGCCGTCTGTGTTCACATGTGGTCCACCTGAAACTTTTCCTCCTGGCTGACTGCTCACCGCTGATCCAAGAGTACGAAAGGACAACATATGTAAATTTAAGGGCAAGTCAAGAGGCTCTACACACCCACCGCTGCAGGGATGTTGTCAAAAGAACAAAATTTAATAAACCTGTCCATGACACCTGCACACACACTTTCTTTCTCTCTGCCTCTCTTGTGTTTTCTCTTTCTCTCTATCACACACACACCTGCCTAAGTGAAGGATTTACTTGTATTACACACAGTACATTGAACATGCCAATCACCCAACAGTGCAGCTGTCTGTGTGTTGTCTGTGAGCTGTCTGCATTCCTTTAGAAATTAACGGTGCACCTCAAATACACTCAGACACGCAGCTTTAAATGCTAAGTGGGGACAAATGTCGTGACAAGCTGTTCCATCAGTTACATGTCAGAATCAGTCAAATAGTTTTTAATTACCATAGCTGAATGACTAATGCCATCCATTTTTTAAAGATATTAAATTTATACCCTAATGAGTCATTCGGTACACAAATGAGCACGAGAGCTGCTCTGCTACTGTGTAGTCTCACACCCGCTCACCATGATTAAATTTCAAGACGTCATACCCTTGAAGCTAAGCTAAACCTTATAGTGACAGACAACTGTTGTAATTTCTGTTTCTGAACCGCAGCTGACAATAATGTTGTTCTAAATCCACAAGTGGATAAACTATAAACACTAGCTGGAAGTCATAAACCAACAAACAGAAACTAATTAAATACATTTGTAATGTATTCCAAATAGTACATAAGTCTTGTTATTGTTTTCACATGTGTAATGTCTCACATTTGTCATATGTATGTAATGGAAATCAGAACAAAAAATATATATATATATATAATGTAAATATGTAAATCAGAACAAAATATTTAAAAAGTGGAGGACAATCACATAGATAGGCCCTTCTTCCACAGATCACAGACAAATTCCCCAAATGGACCAGTTTGAAACTATTGGAGGGCTAGTAGATGCTATGAGGCGGTGCGTTTTCTACGGAGATGTCAGAGATGCTGGTGTTGACATAAAGCCTGTTTACTCCACTGTGCTCCCTCTGTAAAGATTCTGTCCACAGGGACCTCATACCGGGCGAGGGGACCCCTATTCATCTCCTCCCAAATGGGATAGCATCCTCCAGGGGAGAGGGGTGACACAGTCCCTGCCAAGGCGATGGGGAAGTCCTTCTGCTGATAATAGCAGTCGACGGGGGGAACAACCTCAGCAGGCACCAGGCCAGACAACTGTCAATCAAAGTACCTCTCCTGTTTTTCTACTTTTGGTTGCTACTGCCCTTCCTCTCTATGTGTCTCTCTTTCTTCCATCTCGACTCCTCTCCTTCACAGCGAGCACACTCCAGAAAACTCTGGTTCAAATCTCCAGCCTGGAGATCCTCGCAGTGAACATAATGGGCATGATGCTCTGACAAGGATTGGTCGGGGCACAGAGGAAGACAAACATCAATTACAGATGTGTAACTATAAATAATAAGGCATTTTAATGGGTCAGCTAATTGTGTATCAGCAAGGACAACAGCCACACAAAAGCAGAGAACAAACATCAGAACATTCTGTCCAACTATTTTTCCTCTCGTCCCCTAGTGCATTAGATGACAAATAACAATCAACAATTGTGGATCCCTTTTACCTAATTAGTAATTACCACAATGATAATTACACGACTGTGCAATGGCATGAAACAAATTGTTATGAGAATAAAGCGCATTCCCCTCTCAATTTGTTTAATTTGTAACTTTGAGTCTAAATCATCCATCCATCAATTCTAAAAAACAAAAACAAAATAAGCTGGATGGAAGAAAGAAAAACAAAGAAATAACAGAAAACTCTTTTTTTTAAACAATAAACTGATGCAAATGCCCACCTGAAGACTTTCACATTTATAAGAGAAACCAGTTATAGCCAAACATGTTGAGCCAGTGCTGTGGCCATGATGCTAAAATCTAAGAAAGAAAACTTAATGTCTCCCCTGTCGTCAGACATGCAGGTTTACAAAAATGAAGTGCAAAAGGTTCAGGTTTTCATTTATTTCATGTGCCATAAACACATGTTATCTCTTAATGTTTTTTTGTGTATTAATGTGTTTTTATAATGTTTATGTTTTGTGTTATGCTGCCTTGCTGCAAAAAGAATTTCCTCTTGTGGGAGGTGAAAGTAACCAAAGAGCACCTTTACATAGTCATCAAGTAAAAGGTGAACATAACAAAGTTCCTTGATCATATAGTGATACAACTTTGGTTTTGTGATAGTTTATCATTCTTCCCTCCATCACTGTATGTTTTGTATGTACATTTGTTTGTTTTTTGTTTGTTTATTATGATCCGTTTTAGCTCAAGGCTAGTCTCCCAGGAGAAACACTATATAGCACACATACACGGCATCCTATTGAGAGTATTCTGGCTAAACTGCTTTACTCTGCTCCATGCTTTAATACTGAATTTACTGAAATGTCTCAACTGGGGTGTGGCAGTGATCTAACAGGGAAAACTACAGTAGTTGTTTTTCTTTACAGAAGAGTGTAATAGTTTAAATTTCCTTAACTGATGACAACTTACAATAACATGACTAACATAAATTTGTATTAAAACCTTTTTGGTTGTACTATAACAGAAACTTGCTGACTTGTTCCACTTCCAGTGGGAATGTTTCTAAGCGATGGACAAGGGAGGAAAACATTAGCTTGTTGTTTAAAGCAGAACTGTCACCATGGCCCAGTAAAAGTGGGAGAGGTAACGCTATTCGTTTGCTGCAAGCCGTCTATTAATGAGACATCACTCCATCTGGGTGGTCTGTTATGACAACTACCAGAGGCTTTTTTGTGTGTTTGTTTGTGTACAGCATCTGTGTGTGTGTGTGTGTGTGTGTGTGTGTGTGTGTGTGTGTGTGTGTGTGTGTGTGTGTGTGTATTTGGACACTTGTGGCCGACAGCAAACACTGCATAATGCAAATTTCTAGGATTTAAAAAAAAAAATTGTCATTTGTCATGATAGACAGAAGAATAATCATTATGCTCTTATGTGACAGGAAGATTACACATATTGTACAATATTATCATCCTCAGAATAAAATGGGAAAATAAAGGATCAACTGCCGTTCATCACTGTGAATGGTCACATGCCTAAGAGCACTGATACGATTAGCATTGTATTTATTATGTAAATAATATCATTATTTTCTGGCATTCATTAGAATACAGGCTACATTATTTGATACTATTAATGACATAAAACAAAACAATTTTTAATGTTGGGATTATCTACATTTGATAACTACGTGTGTCTACTAGACTTGCATGAGTTTCCATAACCCTGCTGTGCATTATCGGATGAATCAGTCTTACTGAGGTGGACCATCCACTTCTTTTTAAAGCAAGCTTTTTACATTTACAAGTTACTGTGTGTGCGTGTGTGTGTCTTAACCAGCTGTATGTATAGCAGGTATTTGCGTGTCTAAGAGTCGTATGTTATAAAAAGAAACCCCAAGACTCATAAAATATATATCACAGCCCATCTTGCAGATTTTCCGATTGGAAACATTGGCACAAACATATTCAACATGCACCCACACTATCATATTTCCAAGCAGCAGCTTTTGGAAATGGTCCTTTAACTGTTTCAGTTGTACAACATGTCTGTTAAATCTGTTTTTTCTCTTTATGGCATGACATGGCTCATTCATTCAAGAAAAAAATACATGCAGTCTCACTGTTTGCTTAGTAACTCAGTGGCTTGCTCAGTTGTTCTCTATTCTCTACCCCTAGCTTTAATTAGGGTTTTAATTAGAATTTGCTAGAAATCATTAATTTTGATGTTTGAAACACATAACAAGATTTGATCACATCATCAGAATATAAATCAACTAAAAGTCAGTAAACGGTAATTATTGAATTACTGCAAAAGCACTCTCTATGTAAAGTGCATACTTTCTGATCTCCTCAAACCTACTGATACATGACTTTTGCAGTATAACTCAGACTGCAACACTCCTTTTCATTCAGTTTGTCTTAAATTCACTTCAAGTCTCACATTTTTTTACAACCGAAACCAACACAGATTGATGATGTTCTATGACAAAGTGCCTCCTTCCCATCCCTTTCTCTCAAGTTCAAAGGCTCCACAGATCTGTGGCCCGTTTGCTCTCTCCCAGCATTTCAGCTGACACCACCAAGAACTCATTTTACCAGTCTAACAAAGTGCCTGGCATCAACAGAATGAACACAGCATTCTCTCTTACACAATGGATTCCCCCGAACCAACCAAACTCCCATAATGACCAAGTCTCTCAATCGATGGCTGTGGTTGATGTTTGGCTTGCACTGTTGCTGATATTGCCCCCTCCTCCTGCTCTCTCCTTTCAAGTCCATCCATTTGACAAAGTGAAAACAGCAACAAAAACACAAACAAAAACCTCCCCCAAGCTCAGGCACGCACAGCCAAACCTGACATTCTAATTAGTTTTAAAAGTAATTGCTCGAAATGATTAGTTGAGTTGGGCCACTTTCCCCTGTTACCTCTGAATTGGAAATATAATTGCGGCGGACAGTAATTGGCTAGCCGTAGACTGTTGGTTATTGTAGTCTGTTGTGGCCGGCTGCATCATTACCAAGGCTTGGACGCGGTTCAGCTTTTGAACTACAGTGACCGAAGAGGAACACAAACACACACACACGCAATTCTCTGCTTCCCCACGCCAGCTCTCCATCACCACTCGGGCCCATGTCCCGCTCTAAGGACCTAAGTTGTTTTCCATCCTAACCTCTCTTTTTCCTTTCTTTCTTTTCTCCCCTTTCTTTGCCCCTGCCCTCCTCTACTGTACCTTAGGGGCAAATGGACTGGTTGTTGAGAGAAAGGGAAGCTGCAAGCTCTAATCCGGAGAGGAGAATCTTCAGCTCGTAGTTAGATAATGGGGTAGGGGGTGGGGGTGGGGGGGCAGAGAAAGATTGTGTAGGAGACGGGACAGCAATGTGTCATCAGACTTAGCAGGACACTAAGTTTGCTTCTTGCCTTGAGTCTGTCTGATACCAATCAATCCCCAGTTCAACATGGAGCTTATAGCACAGTAAGTCAGGGTGTAGCTCTTTGAATCATCCATGTGGTACACACTCATCCATGCCCTTCATGTATTGTAATTACTGTCTTTTGTTTGCATATCTACACATGTGTCTCTGTCTGTATTTGTGTCTTTCTTTGTGTTTGCTCTCTCTATTATTGCCTGGATCAGTGTGTGCCTGTTTATGTTTGTTGTGCAGAGTTTCCTTTGCTAAATTGTCTGGAAGCCGAACAGCCCCCATCAGTAAACCAGGCAGAAAGGGCTGCGTATCCTGCTACAGGATCCAGGACATGCCAGGGGGACTACACACACACACACACCCACACACACACACACACACACACACACACACAGACACAGACACACGCACCCACCTAGTTTGTTTCAGTAATACAGCCATTAGACTTATGATCATGCTAATGACACAGATTATTATTTTTTTTGTGTGTCAAATCAGGATAAACTTGAGACAAGGCCTGTCTTATTAACGTGTTTTTTTTCCTAAGGTGACAAACAAATTTTCTAAAGAGCCTGAAGAGATGAGGGAAACTCCACTCGCTCCCTGCTCTATATTGACCACAGAAAACACTATCCAGAAAGAGAGTGTTCCTAACTGCAAATGTGTAGCTGCCAATTACTCTCTCTCTTTCTCTATTAAGCAAAGAGGGATATAGGTCAGGCCTGTCAGACTAAGGCTTCTGTCATCCCCCCTCCCCACTCTCTCCTCTATGCATCACTCCTTGCCTGAGGATAGAGGTCCCATAGCTTTCCATTAGGACCCTCTGTGAGTTTACTGTATGTACAGCAGAGGCCCCCCACCCCATGCACACACATAATCCTACCCACCCGCACCATTAGAGGGAAGAAGCACTAATAGTGTTGACTGCCTTTAGGGGGGAAAAAACAACAAGGCCAAAGGCAGGCTAGTGTTCCTCAGCTTCACTGTCCTATTGACTTCATTCACACAATGTATCAATACAAGCAAAACATACAAGTGTTACTTTTGGTTTTCAGAAGTTCATAGTCTCACTTCTTTAATGGAATCCAGCAAAAGTTAAGTTTTACCCTCTAAATAGTCTTTGTGTTGGGTTGTTTTTTCCCCCTCTTTGATTAGTAGACTGTGAGTATTGACAGCCTGGTGTGTGTGATCATCACAACAAACTGACAGTAGGGAGCTCGATAGCCGTCCTACCCAGCCTCCAATACCATCTGTCTAGTATGGATCTCTGGAGGTTGACGCCTGTTGGCTTGGGAGATGTACTCACCACAAGCCTCAAGGGCTGGCAGAACAGAGTTGGAGGAGGTGTATCTGCCCCAATTGAAGCTGTTCAGTCATCTTCACACACAGAGAATAGTGACTGGTAGAGTATCCCCACTCTTTTTCATGCTCTCTTTCTCTGTCTTTCTCCCTCTCTCTCTCTCTCTCTCTCTCTCTCTCTCTCTCTCTCTCTCTCTCTCACACTTCGTACGCACACACACAGAAGAGCAAGAGTGATCAAACGCGGCTGTGATGTCTTAATTAAGAAGTACTAACAGGCTTGATTAAAAGGAGAGAATGAAAGGATCCCTCAATGAAAGGAGCAATTCCCTTATCAGCTAACAGCAACACAAGTGGATGGGAGAGGAGGGAGTGTAAAGAAAAAGCAAAGGAAGAAAACAGGATGCATCAACAGAACAGATATATGCAAAGAGAGAAAGAGGAGAACTGAAACATGATTGAATTCATGCAGCAGTGTGATTGATATGGCTTCAACTTAGTTGAAGTATCTGACAAGCAAAAGTTTAGTTTGATAAAGGCTACATAAAGTTTCATTAGTGACCTCTTGCTGGTGGTGTGTATTTAGAATGGAGATATTTTTGGTTGCAGGCGGCACTAAGAGAGACATTTGGCTGTCAGAGTAATGCTGCAGCGTTACTTTTGGGTCATGTTTTCTACCATGGATATGAAAACAAATAAACCAAGCCATTACCAGTGATGGGCGGTTCTCTTACTCTCTTTACCCATACCTCCCGCTCTTCTCTTTCATGTGTCCCTGCACTTTTAAAGGATTCAATTAACCTGAAATGAACTAAGGAATCAAGCAAACAGATACTGCCTGTCTTCCTGTCTCTGCCCCATTCTCCACTCCAGTTCACTCTTGTCCCTTTTGCCCCCTCCAGTTATTTCTCATCTTCCTCTTGCTTAACTCCTTTATTTTGTTGCAAGCTGTTGTGCAACAGCTTTAGGAAATACAGCAACAAGGGCAAGTATGAGGACCCTGTGCTGAGTTAAATAGTAATAATCAAAATAATAATATCATCATCATCCTCTCAAAGCAATATAGTGATCAAAATGTTTATTTTAAAGGAAATTCTGTGGCACAGTATGAAATTAAGGGCCAAACCTGGTATTAAAACTGCTGAAATCTTCTCTCCCAATTGCCCAGAAAAGATTTGATAATTGATTCACAAAAATCCAGTAACTTTGCTTTTTTGAGCCATTGCTCTGGCTCTTGGTAAAACATATGAAAACAAGCCCAAGACAATACACCTACAGCTGCTGTTCATTAACTTCATAATGAGCACTTTATCAGGGTAATTTGCTGTGCTAATTTTGTCACTTTATGCAATAGGATGATTACAGTAGTTTAGAGAAACCCTTGTCTTAAAGAGGCTCATACACACACTGTAGTAGAGCAGCAACAAAAGAATTGCTTGCCAAGGATTTGGACACATAGGAAGTAATGCCGATGCTATTAAACTATATCAGGAGTTGTAGCCAAATGCAAAATGGCATGAAAAGTAAATGTGCCAAACCTGAGAAATCTGTTGCCCAAAACTCCTCCCCACCACTGATACCAATTGTTCAGAAGAAAGAAAGCAATTCAATCTAAAATAAAATAAAACTTTTGTAAATTTCCATGTAGCCTGATGGGATCTTCCATTGAATAAACCATAAACCTAAAGGGGAACCCAACCTATTTTATACATCAAAGTCTGCTTAGAGGTCTTGGTGAGTACTTTATGTGAAAAAAGTTATAAAGTCTGTTGTAGCTCCAGAAGGAGCCGCGCGAATGCTGATGAATTGCCTCAAGTGATGTCACTCAAGTAAGCTTTGGTTGTGGCTGAAAAAATGAAAACAAAATCTGACAGTGTGGAGTTAGAAAGAAGTGAGCTTGTCAGAGCACCGCAGTCCGCTCCTCATCTCTGTTTGAGGCTAGAGGCCTCGAAGATACTTTAATGCTAGCTGCTACAAGCATAAAACACCCAAGTTGCATTGTGGGAAATGTACGTGCCAGGGTTTGACAAGGAAGAAGAAGGCGTAGAATAAAAAATACGATATCTCAGGTTCTGCTGCATCGACTTGCATATTGAAAATGCTAAATATTGAATTCAAAATCTGAGTTTCCTCTGTCACAATAATTAAGTATGTAATCAATCTTCATGCCCATAAGACTTCAGATATTCAGCACAATACTACATACTGTAGCAACATTACAACCATTCACTCTGGTTCTGTCCCCCTCCTCTCTAACAGAGGCAGCAGACACACCTCAGCCCTGCTGACAGCCCACAGAATGACTCTGTGTAGCTGCATAGCTCAGCACAGCTGTCTGTTGTCCGTTTCTTCCGATCTCTATCTCTTCCTGCCTCACTCCCAGCTTTGTGCCCACTCAGCATGTTAATGATATACACCTCTGCCCGGTCATCTCTTTGAAACTCTGGTCCCCTGACACAACTCAAAGTATGACAAGCAAAAGGAACATACAGGATGTATCTGTATAGGTATTATGCAACTCAAATTTAAGTACAATATGATAAAAGTGTGGTCAGGCTTAATAGTTTAGACTTAAGGGTACACTGGGCTCTCTCGCTCTTTGAGAAGAAAAAATAAGACAACTTAAAATAAGATCACTTGTAGCGCACATGGTGCAGAGTTAATCCGCAATCTTCAGCTTTAAACTCGTTAACATTACTAAAATTCTAAAAAGTTTTTCATCCACTACGGCTTGAGTTACATTAGTAAACAGTCAGAGCTCCCTCTATGGGGCAGTATCTTCAAAGGGACATGCTAAGATTACTTGTGTCAGCATTTCAGCTGAACGCTGGCACCGTGTTGACACGCAGCAGATGAATATTAAACCTTGAGAAACAAAGATGTGCTTGAAGCAAAACCCTGCATAAATATTTTTCATATGTACACATACACACGCACACACACACACACACACACTCTCACACAATCTTGAGCGTCCCTCCCAGCAGGCACAATCACACTCCGGCAGATAATTCAGTGTCACAGGGAGCCTTGTCTCTGACCCTCTGGCCCCCTCCAGACAGAGGAAGCAGCTGGACAGGGACCCACGGCTGCCTGGAACTCACTTACCCTGGGGAGCTCTAAGGAGAAGAGTCCCTCTCTGCCTCGGAGAATGACCAGCTGAGCTTCCACGGCTCAGTATGTGGATGTGCTGTTATGTCCCTGTGTCCGGGAAGGTCTGAGCAGGATGAGCAGGCCTTAGAAATATGCAGTAGTGCAGGGCTTTTTGAGACAGTTTGCAGGCTGATGAAAAATATGATATCACGACCAGCTTTGTTTTTTTCCCCCCTCTAGTCTGATTTCTGTTAAGTTTCACTAAGTCACTATTTTCTGCTCTAGGCTCTTTAGTGACAGAGAACACTGTTTTTCCTGTGTGTTTTCATTTCAACTGCTGTTCAGGTGGAAAGTTATTTTAGCTTCAGTTTTAATCAGGTTTTGGATTTAATTATTTTGGATACAAAACATGGCTGTGCAGCTAATGCTCTCTTTTCACCCCTCCACACTGCTGCCATATTACTTCCCCTGTAAAGTCTTTGTCATGCACATGCACTCCTGTAGAAATCCTGTTAGAAATCTGATTAAACGTTTATATGACCAACAAGTCAAGTTTCTCAAACATAGCTCTACAGTAGCTGCGTTTACCAATTTTCTCTTATTCCTTTACACTGATAACAGAAACCACGTTAACATGACGTTTGAAAGCTACAGAAAGCTGACAATAATGCTGTGTCTTAAGTGCATGTAACATACTAAGGGTAAGACTCAGGTTTGGTTCCTCACACACACACACACACACACACACCCAATGTATTCATAGGTGAGCGAGGCCCTTACTAAGTGCTTATTAATATTGTATGGTTAAATGGGAAATGTTAACATTTTTTCAATTGCCTTGGCAGCCTAATGAAATATTAAACAATAAGAGAGCTTTTGTTTTACCATAATACTAAGAAAGGGTAAACATGAAATTAATAACATCTCTTTTAAGGGAATGAGATGTGTCTTTGTTGAAGTCATAGTTTGTTGATTTAGAAAGATATCTCTGATTAAAGCACACCTACAAACATTCTTCAAATATGTGGTTTACGTGCATTTCAGAACCAATTAAATTAAACAGTTAAATTTAACCACAAGTAGCCATCCCAGTCTAGGTATGTGTAATGTTAGGTATAATTTGCACTTTGAATTGTTCATTTAAAACTTACTTATTTGTGTGTTTTATTACTAAATAACCACAATCTCCAACATAAACCCAGTGCATCTCGTCTTTGCCTCTGCCCACTCTCTGCCATTAGCAGTTCCACAGAGACACGGCTTTACTCGCTGCTCACGCAATGCTGTTCCTACAGTGCTGCACAGCTACAGCCAACACACTGTAAGCCCCAGATGACAGGGCCTTACAGTTATAAAACTGTGAAATTAATCTAGAGATGACGCATGTATGATTGCAAAGTGCCTCCCCCCCCAAACAAAAAAAACCCCACACTGGGTCTGAGCCAGACTAAATCACCATGATTAAAGAATAACAACTCTTTAAAATAAAATTATAAATATCAGCTTTATTCAAAAGTGACTGAAAACAAAGTAACGTACGGTACAAACAAAGTGAATGAGTCAGTCTGAGTCACTCTGAGTTTTAATGATCCGTCTGGTTGGGCTTTCACTGAGTGTCCCAAAACTATGTGGCGGCCAGAGCTGTGTAGGACAAAGGGTACAGAGAAACAATGGGTTAAAACTGAAATAAGACTCACAAAATAACAAAATGAGGACTTCCAACCATTACATATAAACACTTTATCTCACTTCTTGGACACATTTGCTAATACGGCTTTTAATGATGTGTTTGACTTCATAGAAGATCTTGTTATTTCATCAGCTGCCGTAATAGGGCCTCCAGTGGAGTGCCACTGTCCAATCAGATGGACAGAAGGTTGGCTGACCTGTTTCCAGGGTCGTGGTTGCTATGACATCCAGTGACATGACAACACAGCAGAATGGAAAGCTAGACAATATGTTGTCCAGGCTTTGGTCAACCAGACGCACTTGCTTTGAACTTCCAACTGACTCACGTCTCTGCGTTGTGCTTAAAAATGGCCATAATGGAGTAATAAAGAACCAAGTGAAGAAAAAAAAAAAAAGATGGCTTGGCCAGGGGCTCAACACCTAACACTGAAAAACCCATATATGAGAGATTTATTAAAAATTCTAGTATCCTGATTTTGCAAAAGAACACACTTCTTTAAAAAAAAAAAAAAACATTACAACATACAGTACACCTTCCCCTGTTACCTTTAAGCAAACACGCCCTCGGATGAGGGCATAGGGAACTGGGCCATAGCTCCTTGAGTCAGTGGAATTCCTAAGGTTATCCCCTTCCAGCCATACATGGCCTTTTGGAACCTAAAAACATCACCACACACGGAAAGAGGGCAAAAATGATTAAGATGTAGACTGTTCTACCCTACAACAAAGGATTCAAATAGAAAGAAAAGCTCTGAAGTTGCAGCACTACTTAACTTTAACATGTAAAAGTGAGTTGACCTATAATGTAGTGAGAATCTACCTTAACCCCACCCCCTACCCCCAACGAGTCGCCTAAGCCATCCCCCCCTCCCTCCTCAGCCTATCTTAACGTCAACCTGCCTGTCCCTCTTTAACCCCGAACCGTCTTAGGAGAGGGGTCATGGGTAACGGGCAGGGTCGGGGGGGATTTAGAAGAACTTCAAACGGGGTCATTAGGCTGTTGGCTGAGATCTGCGCCCCTCTTACCCAGGGAGGGCAAAGCAAGAGAGGGGCCTGAGATAGCTGGGCAGAGAGAGGGAGAAAGAGAGAGAGAGAGAGAAAGAGAGAGCGAGAGAGAGCGAGAGAGAGAGAGAGAGGGCTAAGCAGCAGTGTCCAAGGGTCTCCACCACGGTCCGACCTGCCAGTGGGGCGGTCATCCAAGCGGGCTCTAATTCACAGTGACACCAATTATGATTAATCTCATCACTTTAGGAGAGTAGGCTTGTCAAGGCCCTAATTAAGTGCGCTGTCCCCCCTATATGTGCAGACAGGATCAACAACACATTATATTGTCATAATGGGCATCACAATCCACGAGTCTATTTTTGTGTTGCCTAACTTTTTAACAGCAAAAGTCCTCTGGAGGAAACAGAATAACATGAATAAAGAAACAGAATATTTTCCACACTGAGGTGACGTCACGTCTTCGCCTCTGCTTGTATTCCTTATTCCTATCACTGGGCTCTCTGATTAGAGTCCTCAGTCCTACTGTGAGATGCTGCGTTTTGTTTCATATTCGATAATTGAGACAGATGATGTGACATAATCACGAGCCAGTGACATGTTGACCTAACATGAGGTAAACAACTCAGTGAATAACGACGACACAAATGAATATCATTAAAGGAGTCATCTGAGAACCATATGTCAGCATGCTGGATTCCCACCATTACACCTCATTAACATGGTAACATATGCTGGCTCCCAAGCACAGGAAAAAGAAACACCACCGTTTGTCATCTGCCAAACCAGAACCCCCCGTTTCTCATCATCTTCTGTCTAAAAAAAATAAAAGCGTCATCTTTGTTGAGCTCATCCTAAAGACACAGAGGTTTGATTAAGGAATTTCAATCGTCTGCCCAAATTTCTGTGAAAACACTGAACACACAAACCTAACTTCTTTAAAAGGACGAAGCTTTTCACAGCTGCTCTTGACATCACTTCTGTTCTATTCAGGAAATCTATTTAAAATCCTTATGCAGGTCAATAAATCAGATCAACAACGGCAAAGGTAAGCACTTTTGATTTTGAGTCCCATAAAACAAATGACCTCATAGAGAAACCCAAGTAAAGACAAAAGTACTTTAAGGATCAACCAGGCAGTATTTCAGAAAAGGGAGAAAGTGAAGAGCTCTGAAACTTGACCTGCCGTACTGTGGCCAGCACGAGGATAAAGGCTTATGCATATCACCTTGCAAGTCGCAGGTGTGTGAACAAGGAAAGAAAAAACATAGTAAGTCAAAGGCAAACGTCTGAACTAAAACTAGGTTGATGCAAAGCAGCGGTGTAACCAGATAATGCACCAACCTGCCGTTTCAAGCACCTGTAAATAGCCACAAACCCATGAGCCTCGCTGGATGTTTTGCATGCACATAAATGTTGAGTTTAGGAAGTTTCTCTGTAGACAGGGTGGTGTGGAGATACCCAAGTCGTTTCTCATTTTAGCACATGAACAGTATCAACATGTGATTTCCAACCACACAGACTTCCAAAGATCCAGGTAGGCTCGACACTAGGTTGTAGCATTTCAATGTGGAGTCACTTTGATCAGCTCTGCCTGCGCCTCTGGTGTGATGGATGGCAGAGATCGCACCCGTCCTGCGGTTGTAGGCTGGGTCGACGCAAGGCATTGTGTACCTGTCAGAGATGTGTCGAGAAGCACTGAAACTGGAGCTCTCCTCACTGTGGAGGTGTGTTGTTTAACAGCCACACCATTACAGTGCTCATTATGTTAACATGATTGAGGTGGTGAATTATGTTCAGCTTAAATACATACAGCCTTATAGAGTTCATCTTTCACCATATTACTCTTTTACTGCAAAGAATATAAGGTATGGGGACATTTCATCTCTCTCATCTCTTTGTCACCCTCTCTCTCGCTCTCTTTGCTATAATATTAGGGATCAAGTGTCATTGTTTTGACACAATAGCTCAGACACAGAAATGATTCCTAAAAGGTGACAGGGCAATTAGTCTGCTGTTGGACCTGCCTGTGTGTCAGAACAAAAAAAAGGAGGCGATGACAGGGTCTAACACCACCTTCCAAATTCCATCTTTACAGGTCCACCCATAATGCCTCACACCATCCTAATTGTCACACACAAACACATACATCCTCCAGGGAAAAAAACTCCCAGAGGGAGCCCCAACATTTATGTGAACAGTGGGTATTTTCTCAGTTACCTCAAATGCTGTCACATAAAACCAGTGATATTTGCTCCTGGGAGTTAAAAAAATAACACGGGACAGCATATATTAGGCTGCATGATATATAAAATAAAACTTAGTGACAATCAGCTTTGGAAAGACTAGTGTAATAGTTATTTAAAGCATCTCACTTGCTTTGTTTTTAAAGCTGACAACTGTAACAGTTCAGAGTAGCAAGGTATTACAAATACACATGCCAAATTTCCTGTGTTTTTAAAGATGTTGGCAACAAAACACAAGACACAAAGCCCACTTGCTTATGCCTATAAATGCAGACTCAAAGGCGGAATTTTTCCACCCAAAAGAATCATCAATACTCTCAGTAATTTTTTTCTCTCCCCGCTTCTCTATTCCTGCTGCATAATAAGCCTAACTCCTGTCATCCACCAGATACCAAAGAAAACCCAGTTACATTTGTTGTACTAACGAACAAAGAGTTTCCTGTCCTTACGTTCAAATATCACTTTAGCCATGCATTATTTTACTGTGTTTGAAAAATAATAATTTGATCAGATGAAATGAATTGAACTAACATGTACGGTTGTAACCATTTGAAAAATTGATGGGTAAATGAAATACAATGCCATCCATACAATTAAATACTTTTCAAATTCAAATGAATTAGTTTTACATTTTTCAAAAATAAGTAGTATTTCAGCAGCATGTGTGACACAAAACCAAAGCAAAAAAATTAAAAACAGATTTAACAGTGGTAACAATACATGAGCACCTTGTTATAAAACAGTTTCTAAACTACAGCTAAAACGATTAGTCAATTAATCAAATTAATCGATCAATAGCAAATTAATTTTCAGCAATTTTGACAATTGTTTAATCACATGAAAAAGCCAAACTGCCTCTGTTTCCAGCTTTTTGTTATGCTTTTCTTTGTTTTATATTATTGTAAATTGCTTATCTTTGAGTTTTGGACTGTTCAAAATATGAAAACGTCACCTTGGGTTTTAGAAGGTCTGATGTGCATTTTTGACTATGTGTCTGACATTTAATATACTTAACAATTAATCAATTACTCAAGAAACAAAAAAAAAAGGATTGATTGATAATGAAAAGAATTGTTCTAAACAAAAACCACATTGAATCTTTTGATTTACCACATGCATGAACAGAGGCCCTTGATTTAAATTGTGTATTGACCACCATGACGAATATAAGCTGTAGTTAGTTTTTAACCTTAAAGTTGATTTGAGTTGCCACAGTACATGCAGCGAAAAGTGTGATATGTTTATCCTGGTATAATCTAAGGTTGAAGAAACATACCACATGCCACCAAGATTTCATCATGTATTGATTGGTTTAGGAGCATCCAAAATTAATGGAAGTCAAAATGCTTTATCCTCAACTAGAAAGACAAACCAAAATATAGTAGCTGGCAAGTTTAAAATGACTCAAACTGAAACATCTATCACTACATCCTGGGATCACGAATCACAGCACAATGATGTCACCTATTACAAGTTCAGTCCTCAGTATGTGGAGCTGCAGCTCATAGAAGAGGAAAGCTCTTTATTTCCCATTTGATTTGTTGAATGACACTTAGAGGTTTGGCCTTATGCTATGTTTTGCTGAACTCATTCAACAGTCTGCCCATAGTCTATAAAGTACACAATAAATTCAAAAACATGCATCATAAACGTAACCTTTGGTTCGCAGATGTATGCACACACACACACACATACACACACACCCACACTCACACACACCTCCGCCCACCCATCAGTCTGTCCATTCGGCTGGCACTAACTCTAACAGGCTTCAGAGAGATTGCAGGCCTGAGCTGTGGGCGTTGGGGAGAGTAGTAATAGAAAAGCAATGACAGTGGTTTCAGCAGCAGAACCCCTGCTCACTCTCTGGTTTTATCACTGTTCTGAAGAAATATAGGTGTTGTCAAAAGCTGATATTTTGACCAATGACACAAAATGGATGTGTGCGGTCTAAAATGTAAACAACTATGATAGTATATAGACTGCGGTACACACACAAAGAAAACCAAAGACAAACTGAGAGACAGTTTTGCATTATGCATAGAGACTCTATTTGTCATTTTAGGGTGGAACAAATTATCAAGAGTTTTGTTGCAAATGCGTTCTGCATTCATTGTCTATTTTACTGAATCTTTTATACCTTTTTTTATTCCAAAGAGACTCTGAGTTGTGGCTATTGGAAGCGAAAAATGCCACCAGGAACCTGACTTGGTAAAGCAGGTAAAAGCATGACACTTTCAACAAATATGGGCTGATATAATGTAAACATACTCACGTATTTGTGGGTCTTGAAAACATCTGATGGGCCACTTGTGCAGACCTTGTCACCTTCCAATCCAATTACCCTTTTACAAATGTTCATATTTGGGTCAAATGGACTCTTTGCAATAACTATATCACCCCTGTAAAGAAAACAAACAATCACTTTATTTGTAACAACTCCGGGTGCATTCTTTCACAGAAAATGCTAAATATCTCATATTATCTATTCAGCATATTTGTAGGCAACTTTCCTCATGGAAAGAATGGCAAAAACAAAAAGGAAAAAAAAGGAAACGCAAAAACAAAAAGGAGAAAAATTTGCCACAAAAACAAAAAGGAGAAAAATTTGCCACAAATCTTGCAGTGAATCAAAAATGAAAATTGTGAACTGTTTATACATATTCCAACATGGTTACTGTGTCCTCTTTTTGCCTGCTGCATATTATACCACTGACTGGAACCCACTTTTGTATTTTGCAAAGATGACGACTCATCCGTTCAGAGAAGACAATATCATGGTTGACAATGGTGGGCTCCATGGATGGACCAGAACACTGAAGCAAAACAACAACAAAAAACACAAATATTCCTTGTGCATGGATGAAAATATATGGGTTAGGCTTAAGGGTTAGGAAAAACAAAAGAAAAAGACCAATCATTAATTCTGTAATAGTAATAATACAAACCACAACGACTTCTCCAATGTATTCGAACGCACAATGTCCAATGCAGCCATACTGGACTGTGTAGCCCACAAACCCCAAAGTCTTCCCCAGCACACGACGGAACATCTCCACCTACAGCACAAAACACAACCATAGATTATGGCACAATGTCAATGTACATAGTTATCAAATGCTCCATACATACAGTGGTGAGGAAATGATTCAGTGTCTGATCCATTCATGGTACTGTAGGCTTATGTGCTTCACAGGATTTATAAAAAGAAAAACTGTTTGAGGTTTAATTTTTAAAGGTGTGGACAAGGTTGTCACAGTTGGCCTACTGCTAAGATGGCACATTCCCTGGTGTTTCATTCTCAGAGGCTGAGCGGCCAGTTCACAGCAGAAAACTGCCCTGAACTTTGATCCCATGTAGGATGGACCAATCAACACCTTGCACTCAGGTGATGGACAAACACAGAAGCTGTGACACATCCAGCCGAGCACCTCCACACCGTCCGCAGCTAGTCCCTGACACTGTGCTGCCTCCACTACCACCACAATCATTAGAGCAGTTATCAACTTCTGTCAGCACCATAGAAACAAAAGACACCCCCAGCACCCACCCGCCCACCCTGCAAACACTCTGTCACACAAACACACATAAGGACTATCCATGTGTCTTCTGAGCAAACATCCCAACCACACTCAGGTTATTGACTTTTACTCAAGCTGCAACCTGTTGGGTGGACAGAAGAAAGTAAGTCAATCTTTACACACTATCATGCACAGTGTGTGTACGCAGGCGCACCTGCGCACGCACACGCACAAACAGATTGAAACTATACGTTTAGAAAAGAATAGATACAGCTTGGCCTAGAGGTTAGTCTGCACTTCAAACATTTTTAGCTCGGGCCGCTGTCCTGCCAGTCCACCACAGGGTAAAGAAATCTTTTTCTCCTTCTCCCCTATTTCTTCTGTTTCTTTCCCTCTTTCTCTCTCCATGTCTTCTCTCCCTCCCAGGGTATTATTAACCAAAGCAAGCAGAGCGGAAACCAAAGCCCCAAATCCTCAGAGCTCTGGGAATGACTTCCCAAAGATGGACACGGATTAGACCCCCAATTTCTCCCTTGCCCCACCACCTCCTCCCCCCTTTCTCCCCAGGTCCCCAACAGACCGGGTGTCAGGTGGCTCTCCCGGCCCTGCCAAAGGTGTTACCCCTAATCCCATTACCCCCCTCCGCTCTTCTCTCTCACACACACACAAACATACCCACAATGCTCTCTCATTCATGCCAACTGTATTCCACCTATTAAACCCTCTATGTCTATTCTTTCATCCCTAGCATGGTTTGTCTCTTTGGCCCATTCGCCACCGTCTCTGATCCAAAAAAGACCGACTCCATCCTTTTACCTCCTCGTGTGTTGCTACTCCGCTCTTCTCTCTGTTCCCTGATCACCACTGGCAACCCTCTGCTTTTTGCCGCCACTGTGAATGACAGTGCACAGGCAGGTGAACGGGGGGGCATATATACGGTCAGCACAGGGCCCAAATGAAGTGCCCCTTTCCAGTCACAGCCTGCTCTGGTTTCTTGTTCTGTTCCACAGGAACTATAAACTCGGTCCTCCCACAGCTGGTACAATAACACCTCTGGCCCTATAATTCCTCTGTTGGGAAGCAAGTGGTCTAAAGGTTAATGTGCATCTCAGGTCTGCACTAAGGCGACATGTTCAGCTCTGTTTGTCTTGCTCTCAGCTTCCTCCACCAGCTTCTCTGTCATTGTGGTACTGTAATGCTCTCTCAGACATGATCTCACATGTGCTCTTCCTTCTGCTAGGCTGGGGATCAGGAATCTTTGCTAGCACTCATTCGCAAAGCACAGTGGACAGCCTCCCTTACAGCTGCCCTCATATCTCTGTTTCAGCTCCCCCCCCCCTCCATTCCAGCGTGCATTCATCATAGGTAGGGATTAAGGGACTTTGCATAACAAGATCACACAGCCAGTGACTGATATCAAGAGAGTCCATATGCAGCCGCCTGGTTTTCTGAGGCACCCTCTGTCATTGATAGTGTGTGCCTGTGTGTGTGCGCATGTGGTGTGAATGTGCACAGACAATAGCATTACCTATGTGTTTCATAGGAAGTGTATATATGAGCTGCAGTAACTCTTTTGGGATTCAGAATGAAATGGACATCCACAGAGACCTCTGATTGGATCTCTATTACCTCTAATTCCCCCGAGCAAAGAGTCAACCCACACTATCTCTTGTCCCTAATACCCAGCACATGTGTGTGTTGGGGAGTACCCACATTAACTGAATGCTGCATTACAGCTGTAAATTAACACAAAGTCTCTCTGTTAATCCAGGATTACACGGCAAACATGTTCATGGGAAAACAAAGAAAGTCAGCGCAGCCCTCTCTGCAGAACCATCTGTGGCCACCGGCCTCCCGTGGTCACAGCACAGCGCTACAGTGGGGAAAAGAGGTGGATCCCAAATGAATAGCTGCCGATGGAAACACCTCATTGTGTGTTTAACTCTGTGATCCTCTTACTGAGGGAGTCCCGTTCACTCGGGGCAGAGCGATCACAGGAAGATGAATGAAGAAAGAAATAAAATAAACAAATAAAATAAAAATTGGGCCATACAAACCACAAGCATAAAGTGCAGCAGCAGTGGGGATGCATATAACTGTGTCCACCCAGCTGTTTAAAGCATTTCAAATGAACAATTTAAGACACTGCAAAAATAAAATGTGAACGAGGTGTATTTCATTTGCACTGACACTAATAAAGAGGCTTCCTGAATGTCACTATCAGACAGATCCATAGACACATCCGCAACAAAATTGAAAGAGTCTCTCAAAAGTTGATAAGCCCTGGGCAAGTTGCTATTGTTCTTTCAAATCGAAAACAATGAAATTACATTGTCAATATTCTAATGTTTATGGAAATTGTCATATAATTTGGACTGGTGGCCACTGCATCAACACATATGACATTTCTTAAAGGTTGTGATTTAAAGATAACTATTACTAAAGTCATTACTGTTTCTATTTTTATTAACAGTTTCATTCTAATTTATATACTGAAAAAATAATGTGTGTTAAATCAGCATAAAAAAGTGTCATATTTACAATTTTCTGTTGAAGTTACCCAGCCAGTTCCATTGAGTTTTTCTAATTATCATTTAAATACTTTAGTAGAAACTAAAGGAACAGCAAGCAAGAAAATGTTTTATTGAAAATAAAGTCAATAACAGCATTTCAAAACTGATACCTTATTAAACACACATTATTGAAGCCATAAGGAAATATTCAAAAAGGAATTACCGCTACCAGTCTCAAGAGATTTGAACCTGCCATCGGCTGAATAGTGTTAATTGATAAACATGGCCAGTCTATTAGAACCACAAAGAGAATCTCAATCCAAACAGTGCATAAGAGCCTTGCAGTAGACTCCTTACACAACTAAATTAGGAAAACATGGGCTGAGAGAGAGCTGGGCAACAGGGGGGCTAAGAGGCTTACAAGGCCCTTGTCAGATATTCTTCTTCTCCCTGAGGATCCCAGATGGAAGGGAGTCTGGAGGAGCGGGCAGCACCAGAGTGGGGACGAATCCCACCTCTGATGTCTTCCTCTGGGCAGCAGAAGGCAGAGGAGGGTGGGGCATTTGTCCTGTTGCGCAGAGCTCGATTTGATCTTAATGTGAGCTATGAAAAGGAGGTGGTTAGTCAACCAGGGGGGCCTGTTTCAACTATCAGTCCAATCAGAGATAATCCTGCTGATTTAGACACAGACACCTGGCTGGATGGAGAGTGACAGATGTAGAAGTCCCAGTCAAAGAGTACTATGTCTAGCCCCCATCTCTTCTAGGTCTGCCTTCTATCAGAGGCTTAATTGAGGCGACTGATCTCCATATTGCTCTTTTCATTGTTGCTAACGGCAACACAGCCGTGAAACAGCTGAGCGAGGTTACTATTTGAGGAGCTGAGGGTTTAAACCTACAATCAATGGGTCAGCCAGAGCAAATAATAGCCAAGTGATATGAATACAACTGCTATGAATTGAAAGGAAGTGTGGGTTGACAGAGTCCCCAGCCAATTACATAGAATGGAAAAATCAGCCACTAAGCCTTATTGTATTGACCACAAGCGAATGCGTGGTGGTGGCCTGGTGCTGAGAGAATTGAGAGATCTTATCTTGTGTTGAGCAGATCCACAAAGGAGTTCGTGTTTTGCACCGGCCTGCTCATGACAAAGCCTGATATATTTTAACACTAGCTAATGACAGACACTTCAACCTAAAAGCAAAGCTATGATTTTTAAGAATATGATTTCCTTTAATTCTAAATGACCTTGTTTTAAGCATTTTTTCATTGTCTATTTTTTCTATCCTTTAGGTTAAGCTAAATATGGCTCACTGTATTTCATGCCACAGCTGCAAACAAATCTCAGGTAATCAGAATCAAAATATCAGATATTGAATAAATGGAAAAAGTATCCCATCCTACACTTATTGTACTTGTGCCCTTAGAATATTACTTTACTTTCAACACTAACAAAACAAATAAGGTGCCTGTTGATGATAATCTTGCATCCCCCGGACACGAGAAGTCTACTGCTTCTTGCAGCTCCACACTGATGGCAGAATTAGACTGAAGAAACCAAAACAGCCTGATCAGGAAAGGTCTGACATGTTATGACTGCTGCCATTATATAGCTCAATCAGATACAGAGACTGATAAAACTGACAAAAACACTGCAGAAAAACACACATATGCACAGATGACACATTGAAAAAGGAGGAAAATTATGTTATTTTTGTACAATTAAGCTGCTGTGTTTACAGTAGTTACACACAAACTGAATTGTGTTACAGAGCCCAAGGGCTAAATCTGGATTTAAGAGAATTGTAAATTAGGTGACTGGCACTGTACAGAGGATGTGAGGAAAGTTTCCACAGCAATGTTCTTCTACATCCTGCACGTTGCACTGCTGAAGCAGGCTCTCCTCCGTCAGAGATGCAGGTCAGTCTTATTTGTCTCATATAGGCTTTCCACAATGCCCACTGTTGTCAGTCATGATATATTCCCTTGGTCTCCTGTCAGCACATATAAATCTCAACGGTCCTGTCAAAACAGCAGGACTGCCTCTGCTGAGAGCATTTGTAAAGTGAGCAGTTGGGCTATTGCTTCCTCTGGAGCCTTACAGTATCCTGTGATCTTGTGCTGCCTCTGGCCTCTCTCTGCTACACAAAGCTTTTTTACAGCTGTCTTAAGGATTACACTGATCCCACATCAGTCATCCAGTATTAATAGTGGACATTATACAGTACAAAAGAAACTGGCCATTCCCTTGCCAGCAGTTTGTCTAATCTGACGGAACATTCAGAGTTCTTGAGATTTGTGAAAGAGGTTTCGATCGTCAATCGGCCCTTCTCACAGCAGACGTTTTGACTTGCCATAGTAGAAAAGCCACAGGTGTTACTAATAACATTAATGATGGCTCTGTTCTGTTCAAGTGTCCCATGATAGTGCGACAGCGAGCCAGCGTGCACAATACCAGGACCCACGTAACCAAAGCAGCCTAATGGAATGAATCCGTCATTCATTTTATTATTTACACCTGTGCTTTTCCTATTGTGACATGTCAAAATATCTCCTGTGAAAAAGGTCTACTAGCTGCTGAGCAGAGTGCTGTGTTACAGTCCACATTTTAGTATTTTAGTTCTTGTTAATATTGGGACTTCAGCATGCAGGAGGGCAGTCACAATGTGCTCACTTATCTTAAATATATTTTACTGTTGCAATGTTTGATTTTGTGCTGCAAAATAGGCTCATATTTGATATTTGAAATAATATTAATAATATAATCTAGATACTGTATAATAGTGTATTCTGGACCACTCTCAGTCAAAATTATATCAAACTATATAATGTAATTACTGCACTTAAATACAACTCTTTTAACAATGGTAAAATCCACAATATTTTTGTTGTGTGTTTAAAATAAAAAGTATATATATTTCCCTATTTTATCTTACTACTACCTAAGTACATATCTATTACTACTGTGTTTCAGACATAAAAGTCTTACCATTAATATGAATGTATTCCAGTTTAAAAATGAAGATGCCAGCAGTTCATCATCAGATCACACTCGGCTGAATTGGTGTAGAGCCGCTATAAGCAGGAATAGTCTGTGTTGGCTTTATCAACTTTAAGCCTTGTACTACAGTGATGAAATACTCACAACTCTAAAACTGTGAGTGCTATTCGGGAAGATACTGGTGCTCACCACCTCCACAATAGGGAGCACTGCATGCATACAGTGGCCTTCTACTGTAAGCTTGTAGTGCTCCGAGCCTTCCTCCCCTCACCTTTACACCTGCTGAGGCCTCCAAACTCAAAGTGATTGGGGAAGTGATGCACACATACACATACATAGCAATTTATATAGGGCGGCCATCACGCTCACAGGCACATGAAGCTGCTCTGTAATTAAGATGCACTTGTACAACTCCAGCCGATGACCTATTTATTACATTATATTACATAAGACCTACCATGACCTAAGGATGTAAGTTAGTAGAGTGACAGATTCATTTATTCTCTTTCTACAAAGGCCGTGCCTTAACAGGGAATAGAATAGAAAGAGCAGAATAGATAAATGCAGCCATTGTAATACTCGCTTGCAGCACAGTACCTAATACACTGATACACAGTGGCCAACATCACAGTATACTCTCCTGCCATTTGTCATTATTACACTGGCACCAAGCATTTCCTTTAATCATCTTTGTAATTTAAAGACGTAACGTGTTATATGACAGTGATTTGCCATTTTGTGTTGTATTAAACTAAATACATTTAATATTTGCACGTACTGTGAGTCATCCATGCAACCTTCCTCTAAAATAGTCCACTTTCTGGTGGGAGGTTGGCTGATTTACATACATTACAATGTCACTCTGTGCTCCTCATCACAAACATTTTCAATCAGTTTTCGAAAATTCAGTGACACTTGAAGCAATACATTATGCAGCGAAGCAGTTTAGTGTACAGTACGACCTGACCCCTTGTTACTGAACATGATTTGCAATGAACCAACAAGGTCATAGCGGCACAAACCCAGGCGTTAGGTGACTTTTTATGGCCTGGATTAACTGCTGGCCGCTGCCAGGAACACGTAAAGTCACGTTTATGTACCCAGGATAAAGATTTAACAAGTGACTTCTGGCACTGAACAGAGCTTTACTCACCTCTCCACTGAGTGATTCAATGCTCCGACCAAGCACTTATCATAACACACTGAACTTCCTGTTTTCCCCCCCCCCGACACGCTGCCCCGCAACAATCCCCGCTCTCATTGGTCGAGCGCCAGCAAAGTCTTCTCTGATTGGACAACACGCTCCAAAACATCACCGGGCGTCACCGCGCTACAGGCAGCATGGCAGCTCCCACGAGCGGTGTGGGCAAACCCTCAGCTGAGCGCTCACTGGTCAACACGACGAGTTTTCAGAAGAAAACACGGAGCAAGCTGATCTCCATACCTGGCACCAGACCCTCGGTTCAAAATGGACAGCTGTTAGTTTCCACCGGTGTCACGTCCCTCGACTATCTGCTCGGTCAGTGTAACGTAGCTGCGCATGCTAACGGTGTTTCTCGGTGTAACGGTGGCTGAGCACAGTGGAGTCAGTGACGAGATGTCAGTGTTTAACTCGTTTATCAAAGGGGACATGTGTGGATTAACACAGAGCAGGGACTTGTGTCACCGTCAGGTCAAGACGAGCGCTGCTAAAAGTGTGAAAGTGTGAAAGATGACGGTAGCATCATGGATACTATACAGATGTCACGCATTTGGTCTTCATTCACTTACTGTAACTTTACATTTAATTTTCTGTGGCCCACTGAAAGGTTTTTGTTTCAAGTTGTGTCTATAACTGGACAGATTCTTCTTCTTAAGCTGATGCCAGAGATGTAAATTACACTGCATTTTACATTTAAGGGCCAAAATAGTCCCCAAAGCTTTGATATCCCTGTTTAATCCTAATGCATTATCATGTAACAGCTGCCATTTCAATAACCAAAATGTCTTAATAGAATTGGCATGTCATGTTTCAATGTCAAGGCTGCCAAAATCCACATAACTTATATCAAATGACAACTTCTTCAGGTTGGTACAACATAAGATTGATTATTCATCACATAAATAACACTAGGTTTTGAATAACATATTCATAACATAATAAGAACAGCAAAAGATGTGAATGAACAGGGATGAACAAGTGCTATACAGTAGTCGTAAGTCTGACTATGAGGAGTTTGTCTGTGTAAATGCAGCAGTGTACAGTTAATGTGGTGGTTGCAAATACTTTATAAAGAATATCTGTGCGTGGTTGTTTCTAAACCATTAAAATGTAAAGAAACTAATGTTCTTAAGGAGAGAGTACAGTGAAAATCTTTAAAATTAGGTAAAACAAGATAACCCCTATTCTTGTCTTTATTTATTTTTGGCCATATTTTAAGGGAATAAATAGCAGGCCTCAACCATCATTTTATGGCCTATTTTCTTCCTTAAATAGAGATATAAATCTTGCATTTTTGGGTAGTTGTGAGCCCAGACATGCTCATAAAATATATTGGCCATGTGTCTGATAAGGGCCACAACTTTATTCTGGTGTAAGTTTAATTTTATATTTTATAGTTCTGGCAGAAATGTAACAGTGTGTCAGTGGAAACATTGTGTCATGCCTGGTTTCTTGTTTATTTGACCTGTAAAGCATTTAATATGACTGCTCTATTGCATGCTTATTCTTTGTAACTTCATTTTGTTATGCAGATTGTGTTACTAATCAAAATTTGCAGATGTGGCAACGGCTGAGACGTCATGTTTTTGTCATCACAGCCTAAACCTATTAAGACCTCTTTAGTCTCAGATTACCAGCCATACAGTGGCACACAGGAGCAAAGTCTAGCAGAACCCACTAACATTGTTAGTTAAATGTTCTTTTTTCATTTAATAAAAGCAGTCAGAATCATCAAGGACTGGACTGAAATGCTTTTAGCTTACCAGTGGTCTTTGATTTTTAACTGGGTTAAAGAAACTCTTGCCAAAACCAGTGTGAAAACAAAATATGTGAAACGTCTCTTCAGATATCCACATTTCACTGAAGACATTTTGACACAGTAGTAAAACACACGTGTAAATAAGAAGGCCTAAATAAAATATGGCTGATTTCCGTTTAGCCGCTTCAGCTTCAGGGTCCTTCTAATGAGCACATTGTCACACTGTTATGACAGTCTGGCACACTTGAATAGAACGGAGCCATCATTACTGTTATTAGTAGCACCTGTGCCTTTACTACTATGACAAGTCAATAATGCCTGCTGTGACAAAGGCGTATTTTCTTAAAAAATTAACCTAATACACAGCGGAGACCTGTAGGGAAAGTGAAGTGAAGCAGCAATTGGCCAAAGGGAGGCTCCAAGTGGTTCACATTAATTCAGAGTAAGACAGTGACTGTAATATGTGATTGATATTATTTCAAAAATAACATTGTTTTTTTTGTCTTCACAAACAGGTGGTGGGTTAGCAGTTGGAACGGTACTTCTCATAGGTGAGACTCTCACTTGTCAAAGTGAACACTGTTTTAAAGGTCCCACTAAATGGAATGATTACTTCCTTAATGCTATTTATTTCCTGGTGAAGCCTGTTTGGGTAGGACATAAGACAGTTAGGAATCAGTTGTCAGTGAAGAATCAGTTATAAGTTCACTTTAATTAGCTATCAATTACGGAGAGGAACGTATTGTGATTGCACAGAACAATCTTAACAGGCAGGATTAGGATAGTTCATAAAGCAGTGTTTTAATACCTGAAGCCATGTCCTTTTATTTGATCAGACTGGAGCCATGGAAGAAAAGTTCCAGTAAAGTAATGGACTACTTTTCAGTTGGACAGAAATAAGGACAGATAAATAAAGATGGGAAAGTAAATAATAAGAGGTATATAAAACTAATACAAGAAAATAAATAAAAAAAATAAACTATACAAGAAACCAGGAAGATGCAAATATGGTACTTTCTGTAGCATTATAGCCTTTAGCTTTTTGGCTGCTCTTTGCAACTCAATCAAGAAGTTGTATAGATTTTAAATTACACTGCATTAACCTTGCTGAAATCTAGCTTCAGCATACTATTCATATATTAATGTATAGCCAATAATCCAATAATAATAATAGCACTTTTAGCATGCCACAGCTAATGATACTGTCTGTCTGTTCTCAGGCTCTTTGTGGTTAGTGTGTCACTGTCTAGCAGAATGGCAAATAGACCAACGACCCGAAGGTCTCGAGTTAGAATCCCAGGTGTTCACACTTCCACTGTGATCCTTAATTAATATGCTCTTCTGCAGATGTGTTATAGAAGTTTTCAGGAGTACATTCAAAGCAAGGGGGACATAAATGTCTTCCACTGTATTATTATTGTTATTATCATTCATCATAGGCTAGACTATATGCACTGGTAGACAGTAAGGTTAAGGTAGTCTTGTTTCCCCTTGAAGCTGTAATTTGTGTGTAGCAAAGGCCTATACCAACTGATGATATTGCTTTGCCCTTTAATTCACCCCCCCAATCGATGCAGGAGTCAGTGATTATACACTAATGCGTTCTTCCCTTCCATTTTGTGAATCTATGTACGGTTGGTTTCATCTGGTAATGAGAGACACAGTAAAGGTGAAATGCGTGTGTGAGCTCTCTTGTGTTTGTCTCCGGAAGAGCGGGGTGTGTGAGTGAGTGTGTGTGTGTGTGTATATGTGTGCGCACTGTGCTGCCTGTTTTGTTGTGTGGGTGGGTGGGATGGGGGGAGTTTGGAGTGTGTGTTTGTTTGTGTTTGTTTCAGGCAGTCGTCTCCTACAGTCTGCCCCTTTAGCCGTGATGGCCTGTTTGTGAGACACAGACATAAAATTATCAGACTGGTCGTTGTCTGCCTTTGAAGTGTCTTGAGCTGTCCATCCTGATTTGTCAACCAGAGGGGGATCAGTCCAGTATGGCTGCTGTCTGAAGATCTCTCATCTCTTGTGTTTTTGCAAGAGAAGGAACAAAGCTTCCCAGCTCTTATTATGTTGACCATGTATGGTTTTATTCCATTAGTTTCAGCAAATGTTTTTCCTTTAATGTACCCATAATAATTACTATGGAATTTGGCCTAATTGTTGCACATGTTTAAATATTTCAAAGCTTGAAGTGCACTTTGACAGCACTTAGTTTTGATATTTATGTTTTTAGACTGTAACAAATATTTTGTAAGTAGTTTATCATAGTTATTACGCAATATCTACTCACTCATTATAACTATAGGAAATGCTGTTAAAATGTATAGCAACATGCAGTGCAATTGAATTTATTTAATCACAATTACATTAAACACAACACAAACACAATCACAATTAAACACTTCTATAAAGGTAGGTTATATTAGGTTGACAATTAGTTCAGTTCAGTTCAGGTCATTATTGTCCCACATTTTGCTGCATAAAAACATAAAACATGAACACAATAAAAAGAAAATAAGACAACTTAAGACATTAAAAGTGATTGTAATATACACGCAATACAGTATACAATCAAATGCAAGAGGCCAAATTATCTGTCCACAAATGACAGGTGCATCTGTTCAAAAACTGCACTTTTTAATATGTCATGGTGAACAATTCTTAAAAATCATAAAACCACTTGCCTGACATCAACAAACTGAATTGATAAAGAAGAATGGCGGTCACAAGTTGAACCCTAACAATAGAGATATGTCAAACAAATACAGGTTATGGGGCTTGACAAACGCTGCTGATTGGCATTTAACCTAACACGACCCACCTTTGCAGCAGTATTTACAACGGTGATTAAGCTATTTTAAAGCTCAGGTCCTTTTTTTTTTATTAAGTGTCTTTATTTTGTGTACCCGCCGTATGACCTAAATGAATTTGAGCTGCTCAGTCGAAATAATAATACTTCATAGACCAAAGATTCATACAAGGGGGAAAACACTCTGACCTAGATATTTTGTCTCCTCCCCCTGCAGCTTGAGCTGATATGATTCAGGACTCTTTCACTCCCACTCCCCTGTTTGAAGGCAAATGAAGCAGAGGTGATTCCCCCATTACCAAACCTTAGTCAGAATAAGCAAAAAAAAAAAGGAGGAAAAAATCATCCCATGACTGTCCATGACTGATTTACCTCAAAGATATGACCGTCCCCCACCCCCTGTTGCTCGTATACCCCGCCACCCCCCACCCCCTCCCTTACCCCCCGCCTCAACAGCCTAATGACTCCTGGAGGTTCCATTTGTAAGGCTCCCATAGAAACACAGCCACAATAGGCCCCATCTTGAGAGGGCCCATCTGGGAGTCTTTGTGGGGCCTGCTGAAAGCCACAAAGGCCTGCTGACCTAGAAACCCATCAATAAGAGAACAGGGAGCCCCACCGACAACAAATTGAAGAGCCATGGAATTTCCTGGGCCATCCTAAGTCCGTAGGTGAGGACATAGACCAGGAACGTGGGAGGGGGGAATTCTCTGGATGTTTGAGGATGACACGTCAGGATGTCATTCCCAAGCTGTCAGCTGTATGCCCATTACCTTTAACTGTCACTGCTGCCTTTGTCCTTGTGCCCACTGTTTGTCATTGTGTGGAGAGGCCTATGAAATCTTTACAAAATGATGATTGTGACAGGAAGCAGCAGTAACATGCTGGGTAGAGTTATGTGCCCTGCTCGGGGGGGTTTCATGGTGATGATGCAGGCTTTTTTGTGGGTTTGGGGTGTGGAATGGCCGGGTGGCCGCTTTGTGTGCTTTGAGAAAGGCCACCTTTGGGAAAGTATGTTTGATGTCTAGAATCACACTCTAAATGAGACTGTAATGTCATCCCTCCAAGCTGAGAATGACCCACTCCATTTTTGTTTCAAAAGTCTCTCGTATAACTTGTGTTATGCCTTTTAACCTACTTTTATGATAATAAATACACCTGATGTGAATGACACTAGAAACATAATAATGAAAGGATGCCATTGCCATCATAATCCGCACAAAAAGCAGAGAGATTCAAGTGAACCAGATGTCAGGAAGCATTTTGAGGACAGGCACTATCTTATCCTACTTCTGCCTCCCCCTGTCAGTTGTCCTGACAGCTAGGGTACCTTTGCGTTCGGGGGAGGGGTCAGGTGAATGCTTAAGACAGGTGTCTCCCTCTCACCTCCGCTGCTGGTTGAGGATATGATAAGTGAAAGTGGACAGGACTACTGTTAAGACCACAACAAGATAGCTGAAGATGTCATGTCCAATTTGATAGTCCGATCATATAGTAATACCTATGTTTCTGTGCCATGTCGATTGCCACTTCATCTGTTCCCTACACAAGGTAGCACGAATGTGGTCCTTACATCAATTGCAGTCAGCAACTGTGATGTGGTCATGAACTACTGGATCTGTGGTGTCCAAATGAATGGCCTGAGGTTGATGTATTTTTCATAGTGAATTTTATTTTATTTATCACTAAATCTTTTCCTTGGGCTTTGCAGACAATGTTAGCAGTATGACATTGAATGGCAGCCTCTTGGGACTGTATGTTTATTTGAGTTTTCCACTCTTACTCAAATTTTGATTGTTGTTGTATTTTGTTTCTTTTTTTAGAGGAGGACCGATATGATAGCTACTCTCGTATGATCTTAAAGTACTTCCTGGCAGAAGGAGTGGTGTGTCGACATGAACTTTTCGTGGCGGCGGCTCAAGATAACCCAGATGACATTTTACAGGTATGAGGTGCCGTCTATTTTGTAAGCTCGTAGGAAGGTACATTTGTTGTCCTGCAAAGCATGATATTTCTTTCCAAGCTACAAGTCTTGACAAACCTTCCACAAAGAAACTAAGATGGCCTCAATATGTCTACTTTAACATCATCCCTGTACAACTGCTGTACTGTCAAAAAGACATTTTTGAAAAACTTTTGTTTACCTTTTACTAATCACAAGATGTTGAAAATATTCTGCCAACTTGTAGAAGTAACTTTTTTGTCACAGTATACTAATCAGCTCCCTTTGTACAGTATTCAGCCTGGTTCAGGCTGGTCCGACCATGATTTAACAGGTATTAAAGGCGCACAGCTTTCCCCAAGATGTGTCAGGGTCAGCGGGGGTGCCTGAGAGGTCGAGGATGCCATGGTTGTGGCATTGTTGAAATGTTTCCCGATGCATCACTCTGTGAAGAGGACCATAGTCCCAGAAGCTGACTGCCACCCATCATACAGGAGGAGGGCCTCTCTCCGACTGATTGATAGTGGGAGGGGTCACAGCCTAACCCCCTCTTTACATATCAAAGGCTTATTAAGAGAGGGGGACTCCCAATGGGGATATATCACATCATTTAGTGTTTTCACAGCTACATTCACAGTATGCTAATTTTCAGATACTAAGGTTGTACTTTATGCATTACGTTAACATGCACACAAAAAAGCGGCTTATTGGAAGAAATCAGGTTAACGCAGTGAAATTAGGGGAACTGTACATGTACTGTAATAACTTCAGCACTTAAAAACCCATGTTGACTTATAAGTCAGATTTCCCACCCACCCTTTACTATGTTTTTGAACGAAGGCTATCAATTTTTTTTCCCATTTTGTTGGAATTTTAATATTGGTCGTACAGTGAAAAACAGGCTCTCTAGTGTGAGAGCTCACAGTAGTTGTTTTTTTTATTGTGTGGTATAGGTCTGAATTTTACAAATAGTAAAATTCTGCTGAACTTATTCTAGTTCCAGTTTTAGTCAGACTTTGGATCTAATTGTGTTTGATACAAGGACACACCCTCACAAGCACCATTCATCCTTCAGCAAAGCTGCCACGGGGATACTTTTTGAAGGCTTTGTCATGCACATGTGCTCTTGTAAAAACACAGTTAAAAACACAGTTAAGTTTATACATGGCCAAGAAATCAGGATTCTCCAGGAAATATCTTACTGTTTTATCTGGGTTTTTCTTAACTGCTTCACCACATAAAAAAGAAAAACAGGTTTTCTTTTAATTTTACATAACAAAAATAAATAAAATCAGGTTATTGAAAGTTGACTCGTAAGTGCTTGTACATTATGCATTGATGGATAAGACTTTATTTACTGTACCAATACAACAAGTTGCATGATATTACACAGCAATAAGGATAACCAAAATGTCTCTTTGACCATTCACAATCAACATATTGGATTATATGTTGTTCATTCTACTTGTGCAGGAACTCCCGGCTCCCATCTTGGACGATGTTGCCATCCACAAACCAGTGGAACAGCCCAGACTATCTTGTGAACCTCAGGCCAGTTTGGATGCCATGAAGATTGCCTGGCGCTATCAGAATCTTCCAAAAGTACAGGTAATCCGGTGATCACATGACAGTTTATATTGTCTGTTATTAGAATGATTGTAGCATATTTGGACTAGATTAAACAGCAGAATATAGGTAACTTTGTGACCATCCTGCTTTAATTAAAAGTCCAACATGTGTCTCTGTTAATGATGGTATGAGAAAGAACAGCACTGGCTCTCTGGTCTTAGTGGTTTGGCAATTGTCTCCACCACTAAATCCATGAGCTTCTAAACTCCTTTGTGGAGTGAATGAGGCCTCAGCCTCTCCTTTCAGTGCTGGACCAGATTACTCACACTTAGCTGGCAATAGGTAGGCTTTTCACTGGTCCCCAACTCACATATACACACATACACACACGCCTGCACCCCTGCTTAGCCTGGGAAACAAGAGTACTTTGCAGTCTGTGCATTGACATGTCTGCTCGCTCAACCCTATGACCCAGACCTGCGCCTCTGTCTTCCCCCAAATCCCTGCCTTTCCCCCTGCTAGGGTCGGCAGCCCTACACTCTTTCTTCCGCTTTGAGAGGTGACCCTCCCCTTCTACTTCTCTGCAGTCTCCCCCCTTCTGTCTATAATCCATATCGCTATGTGGATTAACAGCACACAGTGTGTCCCTGGGGATCCTCTCCCTCTTTCTCTCTCCCTGGAAACTTCTTTATATCTGTGTCCTTTCCTCACCTCTCCCCCTTCCCCTGTAAAATCGTCTTTACAAACCACTAGTAAGCCCCACCAGAGGATTTGCATCCCAAATTCACCCCCAGAGTCAACGCTTACTTTCCCCTTACACACACCTCTCCTGGCAAGGCCCACTGTGTTGCTCTCCCGATGAAGACATCAGATCAAAGGTGAGGCCATCAGGGCGGGGATGGAACGCTAAGCGGGTTGCCTAGCTCACAAAGAGAAGATGAGCCCCTGACCCCCCTGCCCTGCTGAACCCCTCGTCCCGCCAGGAGAGGGACACACCGGGGGCCTTAATCCAGATTAGGAGTAGATTAAGGGCCCCTCTAACAATGGAATCCCCGGTTTCACTGAGAGAGAAGAGCTAAAACTCTCTCTTTCAGCTGTAGGAAAACATCCGCCTTCCCCTGCGTCCCTGACACATTTGCTTTCACATCCAGAAGTGGACATTTATGTGAAGAAATGATTAAGAGTGTGGTCGTAGTGGTTATTTAACTTCTCTCCTGTAGGAATGTTGAGGAATGACCCATAAACAATGCAATTGCATTACCATAGTATTGGAGAGCACACTCATTTAACTTATTAGAAAGACAAATAAGATTATTTTTCTTTATGAATTGCTTTATTCTTATCTGAAATTAGTTAAATGCACATAATTTGTTGTAAGTTTGATGCAAGCAGTATTGTCAGACAGGGATGATTTTGAAATTTAAATGCTGTTTAATTAAAGCTCTTTGTGTTCATATGCTTTGACGTGCGTTTGACTTGTTGACCTCCTCAGAGTGCCCTGGCATCCTCATCCCGGTTCGGGCACTACTATGACGTATCCAAGACGATGGAGCCAGAAATTCGCCAGGCAGCCAAGTGCCACCGCTTCTACCTTACAGAACATCCCACCCAGTCATCACCCACACACAGGTAAAACGACGAGACATCATCCACAGAACACATGGAAACCAATGAGACACCATCTGCAGAACACAGGCACACAAACACGACATCATCCACGAAACACAGTTACACAAATAAGACATCATCCACAGAACACAGGTAAGCAAACATGGCATTGTTCACGGAATACAGGTAAACCGACAAAGCAGACAGTCCAACATAATTTAAAGAGCACATACTATATAAGCCCTGCAAATAACATGTGCATTAGAGAGAGTCAACCTGAGAGGAAAAGAAAAATAAACTTTAGATTGAGCTCTCCCAAGTATCATGTAGAGCACTTTACCTGAGATACTAAATCACAAGCATTTAATAAACTGTAGGGCTGCAACTAACGATTGTTTTCATTATCAGTCTATCTTTTCTCTTTTCGCGATTAAATGTTTTGTCTATAAAATGTAAAAAATGCCCATCACAGGAGAAACAAAAGCCCAAATTGACATATTCAGATGTTTTATTTTGTGCAATGAACAGTCCAAAAAGCAAATAGATACAAAATATTCAATTTACCATGATATAAAACATGAAATCCTCAAATTTCAGAAACTGGAACCAGATATTTTTGCTTGAAAAATGACTGAAATTATCATCAAAATAGCTACTGATTCAGTCAGCTAATCAATCAAGTAATTGTTTCAGCTGTAATAAACTGTGTGCATTTATTACCTCTAGGTGCAGAAGAACAATTCACTTTCTTAGTTTGTATAGTTAATTCAGAATCATGAAATTGCTAAATATATGAAGGAAAAAAAAGAATCATTAGAGTTAAAAGCTAAAGCATCCACAGTTCTCGTCATATTCAAATTAAATGCCCAGTTTTAACCTGGTTTTTTTTTTTTTTTTAACTTTTTTTTATCCTTTAAGCAGCTGATACAAATCAGGTTCATCCTCTATTTTGAGTAGCTTGCCATTGGCCAAAAACATTCAGCCTCTTTGAAAGGTTGTGTATGTCTATTCAAATAAGGGTCTTGTTTGCTCAGCGTCTGTTTGATTTCTCCTGCGTTGAGTGTACTTAGGGTTCAGAGGTCATGCAGGCTCTTTACTCAGAGAGTGCTGCTGAACACACAAGGGCACACGAAGGCACACTCACACACACTGAGTAAATACAGCAATCTGGAGCACAGAGGATGTGGAGGAGGCTTTATAGAATCCTTCTTACTTTATTTCAGCAAACAGAGACTGTTTAACAGAGCACCCATGCAAACACATTAAATGTTGTGGATATTCAGTTTAAAATATACATTTTCATAAGTGCGGACCATGAAGTGGACAGCATTCAATATTGTACTTAATATCAGTTCACAACTTAGTAATGCCTATTTATAGGAAACAAATAAGGTGTCTAAGGAGAGAGGAAGGAAAGCCCCCTGAGCCAAATCATGATTTGTGATTTTGGGCCATATAAATAAAATTTTACTTGACCTGACTTGAAACAAAATAATAAAATATCTGCTCCATTGATGTTTGCAGTGTTGTGCGGCAGTCTAGTGAGTAAGAGCGACATGGTGGTACTGTTGTGGCGTCTGAACGGGTTATAGATCTTACAGACATTTTGACAGCAGGAAACTACACCTGCACCACACCATTGTGCCCCCAGCCCCGCCTCAATACTGACACACATACATACACCCACGCACACACTCAGCACATTACACACGCACATGTACCACACAAACTCCTTAGCAGGCTACTCCCCCTTGCACGTGTCCACAGCCCCATGTTGATACCCTAGCTGTTAAATTGCTCCGTTTCACTTGAAGGCATAATTGGCACAAATTGCTCTCTAGGTGATACAGATCCTGTTGTTTAAGACCAAGCATCCCCCTTCTCTCCTCCTTTCTTCCCTCACTGAAAGAGGAACACTGAGATAAAGAAGCTTCCCTGTGTATGATCCTAATTAGCTGACGCACTAGCCCCTGTAGCTAAGCACCTAGACCTTTTCGGTACCTGAATGAGGGGTGCTCAGTAGGGGTAGCTAAAACACAATGCCGTCCTACACAATGGCTGCCAACCAGAGGCAACCTCCTGCTCAACTGCATGTCAAACCATCCCAGCCCCCTACCTCAGAGCAGGGGCATGGGCAGAGAGGCCAAGGAGGGTAGGTGTCCCTCTTTCACCGAACCAGCTCTATCATTAGCCCCAGCAGGGTCAGGAGGCACCATTGTTGGGCTGAATAACTGAAATAGAGTACATGGATATACTTGGCGCAAGTGTAATCAACACGAGTGTGTATTACTGTTCTTTATGCAGGGCTATTGGCGTGTGACCAATCTATGTGTATCAGCTTTTGTAGCCTGCAGGTCAAATTGACAACTGACATAGCAGCCCACTGTGACTCGCTACTGAGTGGTCATTACAATGGTGCAGCGTTCTTAAGTGGGGGGGACCTGTGTAAAAAGATGGGGTTAACATTCCTATTGGCCATCCTATAGGCACACGGTGGGCGCAGCAGTAATCCATCCCTGTTGCTAGATGTTGCTCCTATGGTACTGTATGGCCTTTGTCAGTGGTGCACATCTTACCCCTGATTAAACACCAAAATGCTGTTCCCTGTTAATTTTAGATATCAGCCCATTAATTCCCCCCTCCTTCTCACTTATCATCTTTGTTGTGTGTATGTTTGTGTATATGAACGTCTCATCTGTCTGTATGTCTGTCTGTCTCTGCACAATCAGATCCTCGGGGAGCTGACAGAGAACCAGTCATGTTGTAATTTAATCAACCAAATAAATTAATTGGATCTCTTGATATGGATCATCTGTCTGCTTCAGTGGCTCCAGAAAAGCACAGTCAGGAGGAACATGCTGCAGTCATAGAGGATTAAGCTACTGCAGTGATAGGCTTGGCCCAGTTTTATCAAAATGGTTTCAATTACAGTTTACACGTCCTAAGTAACCCTTTTGTTTTCTCTTTCTGGTTGTCTCCTCCACTATGTCCACTCTCTCATCTGTCCTGTGTTCTTTTCAGTACCATGCTTGAGTCCTACTCTGCGTTGCTGAAGTCACTTCAAGAGGTCATACACAGGGAGGGCTTTGACGTAGCAGCCCCAATGGTAAGCACCACAAGTGAATCACTGCTTTGCTTTTGTTTCTTTAAGTCTGAATTCACAGGTTTTTTGCCACATATTTTCTGTAACTACAACCTTCTTGAAATGTGTCTCTCCAATTATTGTCAAACCATTTTAAGCAAACCAACACATCCTTTCACCAAACAGCAATCCAATATCCAATACTTTGTGTGTACATTTGCGGCTCAAACGGCAGACAAAGCAGCCGAACAAGAAAAATTGTCCACTTCAGGCCACAAATCTCTTCATGTTAAGTTGTATCACCGCCTCAACCCATTCAACCAGTTGAGTAAGAGTGAAGTGTTAAAAATTCTCAAAAATGGCATATGTTTTGTTTATTGATTTGACTCTATATTCATAAAAAAAACACCTGTGTGTCCAGATCTCACGTATCAATTCCCACAAGCTTTTCATCAGGTCCCCTCTTAGTGTTTGTGGTTTTGGCTGTCAGACTGACAAAAAACCTCGCTGAAATGCAGTTAGGTATGCAGTAAGCTGCCGCTAGCAGTGATGCAACACAAAAGGCAGGTGTTTTTCTACATTCACTGAATGTCAATAAAGGGGAACTCTTTGACTTGCTGTGTTTAATGTCTTCAGGTTGCAAATGTCTTCCTTTAAGCTTCAATAATTACTGTGAGCCCAGCCAAACTATTGTGCATTTCAGTTATGTGTGATATGCATTGGAGGAGAGTTTTAAAAAAAGAGATGCCAGATCGGCATCTGTGACACCTCCCCCCCCCCCCCCCCCCCCCCATACACACACGCACACTCTTCTGTCACATTCCAACCACCACTTTTCTTGAGTCCGTTTACCTCTCTCTCACCTGCTCAGTTTGGCCTCACCTGTGTGTCCCAGCTGTGGGCTTCTTACCTTTGACATACATCCTTTTAATAATCATCAATCTACTACAGAATGCCAGAAAGACCCATGGCCCCGTCTGCTTTCCACAGGACCAAGTGCAGTCCTGTTAACACTGTGATGTGCCTGTATATATGTATATATGTGTATATATATTTATATACAGTATAAGTGTGTGTGTACGTGCGCGCGCCTAATTCACCTACATTTGGTGACCCCTCTGCTCGTCACCTGGAGCCACCTCTCCCCCTGTCACTCACACATAGGATTTACCTCCAGTACCCCCCACCCTTCCTCCCCAAGCGCTGTCACTCACACGCCAGATTAACTGCTGACATCATTAAAGCAGTGTGGCCGCCTGACATGCTGTTGGCACAGTCCAGGAATGCAGACCGGCACAGAGCGACATGGGCTCTGGCACAAGAATGCCCAGTATGGGTGATAGTCAGTGTGTGTGCGTTTATATGTTTATTTGTTAATCTGCCATCATGGACTGGTAACAAGATGCAGATTTCATATCAACTGTGTTATGTAAATAACAGATTAGAACAAGGATTAATCTCCTTGAGCATATTTTTTGGACTCTTTTGAGACGAGTGGGACAGGGGTGGCAGCAGGACTGTGTGTCTCCGCAGAGACTGGCTGGTGATTAGGTTGTGGTCCCAGGCTGGCTGTAGCCTATATGGCTGGCCTCTGGTCCTTGGCTGGACTCTACTGGCACTGTTCCCTGAGTTTTCTATAGGCTTAACTATAGGAGTTAACTTTGGCCTCTCCTCCCGATGCCACAGCAACAGTCTTGTTACCACAGTTCCCCCCTGCCGGGCTTCAGACATAGAAATAGATTTCTAATTCTGTGGCCCCCGAGACCTGTGTAGGCAAAGCCTGCTAAACAAAGAAAGGGCATATCTAATAATGACAAAGGCACACTGCACTAATACTTGAGCATAGCAAGGTATAGAGATGCAGCGTTGATGTTGAATGGTGTAAAGGAGGATGAATGTAGAGTCCAGTGTGCGAGTCCTCCTTTGGGAAACTATGAGCAAACTGTGAAAAACTCCCAGAAACAATGGGGTTTATTTTTCTTAGATGCCTGCGATTCTGATTCAGATCCAAACGAAGCTTAGGTCATACTGTTGGGAGAGGAAGCGATGGGGAGTGGAGTGGAGGAGATAATAGAGGGGGAGGGATAAAGGAGAGGAGAGGTTGAAAAAAAAAAAAAGGAAAAAGTGAGCAGATTTTAGGCCAGAGCTTTGTTAATCACTCTTGGCTCTCACTTCAGTAATCAGGAACCATCCTGAAGAAACCCCAAATAAAAGGCAATTGTACCAAAGGTTAAAAACCTCTCACAGTTTGGACAGGCTCCTTCATTCTCTCAGTTTAAGTGATATATATCCCACTACTGTTTGGCCACTTTCTCTCTGTCTTCATGAGAGTGGGTTACTGTTGATCTCTTGTGGTGGGGTGGGGGTTTCAAGGGAAGGCACTCCACCCTTACCCAGGCCCCCTTGGCTGCAGAGCATCGCTGTTGTGCCAAGAATGTGCTGGGGATTCTGGGTGGCGGCCATATTGGAAGCCTGTCTGACAGGTCCATTGTGCGTGTGTCAGATGGCCTCTGTGATTGGGCAGTTGTGTCCAGTCACGTTTGGGCACTGTGTTCCGATCGTCTGTGCTGGTGAGCAGACTGTCCAGTCGCTCTCTCCCAGAGTTTGGAAATACTACCCAAAACAGCACCTTTCCAAAATAATCCAAAAGCAGCATTTTCAGATGCACTGTGAGAACTTGAAATAAAATCAAACTGTATTACTTCATTAATATGTATGTGTGCTTCTGTAGAAAATGACATATTTGCATGATTTTCACAGTTTTTGTACTTCTGACCCCTTATTCTTGCTTGTCCTTTCTTACAGTCAAAGTCACGTAACATCCTGCGAATTGGGCTTCACTCTCTTGGCTCAGCTTTGTGGGGTGATGACCTGTGTTGCCATGACAACCCTAGAAACAGCCATGCCCTCACTACCTTTCTGTATGGCCTGCGTGCGTTGCTCAGGTCATCGCTGTCAGTTGCAGTAGTTACTGTGCCTTCACATCTTATCCAGGTAAGATAATGTTTGACACGAGAACAAGTCGGCACAGTTCATGAGCATCAGTGTGCACTCAATTACTTGCTGACCTGATATATAACTGATATATTTATCAGTATATAGTATAGTATTTATCCTTTTTATGCTAGTTTTAATTAGTTGAGAACAGTTTGTCATTGTTTTCTAAGATGTGTGGTACTGCAAGAATACCAAGATTTTCCATGTTAACAAGCAATAACTGCAGAGGTCTCTTCTTCATTTTCCTCTTCACCTCTTTGTTGTTGTTTATCTGTTTTGTCCTAAACCACTTACCGTAAATTGCCCCCAGAGGGAAAAATAATGTGTTAAACTCGAATTTACAGATAATAGACGGTTAGGATTTTTCAAATTTATTTTATACTTTGTCTTGTACATTAATGGGGTACAAAGTTTGAAGTCTTTTGTAGTTGGGCCTCCTCTTGACCCTGTGGTTCAGTGTCGCCCTGGTATGACTCAGGCCTGTGAGGGGCCTCTTCCTCCACGCATCACTCCCCTAACAGACCCAGTTGAGTGCACACTTCATTCAAAGGCCTCTAAATCTATGTTTGTTTGTTTGTTTGGGCTTTTAATTACTTGAAGCTGTGCACAATGAGAGTGTGTTTCTGTTTATGCATTTTACTCTCTTACAAATATCCCTCCTTGTAATTGTGTATGTCTCTGGCTGTGTTTGTGGGTGTGTGTATGTGTGTGTTTGGGGGGTATGAGTCTGCGTGCATGCGTCTGTGTACAGTCTGGCCTCTCAGTGTGAAGGTGGAGTCATCTGCTGAGGCATATGGCAAACCACAGCCCTCCCCCAGACAGTCGACCATAGAAGCACACTCACCAGAAAAGCCATCTGAGACTTTCTACTAAAATGTTTCATCTCGCCTACACTTTGAACACCCTACTTCCTCATAGTCCTCATTCACAAGAGCATGGAAGCTGCATTATCTGTGACCCTTTATACAAAGATATAGGTCGATGCTTAACTTTCAGAACAGCTGTGTTGTCACAACATGCACTGGCTCCAAGCCTATATACTCAGTGCACAGCGGCCTTGGCCTAGTCAAAAAAGGTAGAGTGGCTAACTAGCAGATGTCAGCTGTGGTGGGAGCGGTCCCCCTGTCCCTCTCTGGCCTGGCCTCCAAACCCTTAATCTGTCCCCTCCCCCTTCTCCGCCCTGGGGAGTGAAGTGAATGAGCGGGGGAAGAAGAGGAAAGGGGGAAATTTTGGACTGAATCAGGTGTTGGGTGACTAAGCCAACATGGAGGTAATGAGAGGCTGTTAAGATGGGGATCTATGAAATTACCTTATGATTAATTTAATCCCACTTGATGTTGTTGTCATAAGAAAAGATTCTAATTGATCAGCCCAGGTCACCAAGGTGTGCAGGCTGCTTATTTTGAGTTAATGACAACAGTGTGTCTGGCATTTTAAGAATTGACATGTTTGCTTCTTTCTGACTGCCTTTGCTTAGATAATTATCTTAGTTAACGGAGTGCGGCCTTTGGAAGACTGTCTAGACTAGTAGTAGTGGACTAGCTGGCCAAGACTGCACTGGACACACTATCCATTATTGAGCAGCTTGGGAAGTTGAGCAACTCACTGAAAGCCTACTCACAGCAGCCCAGTGCCACAGTCCACCTGAAACATTAATTAGGCTTGTCCTAGCTCGGTCCTCCTCCATCATACTATCTCCTGCTACCATACCCGTCCCCACAAGTAAACACACACAAACACAAACATGCATCCATATACACCTCACCTGCTGGTCAGACTAAGTGGTCCACTGAACTATGCAAATATTTAGACTCAGGGTTGGGACTGGTTAGGCAATTTTTTTTAGTACTGTAGTGGGGCTACAACAACCCCGGTAAAGGGTCTTTTTAATAACCATCAACCCTCTACATAAATGTACTTTTAATATTTAATTGGCAAATTTGTTTACTTTATTCATTTAAATTTAGGGCAGCAACTAAAAGTGATTTTTATTATGAATTAATCTGCTGATTATTTTCTTGTTTAATCGATTACTTGTTTACTTTATAAAATAAAACTTGTGAAAAATGTCCCAGAGCCAAAAGAAATGTATAAAAGTCCAAAACCAAAAGATAGTTCATTTACTATCACAAACAACAAAGAAAAGCAGCAAATCCTCTCACTTATAAAGCTTGAACCAACAAATGTTTGGCATTTTTTCTTGGAAAATTACTGAAATGATTGATCAGTCATGTAATATTTTATATTAAACAGTTTTCATTTGTGAAATAACAGCCTTAAACAGCATTTTGTTATATTATATTTTTTGGTAACTAGATTTACCGTATCAGCTAATGAGCTGATGTTGCTAATGTTACTTAGTGGTTGATGGCAAATTTTCAAAATTGTTTGTATCTCGATCTTTTTTTAATTCTGAATTGTACAATTGTTAGTATTTTTTAAGTGATTACATTGCAAGTTTTAAACCAGGGCATGTAACCATGTCACCATCATGGTAACTACAACCGTCATATCAGTTAGATTTTTGTAATGGAGAAACTGTGCCTGTGTTCCCAGATGAAATCATATCTTTTAGAGGAACTCCTGCTTCCATTTCTAGCCTTGGAAGTGATGTGCATTTATTTACTGTCATGTATAGACTCCCAAGATATTAGATGGACAGAAAAGTCATCCCTGCCTCTCTCAGAGTGATGTATTGAATTTTGGTTTGATTTTGCATACATAGCGACACACGTTTTCCAACAATAAAACACAAGAACAGCACTGAACCATACAGCCAAATAAAAGCTACTGATCCAAACAACTGTGATAAAATTCTGGTTCATCAGTAACTCTTTACGTGGAGGGACTGTGGTTTACCCCATCAAGGAAAGATACTGCAGGGTAAGATAAACGCTGGGCTCTCCCATATGACCGTCACTCGGTGATAGTCAGCCGAGGCTCATGGTGTTCAGGGGATTTAAACTGATGGAATCTGAGCTAATTGAGCTAACATAGACTTTTGTTGCAGAACTCAAGCCACTCTCTTTTTTAGCCCCTCATCAATTATAAATAAGATTTTCAAAAAATGTACGCATTTCACGCAAAGGTGAGCATTTCCCTGATCACCTCCTTAAACTCGAGGAGCTGTGGATCAGGTGCATGTCTTAATGGCGTCATTCTGCCCCTCTGCGACTGCACTGATTATCTCTGTGTGGACACTTTGGATTCCTCTGACTTCTGACTTGCCAAGAAGCCTCATCTCTGTATGTAAGTAAGCACAGAAGAATTATTATCGCCCAGAGAGACGAGCACAGATAAAGTTTTAGCTGACCCTCTCACTCGTGCGGACACTATTGGCCATACTGTACCATTAGTGTTTTGAATAATTTGTTGTAGCCAAACTCTTACACTGGGTTTAATTGCTGCATTACAGTGACCTCAGATACCCTGTAAGTGCTGGTGGCTCTGACTGGTGGGATATGCATACTTTAAAAGTAGGACAAAAGTGAAAAGGAAGAAGAAAGAGTGGGGAAAAGACATGAAGGCATGAAAACTGCATTAGGCGGTGGCAGCCAACACAGAGAGAAGGATGTGAATGATTCAAGAGGCAAAGGGATTAATAATGCAGGACTCCCTCTTTCCCTCCATCCCAGTGTCCCTCTCCCTCCCTCCCCTCCACTCTCCACACTCACCTCTGCTACCACCCTTTTGTATATTTCTCCTGTATTCTTTCCATCTACTGTATCCGCCCCTGATTTGTCCTCTTTGTTGTCAAGTCACTGACCTAACCAGTAGGGGGAGCGCTCCTCACCAAGCCTTTGCCGCTTTCTCCCACTTTCCCTCTATCCTCCCCTGCTGTGTGCTGGTTTGGGAGTGTGCACAAACTCTGAGCCCTTTCATAAAAATTGTTGTTTAATGAAGCAAAATAGTTTCAGTGTGTTGCCATTGACCTTTCCCATGCCACTTTTGCAGATGTATGCCTGATGTAAGGTGTATGTCCATTTGCCTGCCCCAACATCACCTGCGTAAACCCCATCAGTGTTCTTTCCCCTCTATACCTCATCACCCTCAACTAAGCCATGGGCAGAAATGACCTGGCCACGGGAAATGATGACCTAATTTAATTGCAACACTGATGGCCCGTCAGGAGGCTTTTAATTACCTGCTCATGTTTCTCTCTCTCTCTCTCTCTCTCTCTCCCTATCTCTCCCCCTCTCACTCACTCTCTTGGTCCTACAGGACAGAGCTCTAATGGGCAGCATAACCAGGCTATGTGACAATGCCATAGCCCTGGAATCATTCAAAGGCTCTGAGAGAGAGACCAACCCACTCTACAAAGATTACCATGGTAAGAACACACACACTCGCTTATCTTTCTGTCTCTTTTCCAACAAATACACACACATACACACAGGCAGTGCATTAAGGCTGGGGCTGGGCTGTGGATGGAGGCAGGGCAGCCCCCTTGCAGGCCAGGCTGTCAGTGCGCGTTAGTGTGCTGCTGCTCAATCAGACGTGCTCCTCAGTAGACAGGCCGGGGGGGATTCAGCTGCCACGCTGTACCCCCTCTCCCTCGCACCCTCCATCCATGCCCCCCCCCCCCCCCCCCCCCTCCAGCAGAGCCTCTCTCCCTCTCCCTCTCGCCTCGCCCCCTCTCCATCCCCAGTCCCATACCCCTGAGGCTCTGGAGCAGAGCAGACCAACACTGGGGAATCGATATTCTCACCATCACTCTCTCTTCCTCTCTGCCTCTATCTCTCCATCCCTCGCTCAATGTCTCCATGGCCAGCATGCACTGCTAATAAATGGAGGGCAAGGCTTTCAGTAGGAGAAGAGGACACCGGTAAGGGACGATTGGAAAGACGGAAGGGGGGGGGGGAGCATAGTTTGTCTCTACTCTCCTGGTCCTCACCATCACTTTTCCTTTAAGGTTTTACCATTCCCTCTCTCTCCTGTTTGCTTCCCTCTTTTCTATCACTCTATCACACTCTTCACGCATAAAGGTCAGTTTAAGCAAGTAGGGTATTTTTAGCCGTTCCTCTCAAACTCTCCCACTCACTCTTGTGCTTTTCCTCTCATTTCCCCCCTCCCTCCCCTCCTCGGGTTAGACAGCCCTGGTTGTGACAGATGAAGGGATGAAGAGTAAAAACATTCAATGGCAGACTTTGGTTTCATCCAACAGCATATTTTATTTAGACAACACATCCCATAGTGATCACATTCCTCTGCATTGTGAAGGCAGGTGGCATGTAAACCCACTCAACATATGAGTGTTGTAGTTCATAAGATTTGAAATAATTTTGTTTTACAAAAATGTTCTTTGGAATTGGCAATTAATATTATTTGAATTTCTTGTTCAAGAATATATTTGTCCTCTGTTTAACCAGCCAGAGAAATTCTGGTTGGGTTATGAAATACATTTATGTGCATGATTGTTGTGATGTGTGTTCATGAGTGCAAACGCATCTGGTACGAGTGTGAGAGTGCGTGCGGATGCGCGTGCGTGCGTGTTTGCGGCAGCAGTTCAGGGCTGCTCAAAGCATGCTGGGAAGCCTGTCACTGCAAATCAGGCAAGGGGAAATCACCCAAGTGCACAGAGGAGCGAACCCACCATCCCCCACTTTCTCTGTCTGTCTCCCTTTCTCCATTACTCCCTCGATGTCTTCTTTTCTCTCTCACACTCATTTATACCACCCCACTTCTACAGTACTTTTCCAGTTCTATGAAAATATAACTTTGTAAACGAATAGTAGAAAAATACTCAAGAGCTTTCCTACTCCTACTTTTTACAGGAATCCCTTGCTTTTAGGTTTTCGCTTTCTGTCCCTTATTGCTCTAATGTGTCCTTTAGTTGGCAAAATTCCTTTATAGTACACCCATGCTCCAGCCCGTAGGTACAAAAAGAAGAGTGTAGGTAAAAAAAAAGTGTAGAACGTAGGAATGCCAATATAAGAATGCTTATATATATCTGATTTCAAGTAATGTCTTTGGTAGTTGTGTAGTAGTGTCTTACACTAACAGTCATACATTTTATTTCACAGCAATACCACCATGTTTCTAGTTTCTGCCTGTAAAGTTATCCTATATGTAACTATGATGCTTAGTTCAGATGTAGATGTCTATACTGGTTTGTTAATGTCTGTCCAACTACATTAACTCCATTAATTCAAGTAGATGAGCACAGTTTACAGTTTACTTTCAAAACTAGGAGTTGCCACATTTAAATAGAAATTGCCTGTTATGTGTCAAATAAATGAAGACATACATTTGCAAATGTATTTAACAAATCGATCATCCATATATGAAATCAGTGTGGGAATATACTGTGATGCACCCATAGAAGAGAACATTTTTATTGATTATAATAATGTTGGTGGAATTTTTAGTGGTGGTAGTTAGTAGAAATACATAATGAATCTTGCATGTGTAATTAAAACAGAAAAAAAACATTACTCTGAAGACCTGATCCTCTTAAAGTTGCACCATTTGAATAAAATTTTACACTTTAAAAAGAAAGCACATCTCTGTCTATGTTGTTTTTTATTGACCATAAAACATGCACATTGTGAACAGAACTGGAATTTCTTGCTTGTACTTTAACTGTAGTCTTTATACACTGTTTAGCCCATTCAGTTTTAATCTGCTCTCACTGTCCTTCACAGGCCTGCTACATGTACGCCAAGTACCTCACCTGAACTGCCTGGCGAGTAAACTTCCTGACCACAAGGATCTGGCCTTTAAGCTCAAGAGAAAACAGTTCAGTATTGAGGTATGTTGTCAAGGTTACTCTGAATACCCCGGGTTTCGTCATAAACAAAACATAATGTTCATTGGTTATACCCTCTTGTCGTATTTTTAATGCTGTCTCTGTCTGTTTTTTTTTTTTGTTTTATTTTATTGCCCCAATTTTATCTGTTTCTTACAAATTGCCATGTATCCATTAACCTAAAACAAGAGCTGAATTTAGCTATAAAATAATAATAATAATAATAATAATTATTATTATTATTATTATTAAGAAAGCCATTACATTTGTTACCATTCATCAAGTTCATGGCAGTGCTGAAATGAAGTGCTCTCATGTTAGCCAAGTTCTGCCAGCCTTTGTGTACTTTAGTCTGTTATTGGGTGTCAAAATCAAAGGTGAAGCTATTGATTAAACACAGTTGCTGCCACACTTACTTCAGTGTAATGTCAAAAGGCAACAGAGTGAGACAAATTTCTATCTATATTTATGAATATGCAATGAAAAAATACTGGTGGTAGTTTAAGTTAAAGATATTTATATTTTGATATACTAAAGCAGTATGAATTAATAACCACTCATGATATTGATGCATGGACATGTCCCCAACCATCCATGAGAGACTAAAATACAACCACAACAAACAGGGTTGCATTTTAAGCCACAATAGCTCTCAAGGGAACAAGCTATGTACAGAAGGTGCTGCTCACTTTGTCTGGCAGGTCGCTGTTCATTCACTCCTCATGTGGCAACCACCGTGACATGAAGAGAAAAAGGAGCAGTCGACAGCAGCTTCCTTACACTGTAATCTATAAGCTAATTTGAATGGCAGTGAGATCAGTGTTTTTTTTAGGTTGAAAAAAATGAAGGGCAACAGTTACTTTGGACAGATACAAGACCAGATGAATAAATGCAAATAAGTGTGTCACTATTCACAGGATTAAACGGTTCAACAGCAGTACAAGCCTCGGAGGAAGTGAAAGCTTTTTTCTGACTCAGATGTTGTCATGGGAGACTTTTAGCAGCCTGACGGTCTGAGCAAAAGCCTCGTCCAGGTTTGTTTTCGTGGATGGATGGTAGCAAAGACAGGGCTGTCTTCTCATTGAGTAGTCGTACAGCGTGGTCGACTCAGTCTTCAACTTCTCCTTGCTTCCCAGGGGCCAAAGTTCTACTGCACAGTCACATTCTGGGGTAGTAAAGGATTCAACAAACTCTAAACTACTACCCATTTCATCTGAAAATCTTTTAATGTGCTGTCTTATATTTTCAAAATTCCCTTTGAACTGAACAAGAGCACCGCTGACTCCAGACTCCAATCAATGGGCTGTCAATTCAGAATAATTTACTTTTTATGGCAACGTAGCGCCATTTCACATTGTCCACAAAGTTCAATACAAGTGTGATAATCCAGAATTATGTTAATGAAGTAACTCAGTACCACTAAAACCACACTTTTATTTGCTGCAATCAGGTGAGGCTTTGCCTCTGAGTGTGACATCCAAAGGGCCTTCTGAGACACATTGGAGTGAGGTCTGAAGGCTTAAATAAACAAAAAATTGGATGGTTTAAACTTTTGTCATTTTGCAACATAGCTTTAAAATCTTTCGATTTGCTTGACCACTTTGAGTATAGAGTATAAGACATATAAATAGCACAGGATTGCATGGCTTTGCCATTTCTTCATTCATTTTCTCTTTCTCTTCCTGTCAGATACGCTCCAATTTTGCATGTGTCACATCATCACTCTCACTCAGAGCAATCAATCTGTCACTGAACTACCACTCTAGAGACAAATTAAGGGGCCCTCCTCTTAGCACAGGCTCATGATTGGTCCTCATTACATTATCATTACCTTATCACACCCTCTGGTCCTTGGCTCTTAGTGAGTCCTATTGTCTCAGGCAGGAGGTGAAGGGGAGGAGAGGAATGCCCCCCCTCTCTGCATCCTACGGTCAACCCTTTCTCATATTCTGCCAGCCTTTACCATCCTTCTAACCCTTCCCCAGTCTGCATTGGCCAGTTCTCCCTTTCTTTCTCTGACCCCCTGAATAGGCCACTCCAGTATAGATTTACAAGGTCCGTAAAAGTCAAGGTGGTTATCCTCAGTGGTCTTTTAATTAGACCTCTGTGTTGGACAGGCCAGGGGGCCGAGGCTAAAATATCCCTGTAGCTCTGTGGGGCCTGGATATTGTGTCGTATATCCCAGCAGCACATTGTAAAGACCAAGCTTTGTCTGCCATCCTTGTTTAAGGAGCTTTATCTGAGTTTTTTGTTTCGTACACATAGCATTAAAAGTAAATCAGAGTGATGTCCACATCCGACAAAATTTTAAAATGGCTGCGGTTGCTGACATAAGCGAGTACATAATATGAAATGTCAATCACAATCCTTGGCCATGACACATTATGTGTCAGGGAATTTCCCAGAGAACATTGTATCATATCACCAGTCATGCATCAAATCGGTCAAAACACAGATTAGTCATTGTAATACGCTATTATGTTCTCGTGTTGTATTCTCTGGCACTGAGATTGGCTGTCATTAATTTGTACATCACCTTAGATGGAGATGTCACAATGGTATGAGTGCATGTTGGCTCTGAGTCCCTCGCTGCAGAGGCATTGGTTTATATTAATATGCCTGTGTATAAGTTTGCATGCAGAACTACTGTTAACGTGGCTCATCGTATACTGCGTTTGACCTGTTGGTCAACTGCCTCGGTGGGCCACTGATTGACACATGAAATGGTGATTGGACTCTAAGCCCAGTGTGTGAAGTGTGACAGCTCACACCATTCCTGCTAATCACCTCATTTACTCAAGCTACAGGACTCTTCTGCCTTGGGGCCACATAATACAACATTCTCTTACTGAGTTTTCTTCACAGTGTTTCTTCTTCCAGACATCCATTGTGCTGGTGATAGAGCACTTCTCCTGCTGCTATGCACTTCTTTCAACTTTTGACTCCTTTTCCACATTATAAATGTAGCAAATCCAGCCATGATCTGTGTATCATCTATCTATATTAATTTGTGATGTGGTGGTGGTAAATGACAGGTGATTGACAGCTCTAGCTCCTCACCAGTTCAGTCAGGCAGCTACATGTCAGCCTAACTGTGCATGGAGTCATGCTGGTAACTAATTCCTTAACTGCTGTTTGACTCACACTTCGATCATCTAGCACCTCAGGAATGCAGAATAGTATTTGTTTGTTTGTAATAATTGATTTTTCTTAATTTGAAAGGTACATTAATTCCCGAACCCACATAAGCACCATCCTCAAGGTTCTGTTGGTTCCGTGATAAGGTTACCATGGTAACGGTTGACGTTCCCGAGAGTTCAAGCTGCGGTTGATGAGCAGTTATTAGCCTTGACGCCTGAAGCCAGAATTAACCCATGGCCCTGTCTGAGCAGGTAGGGGAGTGTTAGGTGTTTAGGCAAGATTAACACATACTCATAGACAAACATTGCACACAAACATTGCTTACTCCCACACATAGAAATATCGACATTCATGCAGCAGCACAAGTGCATACTTATTGAGAGTCGCACGCATGGACATATGTGACACGCAATGTGTGTGAGAACTTTTCACTCACTCATATTAAGCCGACACAGGCTTCTGTCACTAGTTTCACAATGCAAAATGCTTTGCGGATGAATCTCTGAAGAATGCAGATGGTACGCAATAACATTCTCTTTACCTTTGTTTGACCTTTTAAACTGACAGGCAGTGTGCCTGTGGGGTACTGGGGTGCCAGAGGCAGGTCATTGGGTCAAATACAGTATAAGACGGGGATTTGTGTCAAATTAGTCTTCTCTTAGAGAGGCTATTTGGAGGTGTCTGTTGCACTGACAAGCTCTATCACTTGGATGGCTGTGTAGTCTGTACAAATGTATTGACTTTAAGGAAAACTATGTAGTCTTGAGAACTTTCCGTTTGTGTTCATGTTTTTTGTATCATTTTAATGTCCTCATTGGAGAGGGTCATTAAAAGAAAGATGGGAGGGAGGAGGATGACACGTGATGAAGGTCCTGGGCCAGATTCAAACCTGCGATCTTGCTGTGCTTTATGTCACATTGATTGATGTAATTTAATGTTATTGTAATGCACAGTTTCTGATTGTAAATACAGTCCACACCAACATCAAAGTCAGAATTACAAAAAGGGAAACTCTGATTTTTCTGAAAGCTTCTGTATAGAATAATGCCACGCTTAAACCGACTTTGGCCCTGCATGAAAAAAATGCAGCTCATTCTCTCATCTCCATTTACGCAGCGGGGTTGCCAACACAGAGGGCTCTGGCAAAAAACGCAGGGGGCCAAGGCACTTTAGTGGCCAATCAAATACATGCAAGCACATGTTCTTGGTAGATTTGTTTGTTACTGGAACACTATATTTGTACTGTTTGCCTCACAATCGCTAGCCTGGGATCCAGACCAACCTGCAAGCTCATGTTTTATTTGCTCTGGCAGATACGTCTGGCCACCCTCCCGTTCAGACAGATTTCCACCAGAACTGGAATGTGTCAGGCCGTTCGCAACTGTTTGTCTAAAATGGGGCAGGTTTGATACAATGACCGACAGAGGAGCGCCGTTGAGGCATTTTCGTAAACAACCAAGATGGCTGCCGCTGATGTGGAACATTCTGTTGAATCCGCTATCGCGTCAGTATTAAACAAGGCGGACGGGATATTTTCTCTAAAAGAGGATAAACAACTGCACTTAAAGCTTTTGTTGAGAAAAAAAATGTGTTTGCGTTACTTCCAACAGGACAACATTTGTTGCAATAAATGTTGCTCTGATTGGTTGTAGGTCTATCCAGTTGCGTCCAGGCATTTTGGTCTGCAGCCATTGATAACGCCCCTTGAAAATCAAAAATGAACTGAGAGGTTCGATGGCGATGACGGGCTACACAATTGCCACAGTGAAAGACAAAATAACGCCACAGTGATATTGTCAACATGAGTTATTATAAAGAATTATACAATGTTTTGACATCTGATAGGCCTTCAAACTCATGGATCGTTTACTAAAACTGAACTCCCTGGATTGTATTTCATCATCTCACAAGTACCTGAAACAACACAGTCCCACAAATAAGTGCCAAAAAAAGCAAACAAACACGGATGCCTCATTTCAAGCAAAGTCCAGCCTTAAAAGTAATTAAACACAAATTTAATAGATATATTGATTAACTATGATTGAGTGCTAGATTGACTATGCACTGTATTTCTTACCCTCACACAACCAGCTCTGCAATCATACAAACATCTGAAGTTGTCCAATGACCTTCCATCCCGCATGACATGAACTTGGCACCAGCCAGCTGAGTAAATTTTTAAGCTGAGTGGAGTAGAAGCAAAGAGGGAGCAGGAAAAGGGGATAAAGATGATGATGGTGCTGAGTACAAGATGAGGAAGCTGAACTGAAAGAGTCCGAGGGAGGTGTGTAGAGTAGGTTAATGTTTCTTGGCATGTCCTCAAAACGTCTTTAAGACAACGCCTGTGTCTGCCCCCTGTTGAAGCCTGTGGGTGCCGAGGGAAGGGTGTTAATGGACCTATGTGAGGAACAGAGCGAAGGCTTGGATAAAAGGGGGGAGGCGTAAGCAGAGAGGAGCAGTTAAGTGATTCTCAGGTCAGGTCTAATTAAAATGAGGGCTTTTCCTCAGAGGCACCAAACCGTCTTATTGAGAGAGAAATAAAAGGGAGGGAAAGAAAGAATTGTAGAATGCAGAATGAGTTAGACAGAGACCCAGTCCTCAGGGCTTGTTTGTGAATTTGTTTATATGTTTGTTTGTATTCCATGCCCGGTCGTATATCTGCTTTCCCATGTCGCAACTAATGCATGGTACTAAAGATCAGAGAACAGCCAATGTTGAAAAGTACTCATATGGAGAAAGAACCAAACTACGTCATATCATATTTACTTCCATTAGCGGATCACAATGACTATTCGCAGACAGAGTAAACTAAATACAAACAATAGGCTTACTGGATGTCCTGAACCTATTAGTAGTATGCAAAAAATCCTTATGTTTTCAATACAGCTGCCTGTGATTCCTACGCCTACCTTGGGAATTACAATCAGATGGCAATGGACCTTTGGAATAATATTCCAATTGAATAATTTATACTTCCTCCCTAGCTGCACACCAGACTCTGTCGCATTTTGGAATGAGGTGTGCTTATGGTTTGTGCGTGTATGAGAGAGAGAGCCCGGTGCAGGCCAGCTAGTGGCACGCGATCAGACCCTTCAGCCGAACAATATTCACAACATACATCAGATTTGCATCTATTATTTAACGGGGATTTTATCTATTCTGCAAATGTGCACGTGTGTTTGAAAAGGCCTAGCTTGTAAGGTCCCTGTGCTGACTTATGGGTGTGTGTGGAATGTAAACGTGTGCATGTTTTTTGGGTTTGTTTGTTGACTTCTTAAATACTGATCTTTAGTGAAACCAAATTCACTAAAGGCAAATCTCATAAAGAATACACTGACATTTATTGCTGGCAGTGCAAATTTGGCGTTCTACAGTGGTATAGGTGATCCGATTTGAATTGAAGGTATCCTGGGCGTAGAGGATGTGCTTGTCTTGACAAAATCAAGATTCAGAACTCATTGAGGACACTGGCTAAAATGATCCCTAATGAATTTCTTTTTTTCTTATTGTCAAACGCCTGGGGACAAAAACTAGTTGAAGTTGTGTTCGCTGTAGTCGGGTCAAAGCTCAGTAATAGAATATCTGGGACTTTGCCAAATGCGCTGCACTCTATACTATATCAACACAATGCCGAAATGTTTCTTACAAATGGGCAGTATTAAAGGAAAACAAAACAGGGCATATGTGCTCCTCCTGCCAGACTGAGTAAGAGTGTGGTCTGCCTGAACTCGCCTTGGAAGTGAAGCTGTTTCATCAGTGAGCAGTGAACCCTTAACATGGTCCATGCACCACTCAGCCCCCATCAGACTAGACTGGCCACATTGGACTCAGACCTGATTAAAGTAGCCCTAGTTGTCTTCAGTTCCCATTAGAGAGAGAACGGCAAAGAGACTGTAACTTTCATGCCACCCTACATCCATGGGGTCTTGTTGTACTATAGGGTATGTGTAAGTGTGTTCAGAAAGGGCTCACCATTAGCATAATGGTAGTGACTGGGGAACCATAGGCCCCCTGGTGCTTATAAACTGGGTCTTCACTGTATCCTTGGCTTCTGAATCAGTTTATTGTTATCTCCTAGGCTTTATAAAATGGTGTGTAATTTTGCCTTAGGTTCATGCACTTTTGCAAAGTGCAAGTCTTAAAAACAGTTTGATCCTTGGTTGTGTAAACCTAATGCTTGGACTTAATAGACTTAATGGAAACTAATAAACATGACGCAACAATGAAAATAAGTATATGTTTAGTGTCTCATTTAAATTTTTTCAACCTTCAAATAATTAGTCACTCTGCAAATTAGACTACATAGAAATCTGCATTTGCGATCATGCATATGCTTTTGAAAGCTACATGTTAGTATTTGAAAGTCCAAACCCTCAATAATCCAGATATTCAGCGCTCTAAACAATTTCCATTCTAAAATTGCACTGAAAGAATGTTAGCCTTATTATTGAGACTTGACTAAATAGTGGCAAAAGGCAGAGGTTGTCCTGTTTTGGCTTGTGTAACTCTAGACAGGTTTATTTTAAACTAGTCAAAACGAAACAGTCCCCCCACTGCTGTTGATCCACAGAGAAAGTTAAAATTGCCATCATGGGCACAAACAGCTCCATGGTCGGAGTGGTTCAAAGGTGGAATGTTGATCCGGAGCAGGAGCATCAAACTCGGGAAGGCTCTCTGCTTGGGTCCTAAAAATAACTTTCCCACACTCTCACCGCTCAGTGTCCTGCGGGGGTCAGGAGGAGGAGTGTGTGTATGTATTTCTCTGTGTGTCTACTCAGTGTTTATGTATGTTCTGCTTCTGTGGATACATTTCAAAACACAGATAATGTGTCTAATAAAATGCTGTCAACACTAGTTTTCTGATTGTTTTACTAAACTTTTTTTTTTAAACGGTTATGTCTCTTCTTTTTCTTCTTATTCTTAAAGAGTTTGGCAGACAACACATTTGTGCACTTTTAACATTATTTGGTAAAGAGTGGAGTTGAATGGATAAAGGTATGACCAGATACTCTGCTTTGTTTAAAAAGTGTACAACCCAATGCAACAGTAAGCTGCCTCCTTAACAATAATGCTGTATAAAAAGTACTCAGTCATGTCTCTGAAGGTTGACAATCAAATGTCAACATTTCTTATAAGCTTGTTTTTTTTCTGTTGTTCACAGTACAACAACGTTGGACTAATGTCCTCGAAAAGCCTGTCCACATGAGGAGACAGTCTCATTGTGAAGAATCAATCATTTCTAGATTCCACACAACATAATATGTGTGCTTACTTAATTCATATGTTTGCATCACAAAAAAGTAGGCTTAGAGATGCTAGATCAGTTCTAAATGCTTTCTCGGTCAGCAATCCCTCAATGAGTCCTTGCTTGACGAAAACAAATTGGGTCTCTTGATCCTCTTTCTTTCTCTTTATCTCCAAGCAGACCATAAAGGCATTTGTTTCAGCTAATCATGGGAGCTACTTAACCCCTGCTACTGTGAATATGGTTGTATTTAAAAAGGATTCACCCAACAGTCAACACAGAGTTGTTTAAAGTGGTGTTGGCCATTGAAAGAAGTTGGCCGGCTGCTGAATGTAGCAGTGCTCATGAATTTTATGAGGGCAAGTGTCCCTGTCCTTCAGAGTTCACAGGTGGCTATTGAAAGGCCCGACCAGATGATGGAGGATAGTTAGGACACATATAGAGCCCTGAATAGACTTTAATTACACTCAGTAGATGAGTCAGAGGGCCATTCGAAGGACGAGGAAGTTAGAGGGCAAGGTGATGGCGCCTTATCAAAAGTTTGCAACCCCGTCCATGAATTAGGGTGCATGTGTGAGTCCGTGGTCTTTTCTTTACGCATAAGAAATAGAACAATTTTCTTTGTCCATTGGTCAGTGTGTGTGTCCGCGTGTGTGTGCGTGCGTGCGCACTACGTAACACACATACGTGAATGTGTGAAGGTGGGGGAGGCACTGGGTGGGAGAATACTCCAGTGTGTGTGGCTTAACCAAACTTTCCTTTTGTCCCTAACAATGATGAGTGATGATGAGTGACAGGGGTGTTAGGAGTGGGATCTGGGGAACAGAATGTGCCTAAGCAGTGCTGCTCACCCAAACTCACACAAAAGGCAGCAAAAGGTCAAATCTGAGGCAAGCTTCTTATCCACTGGCATATAATATTGCACCATCTTATGCATCACATAATTAGCTAAAATGTGCCATGCCTCGTTGTTGTGCTCAGGCTGACATGCCAGTATTTTTATCTCTGTACATCTTTTAAAAAATTGCAATCCTTTTTGAAGTATACAAATTCTGGCAGTTATTGATTATCAAAAGCGTTTCTGGTAGTCTTATCACATTAAGCGCCCGAAATACCTCTTGACTTTTCTTTGCCCTCATTTTAACCTTGAAATGTTCTCTCTCTCATTCTCTCTCGCTCTGCATCACTTCCTTTTATTAATCCATTCAAACAGCATATCAGTGTACCTCTTACTCTGAAGCAAGTAGGAAAACACGCGCAGTTGTGCTTTTGTTAGGCAAAATCCATACATTGTGCTTACACAGCCCAACTACACACACAGAAACCCCTCCCTTTACCCCCGCACACACATTATGCCCCACCGCTAGCTAGGGATGAGGACGACTTGCGTGCAAGTGTTTCCCAGGAGGCAGTTGTAGACTGAGGGTTCTGAGGCCTGCGGATGGCTCTAGATGGCGGTTAGCGAGGAACCAGTATTTTTTTTTTTTTTTGCCTGCTCTCCTCTTACCCCTCCCCCTTTCTGAGTTCAGGCAGTGATCGTAATGGGGGGTGACAGCTCACCTCTCCCTAGCGTGCCTACGGTCCTCGGAGCGTTAGACTCCCCCGCGTAACCCCACCACCACCCCCAAGTCCCGGAAGGCCACAAAGGTTACTCCATATGTTAGTCTGAAAATTCTTATGAATTCTTTTTTTTTTTTTCTTCACACAAGTATATTTTCTGTCAGCTCTAGAAAAAGATTTGCATGAGATCAGATCAAATCGAGCATATTTCAGCTTGATCACATTATCACGAGTAGGTTTGCCCAGTTTGGATTCTCTTTCATTGTTTCATTTTTTTGCTCTGTCATCCTCTGCGTCCTGTTCTTCTATGTGGTTTGCGACTCAGTGGTGTGAAAAGATCCAGAGCCTGGAGTTTCACATCTATTAAAGGCTTTATGTTTGGAGAGGGAAGTGATCTGATGGCCTGATGTTGTACGCTCACTTACACAGACTGTTTGTATGGGGACGTCATGTACGCTTGCTTCACCATACCCTGCAAACGCTTGTGTGTGCATGCATATGTGTGTGTATTTGTGCCCTTGTGTTTGGCATGCATTTAATCCTGATAGTGTATCCTTACCTGCCTTTGCAAGTTTATAACATTAGTTTTGTTTTAAATCTCCTATTACTTTGTTTGATAAAAAGTAAGACAAACATACACCTCAGCCTAATTGCGAAGTTCAAAAAGTTTCAAGTATTGTTTGTTCACTCTGAAGTATGATTGGAATATTTTGTGTCTCTGTTGCAGATATCAAAGTTTTCACTTATTGAGTGACTTAATTTACTCAGAAATAACCTGCTTACCTCAACAAGAGGAACGATCCCAATGAACGTCCCTCTCCAGCTAAATCTCAGAGGACATGAAAGTTAACAGTCTCCTTTGATGCACATCCTTAAAAACACTCAGCAGTCATCGTTTGAGCTTTCTGCATCAGCAAAAGTCTTGGAAGGAGACAGGAGATGTAAAGCACAAAATTATAATTAAATCAGTACAGTGAATTTCTTGCAACCGTCAATAGTGTGTGTGTCTTTGAATCTTTGCAAGAGTGTTAATGCTTGTGCAAGCCTCGGATAACTGGCTAGTGAAATTGTATAATGAGTAGTGTGTGTATTGAGAGGAGGGTTTGCGTGCTGAGATGGGCGAGGAGTAGCGCACAAAAGCATGTGTAGTGGTGAATATTAGAGTAGGCAGAGTGTTAGCAAGGTCACTCTGTGTACAGAAAGAAGTGCTTTCCCATCTCAATCTCACTTGCTCTCCCTCTTTCTGTCTCCCTCTCACTCTGTCTTTTGTCAGAGGCTCCCTCCCTCTACTCCTCTTTTTTTAATCATAGTGAGCTTTTTAAGAGTGTTTCTCTCTCTACGTTCAGAGCCCTTATCCCAACTTAACAGCCTTCACATTCACCCTTTTCACCTCATTTGCTACCAGACACAAAGTCAGCTTGGCATCTTATAAGCTGGTGCCTGTTTTAAGATGTTGCAATAATGGTTAACATTAAAGCTAAGCTCAACTTCTGAACCCCCGAAAAAAAAAAGATAGGCAACCTCATTTGGATGGTCGGACAGAAGTGCAGAGACACAGCGGCACTGCTGTGGGAATCAATCTGCAAGGTTAGAATATGCGAGATAAGTGCCAAAGGGGGTGTGTGCAGCTTCCCGGCGTCCTCACCAAACACCCCGCAGGCTAAAGTGGAATTCCAGCCACGCCCCACATATCACCCCATGTGATGTTTGGGGACACATTCAGCACCTACTCTGTACACGCAACATTTTTCTGAGACACATGAGCCCTCTATCTTTTCACAATGCAGTGTGGAGGTGCATCAACACTTCTGGCCTTAATGGCAGCCTACATATCAGAGAGGAGGCACTGGCCTGGTGTAATCTGACTTGTCTTAATTACAGGCAGTATCCAGTAATAGGCTGCTTCCATAGATATCAGCCATTAGAGCAGTGTGTCTGACGGGAAAGGCCTGATTGGCTACGAGGTAGGTGATAAAGAAGCCATGCCTCATTTACCTCCAATTTTTTGTTCACACATCCCTGTATTAAAGTCAAGCGTGAAGATGGCAAAGGACTGTGTTAAACTGATTTATGTGCTCTCCTGTGTGGTGGTAGCTAATCTGCTACTCCTGATTGCATTGTCAGCAATCAGTGCTGCTCTACAAGTAAATGATTTCACTGGATGGAAGTTGTTTCAGCAAAGTTTCAATGCTTATGTTTTCATTAAATGGTCCCTTTTTCTGGACTCATTAAAATGTAGCATGGTGACTTACTGTATATTCTTTTTCTGCTTCTAAAAGGATCCTGCCCACGCCTTAGGCTTGTCTGTGTGGGTTCACTTCCAAAACCTCAAACCAGCAGCTCTTGTCTACTAATTGGACTAAACCACAAGAAGTGTCCTTAAATAGACTTTACAAACTTGAACAAGAAGTTGTTCTTTCAGCAGACTTTTTACTGTTCCATCTGTTCTTGTCGGCCTTTCTTCTCTCACCACACGTATGCACACGCCCTCTGACCGACTCATTGTGGTCTTTCCTTAAGGGTGAGCTTGGATGCTATGATTTACATTGATGTAAATGATGACCAGAAGGATATTGATGATGCATTTACAATCCCTCCATCTCACCCTTTCACTTTGCCTTTGTTAGCGCCAGAGCAGCATGTGATCTGATGACATGATATGTTTGAGTAATTCCACAGACGGCTTCACCATCCATTTCAAATGCCATAAAACAAAGTCAAACCATTAAAGATAATATACCCATTATTAGTATGGAAATTAGAAAAAGAATGCCATAGAGTACTGAAAGCTTGTCACTTGAGTGACAGTTCAAGACACTCCTGGTTCATTGCACTGTATTTAAGATACATTTGATGTTTTTCAAACTCCATATTTGGCATATTATCCTCGGGTGGCAGCTCACACCTTGTTGGTATTTAAGACAGATTTCAACGGATATTACTGGATTGTGGTGGTGGTTGCATTTAAGGGTGCAGCTCCCTCATAACAGGGAGGTGTCGTCTGCTGACAGATCACTGTCTGGATGAGAGAGCACAGCAGCATCCCACCTCATTACCGTAGCAACACACTAACCGAGGGACCGACACACTGCTCTCTGTGATTAAGATGTAAATTTCCTCTAATTGGAATGTAAATTCATACATTTATATGAAGACGTCAGCTGTCAGATTGCAATATTGTGTCCTTTTTTCTCACTCTCCCCTGTTCCCCAGGCAGGGACTAGGTGCCTGTAATCTGTATCATACTCCCGCAGCCTATCCTGGGATTTGCCGTTTGTTTAATGTCGGGCCCATTGTCCTGCATCCAGCCTGTCATTGTAATGCTTCCCATTCATGTTTCTGTGTTTTGTTGCAGTCTGATTTGCTCTCGCTACCTGTGTTTGTTCCTCCATGCATGGATGAGCCGTCAGGGCTTTGGGGACGGGGAGGGACTTTGAGACGGGGCCGGGGTCATTGGGTGGCCGTATTTTGTGTGTGCATCGATTACTTCTGCTGAATGTTCCTCAATGCAAATAAGTCTGCCACTTTGAGAGGAAGCACATGTATCTGAAGTAATTAATTTTACCCTTGAATGCCAGCTGTGGTGTTGGTGTGACGTGTTCCAAATTGAGCTTTCTCACCAAAAAGGTGTTAATTTAGGGATTTGGCAGATGAAGTAAGTGTGTTTGCCAATGTATATGGCCTAACTGGGATGCTATTTTTTTGTCCTGCTAATTCTGAGATTGTGCCATCATGTGGGATTTTGAGATCATTGAGACCCAATCACTTTTAAATACATAATACAAAATTCTTCCCACTCAAATGTTACAGTAAGTCTTGTCTGAGATTTTGTCACAGTGTGCCTACCGCAGCTCTGTATATGATATACTCAGTAACTGTTCTCTTATTGAGTGAGGTTCTCTTGACTGGATGGATGCTGTGTTAGTGGTGATAAAATTAATCTAACAAGTACTTACAAGTACAAGTTACAAGTACTTTAAAATAACCTTTAAAGGTGCATTTTTTTGTGTGTTTCCACATCACATTTCTCCTACTCATTGGGAAGCGAACGGACGCTTTATTTATATGCATGTTAACATCTTAAGACTTCAAAAAGGATACTAATCCTATTTTCCCACAACAAGCTTTACCAATACCTGTCTCAACAGGTCATGTATCTGATTACCATGTGCGAAAAAAAACTATAACGAAATTTCACCCCTGTCATGCTCATACAGAAGTAAGCAAAAAGTAAATACAAGAGAGTCTTTAATAATGCCTTTCTGTGGAGATGTCTCCCGTCTTTACTTATTAGCACCACTCATGTTATTTACACCAGTGAAGAATTATGATTAAACTTTTGTTGCAGTGATGTAAAAGTCACATGTCAATCAAAAGAAATTCTATGGCTTGTGATGTGACTGTTCAGACTGAGGTCACATTGCCGCAAATCTGATATGTATCAGATTTACCAGTCGTTGGGAGTAAAAAAATAAAATGCTATTGGCTGCACAATTTACAAATTAATTTACCTAAAATGTTTCCTTGCACATATATGGTTTGCCAACACAGTGCATTGATGTATGACGTTGCATTGCGTTGTGGCAAAAGCTTAACCAGGTTGAACCCTGGAATGTAAGCTTTTTGCATCTTTTTTTCGGAGTCCTCTGCATTGGCAAACATATGGGGGTGCCCTAGTAAAATACAGATTCATAAGAATCCATTGTATGTGCATTATTGTATAATTTGTAGGAATGTGTCACAGGATAAACATTGAAGCAAGAAGATGCAGCACTTGCACGACACACTGTGCTGTTTCAAAATATTAATGATTCATAATATTGAACTGAAGCCTCATTTGTGTTCTTTTCTTTCAGTGAGTGAAAGTTTATATTTACAAACCACAGACACTGTAAGGTCATTATGAGTGATTCAAATAATTTCCGTTTGTTGTGCAAAAGACAGAACTGGCTGGCGTGCCAGGTCCTGCCCACTGGGCATGTTTGGATGAATACAAACAAAAGCATGACAGTTTGCTTTTTATACGTTTGTAGATTGTACATAGCATCGAGTATTTCTGGGTGTGTGCTCAAGGATCCTGCATATCTCCTGTACATTCCTCTCAGGCACAGGTAGTGTGTGAAATCTCACAGGTCACGCAAACCTTTCTACAAAGGAGCTATAGATGCTGGAGTTGCCAGGGCATTTCCTCAATTTTTTGCACGCTTTCTGAGGAAGCGTTGGTGCTGATATATTGAAATGTGTGTTTGCCTACAGACCTTAATAAGACCTTTTCATAAAAACAAGACACATAAACCTTAAAGACAATGGGTTGTGTTCACAGTATATCAGTGTGTGTGAAGGGTGCTGCAGGGTTTGACAACAGCATGTGTAGGTGTTGTAGGGTGCAGGAAATTAAAAACACCGGAGCTCCCACGAGGAACCTCCAGGCCACGGCAAGCAGGGAAGACAAAGGGAGAAAGGGTGAGGGGACTTTTCTATTTTTAGGGCCAGCCGCAGGTCACACTAGCTGAACCTGTGTAAAAGACACAGTGATTAGTGAAAGGCCAGTAGGTCTTCACAGGCCCTGCCTGTTGTGTTGTATGTGACAGAGCCTGGGATTCCCATGCAGTCTGATTCCAGCTGAGGGTTGAGCTGTACACCAGGAATCCTGACTATGCTGCCACAGCATGTCAACACTGCCCCACCCACCTGTGGCACTAGACCTATGCAGTGTGCCGTTCCCACAACAAGGCCTCCATGGGGAAGGAATCCTAATAAACCTGCTCCTTTCACTTCCATTCCATCCATCACCTTCTTTTTATTACATCAAATCAACAGCGTGGAAAACTGACACGTTCCCAGCCGTTGTTTCTGTTAAACAGAAATCTGCCTCTGGTCAAGTGAACCGGTCATGTGGGTTATTTTCAAGTTTGGGATGTGCTCGTACATCCTGGTGACTGGAGAGCAGCCTATCAGAAATTACATCCTGATGAACCCCCCTTACACACCACCCTCAGTGACTTACTGCTCCATCAATCACCTGTTCAGGTGTCAGAGGAGGAAGTGAATCTCTTTTGCCTTTGGGTGCCAATGTACAAGTGGTTCATTTACTGTACAAGTTGCTTCTTGATTGAGATTTAGAAATTTAGATATTAAGGACTTCTGCTCATTTGAATCTTAATCTTTAAGACATTATTAATGATGATAATATTTTATACACTTATCACTTATTCCTTTAGCCCTCAGGTTCTTTTGCGACACAGTACCACACAACTAACCAGGCTCGGCTCACCATAGTCACAGCACAGACTTACAAGAGGAGAGGTAGGAAGGAACTGAGTGAGAGAGAGACAGAGGAAAAGAGAGAGAGACCATTTTGTCCCCCAGGTATGACAGAGTCACTCATGCAGAAAGATCCCACATGGAGGGAGGTGGGAGAGTGGGGGTGGGGGGGGGGCATGAAGGAACTCTTGGCTTCCTCTCCTCGTTCATACCTCCCTTCCCTGAAAACACATCTGTCTTCTTTTCTCTGCCACACACCTTTTCTGCATCCTTCGCTCACCTTCTCACTCTAGTAACAGAGACTCTTCACTGTTAACAGCTAAATGTGTTTTCCCATATTTTGCGTGCCAGAAATTGTATTTCTTCAGAGTGTTTCCTGTCACATTTCATGCCACCTGCCATATTTTGTAAACTTTCTAGGGATTGAGCTCCGTGGCTGCCAGTTTGTTCTCTTTTTAGCCAATGTTCTTTGGCCTTCGGACACACTGCTGTTACTGTTACCCCAAGCGGTCCGTCTTACATGCAAATATGTGTCGGCTCTACAGTGATCACCATTTTAGTCCGCGGCAGAGCTATCTCATGGCTGCATGCATTAAAACAATTAAACTTTGCCCCTCCCCCGCCACAACAATCATTTGCGGATGTGTTGGGTGAAATTTAGCAAGAAATTATCATTTTCTGAATCACTTCACTCTGCTTGCTCGGTGTTTGTTTCATTCTTTCTCTTTCTCCGTCGCTTCTTTGAGCTCTTTAAAAGACTTGGAGCCCCCTGCATGTTCTTCTTTTTGCTTCCTTTCTCTGTACTTTTTTTTCATCATTATCCAACAGCACTTTTCTGTGCGTGCAAATGCTTTCTGAACGGCGTCCTTTCTTCCCTTTCAGGCTGGATGTCATTGTTGCTGCCTGTGGGCTGGGTGTATTTATTTAGGGGTAATTGGTGTGTGGATGAGTGAGGTAATGAGGTGCATCCACACTTGGCTGCTCCCCTCCCTGAGAGCCTGAGACAGACGTAGCCTAGCTGGGCTCCGGCTTGAGCTGTACCACACTGCTGTCTCCTCCACACAGGCCAGAATGGCTCTTTCATACCCAGGTGGACAAACACAATCACTGGGGCTGATACCTCAATGAGGCGTCTGCAGTTTGAAGTGGTGTGTGTGTGTGTGTGTATGTGTGCATGTGTACATTTGCTTTTGTGTGTTCATGTGCATGTATTTGTGGGTGGAGAGAGGGAAAAAACAACGCTTGGTTGTTGGCCTGTCTCCGTCGCGAGCCCTTGTTTGTCTTGCGGCTTGTGTTTGTATAAGTGATTTTCCCTGTGTGTTTGTAAGTGCATGTATATCAGGCTGAGTGGGTGTTCAATGGAGCTCAAGGAGGACCTCTGGCTCTCATAGCCCCCTGCCAACCTCAAACTGCCCCTGATGTCCTGCAGAGTTACCTAATGATTTCACTTACACCTCCCTTATCTGTCTGGCCCGTGTGGCAGCAACCGTCTGACGCTTCAGCCTTTACATGCCATTTGCTGCCTCATATCCTGTGAAATTCAATTGCACAGCTCCAACTGTAGCCAGAGTAGAGGGATCTCCCTCTCTCTCCCTCTCTCTCCCTCTCTCTCTTTCTCTTTCTCTCTCTCTCTCTGCCCTTTCCCATATTTGTAAATACGAACGTAAACAGTTCTACCAACACAATTTTTGCAATATTATCTCACAGCAACATTGCATTTCCGTGTTTTAGCACTCTAAAGTTGACACTTCATTTCACCGCAGTGTGTTGGTGACCGTCTTTAAATGAGATGTAGAAGTTTTAAACTGGGAAGCTTGGATGTTTGACGCTGCCCACAGGTGTTCAGGAGATAATATTATGCATAGATTGTTTTGTTGTTATCAGGGTAATTGGTGTAGACCTGCCAGCCTTTGATAGACACACAATTACTGTATGTGATGCATAAGTGGACTCATTTCAGGGCAGGATTTTGAGTTGCTAATGGTGCATTATTCAGCTTTTGGTCTGTCCCCAAAAGTGCCGGGCCAAATCAAACACGCCGCTCCAGGGTAATTGAGGCCCACTCCGCACCCCCTGCAGTGAGCAAGGCAGAACTGTAATCCCCTGACAACTCTGACTTGGCCCCAATCTGGCAGGCCGCCCATTTCCCAGCAAAACGCCTAACTCGACATCGGGGAGAATGAAGAATCTGATAGTCACATTTGGACTGCTTTCCAATTTTGTTATTCTTTTCAACTCAACAGCCTTCTGTAGCCATCTCTGTACTTACCCTTACTTTTTTATTATAAACTATACAACATAGACAATAATTGCACTCTAATTACACACCGTCAAACTAATATTACTCATTAGTCTCCTCAAGCTTTTGTGGTTTTATGATCAAAGGGTTTTGACAAATACACTTAACCACAGAAAAGCTTTCACTTTTCTTTTAAAACAGTTAACAAGTTTCCAGAAACTCTACCACAAAATGAAAGGCTCAGTAATTACAGAACATTTTAGCATAATCTTAGAGTGAGTTTTGGACTGAAATTTATCCATTCTGTTCATTTTGTCAGGTGCCATTTTGTGAAATAAGGAGAAGAATGTCATCTTTATTTTGATTGATAGTCACCTTACTAACCAACCTGCTCCTGCAACATGCTGCCTGGAGATACACACTGTTCAGGTGCAGCACACTTACTAAACCTTTATTTTGATAATGATTATTCCTCCATTTCACTTCAACTCAAAAACAATGAGCTGCCCATGTCTCCAAAGCATCCACATACGGAGCTGTGATGGTCCAAGACCTGACCAACCTAATGGATGGAGTATTTAGTATGTTTTTTCTAATCTGTACGTATTGCAGATTGAAATTTATTACCAGACAAATTTTTCTTTAAATGACGCTACTGTATTTTTTCTTGAGTTAACAGATTTCATATTTTTTAATTTTACATTTCTTGTCATTGTTTTAAAATTCTGACATCCTCTGTTGTGCCACCTTTAGGGGTCATTTGCAGAGAGGGTATCACATGCATTTAGCACTGTCTCTCTGATTTTTAACTTTAGCATGCATTCTCCCCAGGCCCTGGCTCACTGTTTTAATGGCTTTAGTAATGCTTCACAATTAACGCTCAGCCAGCGCTCTAGGATAGGTAATGGCTGGTGTGTTTCAGGCAAAATTAGAAAACACAAAACAAGCATTCCCATCACCCACAGTGCTTCTAGGACCTAGAGGTTATGGGGGAAATGGAAGGTGGTGAATTTTTTGACAGGGCGGCCGAGGTGATGTCTCATTCCCTCTGACATCTTGAACACCCTAAAGGTGGCTTTGCCAACAGTCTACCCAGGAAGCACCTCACCTAGCTGTGGCTAAATTTACACAGCCACCTGCCCACGGGGAGCGTACTGCAGAGGAGAGCAGAGGTGGAGGTGGAGGTGGGGATGAGATAAGATTGGGGAAGAGAGAAACTGGTGGGTAGGAAACTGAAGTGTGTCTGTATGTCAATGATGCAATGTGTAATATGTTTAAATTGATACATTGAACCTAATCTGCTATTTGAATTAAGGATATTCAACAGATTCTATGTTTTTATCCAAGTTTTCGCATTTCAGCTTATCTGTTTAGTATTTTGTCCCTCTTGGCTCGGCTTTTCCTTTCTGCATATTTTCTCTATTGTACTGCAAGAGTGGAGACAGAGAATAGATCAGATTTGGCTGTGGAACTGTGAAAGAGGTGACCCTCATTTCAGAGTTTCACAAATAACAGCAATATAGGGACAATGAATGGATGTGAACACCTTAATGTTGTTCAGTTCCCTAGCTACTATTGTTTATTGTTTTAGTTTGAGGCCCAGATTGACTAGATACTGAAGCATCTGTTTCAGTAAATTCTTTTTATATTCCCACATAAATTGTAAGAAAAAAATTATTGCCACATTTTAATGAATAGGCAAAGACTCACATCTTGCCCTTTAAAACTGTATATTCAAGCTTTTTATTAATTTACTCAAAGGCTGCATATATTGAAGCTCTCAAGACGGACAGTCGAATAGAATGGTAACAATTCTAGATGCTCCCCAGTGGCAAAGTTCAGGCTGTTTGCCTGTGGGCTGATGTGGAGTGAATGGCCTTAGAGGCTCTAGGCTGGTCTATGTGTGGCCCGGCTGGTCCAAGTCAGCAGTAATGACTGGCTTTGGCCAGCATGCCTGTTAATGTGAATGGGGTTACTCTGGGCAACACCTTTTCAGCTGGGTCCTATGAAGTCCCCAGTATGGTGGTCTTTGTCCACACAAGGGCTGTCCTCTCAGCAAAAAGGGCTCCTTTTTGTGAGGACTATCAACCGGTGATGGATTATACCCACCCCCCTTTATTCATCCGGGCAGACTAACAGACACGGATGCATGCAAACATACACACACTCTCACGCATTTGACAACCACAAAGACACCAAAAGTATTACAGCAGCATATTATCGCATACAATTGTTTGTTGATAGTTAAGTTGTGCACATACAGATGCAAACACATTTCTTAAGCCCCTTTTACACAGCTCGTTCAAGGTGGGAATGTTATTCCGTCATCGCAAAGTACGAACACGGAATGGGGGGCAATGTTGTTCCGCCTTTAACCCGGGCAGCAGAGGTAGTAACAAAGCTGAATCTATTTCTGTGTAAAAAGGGTGAACCGACAGGACGGGACAAGGGTGTGACGCTTTGATGACGTGTTATGTGTGCAACCCACCACTGGGGGAGCAGTTAGAAGCTAACCGAAAAAGAAGAACACCAACTGAAAATGTCTGCAAATTGAGGAGATGACTTCGTCCGGGAGGACCTTTCCATCCGAGCAGAGAACAAGATCAACTGCCATGTAACAGGGACGATAAAGGATAGCCCGTTTAGCTGGCCGACGTGTAGGTGATACATCAGACTAGACGCCAACGCTGTTGTATTATACATCATGGCGGTCAGTCCTCTTTTGCTTTCGTAACGCCAGAATGCTATCTAAAATCACAACTGGGGCAGTATTATGCCAGCCATGTCTAGTTTAATCTAAAAAAATGCAAAGCCGGCGTAATGACGGGCCTTCTTTACAGCACCATTGCGCGATCTCTGTGTGAAAAGAGCTTTAGATATAGGTCAGGTCAGAATCAAATGCTTTCACACCATTTATTTACCGTCCCCTTCACTCCACTTAGACATGAAGATAAAGTTTCTTCCTCATTAATCTTCTCTTCCTGTCTTGACTTACAGAGAAAGTGTAGTTGCATCTTTTTTCTTCAACTTTTCTTGGCTAATATTTCTGTTTACTTGCCTCTCATCTCTTTTGCTGAAAGATGCTGCAGAAATTATCGGACATAGATAGATAAATCTTGTGTGATCCATATGATTGTATGGATAGTTCCTGAATATTTCAAGCTGTTGAACTTGAGAACATGATCCTGCATGGACAGTTCCCATTTAAAACTATTAACCGGTGATGCTTGAATACATGTACATGTACTTCTCTCTGTAAGGGTCTTGTACAATGCCATAAAACTATGTACTAGTGAGCAATTTGTCGGAGAAGAGGTTCACAAACTTGTGGTACAAGCTTTAATGTCATCATGTTGATACTAGAAATATTTCAAATGGCAGATAATGTTTGTCATCTTCCGTCTTCTGTCCTAGTATTTCCAGTTCGGATGTGCTCTATTCTGTCCTGGCCTTGTGCTAGCACAACAACAGACTATTCCTCTGTGAGTGTGGTCGCCCCCACCCCTCCCGAGGGGTCAGCCACTTACCCAGGCTGACACAGTAACCTCCAGACGACCTTTCGCTTTGCCAAATGTTATGCCTGTAAACTGCCTGAACTCCATCACAGCACAAATGACAAGGTAGAAATGGGGTTTTTGGCTGGTTCAGGAAACCCTAGTTGTACTCGGCTTTGTGCACTCATGTTGTAAATACCTCTGTGTGACACATGCATAGGCAAGTGGCAGTGTGCGTCTGTCTGTCTGTTTTTGTACATGGGTGTGTGCACTTGTAGACTGAGTGCGACACAGAGAAAATAATGAATAATACATAACAAAATATCCTTGGTAACGCTCTGGCTTTTCATTTTTTGGTGAGTGAAACAAACACACAGCCAGTTAGTCAGGAATATTTAAACTTTTTGGGAAAAACACTCATTCACTTTCTATCCTGACGTTACCGTGAGGTTGCCAGGCATTAAGTGGAGACTGTAGAAAGTCACTGCTACCGGCCAACAACAGTCTCGCACAAGACCCCTCCAAAAAACCAACACTTATTTTTACACTTTGGTTTTTGTATGGATTAAGCAAAACGGAATATACAGGGTTTCCAAATTAGTGAGCTTTTGAGGTTAGTAGGTGGACTTTGTTACCTTCGAACAGAGCCAGGCCAGCTGTTTCCGGTCTTTATGCTAAGCTAACTGGCTGCTATTTTGAGCTTCATACTCAAAGGACAGATATGAGAGTGGCATCAATCTTCTCTTCTAACTCCCTGCAAATAAGCAAATAGTATTTCTTTAAACCATTACTGATATTCTCCAAGTATTTATAGTCAGGTGATTTCTCATACTGTTCTGTACTGTGGTATGGTCGTTTTAGAAAAACAATTTTTAAAGATGTAAACCTTTAAAGTGGCCTTAAAACTTGACCATAGTGAAGAAATAGGATACCTTGCCTATAGACAATTGAATAGTGGCTTGAGCTGTAGCCTTGTGCCATGTTTTTAGGTTTAAAAATGGGACTTTTCTGATTATTATAGCAGAGCATCTATATAGCACTAGAAGACCTGCTTTTACCAGACGTGTCAGTGGTGTTTTAACCTGAGGACGTTTATATCAGAGTCATGGTTTGAGGGATAAAATGTGTGTTTGAGGGGTGGAGGGCACAAGAGGTCCCCCAGATATGCTGTCATAACCCATGCTGCCGTGCTCTTTGCTATGGGCCTATTGGTAGTGAAGGCAGCACTTAGACATGTTTGTACTCTACGCCCTATATTCCTCTCCCTTACTCCCCAGGCGCCATGTCACTCCAGGGGCGGACCAGCACTCCCTGGCTGTGCCCAAGTCCATAACACCAACTAACCCCCCCTCCCCACTACCCACCACCACTAGGGTCAATGTGCCCTCACCCCCTCAACCTACAACGCCCACGGTCCATACCAACACTGCCCTCCAAAGAGAAACAAAACCGAACTGAAAAGAGACAAAATGGCCTCACGCTGCTTCCCCTGTCAAAGCTCTTGACAGGCCGAGCAGGGGCCCCCAGAGGAGGCTTCAGTTGAAGATGATGACGACGGAGATAACAAGTCAAGTTGTTGTGTTACTGCACAGTTACACTTTGGCCCTTGTTTGTCCATTTGGTTATTCAGAAGCATCGCGGAGCTAACTGATTCCCATGCATGTCATGTTTAGTAACATGACAGATAATATCAAATGCTGTTTTACATCAGTCTGTGGAGCGTGAAGGGTAAGTGAGGAGCTGGCTATTCAAGAGAACAGGAATAAACATTCCATAAGGTATTAAAAAACTCTGAAATATTGTCAGCTAATCAATTTCCTGTTCGGACATGCTCATTTTTAATGAAATTCAGTCAGTTATTAGTCCCTTCCCATTCTTCCAGTGTTTGGGAATATAATTACACTCAGAATGCTTACTCATCCTTCTGCCTGCCTGCTGCCTACTCTGTCAAAGGCATTAGCCATGAAGCAGAAGAAATGAAGAGCCTGTGTCTGTATCCGTCTATCTGTCAGTCCGCCTGAATGTCTGTATGCCTGCCTCTCAGATTATCCTGGATCAGGCAGCAGGTGACATGGCAAGCAGGTGACCATCACCCAATTACCAAAAAGAAACTCGAGATGAGCTCCAGTGTAGTTTACATTTGTTTATGTCTTCTCCTGTCTCTCTTATACTCTTTTGGTATTTTTATCTCTTTTACTTACAAAAAAAATATTTTTTTTTAAATTCTTATCTGATTTGAAAAATGTACCCATTCATACATGCAGGTTCTGAATTGGTTAAATAAGTTTTACTTCCTTAATTACCAACATTACAAGCTACTAATAGTGAGAGCTTCCGCTCCAACATTTATTTGACAAAAAGAAATTTACATAAGAGAGAAACAATAATGAATATCAATTAAAAAACAAAGACCTTCTCTAAAAATGACAAAGTGTAAGGGATAAAAACTTCCCTAGTCAACAGGTTATTCTTAGGGCAAGGTCAGGGATCGTGTTGCACTCTTTGTTACCACAAAAGAAGAGGAAGGAAGAGCTTCTTCTCAGCTTTTGTTAGGTGCAGGTGGGCTAGAATTACCAAAGTGATGGGATTTATGCTGGGTTGTTTCTTCATTTTACTGGCAAGGTGGTGGAAGCATTCTCCGAAACATCCAGCGTAAATGTGATGATAGTTTGCTTCTCCATAGAAAAGCACATCACCTCATTATGTGGGTTTTCGTTTGCGGAAGTTAATACTACTTCCTATAGGTCCAGCAAATGATTTCCCACACAATGCAGTGTAACTTTAGAGGTGTGAGGGATTACAGCACTGTGAGGTGATTTAGCTTGGTTTAGTGACTGGATAGACCAGCAAGTCTGGGAAATTTCTACCAATTTTGTTCTGCTACCATTTTGACCCTTGGCTGGTTGTAGAAATGGGACTGGAAATGGAGGACATTGACCTGGTGTCATGGACGTCCACATTAGTTTACATTGGCTGCACTGCAGCTGTTCCGCTCAGGGAAATGGAATTGGCAAAAGGTATCACCTCTAATGTGACCACTGTCCATGAATACTGGACTTGTGCTATAGAAATCCATTCAAACTTTATTTTAAAAAAACATCTTAGTGTGTTGCTCTGCATCAGTATATATAGCATATAGCCAGATTGCTTAGTGGACATTTCTTCTGTGATTGTAATGACTTCATGTTATGCCGAGTTCACACTGAATCCATTTCGGAAGGGAAAAAAATCCTGTCCCGTGCATGGTATTGCATCATTTCCCGTGTCACTTCTTGCATGTATTTTCTTGACAAAACGTAGTGGGGAGACCAGACAGACTCGCCGGGGATTCCTCCTGGTGAATGATGTAATGTGTGTGACCCCCTGTCACTGATCAGTCATATGGTATGCAAACCACACCGGCTTCAAGATTCCCCATTACAAGACAGGAAGTTGTGTAGTGTGAACAGTACAGTGATCTGACGACTTTGAAAGTTATGTAGTGTGACCAAGGCATTAGTGATACAATGTTCAGTTCCTCTCATTTCCCTGACTTAATAGAGCTTATAATATGCTGACCAAATTACAGCAATCACTGTGTTAAGTAGGTGTTTATGGTAAATATCATGTCACTTCCATGAGCATGTTCTAGCATCAGCTAATCTGATTGGAACAGCCAGACCAGTCGTCATGTGTTTCAACAAGGTGTTGGGTTTCCCATAGTTCTAAGCTGTACAGTGACACGGGCCATTTGAAAGTGCAGCTAAAACCCTATGGAAGAAATGACTCGTTAAATTAGCACCTAATACGCCGGTCATTAGCAAGCCGTTACCACCAGTGGAATGCCTTTGATGGAGCTGCTTTGTGTGAGTAGGTCCCGTTTAAGCCCCAGTTGGAAAAATGTGTCCGTTTGGATCTTAGAATATTACGCGCTTACATAACATTGTAATACTCACAACCAAAACATAACAAAAAGGCCCCCAAAACTGCGATTTGTTGCCTTTTTCTGAGCCATAAAACGCTGATGTGATATTCACAAACAACCACTGCTGTATGTGGAGATTTGTGAATGACCGGTTCGCGAAAACGCCACATTCGCCTTAAGAACTGGGTCTTTGGGGTGTTTAGTAAGCCGAAGGGAATTGTCCATTGTGGGGTGATATTAGTAACCCTCTTAGGCAAAGCTAGCCTGTGGGCCGGCCCCGAGGGCTCATTTCAAGTGCTTAGCGCTCGTTTGGAGCTTTGTCACCCCTCACCCTGTAGCCAGCATGGCCCCAGCCCCTCTGGCTCTGGAGCGGAGCTGAACCACAGACCTTTACCCCTGCCCGCCACCAGGGAGGGAACACTGACATCACAACTCTAACACACACACACATACTCACACTAACATTGTGGCACACATCCACTTTCACAACCCCCCCCCCACCACCACCACCACCACCACCACCACAGCACTGCAGCCAATGGTCTATTTTCCCGCCGTCCACTCCCATCCAACACCCCCTTCTCTTATTTTTCTTTTTTTCTCCACCCTCATGAAGGTTGCCAGGCAGCAGAGAAAGACTCCGCACACACATACACCCCACTATGCCTCTGAGGGTTTTCCGGATGTCCTTGTTTACATCATGGAGTGTGCAGGTCGTAGGGAAGCAGACTCAGAGCCTCCCTGGTTATGTCTGTCTAAGTCCTACTCTGACCTCCATTCATTTGGTGTCAATGCAAATCTTCATGGCAGCCCCACGTTTGGCCTAGCTTTGCTAAAATAAGTGCACTGCACTTACATCATGCTCGGGTTTGATTTCGAAGTCAGGGTGAAAATTAATAAAAAATCGGTTGATTGGGTTTTCTTCGTGCAGTTAACTTGCAATACGGTGACGTGAAATTAGTCTATTTGGAGTGGAACTGAATATAAAGTTTTCATGGCCCTGATAACCAATAACACTTATCAGCTCTAATATTGGGTGTCACTGATGTGCGGGGTGGTTGTTGACTGTTACCAGGCTCTCTTTTCCCTCTGTGTCAAACCGATCGATCGTTTTTGTCTGCTCCTCCCTCCAACTTTGATGTTACCATTGATTGTTCTCATCTGCCCCTGAACTCAAAGGTTAGAGGAGCTGAGCTGCACTTCTGGATTGCTTTGACCTTCGCTCTGCACATGCTCAGTTGCTTCACAGAGCCCAGAGCCAAACAGACACGGTGTAGCCAGGCCCGTGGGTGCGTGACAGCCAGACAACGGTGTGATGTCTTTTTTTTTTTTTTTTTTTACTCACCCACTGAGGATGATGTATATGTGATTGATTTTTCTCCTACCCCTCTCTCTACCGTGTTTCCGCTGCAGTGCACTAAGCAGGACTGAGTCCAGGCTTGATCAATGCATTGTTTTTCTTTTTCAATCACACTCGAGTGAGCTGAAGACACGAAAGGTTACACAGGTGAGGTTTGGCAGGGGTGGAAGCAGTGCAGAGCTTCTGGAGGCCCCCTCAAGGCCAATGTACAAGCTTGCATGGGTGTGTGTGTGATAGAGAGAGAGATCGAGGGAGTCAGAAAAAGAGTTGCATACGGAGAGAAGTTTAACAAATTTATCATGTGTGTTTCTAACAACTTGATCATTCTTCTTGTGGTGTCACACGAGTTAATTTATGCTCATTATGTATCTCTTGTCTACTCTCCCAGTGGGAATCTTCCATCCATGCCTCTAGAAGTCCTTTGTAACCTTACCTTTACCATCTTACATTAAATTATAGGTCCTTCACAATGTCTCAGTGCTCACCTGCCCCAGATAATCTTCTGGGGCTGCATGAAGACTGCTCCTCTTGTTTCCTCTACTTGCCTGACAAACGGTCCTCTGACACACACACAAAGGCAATGTGTTTGAGAGAAAAGGAGACCACTTGAGCATGACGTGCCTCCGACCTGTTAACCACAGTAGCCGGAGCCCAAGGCTTCATACCAGACATGAACATCAGCAACGTAAAAACATTTTGCAGTTCAGACTCAGTTTCAATGCTGCTATAAAAAAAAAAACATTATTAAGCCGAGGGAGGAAGCAGTATACCCTACAGGGGTAAAGAGCGTTGCGTAGTCCTGAATTATCTCTTAGTAATGACGCCGTTAAACCCTGTACCCAAACACCTAGTCATTAAGAAAAAGATAAGTATCTGTGGGAGTGGACGGGCTGTCCTAAAGCTGCATGTCTGGAGGGGGTAAGGATGTGGCGGGCAGGGAAGGTTTAGAGGGGTGGGGTGGGGTGGGGTGGGAGCCCAGGCTTTGACCAGTGGGTTTCAGATGTCATGGCAGATTCTTTCAGGGGCAAATTACAGGGTTTAACTTCTCCTGTGCCCGGGATGCCTGCATTCTGATTCAGCTTCCTCGCTAGACACTCGAGCAACACGCCACTCAACGCCATTGTCAGGCGCACACTTGACTCCGGAGACACTCCACCTCCTCTCACACTCTCAGCACCTCTTGAAGACTTTGTTCATGGAGGGCCACCGGCCGGCCTTTCTTGCGCCCTTCTGGAGAGAGCAGAGCAGCGCAGCCCCTCTTAAGCTTTATAGTAGTTAGCGTGTTGGTGTTAGGGGGCTTTACATGAGTGGGCCTCATTAACCTCTTAGCGTCTTTGTGCTCCGAGTTGGCACAGGGCTGCTCCATAGATGAGCTTTACTATTAAACAGCTAAAAGACTTAGTAATCTAATGACTCCGGTATTAGCTGAACATAATCATCCGTGTTACAAACACAGTAAATCAATCGACACAAGTGCAAAAACACGTCCGGATTTTGCACACACGTTTGTGTCTAAACACACCTTCTCCCGCCTCACCTCTTAGACTCTTGCTGTCGTGTCCCATACACAACTTCTCACAGCACCCTACCTCGCACACACACACACACACACACACACACACACACACACACACACATATTCCCTGTGACCTGAACAGACCTAAAGCTCTCTGAAGCATTTAGCAGCATGCTAGCAGGTTTGCTCCACTCTGCCAGTGCTGAAGGGAGTGCTGAAGCATCTAATGCAATTTCAACCCAACATGGCTCCCTGTGAATAAACATCACTGAAGTGTACCATGTACTGTATGTTGATCCACTGTACTGCTTTCTTTTTTTTCCTCCGTAAGAGCTGATCTAATACCCCGGTCCCCCCCCCCCTCCCTGTCCCTCTCTCTCTGATTTCTGTAGAGACTGCATTTGCCTCCAGACCTGTCTGAGACCGCGAGTCGTGTGAGCAGGGGGGAGCTGGCAGGAGTGGCCACGGCGGCCTCAGCCTGCGGCTCCGGCACTTCCGGCAACAAACACCTGGACTTCTAGAGCTCCCGCACAGTGGCCACAGGGCAACCAACACCTGGAACGCTGCAGCATTGTCCTCTTCACCGCGGTGACCGGGTTGTTCCCTCACCCACGTAACGTCACCACGATAACCCTGCCAGCCATCACCACCTGCCAACCGTCCCAACCAGGGGTGAAGATCTAAACAGCCACAGTACCTTGTCTCATAACGGACACATTTCATCCTATATTTCAAGTCTTTTTTTTATATAAAGCTACAGTACACTATGTGTTCAGGTCTGACAGCTGATATTTGCACATTCCAAGCTGTCAGGAGAAGTTCTTACTTAACTTATGTTGTTGGTTATTGGCCAAGTGTTTATACCCACAGTTTGCTTTGAAAATGTGAGAACTATGGTATTTCAAAATGTTATATGAAGGTCTATGATTGGCAGGGTGATTTGTACTTAACCCAATTAAAATCCAAGATAAAAGGGATTGTTTAAGATTTGGTACATTTTTGTGATGTGTTTTCTTCCTCTGAGCATTTTGATTACAAATCATGAAATATATTTTCGTCTTTACGGACTCTCAGTCTTGGCAAACAGTAAATAATTTAACTGCAGTCCCCAAGCGCTGGGCCTACTTTACAAAACAAATGGCCACTCCTACCTAGTTTCACTTCATGTACAACAGTAGTTTATTTTCTTGGATAATGCAATGAAATTGTTTTTTGTCTAGCTAAATAAAATAAAATAAATACACAGTACCCTACACATGCTTTTCTATTCAATTTTTACTTTACTGTGTCTCAATACTAGCTCTAAAGGGAAAGTTGACTACTTGCGAAACAGTGAGAGGATGTAAAGTAAGCGTGTTATGAATGACTGGTCTGCCTCACTGGTTTCAGGTTCCAATAGGGATGCCTCCATCTGACCCCGAGACTGTGGCGGGGAGTGACGTCTACCTCCAGTAAGCTGGAGAGCTGAGCAGGAATGTGGGCAGAGGGTAGGAGAGCTGGATTTGGGTGCAGGCTTCACACCTCATCAGGCATGTTTGCTGGATGAGCTGCTTTGCCATGACAAGCCCAAAAGAACAAATTAGGTCAAATGGTGACATGGAGAAACACAGAAAAAAACAACATGAAAAATTAAATGTTTCATTTTTGTTTTCCTCAGTCTGCTGCTGATGCCAGTTTGAATATTTTTGCCTGTGAAAACTGGCAGTATTGGTAACCATCTGCAACATGTGTTGGGAGAGGGTAGTGTTACCTGACAGTTTCATGCATGAATGGAGTGCTTTTACATCGGGTATATGAGAGAGAGAGAGAGAGAGAGAGAGAGAGAGATGACATACACAGGTCACTTAAACAGGTGAACCAAAGCTTGTGTTGTCAAGATAAAAACTGTTTTCTAAGTTACTGTTTTTGTCGAAGACCTGACATATTCAGGGTGCACTTTTAAGGTAGCTTAAAATAGAATAAATTCATTTTGCCATTTGTTCATGTTGCCATACTGCTGGTGCGTCTGTTTTCTACACTTGCCATCATGGTGTTGATTTGCATTTTATTCAGTAAATTCAGGAAGTGGATTATTTTAAGTTTGAAAACCCTAAAAAAAGTTTTATAATGTCACTTTCTTCTATGCACATTATAAAAAATGAGATATCTCACATTTTTATGTACAGGTACGAGTATGTTTAGAATTTGGCGAACGGATGCTAATCCCAGCACTCACATTCGACCAAGGGACGTCTTTATGCACATTCAATTTACATATATTATACATGTAGCTGTGCATATTTTTTGAGATTAAAATAAACAACATTTAAAATATGACTTCGTATACCTGATTGAAAGTGGATTTGTCAGTGTTCGGCCCTCGGATGAAGTTGGTTGTACGTGGTTAGACAATGCTGTGGGTCATGATTAGCCACACATGCTTCTGTAGTGAGTATGAATAAGTAGGTCAGGGTACCGGGAAATCTCAATTAATTTAAGCTTCTGAATACAATACATGCTGTGTAAATACAATAACTGGAACTTCACAATCAGGTCATGAACGCGGTATTTTCTCCTGTTAAGTGGGATTTTTTTTTAAATACATGTTCACACATGGCTCTTCAGATGCCCTCATCTCCCTCACCTCACCTATGGCAAGCAACAGTACTCTGTTTTATTTGGGATTTCTTTTTTTCGTCTCACTCTTTCTTTCTTACTGCTCATATCTCAAAAATGGTTTATAACATGTTTTTGTGTTTTTATAACATAAAAGTACATTTTACATATAAGGCATTTTCTTTTTTGTGAAATAACTTAATAAATCTGCAGCAGTAGCGCATGCAAACTGTGCATTTGTTACTGCCGTTGGCACATTCTTTAAAGGACCTACTTCTTAAAGGCCTCACTTAGCCATGGGACTAAGTGTAGCGAATACGCTTTTGTAATCGTGTCTTTTGGCAGCTGCCGCTCAAGTTCTATTGATTCATAACCAAAGCCATAGTTGTTTTCCTACAGTAGCTTTACTTGAGGTCTTGTGGGTTCTGTTATTGAATGGCCGTCACATTGCAGCACTTTTCATTATACACTTTTACCACATTTGAGATCTGTCTCTGCCAACTTTGATTTAATAAAGCAGAAACATGCTGTGTTACATATTAGATAATGTTCACAAAATACACAAAGCTAAATTATTTCTTACTATTGTATTTACAATGATGAGGGGAACCATGTTTGCTTACAGCACACACTCACACACAGGGCACATCATTTAACTGCTGACACTAAATAGGAGAGCATCAGCTTCTGTTCGCTGCTGTGGAAATCCAGATTCAGATCAAAGAGTAGAAAGTTCTCGGGAACTTTTTACAGAAACTTCTATTGCCTGACTGTGTTCCGAGCGAGGATTACATTTAAACCTTTTTATCCCGAAGCTGTGTATTATTTAGACTTCTGCTAATTGCAGTCTTTCTTGCATTTTGAATCTCTCTTTCATTCTCTCTCTGCAATTATTAATGTTCTTCCTCTATCTCGGCACAGTCGCCTAACCTGTTCTCTCTTCCCCTCCCAGTGCTCTCAAAGCAGTATTCCTCCGTCTGCGTGATAAACTGGATTAAATGAATAGAGAAATTGCATTAGCGCCAGAAAAAAAAAAAAAAATCCTCTTAAAAAATCTGATTAACCTCCAATCCTCAAAAGTCTGATTGCACTATTAAATATTGAGTGAGACATGTAAATTCAATTAATCAATTTTTAGCAAGATATTTGGTGCTGTTACATGCTGTGTAAATGCTACCTGACCTCACTCTCTCCTGGACATCCTTTCCTTTTAGACGCTCTCTCTCTCTCTTTCTAGCACACCCCCTCAAATCCACACACATACACACAGACACAACCCCCCTGCTGAGGCAGCAAGTGAAGCAAAATAACTCACTCTGCCACACAATCGCTCCTTTGCCTCGCTCTAGGCACTGACTGCTTTATTCCATGACTTTTTTTTTTTTTTTTTCCTTCTCTTCTCTGCTCCCTTCCTCCTCATTGGTTCGGTATTTTTTCATACCATCGTAACTCTGCTACAACAAGAGCCAGTGATGGTGAATTGCTTGACCTTTCTCATTGTGTGGCGGTGTTGTGCTGTGTGGTCCGTGTGGACTTGGTTCAGCCCATACATCAAGAGAGGTTTGTTATTGTGGACACCTTTGTTTGGTGGGAATTGGAGGTGTTGTGTGTGTATTACAAGCCCTTGTACTGGCATTTGTCAGCATTAGATTTGTTTAAATTTGCAGCTATGAGGCAACATTTTAGTTTTCAAGGGTCTCCACTTGCTCTGTGAAGACTGACACTGTATAAGACACAGCATTGAACAGGCAAAAAGGCTTTCATTAAGACACAATTTTACTGTACAAAATGTTTTATAGTTTTCACAAAATACATTTAGAAAGCTCCATTTTAAATAAAATTAAATTGAAATATTTAAGAGACAGCGTGTAGACGTTTTTATCTCAGAAGCATTGCTCAGACGTAAACCCAGTGTGTGTCCATGTTCTACGTACACACTGAAATAAAAATGCAAAACTCAAAAGAGCATGACAGATGATGCTAGAAAAACCCTCCCATGGTCTTCAATTATAAATAAGGACTGCGGGGTTCGACTGCAGTCTTACGAACTCGAAGCCAATGTAATCAAACAGAACGTGTTTACAAAATTTTGCAACACAAGACTAATATCTTTAAAAAAACACTGTGTACTAGATGAAATACAAAGGCTTTGGTCTGTTTTACAATCAACAATGATTAAATCTGATATGTACTTGTAAACAACTGCCAAACACTTAAGTTTAAAACTCTGTCAAGCAATGTTTAATCATAATTATAGGAATTAAATATTTCTAGTTGCACATTTTTTTTTTTTTTTTTTTTTTTTTTTTGACCATAGGACACTATAATACAACTATACCTAAGAGACAAATTGTACCTGACCCTAAAGAAATGTATTTTATGATGCATGGAACATTTATAGAATATTCTCGGGGATATAAATGAAATCAACTTTTATTGGAGAAATCTTTCTGGAAGATTTCTAGGGAAGACAAGTACTTTACATTTTGACATAAACAAACTGGATTATATCGAAGACGCAGTCTACCATTTACAGACTACAGGTTTTTCTTTTACACCTGTTTTTCCACATTTAATGTTCTTCGTGGTAATCTAGAATCAATCCAACCACCGAAGCAAGAGGTCCAAGTTGTGTCGCATGTCGCACCGTCTTTGCACACTTTGAGCTGTTGATAGTGATCCGTGTTTAAATACGCCAGCAAGTGCAGGCCCATGTCAGAGGAGTCAGGACCACAGCCTCAGTGGGTGGATCGAGTTTGAGTTTCCTCTGCTAAATATCCATTCGTAAGAAATAAGACCAATAAATAGTTTCTTTTTTTTTTTTTTCCGACACAGTAAGAGTCTTCCCTCCAGCTTTTCGTCTTTAATGATATGCAACAGTGTCCAGAGACCATGCAAAGGCTGGTAGAAAGTCTCGATATAAGCAGATTAAAAGATAGTCATGGCAGAATCTCTCAGGTTCTCCTCTCTCAAACAAACGCAAGACCAACATGGTTTTCTAGCAGTCCATCTATCAGTACTTGATCTTGGTTTTTCATATTAACATACAAATGGCCATTTACTAACACACCAGAGAAAAAAGGAAACAATGACTGAAGTTGGAAATAGAAAATTAAAACATAAGTTTTTGTTCCATAAAAATTTAACACCGGGCACTTTACAGAGGTCCATTTTTTTCTGTCTTTCCATCGTTGTTCTCTCTTCCAAGTTCTCCTTTTGAATGTGCCTAGAGCTACAGAACAGCACACAGTCCCACTGGAAAAAACAAAGCCCAGAAGTCCCAAGGCTCTCCCAGAGTCTCTTTCTTTCTTTCCTCCTCTCCTGTCCTTTGCCTCTTCTCAACCCTCACTCGCCTTCTCTACTCTCCTGTGCCGTGTATGTGTGAGGAGCACTGCCGGAGGGCGATGGTGGAGTGGGTGGTTACAGGGTGAAGTAGCTCTTCTCTCTACTGTAGTCTTGACCAATACTGAGACATGTCAGGCTCGCTCCCTGGGACTTGGACAGGGACAGACACTCCAGGAGAGATGAGTCCTGCAGAGACAAGAAGAGAAAGATGTCAGTGAAAAAGAAAACAAAAAAACAAAGACAAGAGGAACAAACAAACAAACAAAAAGAAAAAGGCCCCAGACGTCAGCATGCTACATTAGATGAGTGGATGCACCATGCACAGTTAGTGTGACAGCTAACACTAGTTAGCCTTATAGCTCAGGGCAGTGTGCTTTAAACGCCTGCAGATAGGTAGACGAGCAGTGGCGGTGCAATGAGTCACAATGCTCTGCACATGGCTGCACAGTAAAAGGCTTGCAAGCTCGATAAATTGAGGCTTTGGCAATGGCATTTAAACAGAGCGAGTACAACAGCAAATGAATCAAATTAATTAGCAATTTAGCGCGGAGGAAATGTGGTTACGCATGATTAACTCGTCATGACTATAACCGGTATATATGGCTCTCAGTAACAGCATCCTAATGGGGTGGAACTAAACTATGGGCTGGAGTGGTGGGATTGACATGATGGCGAAGAGCGGCGATGAAATGACTTTTGTTCATGCAACTGCAGAAGGAAAAAGTATATGAAATGCGGAGGGATGTTTAAAGCAAGAAGTTCCTCAAAGAAAAAAAGACGAAAAGAGACAAAGGAAAGTTGCAGCAACAGATCATGGATCAAAGATGGCTACGGAGTACCCCCAAATTACAGGAAAGGTGGCAGATATATTTCAAAGAATGCACTGTTTGCCAGCGTTAATTTCCCCAGCATGTTGGTAAACAATGAACTTTCTGCCTACCTGTTGAGGTGGTACCAGAAGTGGTCATTGATTGGCTGTTCATATGTGCCTGCATATGAGGGGGCGTGTATGTGTCGTAGCTCCGCCCGTTCACAGGCGGACTGGTAGGCAGCATGCAGGAATAAGAGGAGGTCTGGCTGGGCTATAGATGGGGAGAGAATGTTACATTAGCTGAGCCAACCAAAACTGTAGTCTGTAATACTGTAAGCTCTCAAAGGCAGATTTGTATTGATTTAATTTTATTTATAAGCTGTCCTTTAATCCAAAATGTTTGAGGAAGTTTCTTTTTGGCCAGGTAAACACAAATGAAATAACTCATGGTGTGTTTGAGTCCACTCTTACAATCATATCAATCATCAGCAAATATCACATAAAAAGGTATAGATATCTTTTGAACACTGTTGACTGGAGAGCTTCATGGCCTTTTACTCACTTGCATAGGTAGATTGTTTGCCATGGTGAAGCTGGGCATGGGGGGCAGCGCACTGTAGGTGTTTGTGAGTGCAGAGTCAGGCCTGCCCAGCATTGACCCCGAGGTGAAGGACACTGTGAATGGAAATGAAAATGAAAATGTGGTTAAAATCGCACACAGTCCCCCACCCCCCGCCCAGTGTGAGAGGCTTGAGTCTCCTCAGCGTTAAGTAGTGCGTGCGTGAGGTGAGGCCTTATCTGACAGGCTGATGGGCCCAGACAGATACTGTACAGTGTGTGTCTCAGGTGATTGACTTGTGAGCATGAGCTTCAGCTCCGCCGTGCGCCCTCCTGCCTGATTCGGTAATTATGCAGAGAGAGAGTCAGCTGAGAAGTTTTGCTCAGTCATCCATCAAAAAAGGAAACCACCGGTGCTTCTTTGTGTGAACTAGAGCGCACAGCCACTGAGGCCTCTTTTCTATTAATCTGCGGGCTGTCACATAATAATATTTACTAATATTTCACATGGATCCTGTCTGACTGAACCCACGGACACTTCAGAGTGTTGTCACATTATTGCAGTGATAATGTAATGTGGCTGAGCAGCATGTGTGCAACACAATGACTGACAAATCCTACGTACATATTTCATTTTTGCTCTTAGTCTAAGTGGTGGTGTTGTCCTGTAAGTCCTGTCCCAGCTGTGGTGGACCTACCCGGTGTGGTGGGCTGTGGGATGGCCTGGTAGACGCTGGTGCTGAAGCTGCTGCTGATGGGAATGTGACTGGAGGAGTTGTTGGCCTGCCGGCGCTGGTTCCGCAGCTTCTCCTCTCGCCTCCACTTTGCTCTTCTGTTTGAGAACCATACCTGCAATGAAAGCTCCTCGTTAGTTTTTCTTACAGGCATTTATTTATTTATTTTTTTTTTTGTAGGGCAACTTTTTTTTGGGAAAACTTTGACCCATCTGCTGTTTAAAAAGTTCCGATCACTCACTTGTATTCTTGCTTCAGGCAGGTCGATTTTCGCTGCTAGTCTCTCTCGTGCGAAAACATCTGGATAATGAGTTCTTTCAAATTCTGTGAAAAAAAATAAATAAAAATGGCACAACAAACGTGTTAGTAAATAAGTAATGCTTTAGGGTTATTTTTATGTCATGGTATGTCAAATCCAAAGCAAGTTAAACAAGTCTGACAGATATTATGCCTGTTATTCCTTTATTATAAATAACATCTTGTTCATTTCCTGTTTGAATTCACCTGAGATAATAGGGAACGTTTGATTTTTTTCCCCCACTAATAACAACCACAATTTTGCAAAAAGAAAACGATTAACTATGGCGGTTGTGAATGCGTCAGTCATTCACTGGTTGCTCGACCTTTTTCCAGCGCTTCAATTTGCTCCTGTGTGAAGGAGGTGCGATTTCTCTGTAGTTTCCTCTTGAGCTGCAGTCGCATCTGTGTCTCCTCTGAGTCCTCCCCGTTCGAGCTGATGGAGTTTGTGTTTTCTCCTGCACCGTCTTGTTGTTGGCATCCATCTGCAGAGGAAGGAAGGAGGAAAAAAAAAAAAAAAAAGCATTTAATGGAAATATACATTCAATTAAGCTAATTGAATAATTAATTATCGGCTCTGGCGTTGTATCAGCCTACAGCTAATTGTACAGCTCACGGTGCAACATCATTAATTAAATCCCCCTATCATGGTTGATTTCATTCAAAATCAGAGGAATGATTGCACTTTTCTTCTTCGCGTTGCCAGATCGCAGAGCGCGTGAAAAAAAGGGTGGGGGGGGGGGGGGGACACTGTGAAAAAAAAAAAAAAAACTGTTTATAAAATATTGTGGGAAAAACACGCTGGCTGCGCGTACTTACCGCTCCCCAAACAATGGCGTGTGTTCTCAAAAGGTTAAGAGAAATGTGACAAGATGTGGCGAGCCTCTTTTCAGAGCCTATGAAATGTATTTAAAAAAAAAAAAAAAAAAAAACCCAAACTCTCTAGCCCCATTCTTTTTTTTTTTTTTTTTTTTTTTTGTTAATTTTCTCTTCTTTTTTTTTTTTTTCCCCTCTCTTAGGGCAGAGCAGCGCCTCAATGGTCGCTCCCCGTATGGGCGTTGGTGCGGCCATTGAGGTGACCACCAACTCGTGAATAGGAGAAGACGCTTTTCAGAGGGACACAATGCCTCCAGGAGTAAGGGAAACCATTAAACTATGGACACGGCCCGGGACGAGCGGTGAGCCCTCGGTGGGTGTAATATATGGGAGGGAGTGGTGGTGGTGGTGGTGGGGGGGGGGGACTTTTTTTTTTTTTTGGAGGAGATGACAAAAGGATCCTCTCTCTCTCTGGAGGCGCGCGGGCTATAGTGGCCCGGCATTGTGCGCACGAGGATCCCAGTCAACAGAGCTTTGAGTCCAGTGTGTTAACCCTTATCCACGACCATCATTAATCACGTCCCCCGGCCGGCGACACGCCAGTCAGGATTTCTGTCCCTCAATTGGAAACAAATGAGTGAGGAGAGAGCATGCAACCCCCTGAACAACCAAAATAAGGCCAATCTATTCACTGGCCCCCCCACCCACCTACCCCTACACCCCCCCCCCCCCCCTTCAGTTGCGGGGCGAGGCTTATCGACTAATGTCTGTCTTGTTGTTGGACATCATTATCACGCCGAGAAGTTAATGCGAAATTAAGCAAGGAGTGCGTTGATGGAGGGTGGTTTATGTAATATCTCGCCGATGGCTGTCTGGAGCCCAGGGGGGTGGAGGTGGGGGTGTGGGGGGGGAGTTTAAAAACTTGCAAAATTTATGCAGATTTTGTTTTGCGTCTTTTAGCCTGACTGGCGCAGTTTGCAGTGCGGAGTGCCTTGCCCGGGGACGAGAGGCATTCCCCCGAGGGTGGAGCAGGTGCGGAGCGGCCTTGCGCCGGGGCCCGTGTGCGCCATCTCAGGGGCCGAACACGGAGGGTGCGTGCAAGACGGTTGGATCCGACCCAAGTAAACTGAACCTGGTCTTGTGTGAAAGACGCTGCGGTCAGAGACGGTGGAAGAGGCGCTTCCATCGTTTCTCTATCACGTGAACTCGAGCAAGTGGCTGCTGGGGGGGGGGGGGGGGGGATCCAGCACGCCTCTCTGTGGGCCCGCAAACATATTTAGTGTTTCTAAATGCGAAAGGCTTGGTTCACTGGGGGAAACCTGATGCGACAATTTCCCCTCGCCGCAAAACAGACAAAAGTGTTCTTCTATAGGCCAATAGTTTGTATCCACGCTATTTGTTTCTTCACTCTGGATAATCCATAAAAAGGAGTGAATGTGCAGCTATTATCCGTCTGCCAGACCCACTGACGCTCGGATGGGATTTGTTTTCTTTATAAAAGCGCTGGGAAATAAACTCATTCTTTAGTATCACGATGTCTCAGCCAGTGAGGCGGAAAAGCAGCAAAAAAAAAAAAAAAAAAAAAGAGATACCGAACCAATTGCGGCACCTTTCAGCTGCTGAGACCGGATCAAAACACTCTTGAGAAACCGCTTAGAACTGAAAGAGGGAGTGAGAGACTAAATCCTATAGACGGGATTTAGAGCCATATAGCCAACGACTGAGAAAGAGATAAAAGACCAAATCGGTGAGGAGTTTTATTCGGTCCTCTCTGGATAGAGTTGTCTTCTTTTGGGGCCCTGTCACTCTCCATGTAGCCATTATATCTGCTTACTCGGCTGTCGGATGGAAAACATATTTTCGTTCCCCTGAGACAACTGCTTTATACAAATACTGGAATTAAAAACACAATGACCAAATAATTCATTATCATTATTATTATTATTATTATTAGTAGTAGTAGTAGTAGTAGTAGAAGTAGGAGTAGTAGTAGTAATACTGGTCTTATAATAAGATATATAATAATATATATAATTATCATGACTAAATATTTGCTTGATCAAGAATATATATAAATTATAATTCCTCTAATGTGTTATGACAGACTGTACCAACGGCAATTTCAGTAAAACTAAATAAGGTGAATATTACTATTGTGTAAAATAAGAATAATAATAATAATAAGTGATTCTAAAATTAAGATAATCATTGTAGCTGTTAATATGATCGTTTCCGCTTTACTGCTTTTTGATAACCGCCCCACGTGTCCAATCAAACAAATGCAAATTATTATTCGCTACGACTGAATTCCATCACTTGCATTTCCCCCTTTTTCCGCTGCATAGAAATCCCAAGTGCCTCCTCGTAATATTTGTTCAATAGATTGATACTTTTGAAGCCAAGCAAACGCAAAAAGGTGGCGTCTCCTCAGAGGAGTTTGGCCTGCAGCATAGGCCAACAGAGGGGGAGAAGAAAAAAAAACCCCTCTGAAGTGGAATATTTCCACAGCAGCCTCACCATCTCCACACTCCTGCATGTTGCCATAATGAGAGACAAAGCCCTCTCTAATGAGCAATTACACGTAGTGCGGACCGTTCCCATAACCGATCATTGCGTGTGAAGGAAAACATTCCTTTGTACTAATATCCCCGCACACAGCTCCCCGGCTCTGCCTCCCCATCAGGAGGGGAGGAAAATGCAGGCTGTTGGACGGACACCTCTGCTGAAAGGACAAGTCGCTGTCACGCACATCCATGTCTGGGACAGTGGAGGCATTCAGACTGCATGCATGGCCTACGGCTTCCTCTAATCGACGGGTCTTAATTGGGGGTCTTGACCAGGCCATCAAAGCACACCGGCACAATAACCCTCCTGCAAACCGGAACCGCGGTTCCGTTCTGTCGCTGGAAACCCGTAAGCTGTAAGACTGCGCGTAGTCACACACGACAATTTACGGTGACCTCTGCGGGGTTCACAGTGGTCCTAATGCACCAGGCAGAGGCCATGCAAGGCTCTTTTTTTTTTTTGTGTGTGTGTAAATGAGAACCCAAAATCCGACCCTGGTTGTGCCCTCCTTCTGATACAACTCTCACCGCCCTGCATGCCTCAAGGTGTCTTTATTGCCACTGTGTGATAATGAGGCTCACCTTGGTTGGGCTGCCCTGGCACTGATGTTCCGGGGTACCAGCCGGGCCGGGTCCCCCAAGTTCCTGTCTGACCGTTGAGCATTCTCAGCTTGTCATACATGCCATCTGCGCCCATCTGTTGCTTTTCACTAGCCAGGTTGCGGAGGACTCTGTTTATCGATGACACCTGAATGACAAATTGCATGTGATAAAAAAAAAAGAAAAAAAAGTGAGGATTTGATGGAGGTCCGTACCGGTGTGTTTTCTGTATGTGGGGCCTTAGGATGACACAGAAAGACACCTTATAATCTTAATAAATCTGCACGGGGAGATGTTCCTGCAAAGCGCACAAACGGACAATGATCTCCTTCTAATTGACTCTATGTTTGGGCGATCACATGCAGTAAAGCGCGCCCCGCACTTTGCGTTTAATAAGACTGAATGCTTGGTTGACCATCTCCTTTTCCTCAACTGCATGAGGAAAAAAAAAAAGTCATTTCACGTGGCAAATTAAATCATGCACACAAGTCACAGTCAGTGCACTTACACTGGGTATATTGTCGTTGGTGCAGATCCCCTCCGACAGAAGTCTGTCGCGGATCTCCCAGGCGAAAATAGACGGACACTCCCTCTTGTACTGCGCGATTTTCGCGACCACCTCTGGAGTGGCGACCCTGGGCTTGCTGCCGCCTATTGCTCTCGGTCTTATGGAGCCAGTTTCATAATATCTGCCCAGGATCTTGCTCACACAGCCGTTGGATACCTGGATAGAAAACAAAAGACACAATTCACATACATTATTTACGACTATTAACGGAATTTCTAAGATGGCGTCAAATAATTATCACCTTTTCACTGTCCAGCACTTGGACTTCATCATGGGTCTATAAACACAAAAAATATGCCTTGAATGGTATATTGGGCATTTTTTTTTTTTTTTTTACAATAGATTTATTCGACATAAAAACAGGCAGATAACTTTAATTTGTGTCGGCCTCATTACATTTCCAGTAAAAGGAAAGATGTAACTAGTAAATCATATTTTGCACTGACTTAAAATACAATGCGACATTCAGGCTACAGGAAACATGGATACAATGTGAGAATCATACCGCTATTTGTTTTCACATTTGGCCTAATAATTTGATCTGTATCCATTGTAAAACAAAGTCTGCATAAAGCTGTTTTCTGTTCCAAAAAAAAAGAAAAAAGGAGTGGGATTGTCACCTGCAGTATCCTGGAGATGTCGCAGGGTCGGGCACCACTGTGAGCAAGTTCAACTATTTTCTGCCTGGTGGAATCCGGCAGCGGTCTACCATTAACAAACACACCACCAAGCTGGTTTACGCCACTGTGACCTACATGGAGACAAAAGCATCGGAGTCATCCCACCGCATTATAACTCCAATCAAGACATATGTGATCAAGCAAATTATTTCCACTGAAAGGGTGAGGAGAATGGCTGACGCGTTCAGGAGTTAAAGATGAAACATGAAGACAGCAGGTTTATTGCAGTTCGGAAAATTAAATGAATTTGGTCATATGCTTGTATAAAAAAAAGAAAAAAGAAAAGAAAAGTGTTTTAAATCCAAGTGCACTGACACAACAATTGTTTAAAGAAACTGTTACAGCGCTCGGTACATTCCCCTCTGAAGACAAACACTGCGCAGTAATTCACTAACACATGCAGAACATGGATTAAAACGACAACAGCCTCACGTAAACTAAAACATCTCAATATGTTTGGGTTTTTTGTTTTTTCTGATAATAAAATTGAACACATAAGTCGCTCCGTTGCCCCGGGGAAACTCAACCAACCTTTTATCAAACCGGCAAACTTCCGTATTAAAACATTCGCACCGTTATCCATCCCCTCATGAGCAGCTGCGCATCACCAAGACCCGCAAGACCCGCACCTCACTCCACTAACTATCCTCACAACAACAACCAGCGGCACCCACTGTCCCACAAAACCCGCCTGAAATAACGTCTTAAATTAGCTCTCATTCCCCAATAAAAAAAAAAAAAATTAAATTAAAAAAAAGCGTCGCTGTCTGGAAAAGAAAAAAGCTGCGTTAAAAACGACAAGCTCTTCCTACGAGAGTCCTCCAAAACACACAGTAACAACGCCTCACTGAGAGGGACACCGGCTCTTAAAAACAGCTGTTTTTGTTGTTTTTTTTTTTTTTTTTTTATGATTGGTTGTTGTCTGGGGAAAAATAAAAAAAAAAAAAATTAAAAAAGACAGCTTTTAATGGAAATCGTCTTTAAATCGTTCCTATGGCATCTCTCTAAAGCATGAGAATAAGCCCCGCAAACCTGAAGCCGGACGGGAGCGCCGACTCCCCGGAGTGCCCGAGCCGCTCTCTGTGTCTGCGCTGCCTCTCCCCGCGCCGCCGCCCGGCACATTGACTCCGGGAGCAGAGGCTCCTTAGCAATAAATAAGCTCCAAATATAGAAGAGGGGGAAAATATGATGAGCCCTGCCTGACATTTGTCTTTAAAATAAAGCTAGCTGCACGTCAAGTTTGAGCTTAATTTCTGGAAATAGGCGGAAGTCGCCTCGGATCATGCATGGGAGGCTAATTGAAAAGATCAGTTGGAGCACTTGTGGCAGGCATGTCACTTTATGACACCGCTCTGCTTTTGAAAATCGCATCGTCACGACAAATAGTAGCATGATAAAACGACCCTTTCTGTCTGCATTTGGATATCACTCAGACAAAATTGGACGCTACTCGTTTACCCTCCGAGGGAGACTTCGTTTTAAGGTGGCCGGGGGGAGGGGGGGGAGGGGGCTGTGCGCGGGCACGGCCACGGGGGCGCGCCTGGATTCTTAACATATTAAAAGTGACATGCAGTTTTTTTTTTTTTCTCTCTCTCTCTCCCCCCCCCCCCCACACACACACTCCCACCCCTTGTTTGTATTTGACAACAAATGCTCACAGCCACTGCAGCCCTGCTGTGTGCTATCGGTAGGCGTCTTTTACTCTGAAATATGTCTGCAAACTTTATTTTATATAAATGACCAAAAGGGGCCTGTGTACAAATGATGGAGGGGGGGGGGGGGGGATAGACCTGTTCAACAGAGTAACGTGTCCCCTTTAGGCCGCTGTGTGTAATAATCTTCCAGCGTGGATGTGATTGATGGTAAATCTATTATCATCCCTCTTGCTCTTTGGTAATTCCAGGATTAAGTGGAATTAATAGACTTCTGACGCTGAGATTGGCCCGCCCGCATTAAGCGGCCCTGCTCTGTGGGTTTCTCCGGAGCTGCTCCATCAACCTCTGATTTATAGCTATCATATAAATCCTCCGGATCGATAAAACCGTCAGATAAGGACATCACATAAAAAAAAAAAAAAAAAAATCAAACACTCCTGAGGTTAAGTCTTAATCATGGCACAATTCCCTCAAGTGCCCCGGAGTCGATCTGGCCCGCTGGCGCTGATTATGCGCCTTGTATTCTATTGCGGGTCGACTAATAGGAAAACATATGGTGTCAATTTGGACGCTCCCCACCATATACACCCAGGAGTTATTAGCACAAAAGCCACCGAGGCCGTCGCGACCTTTAGACAAACCCAAAGGGCCGGGCCCAATGATATCTTCCTCGGCAATTCGCACCAGACATCACACGCCAAGCCAGGGGAGCATCCCATTATCATCAATCCGCAGCAAAGCTGGAGCACCGGCCATTGTACACAGCTCTGATAAGGCCCCATCATCTCTGTAATGGGCAACTGGCAAGCAAGACAAAAAAAAAAAAAAAAAAAAAAAAAAGGCCTAGAAAATAAGACTAATGCCACCGGTTTGTCACAGTATTTTTGTTTTTTCATCAGGGGTCACTTTTTTATTTTGCTTGTTTGGTCATGGATCACACCCGGGAACATCAAGAAAAACCCAGCTGTCATGGGGTCCGGTATTTGGATTCAAACATGTTTGCACTAATGCGCACAGATTACAGCACAGACACGTCATCGAGGTATATGGAGAATAATATAAGGAAATTATTCCACACACCTTCATCACAGATGTCAAACACCTCTTGTCCAGCAGCAAGAGAGAAAATGTTTCATGTTTATCCTTTTTTGTTTCAACACACACCAGGATTAAGACAAGATATTCAACTCATGGGCCACTTTAAAAAAAAAACAACAAAAAAAAAAACACACACACACACACACACACAGGAGGCTTATAAGCAACTTAATCTGCCATGTTTTTGATTGGCACCCACGACAATATGGTTGTTAATATTTATCTTCAGCTGTGAGTTCAGCCTGCACCTAACAGGGAGACCTGCGGTTATAATATGAGCTTTTCCTCTCTACTTCATGCTGTCTGTCCGTGAAGAATATGGCCTAATCTACATAAGACATTATTGCTGCTCCTCATGTTTCATGCAGGGCTCTTCTCTACGCAGCTAATCTTGTATGCAGCCTGGCAGCCAGCTCTAACGCTAATGCAGACGGCTGTGCAATTATTTAATACCAACTCAAGCAGAAACAAAAATCTCCCTCTCAACCCAACCCCCTCTATTCTCCCTCTCTCTCTCTCTCTTGCTCTCTCTCTATTTCTCCCTCTCTCTATGGAGCAGGACGACGTGTGATTAACTTGTTCAATAATAACTTGCCTACCTATCATTGCAAAAAAATAAATAATAAAAAAATACATTAACAGCAATGAAACGGCCATCAAATAAATAACTGAGAATATTTCGTCCCTGCACCTCAAAGTCATGCAAATGTATGCCTGCACATACATTTCCTTTTCTTTATTTCTTTCTTTTTTTTGTTTTTTAATATTCCTTTAAAGTGTTTCTTAAAGTTATGGCGCTATAACAACCAGGGCATAATGTCAGTGGGTGTTGCTTCCATGCAACCACATTAGAAAACTTGCGTTTGTAATCAAAAGTTCCTAAAGGAAAATAATGTATAAAGACAACTTACTGTTCTGCATCATTGAGGCTACGCCAGACTCCCACGTGGCTTGGTTGTGGTATTCTAAGCATCACAAGGAAAAGACAAAGCTGGTTAGGATCACATCATAAACCTGCTGTACACATCTTGGTTTTTCTTTTTCTTTTTTTTTTACTGTCAAATTATTTGCAACATTTGTTATTTTTTTTTTTTTCAATAAAGTTTCTCATCTCATCGTTCGATTTGAATATATAAATATATATATATATATTTTTTTTTTTTACGGGATCTTGTGCTTAAACATTACTGATGCATAATGAATTTCACATCCTCAGTGTATGTATGTATTTTAATTAAACTTGCCTGGAAACAGAGTTGACTGTCCACTCTATAACAATTTAGTCAATCATCTGCCGTTTTCACTACTTAATGTCTCCCTATAGGACAAAGCAAAACAACACATTAGCACAGCCACAGCTATACTGATGTACTCACAGCTACTGTATATCTCTGCCCTGCATTTAGCCTACAATTAACCCCGACGCTGCTGCCAAGCAAATAAATCAAAATTGACGCGGGACAAGATTATCTGAACATCTCTGTTAGGCCTGTTTCCGAAAGCACTTGTCAAAAATAAATTCAAACTAACAGCTTGGCCGTGATGTTGGGCCTGTAACTCCTTTACAGCACTATTTCTTTCAAGGCTCTTTTTTTTTTTTGGAGGGTGGGGGTTCATATAAAGCAATCAGCCCTCATCGTCTCAGCGAGAGGCTTCTGTGTTTCCTTTTTTTGACTTGATATCCCTCCTCTGGTGGAGTCCACCGTGGAAACTGTACAGTGACACACGTTGTCTACCTCGCCTCGCTGCTCTGCAAAAGTCCAGACCGGGAGGGGGTACAAAGCTGGTGCACAAAGCCCGCTGGACTCCCAACAATGCACCCCTCCACACCCCCCCCACACCCCCCCAACACACACACACACACACACACACACACCCTCCCCTTCTCTGCCTCCGTATACCTCAAACCCGGGGCGAAAACTCGGCCTCTGCGACTAGAAACACACACAGCTTCCCCGCTAAACACACCAACAAGTTCAGATTAATACAAAGAGCCGGAGGCATGCATCCACCCCCTCCAGGACTATTCACACACACTCTCTCTCTCTCTCTCTTTCTCTCTCTCAGTCACACACACACACACACACACACACACACACACACAAACACACACACACACGACCGTGACCCCGGTGCAGCTAGTGCGTGAATGCGGGTTTTGTTTGCCCCTGGGTTTTTTGTTTTTTTTTGTTTTGTTTTTTTTCTTATAGAAAACTATTTTTTAAAAAGTAATTTCTTGTTCCAAATATTTGGTGGTTATCTTGTGCTGCTGGTGCGGGTTGTAAAGCGGGTTGAAAGACACAACAGCGCAGTGGGGCGCTCAATTGGAAAAGACAAATGCATTAAAGAAGCTATTGACTGGAGGAGGGGGGCGAGAGAGACAGATAAAAAGGGGGCCAGGGAGGGAGAAAGTCTGAAGTTTTTTCGTTTTTTTTTCTCCCTCCGTGCAAAGCTGTGTTGTGTGCAGAGCAAAATGGCCTAACAGCCGACGTCTAGCAGACCGCGTTTAGTCCGAGGCCGGTGTGTGGGACGCACACAGGGCCGCCATTGCATTTAGACTGCAGCTTTTTTTTTTTCTCTCTCTCCTCTCATGTTTAACAAATAGGCTGCATTAATCTAATGCAGATTCCATCACACTGGCCCACATAGCCCGAGTTAGCCTGTTTAGCATGACTTAAAATTACCAAAACACTGCTTAATTGACATATTATTATTATTATTATTATTATTATTATTGGCCTAATGTCGCGATGTGGAAAAGTACAAATAAATAAATAAACACGCGGCCTATTGAAGCTGGAAACGCACCGCAGCCAGTAGCTTTCAGCCCTGTTAGGGTCCAGGTGGTTAATCATTTATTTAGGGTCGAAAGCTCAAGCGTTGCTGTTCCCGAGGTTAACGACGACCTAATCTGCATTTCTTTTCCTTTAGTAATCCGGAACAACAATGTCTTAATTCAACATGGTTATTTCTGGCCGCTGGATCCTGCGCTCACAACATTCATATGCAGAAGTAGTCCCATGTAGGCCTGGACTACAATGGCCCCGGTGCAAGTCGCAGGCTACCAGGGGCTGTGTGTGTGTGTGTGTGTGTGTGTGTGTGTGTGTTTATATGGGCTGCATGAATCTTACTTTAAAAAAGAGGGGCTACATATGACGGAATACATTTAGTGAATTAGTTATTAGCAGCCAACAGGTTTGATGTCACCTCATGGATCAGCTACTGTAGTGCACATGTTGACATATTAAGCCACCGGCCTGGTGTGTTTTTGAAATCAGTCTTTTTTAATTTTTTTTATATTTATAGGCTGAATTATGCTAAATTAATCTGTAAAATTACACAGGAAAAATATGCATATTTACAGTGAATTAATATTTTAAACATGTTTTATTTTTTATTTTTTTACTGATTTCTCTAATTGTTTTGACGAAATAGTTTAAAAACAGCCGAAATTTGGGTCCATATTTTGTGTTTTATTAAGTCACTGAAATTCTTTGAGACATTTACTAGGACTGAGATAATAGGCCTGTCAAGATAATATCTGAATATTTTAAAATACTACACAGCCCCACTGCTAAAATACAACAGCAGTTCAACTCGCTGTCATTAAGGGGAAAGACTGAAACATCTTAGAAAAAAAAAGGGGGAAAGTTGTATTTTCTCCCTGACACATGCACGCCAAGACGGCCCTCTTCCCCAAGTGCTTCATGGAGCTTTTTTTTTTTTTTTTTTTTTTTTTTTTTGTTGTAGAAGGCGCTTGGGTGACTCGCCTGCATGAATCAATCTGACACCTTTCCTCAACGGGTCATTGCGCCCCATTCTCCACGATGATCACTGTCCTGGCCCAACGTGACTTTTTACTCTTTACTGTCATAAATAAGCGGTAAGCTATCCGTGGGCCTAAACACAGCGAGGAGAAAACCGAGCAGATAAAACAGACAGAGGCGCTGAAGGCTGTTCGCACTTTTTGAGAGTCCAGTCAGAAGACAGGCTGCACAGTCCAAACGATAAAACACCCACAACCTCACCACTGAACCTCAACCTACAGCCGAGAATAAATGACCTATAATAATAACAACAATATAATAATAATAATAATAATAATAATAATAATAATAATAATAACATATTATAAAAATAATAACAATATTTAATAATAATATATAATATAATATATATAAATGAAACAATAATCTAATAGCACAGATAAACTTATAGTCAAGATCTCACCTTTTTGGGGCATCCTGCGTCGTTGTCAAAGTCCTTGGCAAACTATAGGCTACAGCCCAGTTCTCCACACCACAGAAAGAGAAAAAAATAAAAAATAAAAAGCCGACCAGGATCAGTCTCTCTCGGGAAGTTTCAGCAGAGGAAAAATTAGTTTCCAGTGGTCTTCGCCGGAGACGGAGGGGATATCCCTGCGAAGTGGACAGAGATTGACAGTGAACTCAGATGTCAGGACGCACGGAGTTTGGCGAGGATGTGCGCTGGCGTGTGAGAGAGCGAATGAGAGAGTCGGAAAGAGAGAGAGTGGGGAAGAGAAAGAGAGCGAGAGAGGGGAGGGGGGGGGGGGGAGGAGGAGGAGGAGGGAGGGGGAGGAGGGAGGGAGGGAGAGTGGTGGTAGTGGTAGGAGGAGGAGGTGGGGGTAAGAGAATGAACACACCTATGCTGATTGGTGATGGAACAAGTGTATTAATGTATGTGTTCCTGGTCTGCTGTGCGCGCCTCGCCTCGCCTCGCCTCGCCTCGCCTCTCCTCTCCTCTCCTCTCCTCTCCTCCCTCCGCCGCTCTTCACTGGCCCATTAGCGCGACCCGACCTCTGTCATCATCCCCCATATAAACACTTCCCCCTGCACCACAGCCAAAGCGGGAAACGGGGCCGAGCCACAGCGAGAGAGAGAGAGAGAGAGAGAAAGGGGGAGAAAGAGAGAGAGAGAGAGTCTTCCCAACCCACTAATCAGCCCACGCATGCAAATGCCCTGCGCTCACTTGCTGAATATTGCCCTATTGCGAAGCAACTGCCTCGGATGTGCCCATTGGACGGAGAGCTCTATTCTTCCAGGCTGAATCGGGTCCGCGCAGGGAATCTCAGGCATGTTCAGCTCCAACCTGAGGCGAACTAGTGCTGCAGAGGGGGGGGGGGGACGGAAACTCGCAGTGGAGCGGCGCACACGTGAATGTTGGAGCTCATAACAGCACATTGTAATTACAAAGAGCTGCAGCGTGCCTTTTATGAAGCAGCCTGCATGCTCTAGAGATGCTATTAATGCCATAGACGCATGGAGTTATGCTGTTGTGCTGAAAAGTTTGCAAAATGTCACCTGTTTTTTTTTTTTTTTTTTTGTGGTTCTGAATCCACGTGTCAGATGTAACCCTGCAGGGGGAGATCATCACTGACAGATAACACATTTCACTTCGCAGAACACAACGTGTTAAAATAAACTTTTGCACCAGTGTCGCCCTCTTTATTCATTTAAGGACCGAAAATCCGTTTTCACACGTCAATTTTGCTCCATATTGCTCCAAAATAAATAAAATAAAAACAAATCCCTGAAAGGAGACCTCTGGTGCTGCAGGGGAAGCACGGCTGAGTTTGGAGAAGTTTTTTTTTATTATTATTTTTTAACTTTTTAATTTTTTTTTTGCCCTAAAAGCTCCAATAGGGAACCTTTTTACATTTTTAAAAAAATCTTTGCATTTTAAAATGACACAGTCGTCCCTCAATAAAAAAAAAAAAAAAAAAAAACAATCAAAATTGTCCACCACGTGCATTTGTTGATTCTTTTGGGTATCACCTTCCCCTGAACACCCCCCCCCCCCCCCCCCCGTCAACAAGACCGCCGTGCGTAAAGAGCGCAGCCTTGAGTCGAGCTCCGGCGCTCTTCATGGACCGCGTTTGCGAGGCACGGCCACGCGCTCCCCGGGCCGTGCCGCTTGAATGGCCGGCCATTAGCGCACACCTCGACGCACCCCAAAAGGCAACCCCTCCGCGCCCCGGGGCAGCACCGGCCCCGGCGCTGAGGAGGCCCCCGCCGTCTCACCCCGAACAGGAGGGAGAACCGAACAGGGGAAGAAGAGAGTGAGCGCTGCGTGGACGGGGGAGGCCAAACCAAAGCAGAAAAGGGGGTGCGCGAAAGGGCACAGAGAGAGAGAGAGAGAGAGAGTGGAGGGATAGACATAAGCAGGGGGAGGGGAGAGAAAATGCTTTTTTTTGGGGGGGGGGGGGGGATTGAGAGGCCATGAAATGAAGTCACGGAGGCCTACACTTGACTTTCTTTGACATGTGAAAACGCAGGAGAAGTCAGAGCTCATCAATAAAACACTTCGGAGGTGAAAGAGGGCTCCCTAACAACCATCGCATTCCTGACTACGGGTTCAATGAGTAGACAAACGACGCTGCCAGAGAGAGAGAGAGAGAGAGAGAGGCAGAGAGGGAGGGAGGGGAGAGAGAGAGAGAGAGAGAGATGGAGAGGGAGAGGGAGAGGGAGAGGGACTGCCCCGGCTTGAATGGGGCCCTCAGTAGGCCGGCGAGATAATGAGCTGAGAGGACCGGCTCAAACTGTCACCGAGGGTCCCGCGGTGAGGAACAACACTTTGGCCAATACTCCTTCATCAAACAACCCGTAAACTAAACGAGCACATTCATCTGTTTCTCCTTCCTGCATTGTTTCTACTCACTTAGACTGGTGGCTCAGCCTATAGGCCTACCGTGAATGGCCGCAGCTTATATCAGCGAAGGGATGGAAAGGGGTGTGGGGGGGGGTAGAGGGGGGGGCTCCCAAACATTTTCACGTCAAGGACCCCCCTATTAGACATGCATTAGACCACAAACACCCCCTTCCCCCGGTCGCCCCCCTCCTCTCAGGGTTTGTGCTGGGAGGAAGACCTCGTGGTGGTTATGATTTACTGTAAAAACCCAACGAGCGGCCGCACCGAGGCTGCAGTTCAAACTTTCGAAACGACAGCCATTGTTGCTCAGATTTCACTTTGCATCTCTGCCATCCGGGGTTTCAATGGAGGGAAAATGATTTGGGGGGATGTACTTGGGATCGGGTTAAAGTAAAGTGTAAGAAAAAGTCCAACAGAGGAGTCAGAGGTCCCGCAGTGTTGTACTGGACTAAGACTGCTGACACAGCCGCAAGAACTGTGGATTTTTGTATTTTGCTGGTTTCAAGACATAACAGCGACAATTCAAGTCAGCTGCGTAACGAGACGCTGATTGACATGCACACGTCGTCCAATTGAATATTACAATTTGACGTCAGTTGCAGAGAGTCTCGGAATCAGGCTCCCCTCCTGCATTTAAAAGACTTTTTCTCTTGGTGGTTATAGTCTGCCTTTGTAGTGCAAATGTTATTGCCACTCACTTGTCCCAGACTTCAGCTGTCAAAAAATTCACACCACTAACCTGCCCTTCCCTGAAAGACAGATTCCCCGATGAGTGTGTCAAGTAGCCTGGTTTTTCTTTGGAAACAATACCTCCAGCAGGTTATTGATTTCTTTGGTTAAGCTGTAAATCCGCTCCGAGAGCTAATTCGTTGTCTCCACTCTCAGGAGATTTCAGTTTTTTTTTTGTTTTTTTGTTTTTTTCACCACCTCCACAAGCAAGCAGGCCTTCAGCTTTATCAGGAAAAAAAAAAACCCTGTTCGAAAATATATTTCCTATCGGCCTATATGTTTTGTAAGGTAGTCTCTGAGTTACTGTGGAAGTCTGTATGAAAAAAAAAAAAACCGGGATAGGCTGATGTTGGGAAAGCAATTAGCCCAATTCGGATTAGCAGCAACTAATGCCAAAGGCCTTGAAAAGAAAGCCTAATCTGGTCGCTATTTTCCCCTCAGGCAACGTGGTATTTGTACCCATCTAGAAACTTTTAAATACAAAAAAAAGAAAGGAAGAAAGGAAAAAAAAAACACAAGGGGAGGGGAGCTGAAGTGAAAAACAGTGACATTGTTTTTGGACAGGGAAAGGGATGAAGTGCAGGGTAAACCCACCTAATTCAGATAGCTCTTGTTTGGGATTACAGTTTACCCTTTGCAGGCTGATACAAATCCAGCCTATTTGAGATAAATTCATCATGTGTAAAACTGGCGGAAACAGAGCTCCCACTTTGTTTGTTTTTGTTTTTCTCCTAAAATCCTGGTTAAATATTTGGGTTGGATTTGTATTATTGATAGCTGTTTGCCTTTGTGATGATGGCCCACTGGAGGTCAGAGTTTACTCACCTTTTATGAATCAGGGTGTCAGGGGAGGTCTATTAGAAAAGTGTTACAATATTGTTAAAAGATTGTATGTGGTAAATAAAAGGTGGCTGAGCTGAATCCATCCAGCTCCTGTAGATTTTAAAAAGGACAATTAGAGCATTGATCAACGCCCTTAGATGTTTTTGTAGAGGGGAAGGCCTGAGTTAGTTATTCCTTCAAGGAACGAACATAGACCCTGTTTGTTTAATTTTGTTTAAGGACACTGCTGCATGCACATTATACATGCTGTTATTACCTCCCACAAATCCCAACTCTACCTGCTGCTCACTAAAACTGATCATTTACAGGCCTCACATTGTAATGCACCAGCTTTATACACTTATATTATTATTATTATAATTATATTATTATACAATTAATTATATTAATAACTTTACATATTATTACCAATAACATTACATGTTGTTATTTATTATTATTATTATTATTATTATTATTATTATTATTATTACTATTTTCTACTATTGTTATTGTTGGTGATAAATATAAATATCATCTGGTAATTGTAAGTCTTCTTTCTGATAATATTGTTGAACGTACTATGGTGGACTATGACTGTTAGCATAAAAATAAATTTGAGGTAAACTAAAAATGTATTTAGTAGAGCTTTAACAATAAAAATAACATATTATTGTTAGTAATAATAATAATAGTAATAATAATAATAATAATAAGTATTATTAGTATTATTATTAACTGGTGTTAATTTTGTAATCACAATGATCAGGACAAATGTCGACCTGACTGTGTAAGCTTCAGTCTTGTTGAGATGACCTGTCATTCATCACACAGCCTCGGATTGTCAGATTTATTCTCTCTACAGAGATTCATGAGGACATCGCTGGTGTATTTGCATAGATTATTTCCCCTTTTACAAAGAGCGTTTCTGGTTTTATCAACGATAATCAAACCATCACACGCTTGTTTGACTTTTGCGCAATTATTTCAGTTATCTGTTATTTTCAAAGGAGGGAGTGCGTCCCGGATACAGTCTTTATTTATGTCGACTTATTTCTCAGCACATTCAGTAAATATAGGGAAACATAACTCCATTACGGCGTCGACAAATCTATGCAGCTTTCTCTGGAGGAAATGTTTGCATTTCGCAGCTTCTAAAAGGCCTCACAAGCACAAACCCTGCTTTACAGGCGCTTTTTAAACATGTTCCATCAAAATAAAAGGTCTCCATGCCTATAGATGCACTGTATTTTCAACTGAATTAAGGTGCACCCTCTTCCTCGTGGGCGTTTAGGGATAAATACATAAATGCAAATGTAGTTTTTATTTAACAGGACAATTTAACGAGACAGGGAGAGGGCGGTTGTGCGGTGCGCAGAAGCCCTCTCCTGGCAAAAGGCTGAAGGCTGGGAGAAACACCGGGACTAATGGTGTCACAGCGCTGCTCGGCAAGCGTGACAGGCGGAAACACTGGACCCAAACATACAAGAGCCTGGACCTGACACATCCAAAGTCCCCCAGCTACTGTCTACTGGAAATCAGACTGTATCTTTATCTTTTACGAGGGAAAAATAAATAAAAAATATAATATGGAAGCTAATCTCTTTAAAGGTGGGACTGAAATAGAAAAAAAACATACCCTGTATTAAAAAACAAACACATAAACCTAAATATATATAGGCTATAAATACTAATCCCAGAGAGAGATTTTTTTTTATAGACCAAATTAATATGAAAACCCTCGGGGCGCACGTGTTATTTCCCTGCAAGCTTAGTTGTACTTGAAAATCTGACTGTCTCTCCCTCTTTTTATTTTATTTTATTTTTTGCAAGCTGCAGTCAAAACTTTGACAATTGTTTTATTTCACAACACGACCAATAAACAACTCAACATTTGAGCCAAAATAGGAAGCCGCATTTCCCAAGTCACACGTGGATCGCAGCGCGGAGAGAAGAAGAAGAAGAAGAAGAGGAAGAGGAAGAAGAAGAGGAAGAAGAAGAAGAGCCGTTTGGTCTCAAAGCTGCAGCCAACCGAACCGAAATATTCCGCTGATGGATCGACCCGAGCCGAGCAGATCCCACACACACATTCAACGCACTGTGCAGGTCGAAGCCTCTCATTCCCCCTGCGTAAAGCCCGCAATGATGGGCGCTTTTTTTTTTTTTTTTAAAAAAAGGAGGGACGTGGGCTCGGCTCCTCGGTGAAGGTCGCTTATTACCAGCTGTACGTGTGCGTGTGAGAGATGACAACAAGAACCGAGTCAGCGCGCCGTGCTCCGCCGGGTGTGGGCGCACACCTCCTCTGGCCCACACGGAGCAGCGTGCAGCCACTTAACCAAATAATCGCACCTAACTTCTCCAGTGCGCCGAGCTCACGATCGATCCGCACGCAGGCTCAGGTTCCTGCTCTGAATGCCCCCTTTCCCTCCTAAAGCTTGAGGAGATCGGGCATAGCGCGGGAGTGCGCGCTCCTACAGCGCCTAAATGTTCTCCGAAGGAGAATTTCCCCGAAGCGTTTAAAATTTAAAGGGAAGCCGTTTTGAAACGCAGTCCGTCCACACTCACCGGGTGAAAGGCAGCAGACGTGTGTGACCGGTATCCTTGGCGCATAAAGCCGCTTCCTCCCCGCCCGGACCTCTCCTCCGTGTCCCGGCGACAGAAACTTATAGGTCCCGATTTCAAAAGTCTATCTACCTTTGGATCCGTCGTGGGGTTCGAAATGTCAATGAGAGTGGGAAAAAAAATCCGCGGCTCTTACCAGCAACTTTCCCTTCGGCATCAACCTCATGTCGGCAGTGATTGGCTGGAGCGACGGGTCGACGTCACACCTTGGACGGGACACGCAGCGCAGAATGGGGAAGTGCACGAGGGAGCACCCCGGCCTGTTTACTGTCCCAGCGTGTGCTGCGTGCGGGGCCCGACACGTCCCTCTGCAAGGGGCCATTTTATTTGGTTTTATTATTATCTTGTTTCATTTCTTATATATATATATATATTTTTTTTTTAAAATTTATTCCACACTGTCCTCCCGTTGTTTCTGGCTGTTTCAAGTTTCTTTAAGAAAGCCATGCATGGTTCTCTGAGCTTATCCTGAAACTGAAAAGAGTCTTAGGAAACTACATTTTTCATTCTATGTAAAGAACATGTAACATGGACTCGTGCTCTGTTGTGGCCTGGTATTTTTATTTATTTATTTATTTTTAAGTTTTACATGGAGAGTTTTTTTTTTTTAAGATATGGTTCATACAACTTCACATTTGAAAACCAAATCGTTACCACCACGGCTGCATGTCCCCCCATAACGTCTGCTGCTTTGAACAGTTAGTGTGGAGACGGGGGTGGGCTGACTGCTAGGACGTGAGCCCGTACAGTGCAAGTTGTTGTGATTTTTAAATCTGAGCATGCTCAGTGTGCAACAGGTGTGCGCACATAAAACAGGTGCAGGCAAGTCCCACTCCACAGACCTGTGAAAATACCTCGCACTGTTCCCCGTGATGTAACTGGGCAGTGGGGCCTATGGAGCCACTTCCAAGCCTCTGGTATTATAGCACACGGAGTACACAGGAGTAACAGCTGTAACCATTAACATGAAGCGTGTTATAAACAATTCCACTGTTTTGGCCTGTGCTTTTTTTTTTTTTTTTATTTCTACAGCCCTATAAAGTTGTCATCCACAACTCGTAATGGGGCCTTAGCTTCCCTTTTAGGCAGGCTAAAAGCCTCGAGTCCTATTTCACAACCTCTGATCTTTGTGTCAATTTGAACAAGGCGGTAAGTAAATGGGCAACCGCGCCGCCGCTGGTCTCCCAGGAAGAGACCGGCGCAGCGCAGGTACGGGCCAGTCGGGACTGGCTGTGTTTGGGGGGGCCCATTATTTGGAGCGACGGCCATTAAGGGGCCTTGGTACTGTGCAACGCGGCAGGGTGCTCGACATCCGCGCTGGAAACCGCACGGCTCGGCCCCCTGCTTATCAGGCTGTCAATAAAACGAGATGGGATGCAGCGGCCGAGGCCAGGTGCTCCCTTTCCCTTCCCACACAGCCCCGCTCTCCAGAAGCAGATCAGGCGTAAACGCAAATCTGTCCAGCCGGTTTTTTCCCTCTGCCGTCACCACGCTGCTGCACGACGCCACCGCTCCCTCCCTCCCTCCCTCCCTCACACACACACACACACACACACTAAACCACACTGACAGTTGTCTCTGATTTTTTTTTTTTTTTTTATGGATATATGGAAACTATTTTGCAACTCAAAATACCAGCGGCAATAAACACACCGCCTCTATTTGCGTGTAATCCAAACGTCCACCGCTAATGCATGTGCGGCGAGCGCACGCATTTCAGTCAAAGTTAAAACATCTGACGTTATTCCCCCATTCACGTGTTTGGCGTGGCCGTGAACGGGCCTGCGCGGACCACGCGTGTTCAACTTTATATTACGTGGGGGACGTCTTGAGCTTTCCGGGGGGATGCCAATCTCTCGCTTGCTCCGACTGATCAAATTTGAAGCAAATTGTGTAATGATCGACCTCCCCTCTCTAGCCATGCAGAACATTATGCTGCCATAGCCTGCGCCTCATGAGCTTATTGTTTACTGCCGCTGTAGCAGACAGAGAAAAATGTCCAGGGGACCGAGCGCGCTACCAGAAAGCAGAGGGCGCACGCTGAGCTGACGCTGCGCTCAAAGGGGCCATTTCATCCATCTAAATTAGGATTAATTGCAATGGAGACGAGGAGGTGAGTTTCATATCTGAACTTGGGAGTTTAAACTGGCTGTGAAACAGGGCCCCCTCGGTTTGATCGGAACTTTCTTCCATTGCGCGAAGTTGTGGACTTTTTTTAACTGCGTCTGGGCTTTGTCGCGTCAATAAATAAATAAATAAATAAATAACTTCGTGGGCCTACCTTAGACTAAAATGTGCAAGGAGAGCCCGAAATCAGTCAAAACGTGGAGCCTGACGTGGCAGAGAGTGGGGAGAAATCGGTCGGGCCTGTTCCTGCTGACTCTGCCACTCAAACAGCAGGCATGTAATGTGCAGAGATGTTTAGATTGGTCATCTGATATTTTCAATTTAAGATACGGTGTCCAAAGATAATAAAGCCTAATTACCCCCACCACCACCACCCCCACACAAACACCCCACACGCGCACACGCACGACACATACTCCTCCTCTCTCTCTCTCTCTCCCTCCCTCTCTCTCTCCCTCTCTCCCTCTCTCCCCCTGTGTGAAATGTTTTAATAAGCCCTACACGCTCTGTGTGCAGAGTTTGATTTGTTTTCTCTCCATGCTCCCCGGCCCTGGATCGAGACATTAGCCGAATTCCCCCGGGGTGATTGGATGCAATTTGTCCGGAGTAGACAGGCACGTCCTGGATGTTAGGAATTCACTTTGGCTCAACGTGACAAGTCTGACTTCGATCTACAATTGCATCTGAAAGTGCAGCGAGCGGAAAGATCCCATGCCATTAAGTGTTCTTCTCCCTCAACCCCCCCCCCCATCCCACCCCCCACCCCCCCCCCCCCTACATCCCCCCTCTTTTTTTTTTTTTTTTTACCCTAAATAACAAGATCCTCCATTTGTTCGCAAATATTCATAACAACTCCATTTGCGACACCTCTGATCTGCCAGTGAGGCCTGTGTGCGGCGCTGAATAGGGGCCGTGTCGGCGCCGGTGCACATGGTCAGACCGGAGCGAGGAAGTCCAGACGAGGGGATATTATGCCCCCAAAGCTGTGACCCTCTAAATTAGATTAAAGATTGACAGTGGGCTGGATTGTTATTATTATTATTATTATTTTTTTTTTTTTCAAACGTAAGACTGACACCTGCCAGGCAGACTCGCCTGTGATTGATCGTGATGCTTCGTGCTGGCAACAGTAACGCTGCTGTTTTGCGCAGGGCTGAGTAGGCGCATTTATCGCTCGCTTGCCAGGAGTGGCTGAAGTCAGTGTCCGTGTCGCGCTGTGAGCTGACAGGGGAAAATGGGAGCTAACGAGGTTGTCAGATGTCCTGACAAGACAAATGAGAGCTCGTCACTCCCCGCGCTTTAATAACGTTTAATGGAAACGTATTGCACCGTTCAAAATAAAGTGTTACACATACCGGGCTCTGGCGGCGACGCGGTTAATTACGCACGGCGTGGTAAATTACGCATCAGCTAAAGGGTGTTGGCCCGGATTCAGCACCGCCAAAGAGAGTTGTATCTATATAACACCTATGATTTGTAGTCAACAGAGCAACTCGACCTTGGACTCTCTGTTGTTCCTTTGAAGAAGCAATTAGACTAAAGCTGACTAAGAAATAATACACTGACTTTCTAACATGTGGTCAGTTTAGTCACAATCTGTGAAAAGGCTTTTTTTCAGAAAAACTGATTTTTACTCATCACCTGTTTATTGGCCAATAGATCAGAAACAAATCAAAGTTTTGCAATATATAGGGAAAAAAATGATGGTTTTTTTTTTTTATGCTGACTTGTTATATATGTTATGTAACTAACACTTTCTCAAGTATATTTTCATCTTGAAGCAAAAGATGAATTAATAATCTTTCATTAGTGTTAGTCAGTGATTTATTCTCAGTCAGCAGACTACTTAATTGATATGTTTCGCTCCAACATGTGTGCAGGACATTTGCCTAACTGGAACAAAAGTTTCAGGACTTATTTTTTTTCAGGTGTAAATGTTGTCACCTGTCACAACCTTTCCACTGGCCTGCACTCAAAGGGTTTCCCCATCACTCGAGTGAGGGCTGTGATCTGACGGAGTTTTTTTTGTGAATAACGTTGAGCGCTGAGGTTGTGCATTCTTCTGTGTAATTCATGGTGTGCGATATAGCCAACAGACGGTATGGTAGTTATGGTCATGATACATAATCCCCAGGGCAGGGCTGATGCTGGGCTCTAACTGAGTTGTATTAGACACTTTCTACCCGTTTACATTTTTTCGAAAATATATACATTTGTTAACGTATTTGATCATCTTCTATTTTATGTCTTATTCTTATGAAGACCTATGATAATCTGCTGTTACTTTCTGGTTTGTACTCCTAATGGGGCTTTCTGTGTCAGCTGACTCAGAAGGACTGGAGTCAGCATATTTTTATCAGAGATAAATATAAAATATGACTGGAATACGTTGTGTTGAAATGCGCTGGGGAGACTGAGGACACAGTCACAACGCAGACATTTGACTGACAAAAATCACCCTGCAAACAACAACCAGGGGCAGTAAAAACATTGGACGTGTTTCCCCCACAGTCGCGTTTACACTGAAATACTTTACTCCCTATGATGAATATTAATTAAAATCATAATTACAGCCTGTGCTGTGTGTATCCGCCTAAGAAGGCAGTAATCTCTCCTCCGCTAGATGATGGTGGCCTAACGAGTCATTTACTGTGCAGAGAGAGGCGCTCACCGCACCGCGATTCAACAAGCACGGTGAGTGACAGGTGATGGGGATGGCATTTGTAAAGATCTTGTTCGCCCCCGCTCCCTTCTCTCCCGATGATGGAGGGGGCGGGGTGTGTTTGTAAAAATAGACATCATTTCACTAATGCCGTCACCTGGCCTCTGCTCCTTTTTTTTTTTTTTTTTTTCCCCCCTGTGCAGGGTCAGAGAGGCCGGAGCACCTGCTGCAGGGGCCGAGGAGGAGAGGTAATTATACTGTCGGCACCGCTGCACACACGGCCACAAACTGTAGCAGCCAACCACACGCAACACATGAGATAGATGGATGGATGGATAGGTAGATAGATATAAAGACTATTATGTGCGCAAAACTGCAAAAAGAAAAAAATATATATATATATATCAAGATGTCCGGCTAAATACGCATGTGATGCCAGTATTGCGCACAGGCCAGCAGGACCTTCTACAGAACAAGCCTATAGCTCCGAGCAAGAGAGGAAACGGAACATAAAACAGCAAAATGTGACAAACTCAGCGCAGATCTGTGTGATACGTATAAATGGATGCAGCGGCTCGACGCTGTACGTGAACTCACACAGATAACTGGGCTGTGTAAAACAACACACACACTAAATCAGGCAATAACGACGACAAACCGTCTGGAAAATGGACGCACACAGTGCAGCGAGAAATCACTTCTCGTCCCTACCCTCCTTCTCTGCAGTCTGGATGACAAATCCTATCCTGGAGTAAATATTTTGAGGATAATTGAACTGATTGTTATTTGCAAGTTACTCTTGTCTTGAATATAAAAGCGGCGGCGTGCCTAGTTCATAATGACTGTCAGACCACTGGCAAGATGTGTTCATAATGTGGCGAATCTTAAATCGCTAATATGCAATTCTGCAGAACATGTCAGGGTGCATTATTGATTTGCAAATATTATTTTCAACACTGAACACGTGGGTGAGATGGGGATCCAGAGGCTCGCGAAGGTCACCAAAAAAGCTCGTCGTTAAAATGTGACATAAGCTGACCTCCTCACTACTTTTAACAGAGCTCACCAAAGCCTGCCAAACTCTGAAGGCGAAGGGTTTGGAGGAGGAAAAAAAAAAAAAGATATAAAATGCAGACACAAAGGCGAGAAAGGGAAGCGGTGAAATTAGTTGTTTGACGACATGTTTGCGACTTATTCTGCAGACACTTTGTTGTGCCTCGAACATATAGATTATGGAGGGACTTCTGTGAGAAAAATGAAGATAAGTTTCGGGTCAGTGCTCCACTATTGATCTTATTCACTCCACCCCTCACAGGCCGGTTATTCAGCAGCACCCCGCTGCGGATACACACTACATTTCAGCCTATACAGTGTTAAGCCTACATACTGGCTACAGAAAGCCTCTGTATAGACCACGAAACGTTTCTAAATCTAATCACAAACGAACCGTAATTGGACAAGTAATTACCGGCGTAATTAACAGCCTCTTTCTGCTCGCTGTGCTTTGATATGGACGGGCAGCGAGCTCCTCGCTTTATGGCACACAGGCAGCAGCAGCGGCAGCGGATAAAGTCTTTATTATTATTGCTGGAAACCCATCTGGTAATAGTCTTGCCTGAGACCTCCTCCCCCCTAATCAAGGTTTTAATTAAAGACGGTTGAGGGCCATGGAGAACATGAAGGCCAGTAATTAAGACTAACATTGGACCCTAACAGATGCAACCCTCCCCCTGCGTTGGTACACAAAAAAAAAAAAAAAAAAAAAAAAGACTCACAAACCAAGACGCGCACAGTCGTTTATGCATAGATGTAATATTAAATAAATAATGATGATTCGTCATCATAACGCATCACAACGCGGTAAATAAACAAGAATCAATCATCGACGCAAAATAATAATATATATATATATATATTTTCTTATGTTACTTGCACCAGGTTCAAATAGTATCAAACCTATATTTAATGTCAGACTGTAAAAAGGGAATAAACTCTATTCCTTCCACTTACATGGCAGATGCAGCCAGCTTAGGTGAGTACAAGTATACAGTATTTAACATCTCAGATGAGATCAGAAGGACGTGTCCATTTGGTGAGGGGGACTCGCGGCGGTCTGGGTGTTTGTTTTCATATTTCTTTGACGTGTATTGATTTGAGGACGGCTCTTGGGGGTTTTTTTTTGTTTTTTTTTTGTGGCAGGAGAGAGCCGCCGGTCGACCTGCATTAGCGTGACGCCTGCCCGCGCACTGCGGGCCGGTCAGCTGAGGGTCCGAGCGGGAGCCGGGCTCCACCTCGCCGGCGTCAGCGCGGCTCGAGGCGCGCGTAAAAGTTGGGTTTCACACGTTACGCGGCCCGTTGTTCCACCTCGAGGAGACGCGCTAAAATATTGTTGACTTTTGTTTCCAGTCAGACATTTATCCGAGTCAGTGGTTCTCAACCCGAGCTGTGAGGAAGATCTGGGAATTAAATTAGATTCCAAATGAGAAAAAAAAATCCCTCTTGGACAGAAGTTATGCTGATATAATAAATGTATCGCACATTAATGATCAAAGGTAAAAGACAGGTTTGGGTATAGGTTGACTACTACACAATAATAATGAGAATAAAGCAGCAGATCATCTTAATTGCTAAGGGGATTTATGGAATTATTCAGCATATGTTGTGCGTAAAAGTGCACCTGGAGTATCAGTACGGAAGCCTCTAGCTGATCCTGATAAGCCTACTAACGACACCCAATCACACAGACCACCTAATGTAAAATGCTCTAAAACGGTCATGTGGGGTTATGAATATTCAATCAGTCCCCGCTCTCACGCACTACGAGACTTCCTCCATAAGTTGCGGTGTGAAAGTTAAGATTTGCCCCTCTTCAGATGGGCAAGCAGATGGGCCGACGTTTAGCCAGAAATCCCCCGCAAAGTTCCCTGCCTGCTCAGCCACCACTGGAGAGGGCCCTGTACGAGAAGGTTGCACTTTGGCTTTCTCGACCTCGTCACGTCTCCCTTAACAAATGGCCGGTCCCGAAAAACGAGTCCAGATCCAGACCTGAGAGAGGCAGGGACGGCAGACTCCATCATCACTCCAGCTTTGTCCTGCAGGCACACATGCAGGCGCATCAGCTGCTCGAGACAAAATAGTCCTTACAGGCCACCCCTGTGATGTAGAGACAGGTATGAGATCCTCATGTAGCCCCCAATAACTTTAACATATAGTTGCCGAATTTATGGTTATGAGATGTTTTATGATAGGGTGTCTCTGTCTTATGCAGGACTGATACATATTAAGATTTCACTCAAAGGTGAAGTAGTGATCTTGGCCTACTTATCGGGCGGGGCCAGGCTTTCAATTAACAGGTATTGAGCACAGAGCAATAAAAGCAACAAAAACAAGTTCGGAACAAGTATGTCTGAAGCTCTTGATGCAAACTAAACCTTACATCTTTCAAAATCCTCTTCAGATGATAACAGATAGTAGAAAAGTTGGCCGGTGTGCTGCAGCAGTTCTCAGGTCCACACTTGAGCTCCATCATCGCCACTTGTGGAGCTTTTCTGCCCCCTAGCGCCCAACGAGAGACACAGAAAACTCTGAGTGAGGATGTTACAGAGTTTAATACTCAAACATGCTGCTGCTGGGTTCATTTGCACTCCGCTGGACAAACGTGACCTGGCACTGTTTGTATTCAGGTGAACTGGTAAACACGTTGCTGAGTGATTACTTTCACTGTTTGAGTCCACTGCCTATGCTTTGAGTTCTGGCATTAATTAGATTACAGAATTAAATGAAAGCATACATGTTTTGTATGTTAATAATTTGTAAGTTTTTGTATGTATGGCATGGCTTGAATAAGGGTCAGGTAGGGGCACAGATTCTGAAAATATAGTTTTATTGCTCATCTTAATCTATATACTGAAAGCCATTCATTTAATTCAGTTCCCTGATTCAAATACAAATCAATGTTAGTGATAACAAATGTAATTTCATAAGTACTATCAGAACTGATTTGAATGTATCAGGTTCTCTGTTAAGCCCTGGAGCTGTTAGATAAAAATATTTTCATGGGTTTATGCAAACACTAACATCTTAATGGCTCCTGACATATATTGATGTTTTTACAGTTATTGTCACACATTGTTCATTGATGCAGTTAACGTATACATGTAGTTCCTTGGCGCGTCAGTAGTAATGACCTCTCATATCACTGAGTTTATGTTTACTTATCAAGGTTCTAATACTACTACAAATTCCACTCTATGTGGCCTTAAATACGGTATAACATCTGACAAAAAATTAAAAAATATTCCAGATTAGTTTAAGGATAGAAGGGTTTCTTTATTTACAGCAAGTATTCATTCATTTATTATGATTATTTGGAGCATAAGAGAGAAAAACAAAACTATTTAAAAATTAATGTTTTAGTGTCAGGTTATCACCTAGTGGCTATGTACATGAATTACAATTCTCATGATCCATTAATTAATAAAGTCATTTTTAGAAAGCATTAATATATAACTAGAGTAAATAATTAATAGCTATTAGTCTTTAAAAATTCATTTGAATACACACAAAGGTTGCCATTTTGAGTTTTGGGCCAAATCGAGAACCAAAGTAAAACCTATAAAACATTTTGGAGCATAAAGATTACAAATTCACATTTTGGTTGTGTTCTTGTATTTGTAGCAGTGTAACCCACCTTTTTCTTTAGCACACATCAGTGGTTATAGGAGAGCAGTCCTCTCGAGCTCTCTGCTCCAGGTCCACAAGTAGGATGCAGGCAATTATCTGTAATATCCCAGTAATGTTAAAAGAATGAGACTTAATTTTCCATCTGGTTGCATGGAGAGAAATGTCAAACGTATTGGATTGAGACCGTTGTTTTAATCATTAAGTGAAGGTTGATGAAGAGGTATTACGGTGTTGCTGCTCATGCATAATTTTGCCTATTGATCAGATGGCCCTTGCACACATATGGCCAATATGTGGGCTTCTTGGATAATTTGTGAATCTTCCAAAGTGTAAAAAGTGTTTTAGACATTGCAATATACACTATGATATCCTCTGGGTCATAATATCGGAGTATAAACTGCATAATGTGATGAAAATATAAAGATTGTTGATATTTTAGTTTGAGAAATAACTCTTAAAAAGGCCAACAGCTAACAGTTGTGGCATCTACAATAGACACACGTAAATTCCCCTGTGTGTGTGCGCCACAGAATTTTGTCTTGTAATGGAAATGTGTTTCCCTTAGAGGATCTCCCTCTCTCGCTCTCTCCCTCTCTTTCTCTCTCTATGCATGGAGGGAGGCTGGCATTTACTTGACAATTTCTGCCTTTAAGTGCAGGCTTTAAGTGCAGTGTTTTTTATCTACACCTAAGATAGCTACGGACCAGGACAATTTAACAGGCAATTTAACTGACCGTGTGTTAGTGAAGCTGTCTGAGTCCCACTCTCTGCCAGAGTGCCATGGCATGATGGATGTAGGCAGTCTGGGCTAGGTGAAGACAGACACACACACACACACACATACACACAAACACACACACAATCCTATTGAATACACAGATACACAGCCACACCGCCCTGCCATATTTTCCCAATACAAACGCATATGGGCCAATCCACAGCCAACCCCCTTCCATTAAGTCAACATCTTGTGCTGGCGGTTGGAACAGTGCAGGGCTGGAGTCAGGTCGTCCAAATCCGTCAGTAAGAGGAGGCAGAGGCGTTTGTCATCCTCCTCTCTGGGCACCATCCTCCTGGAAGAGAGAAAGGGGGGACAGAGGGTGGTGGAGCTACGTAGCATCTGGCTGTGGTAGCTCCAGCTGCAGGGAGAGAAGGGGACAGGAGCCGCGCCGCAGCCCAGGGGAGTCACTCTTTCTGCAGCCAAAACTGCTCCACCACCCTATCCTGCTGGATGGAGGAGTGGGGAATCAAGTCAGATGATACAGAGAAAGAGTTGCGGGTGTCGTGGATAACGTTAATTGAGGAAGACGGTGTAGTGCAGAGAAAATACTGATTGTAGTTTCTTAATTTCTGTTGCAGTGTGTTAATTATCTCGCCGATTTTTCATTGATCTGAAGTTGATCTTTAGATGCAATGCTCTGAGAAGAATGAAGGTCATTAGACTATGAAGACAAACCTCTTTACATCACATAGTATTAAGGTCTTCGTGGCTGTACAAGAGTGTCCTCAGCCACAGAATAACCCTGCAGCCACAGCACAAAGGCTGGAAATGGCGTTTGTAGTACATGGACACATTTGAGCACAGTTTCCATCGGACATGCCACAGTGCCGAGAAGGTGTAAAGAAAGTATTGTAATCACAACTGACTAGAATGTTGGACCAGAGGAAAATGTCACCCAAATGATGACCCATAAATCACAGGCCACAGTCACGCAGCCAAGGCCTAGAGACAGTCTTTAGCATCTAGCGTCAGCACACAAATTATGTTTAGCCAGTGGCGGACATTTAGCACCAGACTCCATCGCCTCCGAGGGCGCTTTGTCACAGATCTATGGTTGATTCAAAGCCTGGGGACAGCGTTTAGTATTAGCACTTAATGTCCCAGTGTGTTCCAGGGTTTGTTCTCAGGCGATATAGTTATGCTGATTGAAGGAAGGAGATCAAATTAGATGTTTTGAGGGAGAGGATGAGAAGTCCTCAGCGGGGCAACACATGCGTTGTGCTCTTCTTGCGAAATATGACCTTTATGGGGGGAAGATCTAGAGGGCTGAGGAGCCCCTCTCCTCAATCTGAGATGTCCTCTAGGATTAATTAACCCCATTCTCCCATTAGGCCTCTGGGATTTGCATTTTTTAGATTAGGAGAGGTCCAGGAGGAGGCTACATGCATTGTTCTTCTGATCTCCACCAGGTGTGTGCACTTCCTGTTCAATTTGAAAGACATCCTACTCCTTATAACGTGTCACAACACGTCACAGCATTGTCAAATATTTCAGTTTGTTGCAGGACGTGATTTTATATGCCTTACTCTCCATTTAGGATGACTGTGTAACTCATTTTAAGTGCTGTAAACCACAACAAATAACATACAAGGTAGTGTGTAAAAAACAATCTCTCTAAAATTATTACACTTCTTCTGTACATGCAACACAGACCTTTACAACACTGTAACAGTGTTATGGTTAGCCGGAGAAGCAAATGAAATTAGCGACACAGATCACAAGCATCTGTTCGATGTCACTAATGATGTGTCAAGGGGGCTGCCATGTGCTATTGTTCTGATCGCCTATAGATGCATGTCTGTATGATGTGATAAATGTCATATTCCCAAAAGAGAGAACACAAATTTAACACTCTTTCTTAAAACTGGACCATTAATGTCAATCATGTGGATGGCTACAGAAAGCCAGAGGGTGCCAGCTCCCACAACAAGCACTGGTCCCCACAGTCTCATGATGACGGTCCCCAGACGGTCTGCTGTAACAGCTCCAGCTAATCTTCTTTTCATGGTCTTCATTACGACCTGTCAGGACATAAATTGACAGTAAATTGCCATGTTTATTAACACAGCACATAAACAGCGTCCTTAACTGTTCTGCCCCTCGTGCAAATGTTAACGTTTAACAGTGACCAATGGGATCAATTAAGATGCGGCATAAAATGATGCAGCGCCCCAAACAAATCCCCTTTAGCACACATACAGGGGCCTCACATTCACAATTCCACCTTAATATGCCTCCTCAAACATTATGTCCTCTGTTGATGACCCCCTTTGAAGACCTATTCAGACAGACACTTGCTCGCCACATATTTGCAGCTCGAGTAACGATGGGAAGGGCCAATGCTTCACGGAGCACTGCGCCAACAGAGTCTTGAATCTGAGACTTGCTGCGGCCTTTGCCATATAACACAGTAATTACTAGATCAAATCTGTTCAAATTGAGGCAACGCTGTTCTGTGATCCCTCCTATACTAATCAGCACGCTGAGGTATGGCTGCGCGACTATAAATTGCTGACTTAATTAAAACCAGGACCTCTCTGTCATCTAATTACAGGGAGAAAAGGTTATTGCTTCAATGCAATTTTCCAAATATGATTCCTTCACAGTTATTAAAGGCTCAGGCGTCGTTTATTGTTTCAGATTTTTCAATATGGAAATGGCCCCGGTGACAGACGTAATGACTCGGGGAAAACGCTTCATCTCGATAGTGGCCTGGCACGGCCATTTGTCTAAGATAAGTGGAGCGGACAGGAACGGGGAAATGTCATGGGAGGCATCCCATGATTGCCTCCACTTTACAGTTGTCATTAAACAGAGCAAAGGTTTCTTTTCTCCTATGTGGCAGCAATGAGAAGTTTATTAATCTATCCGGAATAGTAGGGGCGGTGAGTTATTATAACTATGAAAATTCACAAGGGAAAGGGAAATTGTGGAGAGTAATTGTGTGATGAGAGACTCTATATTCCCTGTTATTGTTCACTCAAATCTATATTAAACTTCAACTCCTCCACCAACCTAAAACCTGACAGAAAAACTGTTGTCGAAAAGGTGACATATTTATGAAGAACAGCACCCGGAAATCCTGAGAACACACTGCACCTCCAAACAATTTGTATAAAAAAAAAATTGAGGAAGTTGGGTGGAATGTTGTTTGGTGCCTGAAGAAAATAAAACAGACGAGTAAATTAAGAAATAATGACATTGTAGTTTCAAAGGTCACAACAACAATAAATGTGCCAAATTTTCTCTGCTACAAAAATGATGTACAGTAGCTCTGGTTAAATCAGCACATGGTTATAATCAATAAAAGCTTCAATGGGTTGTTGGTCAGCCGGTGCCTTTTGCTCTCAGCTTTGACAGCAAAAAGCAGAGGAATGGTCTTAGCAGCACCCAAAAGATTGTGGTTTTATCTTGTTCAAATGTTTTAAGAAGAGACTGGCTACTTTTCACTAACACTGAATAAAATGTTTTTGGAATAGCCTATATTGTTCCTCAGATGAGACACATTTTGCATTTCTTTTCGGGTTAACACTCTGTGTACTACCACCGATACGTAAGCCAAAAAAGCCCTTTGGCAACAGTCAAATTCACTTCCATACATCAGTTATTAATAAGCACTTAAATATTAACATGTTCAGATACATTTTTCACAATTAAACAAACTACAAAGCTGTCCTTGCACAAAAAAAAAAGAAAAGCAAATTAGAGAATTATACAGTCTGTGAGTGTGGGGCAGAAAGAGGCCACAACAGAACAGTATATCCTGGACACTAATGCTCTGTGTCTCCCACCATAGGGTTTTCTTAATTACATTAACCAAATGCCTTCTGCAGTGTGTGTAATCTCATGGTTAACTGAACACCCCTGTAGCTGCGGCTCCCTCCCCTTTCTATTCCCCAGTGAAATATTCATGTTGAAAGCCACTCTTGCCATCTACTTTCTCTCTCCAACATGTTAATGCCTGCAGTTCTTCAGCCGAGCTGCTATTGTTTGAGACTAATCCTAACTTCTCCATAATCTATACCTCAGAAACATCCACTATTACCTGTGATTAAGACAATAAAATGCTACATATTTGAATTCAAGTGAGTTAAGCACCATGGCTGACGCTTAAATCTATAATATTTCTTTCATATTGTTAACAGAAATAAATAGTTTTTCTTGTAGATCGAGCCTGTGAGAGGTTTTTTTCTAATATTAAGTATAAATAAAGTATTTCATTTAAGTTTTTTGATTTATACTTTTTTCTTTTAAGTACATTTCCCACATGTGTCTCACTGGAAAAACCACATTTGTATTTCTTCATATCTGCACAACACACTGATTCAAATTGACCAGGCAGGACTAATTTAAATACATTAACTATTCATTAATTGAATAAAGAGGCTAGTTAGCCGCAGGGCCCCTTTATAATCATAAACTGGGGTGTACTATTTATGCAAAACAGCAAAGTGCCATGTGCTGGCTTATTATGTTACTGATGAATGGTAAAGTACATGTTTCTCCTGCCCACGAAAGAGGATTAGGCATGGCAGTGTCAGCAAGTTGTTTCCAGGGTACAGAGTCTGCTCTTCCACATAACAGCGTGTTGAGAAACGTCTGAGTGATGTGATTCTTTTAGTGTTCTCCACGTAGGTATGATCGCACCCCCTCCCCATGCGCACTGTTTCTGTGTCTCTCTCAAAACATTATGGCGCAAGCATTAAGTTAACAAAACTGGGCCACCTTCACACTACCTACCTACTACCTCAACTCAGGGTATCTACCAATACCAAGTACGATCCGATACCAGGGCCCTCTTTTTCCCAAATTTAGAAACTCCATATCTCAATGCGTAGCTCTCTACACCGTTATTATAACCGGGTGCTGGCTATAGCTGTGATTACGACTATAGCCATGGGATGACATAGTTTTGGCTGTGCTGATTGTGGCTGTACTATGGTTGTATGATTACGGCTGTGAAACATTAGTTTTTAAGGGGTTTAACACCGACTGCATGCAGGGCTTGTTTGTGTGCAGTGAATTAACATGGTTATGCTGCTCCTGTGGCGTACTGGTAACACATCTGTCATATCCGATATAAACACCTTGGGTTCAAATCCCGTGTGGCTTAACAATACTTTCTTGGCTAATATTATAGGAGCAGTACAACTACCATGACATCATAGATAACCAGAAATTCAATCATAGTCAAAGCAGCAGCAGCTGTGCCCAGAGCCAGTGGCTGAATACTGTCTCAGCCTCAGAGTAATGAGTAACACATGCATATATGTAATATGTAATGTATGTAATGTAAAATGCATAATGTAAAGTGTCATATCATCTCTCATATGCATAGTATCTGCAGAGCATTTCCCTAAACTGGCAGTGTATTATAAGTGGACTGGACCAACACACTAACTGTTTGTGCAGATCAGGGGAGATTGCACAAACTATTGCAAGGAAAAGTAAAAGTAGATTAGAAATACATTTCCCACCGTTACCCCTTGGGGCTGCGTAAAATGCTCCCCAGCATTATTAGGCAAATATTTTCTTTGGACCCTCCCTTTGACTTAGAAATATTGCAATACCCTTCACCCCAGTATCTCACAATACATACAAAACAAAACAGCAAATATTACAGCCACCAAACTAATGAACTGGGCACAGTTGCCTGCTTTGTTGGTATCCGACTTGAGCATCACTCTCACTCCCAGACTTCATATGATAAAAAATAAATATGAATCAGGTCAGATGATGTTGCATCATGTTATGTTTAAGATCAGATGTTTTTACAGTCTGTCATATTCAAATCTAATGATGTTGCCAAGTTGCAGGGCCAGACATGTTGGAGACTTAAATATCAAAACACAAGTTAATCACCATCTGTAAATTACAGTGCTCGCTGATGTGCAGAAGAAAAAGCTCTCACTCTATGGTACCAGCAAACTACAACACAGCTGACGTGGCTCACACTCCAGGCGACTTGAACAGCTGAAGGGGCCTTTAAAGGCTCACCCAAAAGACCTTTGTCATTGAACTATTGGCCACTTTTCATGATAAATTTCACAATGGAAAAGTAAAAGTAAATACTAATCTAACCTTAATAAAAATAGAAATCTGGGATGAGAAAGAGTTAAAAGACCCTCCCCACCTGCGCTCCCAAACAATATAGACTCCCATCCCTTAAGCAAAGAGATAAACACATAACCCTTCCACTCTTTCCCTCCTAATACTTTCCCCACAGTCTCCAACTGTAATACACTACAGGTTAGCAGCTTCTGTGGCTCCAACTAACAGGCCTCAAGCCTCAAAGCTCTTCAGATTCACCAGTGCACTCAGGATTCCCTTCATTTTGTCCTCAAACACTCAGTTGTTTCTGTCCAGAGAACTTCTTGGTAACAACACCGCACGACACGGTGCTGATTCATGAGTCCCTGTTTCCAAAAAAACTACCTGCTTGGTTTGTACAGCAGAGACAAGACTCTACCGGGCCGCGTGTTTGTGGGTGACGGTGCATATTTTTGGCGGGGGGCTTGGACCCTGTTTATATATCTACTACACACGCACATACCTGAAGTCTCGGCTCACTTACACACAAGCCACGCCGTCATGGCGGCTGGGGCGCGACTTTGACACCGCAGCCGCTGCAGGGGCCGTGAGGACGTTTCGTATTTTCGCTCCTCGCCGGTCCCCGCGCCGACTCCACCGTGAGCCGAGGGGGAGCGTCCGGTTGCAACGTGGCGCCTGAAACCCCTCTCGCGTTACCGACGTCCCGTGGACCAATGGCAGGCGGGGACGAGGCTGGGCCTTGCCTGAGACGGACGCCGCGATTGGCTGTACGTAAGGCGGCAGAAACTCCCGGTTTGGTTGCGTCCCTTCCTCCGGGAAACGGGACAGGGCTGCCTGAAACCGTGCTGAGCGAGGACTGTGGCGGCTCTCGCAGGACCCTGTCTGCAGACTCGGGTGCTTTTTTTTTTTTTTTTTTTTTAACTTGCAGCTTCGGTCACTGGCAACATTGTTGCGGAACCGCTGCCGAAGACGGGGAGGAAAGGCCGGCTCGAGCGGTGAGAGGGGCCACACAGTCGCTTGTTGTCGCGCGTCAGGGGCCTGTTGAGACCCCACCATCTCCTCCCCCCCCACAGCCCAGCCACAGACTCATGGACGTCTTCGGGTTGGTGTGCGCGGTGCTGCTGTGCGCGGCCGCGGCGCACGGCAAGCCGACGCTGAGGAAGGAGAGGGTGATTCACCAGGACCCGGAGCTGGCCAGGCCTGCCAGCGAGGACAACAAGAGCTTCCAGTACGACCACGAGGCCTTCCTCGGCAAAGAGGAGGCCAGGACGTTTGACCAGCTCACCCCGGAGGAGAGCAAGGACCGGCTCGGGTAAGGACGCGCCGTTACTAGCCCGACGCTGGCTCGCCGGTTCCTGGCGTCCGCGGAGCCCCCCCCCCCCCCCGTGCGTCATTGTTATGGTCCCCGGGGACCAGGGAGTAAAATCACGCACGCACACTCACTTCATCTCCTGCGGGAGTCTGTTGCGTGTAAGCGTTTCAGTGCTGAGGGCATTAAACTTTAACAAGTGCCTGAGAGAAGATGTGCATGCCAGCAGGTCTGCACGGCCGTATACAGCGGCGGCGCGTTGTTACGTTCGCACACACACGCTCCTGTAGAGTTCAGTTGCTCAGCCGAAATCTTAATTATAGATGGTCATTAAAGGGCCATTTGCAGGCGACGGAGCCTGCGTGAAGTTGCGCGGCGGTCTTCGCGCAGAGCTGCTGTCACCAGCTGCAGTCTGCACACTTCGTGTGCCACGTGGTTCTGTTAAATTTCACTTCAGAGTGGGGTTTTTTTTTTTTCCGCCAATGCTTGGATGACAAGCTGGCACCATGTAAGACACGTTACACGCGAAATGGGCTTTCCCCTGGAAGAGAAACTCTTTCCTGTGGTGTTGAGAGTGGGAGGACCCCTCTAACATCACAACGTGGCAACCCAAGTCTAAGAATAAACCACAGCTACACTGCTTTTCTTTCTACTAAAACGGGTTTGGCTCCACTCCTCCTACTACTGTGGCAGTAGTAATTAAAGCCACATCCCTAATAGTAAAAAAAATGGCACAAACAAATATTGATTTGTTGTTTTACCATCATGTTTGAGCATTAAAAGTATTAACTCCAACAGATGCTCCCTGTCTCTGTTCTTTTGCCTTACAGGAAAATAGTGGACCGGATAGACAGCGATGCTGATGGCTACATCACCACAGCCGAACTCAAGGCTTGGATAAAACGTGTGCAGAAGCGTTACGTTTATGAGAATGTGGCAAAGGTGTGGACAGATTATGACCTGAACAAAGACAACAAGATTTCATGGGATGAGTACAAGCAAGCCACATATGGATACTACCTCGGTATGTGTTTGGTGTTGGCATGCTATGTCATTATTTTTAATGCATGCAGTACAGTGTTAAAGTATACCACAGTTGCTTATGATTTTAATTCCTGCTCTTAGCCAACCCGGAGGAGTTTGAGGACGCAACGGACCAGTTCAGCTTCAAGAAGATGCTTCCTCGTGATGAGAGGAGGTTTAAAACAGCTGATCTGAACGGGGACCTGGCAGCAGACAGAGAGGAGTTCACATCCTTCCTCCACCCTGAGGAGTTTGAGCACATGAAGGATATTGTGGTTCTGGTAAGCCCTCTGTGGCCACATGGCAATTAAGCATGATTAGAAAGGGGCAGGCGAGTAAAGCTAGTCTGATTGTTGTCTCACAGTGTTAGACATTCAGATTTGCATGTAGGAGAAAATAAAAGCCTCTAGATTTAGAGCGTTATAATTTGTCCGTCCACTAAGAAATATTATTTAATTACAGGAACAGATCTGAGGTTCTGTTCCATGTGTTAAATCTGATGGGCTTCTTGGACAAATGTGCTACATCTGGATAGCTCCTTAATGAAATTTTAACTCAGCCAGGAAATGATTGAGTTTCTATATTTTTTTGGAACAGGTCCAGTGGGATGGGCCGACTGTCCCATTTAAGACTCGATCTTTAAATATAAATTTGGCTTCGTGGAACAGTTGCGTGGCAAATGTTATCCGTGATGCACTATGCTCTGTTCATAAAAGTTGTACTACCCATTTGACAGAGTGAATTATTAATCCCTCATTTTTATGATGGCACTGAATGTTACCAAAGAACTGTTCAGCCAGGGGCTTCTTCAGTGATTGTGGTGAATCTGGCTGAAGCTAATAAGAGGCATGTTTCTCTCAATAGTAAGGGGCTAGACTCCTTTTTTATAACACAGAGCTTTCACATAGCCATGCAACAAAGAGTTATTGTTGGTATATGTGGTTATACAAGCAAAAATTGTTCTGAGAAAGAGACATTTTACGGCTTTAGAAAGCACATGATTGCAGGCTAGCAGGACAGATAACTGATGGAGCTCGTAGTGCAGGTTCAGGCAGGAACCTGAAGTCCTCTTACTCATTGCCAACCGCACACCGACACACTTCTACATACTTATTCACATAACAGAGCACTCTGTTTAAATGTCCGGCTTCAAATATTTACCTGCTGATATCTGCTTTCAGAGGCTACCTCCACCACAGTCCATTGTAAACTGAAAAAACACTGACTACCTACCCAGCCATTACCCATATGTCATTCGGTTTAAGTGCCACTGCTATTCACTGTCCAGTAGCTGAGATGTTTTGCATCGTGCAGTGTGTTGTACGCATCTGCACAGACGCTCTATTCCTTCCTTCCGGGGTGTTTTGGTCTTGCTGTATCCAAGACGAAATGGGTTTTGTTTCTTTCTTTTTTAACTTAAATAGTTTAGTTTTTTTTTAGATCTGTTCAGAACAGTTAAATTACTTGTTCTGCACCTTGTTTCATTTAAATGATCAACTTATCGCTATGTCTTTTAGAAAATAATTTCTTTAATTTAAAACATAGGCAACCCTTCTTTCAAATACATTTTCTGAAAGATGCCAGTACCAAGCCATCGCACTGCTTCTCACCTGTTTCTTGGGCAAGAAGGTTTATACCTCCTGAATGTCTCAGGTACATCACAGCACAGTTTTTTTGGATTGGCATATCCTATAATATCTTTTATGGCTGCATTTACATTGTCCCAGAAAGGCTTTAGTTTAGTGCATTTACTCCAGAAAACATGAGTATGGTTTGCCTCCAGATCACCACAGAGCCTCCAACGTAGTTGTAGGTTGGTCAACTGCCTGCTTTTGATGTGCAGTGTAATGAAGAACCATAGATTCAGCCGAAAAATCTCAATACTCGTGAGCTAGTAGTAGTGAATTGTGTGCACACTGTGTACCATTCTTAATCAAAATTGTGTTATTTAACTGTAATTCCCATTTGTTTTTTATATATAGCATTAAGCTTCCTCAGTTTTACCCCAAAGGCTTTGTTGTTATCATATTAAGGCTAATTGTATAGTAGGGCTGAATGTTATGATGCAAAATCCATATCACAACACATCGTCAACACATTACATTCCTTCCTCGTGCTGGCTTATGTTTTACATATTTGTCCAGGTTAACTATAGTATGACCTGTGAAAGACTGATGGTTGGTTAAACATCTTGTTAGATGCCATTGGTTGTTGCACATATTCCCGGTTTAATGAAATGGGATTCTATTTATGTATTTCAAGTGAATTTAGGACCTTGTTGGTAATCCAATAAATTTTGTTTATAACCCTGCTGTATTTTATAGTATTAGCCATAGTAATAAACTATGACGAGAATGTTACTGACTGAACATAAAGTTATTCATATTCCTGAACAGACTAGTGTGATGTGTAAGACATGCTTATGAAATGTACAACAGCCTAACATGTCAGTGTTTACAGAGGCCTAATGTGGTCTATATGTTCTATCTTTTCTTGTTTACGCGCAACCTATTACAGGTTAAGTGGGTATAGGAAATAGATTAATGGGTGTTGTTTATTAATAGCCAGCTATAAGACTACAGAAACTACATGACTATTAATCATTCAGCAGCATTCAAAGAGGGCCTCTCACCTGCAGGAAAGGATGCATACAGTGATTTGAATCTGTGTAGCTGCGTGCATGTGTTATGCCCAGATGCATTGCAATTACCGTACGTGTGTGTGTGTGGTTTTTAACTAATGATCCACTCACACGGTAAGCCTTTAAGTAACCATTTAGTTAAATTTACACTCTGTTCAATCCAGGATGTTAGAGAGAAAACCATCTGCCAAGGCTTTAAAAGCCAGTGTTTTCCCCATTGTTTGCTAAAAACAAGTGTATATCATCTTTTAATGTGGAGGGTTTGACTCTCATCAGCAGGGCATCCTGTAATTGTAGTGTCAGTCTGCCAGCCCAGCTGTAAGCTGACCCTCGTTCTGCCTGGGGCGACATGTTTCTCTTTTATTACTCAGAGTGAAAGTTCCACCATTGTTGACCCTTGTGTCTCCCTTTAATGGCATCATTAACTTATTCTGAATGCAGGAAACCCTGGAGGACATTGACAAGAACGGTGATGGACATGTGGATGAAGATGAGTATATTGGTAAGTTAAAATAAATGAAATCTAATTATTTTAAACTATTGAACAACAAAAAAATAATACTGTTATGGTGGCAGAGTTCTTTTATTATGACAGATTTATAGCTTTTTAAGGATTTCTGCCATTAGTACCTTGAAATGGCCAGGCTTGTTAAATATAAAAGGATGTAGTAGTTGCTTTGTCCTGGACTAAGACTTGTTATTAACAAGCCTTAACAATTGCTTTTTAAATGATCAAAGCATTCTGAGTATACGGTTCAGTGTTTTATCGTAGTGAGCTGATAGAAGTGCTATTGACTGTAGCCTAGTTTCTGGGATTTTTTTTCTGATCCCTTGTAAACACATCAGTTTTGTACTGATTTAAGCTCTGGAAATTCATAATTGTAAACCTTTATTTCTACACACAGCTAAATACAGTTGTGTATCATCAGCATAGCAGTTATTAGCACAGTTGTTGATGGCAAAATCCATTACCTTTCTTTGATTTATGCTTTAGACATATCTGGGTTTGAGCTGTTTCTGGATGTTTTTCAGTTCCTTCTTATTTGTCTCCACTCCTGTGTTAACATCACGGCTCTTGGTTGTTTCAGCTGACATGTTTGCTCATGAGGATGGCGGCCCAGAGCCCGACTGGGTCAAGACTGAGAGGGAGCAGTTCTCTGACTTCAGAGACTTGAACAAAGATGGTAAAATGGACCAGGACGAAATCCGCCACTGGATTATGCCACAGGACTACGACCATGCCCAAGCTGAGGCCAGACATCTGGTGTACGAGTCTGACCAGGACAAGGTACATTATTTCAGTGGCATCAACATGTTGAACATTTGTTTCTTGTCATCTTGTGTATATGAGGTGTTCATTTTAAAATGTTTTTATATGTTAACTCTTCATCTTACACAAGAATTCTCTAAAAGATAGCCATTTACATTGAATCTTGCACTTCACTTGTCCTCCCCCCTCAGGACCAGATGCTGACCAAAGAGGAGATCCTCGAAAACTGGAACATGTTTGTGGGAAGTCAGGCCACCAATTACGGAGAGGACCTCACCAAGAACCACGATGAGCTCTGAGCTCTCAGTGCAGCTTTTAACGTGTGTGTGTGTGTTTGTGTGTGTGTGTGAGGAGGGTGGTTGAACATCTTTGTCATCAAAGACAGAATCACAGACTCTTGCGCCTCCTCCCGCCACCACTCCATTCTTTCCTCGTAATAGCAGGACAGATGTCTGTTTGTTGGATTGTAAACCAACACTGTAGATACCAACAGGAGTAGGGATAAGGGTTGGTCCTACCACCAACACTAAGGGTCCATCTCGGTTTTATATCGACGGTTATGTTTCTGACATTCAGGAGCAGAGCCAGACCCAGTGGACTTACTTTCCATTGATGGTGCCTTCCAGCCGCGTCGTCGGCTTTGCTGCCTCAGAGATCTGTGTAGATTTAATAAAACCTGTCAAAGCTGAATGCCGAGCTTCACGTGAATTGTCAGATACAGAAAACGTTTTTGATAGCAATGTTAATGTGAAACTACAGCGCAGAACATTTATTCTGATTTTATTTATTTGTACAATATCTTCTGAACTTTAGGTTGGAGAGGAATACAGTGTTCAACAGGACATCTTTTAAAAAAACAAAACAACTAGAATAGTGAGGTTTCTTTGTTTACAGTTTTCCTGGCCTAATGTTTTTTTTGGATTAGTTAAGTGCTTTAAGAACTGTTAATTAACTGATGTTTAATGGCATGGTTTTTGCACGCGTTTGGTTTTAGTCTAGTCTGTGAAAGATTTTTGTTCATACTTAGTTTAAATTGTATTTATTGGTATACTTAAGGCCAACAGTATGCTCCATGTTAAACTTGTATTGACCTTTGCTGATGTTATATTTGAGCTTTACCCTTTTACAACTGTTTAATTTAATTAAGGTTGGATTTTTACTAGTACTCTGGTTTGAATACATAAGAGGAAGCTAGAAAAGTTTCCTTTCCCCACCTCTCACATGACTCCTTGCTTCCTGTTACATCACTCCAAGGTCAAATCTTCTGTACGATTTTCTGTTTGAGCCTGGTGTTTTGGAACAAAAATTCATCTTGTCTTTTTTTTTTTTATCACATTTTTTATATTGTTTTAATGCATAGTTTGTATGACCAGTGCATAGAACTAAGCAGCTCATGAAAAGAACAAACTAGGACCAGAATTTGAAAATGTGTTACTCAATACCCTTTTTTCTCCTTTTCATCTTTTTCTGTTGTGCATTGTTGTCCCAAACCTCAGTTGCATATATAGTCCACATCACACATGGGAACAAACGCATCAACACATCTTTTTGCACATGCTCATGAATTGTGTCAAAATAAAAGAAAAAGAAACTATTGTGTATTTTGTGTGTTAAACTGCAAAGCATTGACCTAAGAGGAAATCTATCGCTGTTGTGTGCTTTTACTACACCAGAAAGTATCATTTGTCACTATTTCTCTTTTGACTATTGCTGTTAGGATAGAGACAGAACACACACTGCCTAAATATGGTGTCTTTTTAGATGCTTTAAGGCAGCGGAAAGGAATAGTTCTGGTAAATAGACTTATTTGCTTTCTTGCTGAGAGTTATAAAAAAGATCATTAATTTCAGCAGCTGGTTAGCACAAAGACTGGATCATTCCTTTAATCAACGGTTAGTTATTTCACTCCTCTGTAATGCAACCTTACAGTGCAGTTAAAGCAATAGCATGGCCTAAAATGCAACTTTGTGTTATGTTGTATCATAATTTCAGAACTCCCAGACAGTTACAGTTTTACAAATCCCATAGTTTGATCAGAATTATCTAAATATAAATAATTCTAAACCCTTTTAAATACTTACCTTTTCATGTCTAGATAAAGTGTCCTGGGTTTAATAAATTGGGTACAGGTGAATGCTTGTTCACTTGTAGTCTGATTCCAGCCTACAACACGTAATACAGTAATACAATACTACAACACCCTCTCAACCCTCCAGACTGACATACTGAGCTGGTTTCTCCCAGTTTCCTTCTCAAGCTCCTGTTGTTGATACTCACTCATTCTACAAAAGAAATTTTGTTGTGCATTTGAGTAGTCATTTGGAAGTCTTTTTGTTCTTTTGTCTGACTTGGTTATCATTGCACTAAGTCCCAGTGCATGTACTGCATTTGTGCATGTGCTTAAAAGTTTCAAATGGGCATATCTCAGGTAGCTATATTGGGTATAGGCTGTTCAAATGTTCAAGTCTGTATTCAGCTTTTGACTCATTGAACATCAAGAACAAGCGGATGCTGTTAACACTTCTCATGACTAATTACAGTCTTCACACACACACACACACACACACACACACACACACAGTAGAGATGGAGTTAAGTTGACTTGCTGTTGCTGCTGGCTGTTGCAGTAAAACTCTCAGATGTAACTGAGAAAGCAGCTCTGCCACCCAGCCTGTCCCCTCTGCTTGCTCATGTGGAACATATGGATATATGTGTGCCAGTTAGCAAGACAAGTCAAGCGGGACCAATGCGATAAAGCTCATTAGGAACAAGGGACAGGGCGATGTATGTGTGGGCTGTGTTATTGAGTTGTGATGTTCCTTCAAACACTCTCAGACCATGACTGTAGAAGCCGAAAATGTCCGGAAAGCTATTAAATATTCAGGTCTTGTTTGATGTTTTTACTTGTATATACATTTTTTTGACATTTTCCAGGTTTAAATAATTTTGTAAGAGGGCGACATGACAATGACAATGATTATTTCATAAAGATTTGCAGAAATAGGTTACCACATTCTGGCTTGGCTCCACTTGTACAGTGTCATCCAAGAATACAAATGTCTTTTCAGATTTTTTTTTTTTTTTATATCTTTGTTCATCTGCCATAAAGTTATGAGGAACATTCAAAGTGGAGGTGTGGCCTGTGGTGACATTTTATGTTTTTAGTTATTTTTGGTCTTTATAATGTCCATTAGATAATCTAATGGTTGCTCTATTGCCTTGCTAAAGAGTGTGGAGTCAGTCTTGCATCATGCATTTGAATAATTGGGAGGCCTAAAACACTAAGTAACTCAATGTACTTCCTCCAAATAGCATATGAGGTTTGTCATGTGTCAGGGTGCATCTGTGTGTCTTGGGCCAATGTGTGAGTGGAGGTGGATGGGTATTAGTGGTGCACAGAGATATAAGAGAACCAAATGTGTGTTTGCCTGAGCAAGATGGGGGCACATGGACTATCTGCGCAGCCTGCCTTGCGGTCATGTTTAACAGCCTGCCCCTCCTGTTTATGATAGGTTCCTAATCATTCACACTGGGGGAGTGTGTGTACAGTAATGCCTTCAGACAGCTCTCATATGAGTGTCTGCGTAGATCAACCCCTCTCCACTGATAATAATGAGCCCTCTGGGTGAGAACAGGGTGGAGACAGTGGGAGAGGAGGGTCATAAAGTGTAGAATATTAATGTCGGAGACTATAAGCCCCCCGTCCAGTATAATTTTCACTTAGTCTCGTCCAGCAACAATCTCCTTATAAAGAGCGTTTTTTTTCATAGTACACTGCCATTTCCATATCAGCAATTAACAGCAGCAAACCCAAAACGACTGCTACAATTAAGCTGCCTGCATAACAAACTATCTAGTGCATCCAGTCCCCATTCAACTCCCCAGCTCCTCTTTGACTCTTATCATCACGATGCCCTATTTTTCATCTGAATATATCTGCGCTCCCTCATCTTTGTCTTTTATCTCTTGTTTGTGTCTTCTACCCTTGGGGATTTGTAGCCCAGGGTGTTGTTTGTAATGATCTTTGGGACATCTGACCCATCCTATGCTGAGGCTTTCATAACAGGCTTTCTGCCCATTATGTAATAACATGCATAAAAGCAAAAAAGAGTACAGTCTCTGTTCATTATCGGTCTGTTTAGACAAAACATTTTATATTTACTAAGCTGCATGGGACCCTTATATGATACTTACCCTTAACATGACAGCTCAAGCGATAGGCTTTCAGTTGCTCCTCTCATTAGAGGTCAGATTATAGTTCTGTGGCTGAAACTGCAGTGAATGAGCCAAATACATACTACAACTGCCCACAGAAGAAAGTTTTCTATTTGGTACACAACATTTAGAATAATAACATTGTTATTACTATTATTGCTATCACTATCACATTTGGAGGTATTTCTACCACTTCTCAGTGTACTAGTTGTAGGTATATATAGTTACACGGCATCATATCTTCTGTAGTTTCTCTGGGAATTTAGCAGTTTTACTAACCCAAAGGGAGGACTCCTGCAGTCAGAGACTTGCACATGGAGGGTTTAGGCTGAGCTAGGTCCTTATGTTATTTATGGTGTCCTGCACATGCAAGTGCCTAGCCTACACACATTTGTCAGACATGGACATAAGTTCTAACATTACATTGCATACAAAGTACTTGTCCCAGGCTCTTCAAACAAGCATTTGAAAAATCCAAAAGATAAAAAAAAATGTGTGTGGTCAAAATCTTCTGAGCGGTTGAATTTGGTGACAAATTCTGTTTGACCTCTGTTTTTCTTAAATGCTACCTACAGCTCTGAGGATCTTCGGACCATTCCTTCTGTGTTTGTGCAAGTTGTGTGATTGTATGTGCGTGTCATGTGAATGTAGGCTAATTCAGTGCCTCGCATGTTTCTACTTCTGGACAATGAAGCTTGAGGGAATCCATCAATCTTTCATGTCATCTCAGATAAAGTGGTTATCCGTCCTCTCTCATCACGGGACTGTACTCCTCCTAGTGGTGACGGGACAGAACAAGAGGCAACCTCCTCTTTTTTTAACACCTGCATTTGTGCTCGTCTATCATCATTTTTATGTGCCCATCAACGCAGTGTAGATAGGGAATCGGCCATTAATGACTTCACAATTAGAGAGAAGGCTTTAAAGAGCAATACATTTCAATTTAGGAACCATAAACCTAGTGAGTTGGTAACTAATTGTGAGTGCCTCTGGAGTAATGGGAGCCCTTTGAACTGAGGTCAGGATGACTCAAAATCAGTTTCAAACAGCTTTTATACAGCTGCTTCGCTGCTTTAGTCGCCCACTCATTCTGACAGGCCGCTGCACATCTTATATGATATATGCAGAGAGAAACTTTTCAAGTTTTAATTAAGAGATGGGCAAAGTGGCCCACAGTGGAGTTGTTTTGGAGTTCATGACAGTGAGGGTGGAGACAGTGCTATCCCAGTGAGACTGATATCTTTGGACAAAACGCCACTCTCGCTCCATTTGTCAACATTTGTCCCTTTCCTTTCTCTGGTCCTCTCCCCCCATGTTCCCAGCATCTGGATACCTTTGGGATGGAGGGGAGGAGAGGGGAGACGAGGCCTTGTTTCATCTCTCCCATCCCACTGTTCCCTGGGGGGCTCGGTATGGTTTGTGATCTTGTTTCTCACATGATAGAGACACATCTAATCCTGTTAGGCATTAATATCTTACAGCGGAATAGAGGAGACAGCAGGAGGGAGAAAAAAGGAGAAGATTAAAGACAGGATGGTTGAGGAGAGAGGGGAATATTTAAAAAGCTCTAGCTGCCTCTATCTCCTGGCCCACATATTGGTTTGAAGTGTACATACATGTGTGTGTTTGTGTTTCTCTGTCTGTGTACCCTCATGGGATCTTCCCGGCTGCTGCCTGCATATCTGACAGACTCCTCTCAAGGTGTTTTCCCCTCGCTGTCTCTCTGTATCTGTTCCATCTCTGCTCCCTGAGTGAGAAAGTTTACCCTCTAGGCCCCATCTGAGCTCCAGGCCCCCCAAGGCCTCTACATTCCCAAAGCTCCTACACACCGGAGCCCCTCAGGCTCCCCGCTATACCATAGGGAATACCCCCAAGAACCCCTAGGCCCCTCAGCCTGTGGAGCAGCAGCTCCGCACAAGAGAGCTAGCCCGAGGGGAGGGGGATGCTGTCTGGGAATACAACTAACAACATGCTTCACTTAACATTTGAACAGTCCCTGACAGCGCCTCCTGTTGGTGTAACATTGTTTTTGCATGCAGGCCTCCTTGTAACCCCGTTAAGTTTCCTCTCTGGGGCCTTGACCTTGTTAACAATCCCTTGGGGCTCATAGAGGCCCTCCGTGTGCTACATGTGCATTGACCTTTCCCGCTCCCGGAGGTTGAATAGCGTCTTTTTGGCCCAAAGAATCACAGTGGTGATGTTGGATGCACCTGGGACTTTACGGAATGACACATTGAAAGATAAAATCACTCCTCATCAGACCCAGTAAATGAAAAGGCTCATTATTCATTATAACTCTAAAGTATGGAGAAAGTAAAGGTTGGAACTTACATATATAGCCTGTTTCTTGGCTTTCATTGTGATGGTGACGTTATATTGCACTTGCATTGAAAAATAAACCTTCTTGGGGGTTGCACGTGGATATGGGGGCTGTGAAGCTAGCAGGCCTGCTGTCCTACAGATGTCTTGGGCTGTGCGTTACCAGGTGTACGTCACCTGAGATTACCCACGCCGACACCCCTTAAAGGCAAACAGCCAGCAGTACAGCTGAGGGGGCATCTGGTGGCGTGTGTACATGTGAGTGTGTGTGCGTGGATATGTGTGTTCATGCATTCAGATCGGTGGTAACATTTGGCAGAACGGGACTGAGTGCAGAGATTTGTTGTGTTACCAGATATTCCGTCCACTATCTCCAGTCAGAAACTTTCTCAGTGAATGTAAGGAATGGAGATCAGGTAGGCCGGTGCAGGCCAGAGGTCAGTTTCTCTTTGAGTGTGTGTGATAATGATAGCAGTAATAATTGAGGATGTTTAAAGCATGGGTTCCTCTTGCTCCACACCGCTTTGGCAGTCTCCAGTTAAGAATGAATTGGAGTGAGTAAAATGTTCAACTCCGCTGTCCCTCTGATCTTCCTCCGCTTCCCGGGGCCCCTGCAGAGAGAGAACAAAGAGAAGCACTTCTTAATCAAAGTGCATTGGATTAAGACGCAGAAAAAGAACAGAACATCACAGAGATAGTACCTCTCAGCCATTAAGTGGATTGGAAAACAACCTGAATCACCACTTTAAATGAGCGGTCTGTGACCCCGAAGTAGGAGAGCGGCATTTTAATCTTTCTGTTAGTGTGGCAAATGTCAAAAGATGTGGAAATGAAACGAGCAGTGCAGGTGCATATGTGTGTGTACATACCGTATGTGTGTTTCTGTATGAGTGAATGCCTTCAGTAAACGTGTGCCGTGGTTTCCATATGAGAACATGTAGCCAACAGCTAAATATACCATGCTTGTATGTGCGTGTTTACATTGCTTTTCCAGGTATGTGACATCATTAGCCCACAGAGCCATGCAACAGCTCTTTCTTCCCACATTGGGTCATATTTTATTAACATACCTGCTGCAGCTGAATCATCTCATCTTGTATATACTTGCACACAAGCTGACACACAACTCCATCCACATTGTGTATATTTGATGGGTCAGGGCCTACTCAGAACGTGCCTTCCGGTTTCTTGCCTTTTTTGATTTGAACATATTTATGGAAGCCACTCAGTCTCACTAAAGACTGGAGTAGACATGGTCTATATGAAGGCTGAAGAGCAAAAGCATAAGCAGTATTATGGGTTCAGTCACACTCAAGCACTGGCAGCTCAGAGTCCCATCTGCTGGACTGAAAAGGCAGATACTGCCATCTTGTGGCTTGAGGATGTAAAATGTCATTCTAAATTGGAGGCTATTATTTACAAGAGGGACTTGAGCGTGTGTGCTTTTGTGTGTGTGTGTGTGTGTGTGTGTGTGTGTGTGTGTGTGTGTGTGTGTGCGTGCGTGCGTGCGTGTTGGGGCCCAGCCTATGCAGAAGGGGTCAGTCAGTGAAGTACAGCCATCTGACACTGAGGTATGTGTCTTTTCTAATGAGATTTACCGGGCCCCAGATGTTCCTAGTTATGAAGATGTGTGTCTGAGATTTAGGAGGGTGAGACCTGCACCCTGTCAGAGTCACAGTGGGGTGCTGTTTTACTGTCTGTCACCCCCCTTCATCCCCCACCACTCATAGGTGGCCTCTTAACCTGACAACACCAACACCTCTTCTCTCTCTCACACACACACACACACACACACACACACAAAGTACACACTCTTAGCCTTGACAAAGATGTGAATCAACATTTTATAAACTTACAAAAACATAGAAAATACAAAAGGAATGTCTATAAAGGTAAGCAAATACACCACATATATACAAAGCAGTTTGGTAAGTATCATGTATACTGTAAGAATATTGAGATTCTCTGTGTTCAACTTAATGGACAAAAAACAAACAACAAAAAAAAGACACATTGTCCATTTCCTCAATCCAGTTTACATTGTCCAGCACATTTTCAAGGTGACACAATTTTAACAATAACAAAAAGAAGCCAGTGCAAGTGTACTAAAATATCCAAAATAGTGTATCAACATTTTCCTCATCTCACATAAAGAAATCTTCTTCTTGGCTCAGAATTACTGTGGTATTGCGCCCTCTCAGTCTGAGTTTTGATGTTGAATAACCAGAAGGAGTGCTAGGTGAGGCGCATCTCGAAGATCTCGAGGCTCATCGGAGTCTCTTGACGTCAGCTGGCTGAGGGAGGGATCAGCTGTTCTCACCTGGCAAGGCACCATAACCGCTGACCAGGTTCCAGCATCTTTCTCGACTAGCTGGCACAACATATTGTCACCTTCCTCTTCATCGTCCTCCTCCTCTCGCTGCTCAGATGGCAGGCTGCAGCTTGGTCAGGTTCCTCTGGTGCATGCTGTGGTGGCGCATCAGCTCGTCAGAGCGGGCAAACTTCTTCTGACAGTTGGACCAGCGGCAGGTAAAGGGCTTCTCACCTGACAAGGAGGGGATGGACAAGGAAAAACAGGAGAAATCATTGCTTTAGAGTTAATTCAACTCTTGGAATGCAAGCTTGTGTTTTGTTGTACATGAATTAAAGTCAGGGGGACCATCCTGACAACAAAACAAATCTCGCTGGCAGAAGAATGGAGAGGTAGAAAAAAATAAAGGTATACGCACTTGTTTTACCTGTATGAGTCCGAGTGTGCGTCTTAAGATGATCTGACCGTGAAAACTTTCTCTGACACGTCTCACACTGAAAGGGCTTCACTCCTACACACAGATCCAAGCGGAGGTTGCGGTAGCAGACACAGAAATGAGAAGAGGGTGGGGTGAGGGTCAAATGTTTTAATATAAGATTAGATTGAGCAATCACTGTGCAGGTTGAAAGCAGTGCAATTTAAAACTGTTCAGGGGGATTTTTCAGTCAGTTTCAACACATTTTTGTGCCAGCCCAGATTTATATGGTAACGGCAAAATATATTTCTATAAATTAATTTCTAAAACTATAATCTTTTTTTTTTTTGCACTGGGTTAAATTATATTGTACATGTAATACAGCTGTTTTGTAACAATAATGATGACATCTATCATCAAAGAAGCAGAGGGATGCTTAAAAAAGGAGAAGTGAGAGAGGGAACCAACCAAGCCCATGACCAGGATTCAGAAATAATGAGGTCATAATTCAATAGCAGACCCCCCCCCCCCCCCCCCCCCCCCATCTTCAGAAATTAAAAAGCATAAAATCACTAAAATGTTTCTATTATTTAGATTTGTCATGTTTCATTAAGTCACTTACATTTTGTGGTAATTTTACATCCAACAGCCTGTTTCATGACCTTCTTTACACTGCCAGGAACACAGTTCTGTTGGGGAAATACTAAATCCTTTAAGCATTTATTTATTTATTGGCCTTACAGTAGTAAAACTTAACTATATTGAGTCTAAAAATAGTTTAATCTGCCTATAAAATACCCAGCATCTGTTTTAATTATTATTTTTTTTTATATTGAGGAATGTTAACTCCCCCCAGTTTTCTAAAACTTCCAAATTCCCAGAAAAAATGCTAGCAACGATCTTGGAGAAAACTCATACAGTGTCTTGTCACCGGTGTACCTGTGTGTCTGCGCTGGTGTCTCTTTAACTGGTCTGAGCGAGAGAATCTGCGGCCGCAGTCTGGGAAATCACACTGGTAAGGCTTCTCTCCTGCAAAATAAATCATATCATCATACAACTCACACAGCTCCAAACACTCAAATCTGGGCATAAAAACACTCCTTTATCCATTAGAATTCATCATCCCTGTTTCTCATTCTAATCTTTAACAACGCTGCAGTTTGAGGTCTGGAGAGGAAAAAGGGGTATAAATCAAATCATCCCACCTGTGTGTTTGCGGCCGTGCATCTGCAGATGGGACAGTTTGAAGTATCTCTTGCTGCAGCCAGGATAAGCACATACAAATGGACGCTTTTCGTTGGTCTCTGATGACCTCACAACTGGTGGAGCAATACCAGCTGCTCGTCGAACATCCTTTAAGAAACAGAAAAAGGAGAAGAGAGGGGGCAAAGTTCACTTTGTGTATTTATTTACTGTGTGTCTATGTATGTATTTGTGTCTGTGTATGTAGGTTTTCTGCTTGCATGTGTGTTACGTCTGACTGACCTGAAGTCCTCTGAAGACACCGTGTGTGTGTATGTGGTACTGGGCGCTGACGAGCATGGGTGGAGGCGGCGGGGCTATGGGGTCACTGTCATAGCTGGTCGCATGGCTGCTGTTGGGCAGGAGCAAAATTAAAAATGAATTAAAACACAAAATATTGAGTGCAAAACTGATACTTTGATAGATTTGTCAGGGAGGCAGGCAGATACTGTAAGTAAAAAAGGGACATGCCAGATTTTGTTCATCCAGTCCGAAATAAAATAATCAAGAGTAAAACCACAACAAACCAAACAAACCATACACAGCCAAAATTTAAGTCCTTGCAGACGTGAGGTCAAGTCAAAGTGTCTTCACTTTGCAAAAACTCAAATCAATCTTTAAAACATACAATAGAAGGACAATACTGCACACAAACACGCACATAGACACACATATGAATATGCTCTTTTGCACTTCCTGATTTCCCTAGGCAGTAGGCCAACAGCCATCTGGTTAAATCCTCCTCTTCCTCCTTCTTTGCACCACCACAAACCCTGGTCAAGACTGAAGAATACAGTGTGTTGTTTAAAAATAAAAACAAAAAGCTCACCTCTTCATTGAAGATGCCAAGGTGTTCATTTGGTTCCATGTTACACAATCCAGCTGAGATGCCATTTGGTACAGGTTATCACTGCACGAAACATACAGCACACTCATTGGCATTTTACATTTGTGTTTAAAAAAAAAAAGAAAAAGATTTTTCATTCATTAATAACAGATGAAGGGGAAAATACTGCACATGTCTGTTTGGTTTTTCTTTCTTTATTAATTGGATATTTTCCGGATTTCTTGAAATCGGAAAAAAAACAACAATATTTGTGTTACTGTGCATTCTTCCTGTCATTTCTCTTCCCTTGTATGGATAATGAAGATGTTTCATTCAGGGGGAACTCCAAGTTGCTCGCTTATTAACACATCCTGTCCACCCACCACACTCCTCACTGGCTTCATTAAAAAACATGGGCTCTGAGCCATTCTTTACCTTGGCAGATCACGCTAGTGCACACACACACACACATGCACACTCACATTTGACAGAAATACACACACTTGGAGATGCGGTTGTGCACTCTGCGGGGGTGAGTGCCTCCGTGCCTAGTACACCATGGACCAGTGCATGACATCACTCTGTCCTCAGTATCATTAAAGGCGAGAACCAGTTTCGGGGGAATTCTGGACGGCATTCCTTGAGAAGTCCTTGAGGGAAGGATCGTGATGGCTCGCTAATCAGCTCTGAACTATGTAAAACTGTGGAAACACTCACTGATATCTGACATATATTCACTGTGTGTGTGTGTGTGAGAGAGCGTGCGCGTGTGCACGTCTCTGTGTTTGTTTGAGGGCTTCCAGCTCATGCCATAAGCTCTAACAACAGCGACGTCTTCCCTCCTCTTATCAACTGCTGTTCCATTATTTGGGTTGCACATGTTCCTTTTCTCCAACAACATCGCAGGGCGGCATTTAAAGAATTTCCTCCTAATTTACCCTTTGAGATGTTTTGCATCAAAATGAAAACAAGTTGGAAACACATTCAGAGGTTAAAATAAACAGATTCTCGGCCTTAACTACCCCACCCCCCACTTAACTTTCACTTTCACTGAACTTGTCTCTTTTACTTTTCTCCCCATTTTTCCTCAGGGTGGACTCAGACACATCAGCAGTAGATCACTCGCTGTTTGTTTTGGCCTGCTGAGCACCAGTGGGCAGCACTTAACCTCAGAACAAATTAGGATTCACAATCCAGACAGTGCAGACGCAGACGCAGGGCTTAACGTAGGATCAGAGAGAGTTCACACTTCTCAAAATTACCAGCAAGTGAGCAAGCCGCATGTGGTGTTAGTGGAAAGATTCTGACATTAACTGATGAGTGATGAGTCTTAAAAAATGTTTTGGAAAGAGTCGAATTATACCAAAAGAGGGATTCAAAGTAGAAGAAGTAAAAAAAAAAAAAAAAAAAAAAAAAAAAGCCACAATAAGTGCATGCAGGGACAAATAATCGTACCTGTTGTAGTTTCTCAGCAGCAGAGCTTGGCTGCTTGGACAAGATTCTGAAGGATTGTGGCAACCAAACATGGGAGGAGGGGCCGGGTACTGCTGGTCAACTGAATATAAGAAAATACAAAAGTTGCTTCATAGTAGGGCTGAAACTAACAATAATTTCAATCATCAATTAATCTGCCAATTGTTTTTCTTCATTATAGGTGAATTGTTTGGTCTATAAAATGTCAGAAAACATTTCCAACATTTCCTAAAGGCAGACTTATTCAAAGAGCTTGTTTTGTCCAACCTACACTCGACAAAACAAAGATTCTCATTGAATTATCATAGAAAACTAAGAAAACAGGCAAACGTTCACATTTGAGATTCTAGAAGCAGTGAATTTCTGCCATTTTAGGTTGAAAAAAATTACTAAAACAATGAATCAATAATCAAAATGGTTGCTTATTAATGTTCTTGCAATCTACAAATAATTTCAACCCCACTCCCTTAAAAAGTTGGTAGTTATCAAAATTGCCTTTAGCAGCTTACTATCTGGTATCATTATGCTAAAAACTACCCACCGATAATGATCTTGTACATAAATGTATTTAATTTTCTCTTCGTCAGAGCAGATGCAAAACACATTCAAGAACACTTTTAAAAATATACTTTAAATTAAATATACTTTAATTTCAAAGACATATAGGCTCACTTTTGTACACGCATGTCTGCACAGCTCTTCTTTTGAAAAAGACAACAGGTCAATCAGAAACAGTGGCCCTTTGCAGGTTCATATAGTATATTGGTCCCCAGACAGTTTTTGACATTCCACCAGAGTCACATAAAGCTCTTTCCTCAAGTTATCATTTCCAGAGTCATTAACCATACGTATGCTTAAAGAGCGAGAGGGAGAGTGTGTTTATGTATGCCTGCGTATATGAATGTGTGTGCAGACAGAGACAAAGAGAGGTGAAGGAAAAAGGATAATAGCGATTCTGTTGTGATATGAAAAATGACTGGTTACTTATATAACCTTGCTGTGACATGACAGCCTTCCAGTCTGCGAGTCAATTTAGTGAAAACACGTCAGGATGCAGACAGTTACCTATGTTGTTTGGCGGTGACAGTGTGTCCTCGTGTTTGAAGGACAGGCTGGAGAGCTGAGGGGTGTGGTGAGACGGAGTGTGCCCGTAACTGGGGTTGCTGTCGAAACCCACGGCTCCGTAACCTGAAAAGAGGAAACAAAAAGAGAATTGGAAAGTTAAAATTATGTTATTTGCCTTGTCATTAGTTTACCATTCTCGCAAATGACTGTAACATTTCTGAAGCTTGGAAAGTCTCCAGTATCTGGTCAGTTATCTGAAACCCCCTGGTAGTAGCTTTTAGTCCCTGGCAGGGTTACCACAGAGAGACATCCATCAAACTACTAAATCCTCTTTCCTTGTAACATATTCTTTTTCCCCCCATCTATCTTTGGCCTTGTGGTTGCAATATTTATGGCAGGTGGAAAAAGAAATTTGGCACACACACCACAGGAGGACTGAGATGAGCTACTGCTGAATATGCTCAGTAAAAAAAACAAATGAATTGCATGTATGCTAAATTAATTACAGTTATAAGACAGCAAAAAAAATTACAATTATTTTAGTCTAATACATTAGGGTACATAGAAAGTTAAAGAAGAATATTAAAATTGGGATAGCTATGTGAAAATGATCACACAAGCACGTGCAATGTGCACGAAACGTTTATTTTGCAAACACATACGGCGTAGACAGGCTGCTGTATCCTGAGTCAGGCCCAAAAAGGATGTTGAAAAGTTTCTGAGAAAAATGACTCACATGATTCTCTTACTTAAATAACTGCAGCCAGTAGAGCACTAAACTGAGTATTTTATCACTTCATCAAAACATACTTTCCACTGAACAAACAGAAAACAGACTCACTGCATACTCTTTCAGAAAGTCACACCGGCAGAGACATACAAGCGTAAACCCTGACCTCTGAGTAATGAGTCCCAACAGACAACAGGCGCAAGCGTTGTTTACAGTAAAGGTAGAGACATCATATCTATGTTCACAGGAAACAGAAATTTGATTCCAGATTAAGATTCCAGATAAATAACACTCCCTCTGATCGGTTTTGTGCTGCTTTACTGGGATTAAAAAATAGTAAATCAAGTTTATGATTCACAGATCATCACTTTTTTCCCGCACTTCATTCCTAGGTATTTTTGGGAATTCATTTAGGAAATTCTGCTAAATGAAGATCTTAACCCAATAAGTTTTTTTTCTTGAATGTTTCTGCTGTTTTGGTGCTCAACACAGCAATTGTGGTCGCAAGACTCATTTTTTTAAAGTATCCATGTAATATAAAATAGCATTTGCACATTTCAATAAAACCAAACTTCTAAAATGCAAAACCTCAAGGTCCTTTATTCACAGTCAGTTGATGAGTGTTTTCTGTCATTTTGCCCCCTGTCACTGACTAATTTTAATTCACTGGATAAATTATGGTTCTTGTAGGACAACTGCAACATTTACTGTGGCAGATAAACAGGCCATTATATATTGTTTATACTTGTATGGTTTTTTATTTACTTGGTTGGTATGTACGCAATACTGGGTTAACTTTACCCAGAACTGATGGGTTGTTTTGACCAAGTGTTGGTTTTATATCACTGCTGGTGTCCGAGAAGATCAAGTTTTACCTTAAAACTCACAAATGTATTGTTAGTTGTACAAATTCGAAACGGCAGAAGATACACATAATATTAACAATCGGTAACAAATAGTGACATATATGTTTAAAAAGAGCTAGAGTAGATTATAACAGTTCACAACCATACCATATTTAGTTTGGGTTAAAGAGCCAATAATAATACACAAAATAACACTAAGACTGGGCCAAAACAACCCATCGTCTTGAGTGGTTTTCTACCCACGGGTACTGGGTAAAGGTAATCCCGTATTGTGGTGGTTCTATATTGACCTAAATTGAGTCAATTTTGACCCATTGGTTTTTAGTATGTAACTTAAGCATCAAAAAATACTTTGAACATGAATCCTGCAAAAGTACCTGCACTTTAAACGGATGCATGAGACACTATGATTATTGCCATTGCATTTGACAAATGGAAAAAAAGGAAAAATAGGACCTGGTGAAACCTTATGAATAATCTCCCTAATTATCTGTTCTGAACTATGAATGCATCACAATAATATATTTAGACTGATGCCGTAACAATCATTGTGACTCTGGCAGTGACTGAAAATCAAACCTTTATTTCTGCTGAAAACACCAGTGCAAAGGAACTGTTTTATAGATCTCTGCCAGAGAATTACAAGAAAGCTGTCAAGCCTTTTCCTGACATGGGACAGAATGACCCAGTATAGCACATAACATCCTGCTCAGACACAACACCGTTGACGACTCCTAAACAGGGAGTTACACCATGAGCTCCAACAGCAAGGAATGTAGAAAAACACTGGCTTGTAATAAAACTTAAAACACAAATTGGTGTGTGAAAACAATTGCTCCTCACGTTTCATGGCCCCTATATAACATTACGCTGAAGAAAGAAGATAGAGGTGGGGTGAAGTGAGGTGGGTTGAGCATAATAAGCATGGTTACCCTGGTTCCTAGGTGCAGGAGGACTGTCCATACAGCTGGGCAGGTAGGTTCCATTGGGAAACATCCTTGGTTGACCTGCAGTCGGCTCTCCAAAGGCCCCGACTCGACAGGGTCCCGAGCCTGTGAACTGGCCGGAGAAGTGCACTGTGAAGGCCCCGAGTCCACAGTGAGGGTCCTCTATTGGGTCGGTGGTCCAGCCTGGCTCCTGCTTGATGAGGGAGTGGTGGGACGGCAGGGAGCTGTAGGGAGAGCTAGGGTGGAGGTCCAGCAGTTGGGTCCACTGGCCACCACCGACAGACATCCCGCAGCCACCACCAGCTCCTGGTAAGGATGGCACAGGAGGTGCCGGAGGTAAGAGGGTCAGATCTCGAACATCCGACCCCATGGACATGGCTCCACACGGTTCAGTCAGCATTGGTGAAGGTGGGTCAAGACAGTCCAAAGAAGGAGTGACGGTATTCCAGTAGAAGACACCGCTGGGAGATTAAAAAGTCACACAGTGATAAACTCCTGAAAGTTTCACAAGAACACTACCTGAAGACACAATAAGCATGGAGTAAACTCTTCTGAAGAAACAAACATCAGTGGCCAAAAAACACAACAGGAGCCATCTTTCCCGCCACAAATGAACTGAACTGAACAATGAAAATAAATTGATTAGCGATGACGATCAAAATGTGGACGCCAAATCTCAAGCTCCCAGGGTATCTGCGATGGGTTTGGAGTGGGAGTCTGTGAGGGTAACAGTGCCTTGTCCTTCTGTCTCTATAACGTCTGACTTTCCTTACTCTCCTGAAGGCTCAAATACTGCGTAACTCACTGGACAGGGGGAGGAGCGAGGGAGCCTGAGAAGAAGAAGAAGACTCCCCTGCCTTGCCCTGGCAAGCACACACTGCACTTCTGAGTAGATTCTGACTAATGTCACATATGCATGAGCGGGTGTTGCTCTTCATTCTTTGTTCAAGTTCAAGTGTTGCTCATATTTGTGTTAGCGAGTATGAATAAGAGCGTGAGGTGTTTGTTTAACTTCTCTAAAAGAGTGAAGGACTGTGCTGACAGACTTAAAGCGTTAAACTGGTACATGAGTGTTAGTAAGTAAAGGAGTAGATGGTAAAAGTCTTCATCATGCCGATTTCCATGTTTGCATACATTAAAATTATAAATAATTGTTTTTGTGACTCAGAGATTTCTAAAAATGTAAATATTCTATTTCTAGTGTGCATGTGTCAAAAAAAAGTGAGTAAAAATTACACATATTCAAAGCTTAATGTCATTTTACAGCAAAATTGAAATGTTTTGTTCTGTGCACACTACTGACCTGAGCCGTCCTACTAATTATACCTATTACCTATATACCTAACCTATTAATAATTGCTCACAATGTATACAAATGTAGAAAATGTGCTCTGAATTTTCCCATTTTGGAAATAGTACTGTTTTGCTCAAAGCATAAACTACATGGCCTTGGAGTAAAGCCACATCACACAAAAGGATAATTATTTATTAGTCGAGAAGTCGAGGGGGAGTTTGTGTGTGTGTGTGTGTGTGTGTGTGTGTGTGTGTGTGTGAGCGCTTAAGAGATAGAGGTTTTGACCTTAACTCAAGCTTAACTTAATGTGGAACTACACAGGAATGCACTAAGTTGGAATATGTCTATAAATTCAAGACAGCTGCTGCAGATCTTTTAACATTATAATATTTGTCAGAGCAGCAGTTGGTTTCCGCCTTTCTTTAAAAGCTTGAAACACTGACGATGTGTTGCAAATCAGCAGCTTTGTAAAACTAAGTCAGTGTAGCATAACAGTCAGTAAAAGCTAATATAATAAGATTTAAAAATTGATTACCTATTGGATTACTGCAGATTGTGAAATGATAGACGAATACATCAGATCTTGAAATACTGTACAGTTGGCCAAGACAATCAAGTTTATTTAATTTATCAATCTGCATTTTCTGGTCATTACTTAATAAAAATAGCAAGAAAACCTCTTTCATGACAGAAATCCCCCACATCCCTGTCTGAAGTCTTTATATCACTTTACAGAGAGGCATTATGCCTAATGTTTAATCTTGTACTCCAGAGGACAGGAGTAGGAACAAAAAGAGCAAAAGCAAAAGCAAATCTTAAGCGCATCCACCACTGAATTTGTTTTACACGGTGATTTAATTTGTTTTATGATATCATTCATTCATTTTGATATGGCATTAAAAATCCACGGCAAATTTAAGATAGAAGACCAGAGACAATGCTGTGAGGTAAAGAGCCAGTTCCTGTCATCTAAGTTGGAATATGCCGCTAGGGCGCTGCATCTGGAATATTAGTCTAGGTTTCCAGTGAACGTCACTGACCCCTAATTCAACTTAAAAAGAAGTGGCGGGTGGGGGAGGGACACTGGAAATGGCCAAAGAGAGAGGATAGGAGAGAGAGAGAGAGAGAGAGAGAGAGAGATGGAAGATAAGGAGCAAGAGTGAAAGTGATGATGTCAGCTGGCAAACTGCTGAGGTGGTGTTAACAGAGGCTACTGTTGTCAGTCACAATGTCACTGATGTATCTTGTTTCAGATCAGTTGTAGGGGTAGTTACTGCAGCACTACAGATACTGCAGTATATTGATTACAGTGTGGTTGGATAGTGAACATTCAGTATGCTGGTGCAAAACCAGCAGTCTTCACCAGCAGCAACAGCAGCTTGATAATCGGTCAAACTCCCATTCGTGTGGAACCACAATTTAATGTTCGGGTTATGCTCAAACAGAAATAGTTCGTACAACTATTGATTGTTGAACTATGAATGTCGGATTGTTGTTTTTGATAAAAGATACAGAAATTGTTGAACACAAAAATTCAATGTCAGAAAGGCATGTGGGGGGGCAATTTCTGAAGCTTTTTGACCATCTGAAGAAGCATACTAGCAGCTTAACTCTACGATATACTAAAATAAAACATTATTTTTCCAGTTTCGCAAAACAAGATAATATATAACATTGGTCATAACCTTACAAATGCCCCTGAAAGCCAAACACAGATTCATGTGGGTGGTTTGTAGTCATGGAGAAAATAAACATCTCTCTGACTTACTCTATTCTTGGAAATAAGAGAGTGCAAAGGCAGACCCGTATCCCTGAGGAACATCCAGACATTCAGAGGATGACATCAAAATAGTAGCAAAGAAATTAATTTCTCCCAAAACAATTTGAAAAACCATCTGTGGTCCACCCACTACAAACAAACACAGGCTAAACTAATGTACTACATGTACAAAAGGTTGTAGCACAATTAAAAGAATCTTGCCAAAAATGAGAGAGAGTGAAAGAAGATGCAGTGCCTCTGAGCCAAGGCAAATGCCGGCCGTGTCTTCCCCAGTGGAGTCTTTAGCGAGGATTCATCAAAGGTGACAGGGCCGGGAGAAAACAACCCTTTCAGCCCCCATGACGGATGGTGGTCCCCAAATACACCCATTCTTCAGATCAATCTCTGGTTAACTCAGGGTTTAAAACAACATCACTGTGTAGAGGGAAATGGTCAATACTGCCTCTGACCCTTAACAAGAAATACACAAGAGTCTAACTTTCTACAGCATGATGAGTAAGAGGGAATTTGGGAAGGGTTACTTTTATTTATGTTTAAAAATATTATTGATCCGTATTAAAATGGCTGTGATAAGATCATCAAAACAGCCTGGAGGAGAGGACTGCCAAAGAGCAACAGGTGTCATTTTGATGTGCTGACAGTGGCATAAAAAAGCCCCAGTCCTTCACTTCTCTGTGTGGGCATGGAAACAGACTGATAACAAACCCAACAGCAATGTGTTGTAATGTTTCATCATTTCCCCTCTATCTGCCTGTGGCCTCTAGGAAATGGTTACTATTTAAAACAAAACACAGGCCGAACAATATTCCTCTGTCTTCCCTCGCTACTTTTTCAGAGCACTTTTTGAAAGTTTGCGACAGCCAGGCTCTGCTCTTTTAGATTCAATGGTCATCACTCATTGCTTTATACATTTAAAGATACATTTGGAAGCATTATATTATACCTAAAAATAATTTATCTTGAAGACAAAGTCAAGCTCTGCTGCTTAAACAGCATGTACATTGTTCCTCTTCCCTTTGACCCACATGAAAGACGACAATCGTCAGTTTTTAATTCTCTCTCATATCATCTCTGAGCGCTCTTCAAAGTGTTGCATATCAGAGTGAAGATAAGAAACGGAGCAGATTATCTGTGGGAGAGTGGGCATTTCCATGGTTCATGTGTTAGACACAACACTGGTCCAGTGATCTTTCACACACACGTTCTCTTCTTCTTGTTGATGATCACCTTTCCCCTCAATCACAAACCCAAGATTCCTCCCTCTCCCATATTCATTCAAAGCTGGATACTCTTGGATCAAATGCAAGAGGAAATAGTTTAAACCAAAAAATACAAACACTCAGATTAAAAGGAAAAAGGCTGCCAATAATCTAAATCTTTTATACTGTCAACAAATCTCATGACATACTTAAACCAACAATGGCTGTATCTGTGGCAAGAACAGGTCATCAATATATACTTTCCATTTTTTTTAAAAAGCAAAATAATTTGCTAAAACCAAAGGGCTCTGTACATTGTAACATTACTCAAGCAGTAGTAAACTGCGTATTTCTCTGGGACTACTTTTAGCTGCGGATTAAGACACATGTGAGCTCTTTTCACACATGAAGTCCGGACAATGTGTGGACAGTTTGTGGACAATCAGGTCACACAATCATCATCACACATGCAACACACAGCAGGAGATGTCCAGTCAGAGGCGTTCACACTAACTGGAAATAGTTTGTTTGGTTTAGGTGAGGGCAGCAGGACGCAGGATGTGACTCAAAAAGTCACTGCGGTTTGTAATTCATCTTTTCTTAGATTTTTATCAGAAATAAAATGTATTCTATTTTACAGGAACCCCTCTCTCCCATTAGCGTTTTGCAGCATAGCGTCAAAACTATGGAACTTTTAGCTGGCTGCGTTTATCCAGCCAGGATGGATGGATGAGAGCAGCTGACTGCTGGAAGTCAACACTCGCTCGCCGTGAATTGTCCGGACAATTACCTGCTGCATTTACACATAGGGTCACTCGGACATTACGCAGACTTTGTACTCGGGAGCTGGGCAGTTAAAGTCCATTTAAAGTCAGCTCCAACTGATGCGGACATTTGCATTCACACATACCACACACCATGTCCAGATGTCCGGACAATTTCAGGGTAGAAGCGCCCTAGCGGCTTTGGTGTGCTAGTGAGTATTTACAGCAGCAGGATGATGTATGTGGGATTGACTCAGAATAAACTACACTGTCCATGTTTATTGTAATTCATGTAATAGTTTTTGGACAACAATGGAGCTCTATGGTGCAGAGGTATGGCTCCTATAGCCAGTTTTGGTTACACTTGTTTAACACTTGTTGGTAGGATCGATATGTTGCCGGTTTCTGTTGGTATATATAATGTTTTTTGTTGACAATGAGAAAAAAACTAAAACAATAACTAAAAACATTAACTATCAAATTATTTTGAGAGAGCACAATTGTTGGACATTTTGTATTTTGTGTTACTATCGTTGCTTTTGTCAGCTATTTATTTATTTTAAAAAATGGTGATGCTGACCTTTTCCAAATTGAAGACAAACATGATAATGGTTTGTCTTGCATAAAGCTGCATGAACACACATCCAACGACACAACCATCATCATCAAACTAAACTGCATAACTTGGAATAAAAAGACACTGACCGTTGTCTTGAAAAACAGGAGCTTTGAATTCTGAGGAACTTCTGTTATATATTTTTTTCATATATGAATGAGACAGATGGCAGTGATGTTAAGTGTGTCTTGTTGAATTTTGCTGAACAAGCTATGTCTCATCCCAGCAGGTGCCTGTGTGTCAGGACCAAGGCCGGCCTTTATCACTTCTTTACAGTAAACCACAGCCTCTTCCAAGCTGTCACACCCTAGCAGCTGTGGCCAGGGCGTAAGCAGTCATCAGAAAACATTTTCAGATATCTCTCTCTGTTACTGTCTGTTGTCATACGCATGAGCCTCATTCTGGGACTAGACGAGTAAAGGTTTACGGGATGACTTGGAGGTATGTGCACAATGATGGGAAAATATCAAAATGACCACAGTCAGCCCAGAATGTGACCTCTGACGCGTGACTTGAGGGAAATACCACTTTACTGCAACTTTCTCAATCCCAGAAGAGCAATACATTCAGCTTTTTTTTAATTGAAATGCTATACTGTAGATTGATGAAAATAATTTTGCATGAAAGTTTTGTGCTATACTTCTGTAGGCTAGTTATCATTTTTTTGTCCTGACACACTGTATAGCTTTTGTGAGAAAAACTTACATTTGTCTTGTGTCTAAGCAATTAAGTTCATTATTGAGAAAGTTTAATGGTTATCTGTTCTCCGTCTTCAGCATCATATTTATCAGCACTAATGAAACAGTCTAAATGGTATCTCAAAAGCAAAGGGTCACACAGTTGAACATGCCTCTAATTAGTATTTCTGAGATCTGGCATGTATAGCTTCAAGCCAAATATTGTGCAACGTATCCCCAGTGAGTACAAATGTGATTCTTTGTTTGACTGTGTCTTATAAACTCTTATTGCTCCTCCTATCCTCTGAGTGTGTGTAGTATAAACACACTGTGATGACAAGAGACCACTCCATCATTAGCAGAGCCCCAGCTCTACTGCAGGGACTCAATCTATCCAGACAGGAACGTCAGAATTCCTGGAAGACTGCAGTTTTTTTCGCTGCTGCCATTAGGTTGAAAACAGAGCACACACATTCCATGTAGGGGGACTGACGACCTCAGATAGCTCCACACCACAAATGCAAACTTGCTTTGATTGATTGCTGCAGTCTTTGGTGTGATATGAAGCTGGTCATTAAGTGATATGGTAAGATAACAGCGGTATTTCACTTACCAAACTTCTTTTTCTGGTCAGTTTTTGCTGCAGATGCCAAGTCAGTAACATCTAAGAGGCAGATAAAAGAGCAATACAATTCCAATTGATCAAACAAAAGAAACTGGTAATTAATTTCACTAAGTAGGGGGTGCTCAGCTACACTGTGTGATTGATCATCTGGTGGTAGAGGAGACAACTGATCATAGGGACTGAACAGTTATCACAGTAGACCACAGGCATTCAGTAAAATGAGTTCTGTGCACACACACACGGCTATGGCAGAGAGATAGGGCATTTCTCTCTATGCACATGGAATGAGCTTTGGTGGTGTTAAAGCTGCACAAAATTCACTTCTGGGCAGGAGGGGCAGAAAAACGGAGCAACGTTATAATTAATTTGGTGTTGTGTCTCTGGCCACCTGACAAATGTGAGGGCAATATTGTTCTCCATTTAGCTCCGGTGTCGTCTTCACCAAGTCCTGAGAAAAATTGCTGGGTCTCGCCAGCAGCTCCGCTTTGTCCACCACCTATTAATCAAATGTCTGTCGCCATTTAGCGCTTGGCAGGGACAGTACAGCGGGTTTAAATGAGCTGCCAACACGGGTGAGTGGTCAGACCCAACCATACAGTATATCTGAAAGCCACTAAATGAGATGCAAAACACAGAGGCTGTAAAAATGTTAAAATGTAAAATGTTATTTAGGGCTGCAACTATGCAAACTTTTTCATTATTGATAATGATGAAGGTGGCGCCATCCATCCTTGTTTCGTCCAACCAGAGGGCGATATAGTATCAGACGATATTCAATTCAATGTCATGTGTAGCCTATGTGACATAGAAAGAAGCAAATCCTTACAATTGGGAATCTGGAACTAGGAAATGTTTGGCAAATTTGCTTAAAAATGTCTTTCTCAACGATAACTTGATTATCAAAATCATTTTTCTGTTGCTTGACTAATTGATTAACTTTCAGTTGTTTCAGCTGTAGGGGTTATTCTTTTAGAAGAGAAAATATAGGGAAAAAATAGTGGGGGAGAAAGCAATGGGACAATGCTAGGTGTAAAGCAGAGAGTGGATAATAAGATCAAGCATAATGACAGCAACTGCTCCTTTTTAACATGATGTAACAGCTGTTTTACAAGTCATCACTGTCCTTAGCTGGACAAGTTAGTATCATTATGTGTCTATTGACTCACTGGCCCAAATCTAAAAGTATATGACAAGTCAGCTAAGATAACATAGTACAAGTAATTAAGACTAGCCTGTGCTGTGAAACCAATTTTTAACAATTTTGAGAGCCATGCATATAAAATAGCCAAACAGAATTAAAAACCAAGGAGTATGTAAAGGGTTTATGATATATCTGATATATCTATATAATTGTGGACAATAAAAGCCCACCAGTAGAGTCCCATGGGATTTAGCATGCCTTGGACCATTGCAGACTCTGGACTTAGCTCTGTTTAATACCTTGGCTTTGTGTGTTTATTTGTTTCTGTGTGTACGTGTGTGGGGAGGGCGGCTCAGCTTTTAAGTAATTAACAAGCAATTCGCTCCACCTAGGGAAGCAGGGAAGTTACTCATGCAATGCAGCCTGACAAGGTCACTGGCTGATAGATGAGCCTGAGCAAGGGGATTTTTCAGAGATTGTGAAGGCAGGCAGAACTGTGGGAACCAGACAATTAGTGGGTGGAAGGTAGGCAGCCATGTTGGATGATGACCATGAGGCTTACTTACATGGATACTCACCACTTGGCTGGCTGACAGGGAGAAAGCAGACACCTGGGCTCAACTAACTCTTAACACACAGTCATTTATCTTTGAGGAGGCTAAGCAGGCAATTTGCCAGCCGTTTAGGAAGAGCATGTGCTATATCCAATCAAACAGACATGGATGAGGTCAAAATAGACATACTGGCAGCATAAATATTTCAGACCTGTACATAAATAGATATGAATTTTGGATTATCTGTAGTAGCCTTTTGTCTTATCATACTTATATGTATATTTCCTATATCTTTTTACTACATCTTCTAGCGAATATAGAGGTGGAATCATACACCAACACACAGACAGACAGGCAGACAGACAGGCAGACACGCATTCACTAAACTATTTTAACTTTATTCACTAAACAGAATATATGTACATATAAACATAAGCCCATAACCTAGTGCATCAACATATCACTATAAGCAATCAACAAAACTGTTTGTTTTGGCTTTTTACCAGCTCTTTTTTAAATGAATCCAAAGCTTTTATGAAATATTTCATAAAACTGCTGCTTGAGGAATTTTCATTAACTTATAATAAACTATTCTTATTCTGGGTAAAAGTCCCTCAGTTTAGAGTTACAGCATTTACACATTAAACAAATGTTCAGTATTGTGTGGAGTCAGATAAGAGTCTGTTGCAACAAGGCTGAGAAAATAAGAGAACTGGGATTCACTGCGTGACAAAAGCAGAATGACCAGTACTGTTCCACCGAATTCCGCACACATACACCAACATAAAACACCCTTGTATCATCTGTGCAAGTTACTGAAAACACGGGTTATGTCTGCTGCTAGACTACGTATACATCTTGGGAAGACGAGGTTAGATTTAGAATGATATAAAACACTCTAAATCCTAGTTTAATACATGTACCTGGTACAGTCTCCTTGGAGTTAAAAGGTTTACTGTTGTCCAATATCCGTGCTATTTTCAGGCCCTTCTGCCACAAATATTATAAAGGCTATTAAGCATCATCACACACTGTGGCATTTTAAAGACCTTTTAAAGAAGACAAAAACATTGTCTCACATGCACCTGGAGCTTCAAAGCCTCCAAAACTCTTATTCTGGACTTGAAATACACCAGGCACTTGACAACAGCTGTTAATCAGACAATGAAAGCCTCAAAGTTACACAAGCGCATTTATGGCGAAGCAGCTATAAATTCTTCGCTATGACAGCATACAAGGGCAGGGAGAGAGTGAGGGTGGGATTTGGTACCAGGCACTTGCCTTCCCAACCGCATGACGCATCATACCAGCACTATGGTGAAACACTCCATCAGCCATTTCCCCTCAGCACACTGTGTTAAGGTATTTATCCTGCTGAACGCAACAGAGTTCAGTTCCCTAAAAGTAAGTGCTAAGACAAATATGTGACAAGCAGACTTTAAAGGAATTATGACGAGGCATGATGTGTCTCCATAGTCTATGAATCCCCTAAAGTACACATATTTGTGTGACGGATGACCTGTGAGCTGCAGTGCAGTGTGGAAATGGAAAACACTCCACGGTGTCTTCGCCCTGGGACACGGCCTGCTCAACACCCCAACTGTTAGTAACCTGACTACATAGTTTTAGGGTGACCTCCCGCTCCACTTACCCTCTTCACCTCACTCACCTCAATCACCAAGTGACCTGCCAGGGCCCAACAAGCTCACCCCTTTGGGTCAGCGGGTGTGTGGGTGGAAGAGCGTTGCCCTCTGACACCGGCAGTGTTTCCGGGTCGGGGGGAGCTCTGGCCCGCCACGGTGGTCCGCACAGATAACCTCTCCTGGGGCTCAGGTTCACCTCTGTAACTCTCATCCGAGACATCCAGGGTTAATCTCCCTGGGAGGAAATTGATACCTGGATGAGAAAGGATGAAATACTGGGACATGTTTGGTGGAAGTCTGGGTGACATAAATAAAAGTCAGGAGGTTGTCTGACCTCTGGAGGAAGGGGGGATGGGGTGTGTGTGTGTGTGTGTGGGGTGGGGGGTGGGGGGGTGCACAAGCTGAAGCTATGCACCCCTGACACGGATCTTTTCAAATTGTCAAAATATTCACTGAAGTCAAACAATCAATGTGCACAACAGTGGTGCATATTTTAACATGTACACATTTAAAGGCAGCAGTGCAGGCAGTGACAGTTTCTGGGGCACTGCGCCTTTAACAGCCCGACCCGGAAGTGTCTGCGTCACTGCGACCTTTTCTTCTTCCGCTCGGGTCTCAGCAGCGGTGCGAGCGTGGATTTCACCGTCTGAGCTCACCAAATCACCCAAAATGAGCGTCCCGGCGTTTATCGACATCACGGAAGAGGACCAGGTACGACTCACGGGCTCTTAAAAACTCATTTTTGTCGTCGTCCCGCGTGCGGAGGAGTCGATCGGTGGGAATGATCGATCCGATCAGTGCGCGTGTAGCGCCGAGCTGCCCGCTGTTAGCGACGCGCTCGCCGCGTTACGCATGTGGAAGCACTTTAGGAGCAAGGATCAGCGTGAATTCATCTTTTTAGACGGGTTTGTGTGAGACTTTGAGTGAGACTCGTTGCTGTCGGCGGTTTTCCAGCTCAAAGTGTTTGCGACGCGAAGGTCTTCAGAGGTGTAGCGCCAGGTTAGCTTAGCCAGACATCTAAATAAACAAAGGAGAGAAAATAGCAAAGACACGCAAAGCTTTCTGCGTGATCCACAACCTGGTGTCAGGTCGGTAACGTAACCGAGATAAAACATAATAACAATAATTGTTAGTTTCTCCTATAGCTGCTGATTCACCTTGTGATTGAAAACTAAATGACACGACAGCGTGTTTAAGTCAAACACACGTGATGCTGAACGATTAGACCCACATTTCTATTATATAATATTACATTATATTACCGTCACACTGATACATGTGTGTAGCTTGGTACTCTTGGTGCTGATGGGTTTTATTTACCCACTAACACTCAATCATTTGACCGTCTAACGTTACAGGCCTCCGAGCTGAGAGCCTACATCAAGTCCAAAGGAGCTGATATATCAGAGGAGAACTCTGAAAGTGGACTTCATGTGGATCTGGCTCAGATCATCGAGGCGTGTGATGTGTGCCTCAAGGACGATGATAAAGGTAGGTGATGATGATGAAGATGATGAACAACCCTGTGCCTTACCCACCGTCAGTTATTTATAAATTGGACAGTATCAGGCAATAGACCTTTTTATATAAGTCGATATTCCAAATGTTTTTTACCAGGAAACGCATACGTGTAATAAATAACATTTATTGTGGCTCAGTTGTATTAAGTGTCCCAATAAGCTATTCCAGTGATCCAGCATGCACAATACCAGGAGCTGGGAACTGGCTGACATAAATGCAAATTGCAAATTGCTGTGCCATGAATAAAACCTGGTTATGTTGAATGCAAGTGACTCTGAAACTACTAGTGGATGGAAAACAGTGTCTCATTACTTATGGCCCCTCTCTGTCTCTCTCTGCAGATGTAGAGAGTGTGATGAACAGCATCGTGTCTCTGCTGTTGATCCTGGAGACGGAGAAGCAGGAGGCTCTCATCGAAAGTCTGTGTGAGAAACTGGTGAAGTTCCGTGAAGGAGAGAGACCCTCCCTCAGGATGCAGCTGTGAGTCCTCTTACTTTTTCCCGTTAAATCTGTTCACAGCAGTGCCTCTCTGAGAGACTGATGGTGTTGTGAGCTTAACATTGGGATACTGTTAAGAACGTCAACAGACAGGAAAGCGGCTTTTTTTTTTCAAAAACAAACAGCAAGTGTTGAGCACATGGGAACTGTTAAGAAGTCAAATCTCTGTTCGAACACTTAATTATCTCTTATGTTTTGATGTTACAGGCTGAGTAACCTGTTTCATGGCATGGATGAGAACACTCCGGTGAGGTACACTGTCTTCTGTGGCCTCATCAAAGTGGCGGCGACTTGTAATGCCATCGCCTTCATCCCCACTGACCTTGATCAGGTATATCTACTCACCATGATTAACTGGAATAACTGAACATAAGAACTGTACTGCCTGTCTGACATTGTGTATTTACCTTGAGGTGCATAGACAGCAAAAAGGTTTTTTTCTCCTTCTCAACAGGCTGCATTTTCTCCCCTCTGCAGTTGTTTTATGATATGATATTTTTGTGCTTCCGATCAGGTGCGCAAGTGGATTGTCGACTGGAACTTGAACACAGAGAAGAAACACACACTCTTGAGGCTGGTGTACGAAGCATTGGTTGACTGCAAAAAAAGGTAACTACATATAGGGTCAGATGTGTAAAATTCATGTTTTAGTATGCACAGAAGCAGAAATATGAATGCACAGTATTTACTATTTATGAACTCCTGCATGAGAAATTAGTTAATATACGTTTGTTTTATGCATATACATACCTCTGGGCGTAAGACTCTGTGTGTTATCCTCCAAGTTAATTATCTCAGTATGTAACTCTATTTACTTGTTTTACAGTGAGGCTGCAGCAAAAGTGATGGTTGAGCTGCTGGGAAGTTACACAGAAGACAATGCTTCACAAGCACGTGTTGATGCCCACAGGTAAACTTGGAGACCTTCTTTAACGTTTGTCATTAAGCCACAATATAACATACATCCCTCATACATACATCCATACATCCATCTGTGTCTCTTATCTTTAGATGTATCGTCCGTGCTCTCAAAGACCCCAACACGTTCCTGATTGACCACCTGCTCACCCTGAAACCGGTTCGCTTCCTGGAAGGAGAACTCATCCATGACGTGAGTACTGAAGGATGTTCAATGCTTTGTGGTGTTATATAAAAGAGTATATAAAAGACATTACTGGTGTTTTTTTGCCATAAACAGCTTTTAGAATATGCCTCCCATAGCCCACATAGCACATCAAAACCATGAGTCATTGAAACTACACTGTCAATTTTGTATGTGTAGAGGCCTGCTCAGGTCATGTGATTAGAATTATAACACACGCTGATGTGAAAACCTCTTGAGCCCCATGTTTTACATGGGTCTTGGGTGCATTTTTGATATGTAGTGTCAGTGACAGCTACGGAAAACACAACCCAGTATTTAAATGCCAACCAGTTAAAAAGGTGTGCAGCTTTGTACATTACCAGCTGAACGGAGACAAGGAAAAAATATCTTTTTAATAGGGTGTGTGCACAGTTTCTTAAAACAGTTCTCATGCATCAACAGACTGGCATTTCTAATGGTATTAATAGTTTAGCCCAGTGTTCATCGAGGACAGCATTTCTGCATTGTAGCCAATGGGATTAACATTCTGTTTATTTGTCTCAAACTTAATCTGGACATGGTTATCATAATAACTTTCAACCTGTATGAATACAAAGATGATCTGACTGTTTCTAGAGTCTTATAATGGCATTTCTCCCTCTTCTGACTCTTTTCAGCTCTTAACCATCTTTGTGAGTGCCAAACTAGTGGCATATGTAAAGTTTTACCAGAGTAACAAAGACTTCATTGATTCTCTTGGTAAGTAAACATAACTTTAGATCCGTCAATTCTACACAAACACACATACTGACCATGTTTTAAAAGTACAGTACACGAGAAATTAGTAAATTACAAAATATTACATTTACCATAAAACCTCAGTGTATATGTAGTTGGTCAGTGATAACATGTATCTATACTCCCTACCATATCTAATATTATAATTATAAATAAGTATTCACATATTCAAAGTCCATTATAACTTAACGCTTTATAATACATGTTTTGTGATTTAATAATGACACTTTAAGTGCGTACCGTCTTTTAAAGTACTTTGGAGTATTTTTCTTGTCTTTAGGAACTAGTGTTTCAACAGTTTCAAACCTTTCCCACTGTAAGAATTCAAACATACTTCTGTTGCTATGATGGTGCGCGGGTACTTGAAATGTCTCTAAGAGGGAAAGTAAGTTTTTGATTTGAATACAATTTGATTCCTAGACAAGTTACTCTGTATAAATACTTCTGTGCAGTACAAAAGTAAATTTTTATCTTTCCTATAAGAAATCACAGCATCTTATAATATGCTGTGTCAATATTTTTGGTGGGTTTTTTGAGCCAATATACTGTGGTCTGTTGACACAGAACAGGAATGTGTGTGTGTCAGTAGTATGTCTCTTTCTCACTACTAAAGTCGTAGGTGTAACTACAAGCATGTGTAGGATGGACTCTCAAAACAGACAAAGTGGAGTTGTGTTTGTGTTAATGAGTAGATTCCCTGACTGCATGCTCCTGAATGTAGAAACAAATATCGCAGGGAAACTCCCTGAGTCAAGAGTAATCGACTGTGACTGTTTTGTGCTTAATGATCCCTGCGTGTTGCTCTCCAGGCCTGTCTCACGAGCAAAACATGGCCAAGATGCGTCTGCTGACATTCATGGGCATGGCGGTGGAATTCAAGGAGATCTCCTTTGACACCATGCAACAGGAGCTGCAGATCGGAGCTGATGACGTCGAGGCTTTTGTCATTGACGGTACAAGCACTTCACCTCAAATTAATCTTAACCGTCTACCTTTGTTAAGTATGCTGTTAGTTTTTCAAAACTGACAAATGGGGTGGAAAAAAAGGAAGTGATTAAACAGTGGTCACTAACAGACACACATCCCACTGACTTGCCTTCTTGTGCCAAAAAAAATCTGTCTCCCCATTAAACAAAGAATGCAGTGGTGATCATAGGATAGGATTTGTTTTGTGACTAGGATTAGATTCTTCTCCAAGTTCATTTTCCAGGGACATTCAGTCTTAAAGCATTCTTGTGTCAACTGTGTTTTTATTGCTTTGTGTCACAGCTTTTGCTGTCTCTTTATTCCCTTCCTGTCTGCTTTGTCTTTCTAGCTGTTCGTACCAAGATGGTGTACTGCAAAATCGACCAGACGCAGCGAAAAGTTGTTGTTAGGTAAGTACTCTCATCAAACTGTCATGCATTGCTTAACGGTGTTTAAGTTGGACTAAATGAAAATCTGTATTAGAGGGGCAGTGATGAAAAACGTAGGCTTGGTACTAATCCAGACCTGATGTACTTTACCTGGATCATCAATGAGAAAAGTAGCTGAGAAGCAATTGCTGGCAGAGAAAAGGAGCATACTGTCCTAAAGCAGTCCTAATACTGATGGTGCCACCACCAGTTCAGAGAGCACTTGTAAACAGTGCTGTTCATCACTAATGCAGTCTGCACTGTATGAAGCATACGCATATCATTATCATAAACACATTTCCCCTTACTACATAATATTATTTAGAAGTGCTTGTGACTGCATCAGATTGCCTTATGAAAGTTGGGACTTTTTCTCTGGCATTCAAAAGACTAGATAAGAGATAAGTTTCACTTTCAACTAAAAGATCTGGGATTCTGTTGATGTAAAAATAACTTAAGATTCACATTCAGGATACTTTCTTTCTTTGTCTTCTGTGGAGCCTTCTGTTTTATCATTTTCTTTGTTGCCGTAAGTATTTATGATAGGCCAAAACTAGGCTGCAAGGACTGACGCATTAATTAATATGTGGATTAGTTTGTATTCCTGAATCTGGCCAAAGCAGTCTGGTCTCTCTAATCAAGGTCAAGGATGCTGATGATGAATTTATTTTTGTAGAGTTGTTTGCAGAGAAATATGACATCTGTGAAGAAACTAGAAAAAGTATTATTGTTCATAAATTTCCTTGAAGGACATATTTACTGTTTTTTATAATTCACATGATTCTGACTCCACACGGCTGTGATCTGAGGTGTTAATGCAGAATACAAGGCAATGTCATGTCTTTTTTCATAGTGACATTTAATACAGCGCTACATATTATTTCCTCAGAGTTGGAAGACACGACCTTGGCCTGCATTTTTTTTGTCAATTTAACATTCTCGCTTTTCTGTTTCCACTCAATCAGCCACAGCACACACCGCACCTTTGGCAAGCAGCAGTGGCAGCAGCTGCACGACAGCCTCAGCTCCTGGAAGGCCAACCTAGCAGCCGTCAAGACCAGTCTGCAAGCCCTGTCACCTTCTGCTTAATTCCACCTTAACCCGACTGTCTAGACTGCCTGACCCTCTATTCTTTTCTGCTTTCCAAATCCTCAGACTGAAATGATCAGTTTTTATATTCATCCAATAAACGAACAGTGGAGATCACCTGTGATTGCTTCTTTTCTGTTTTAAAAAAATAAAAATTGCTAGTTATTTTGAAGTTAAGTGACGTCGTAAACACAGCAAGTTGTATAACACACAAGGAATTTGAATTTCATAGACAATTTCAAATTTTGTGAAATAGCCGAAAGCTTTCCTGTGCCATGAATGAATAATACCTATATAATAATTCTTTATTAGACAACTACCTCAAAAGCTGCCTTATCATTTTTTCAGAAAGCCATACAGTGACTTTAATGGGGGCTTGCCTCTAGCGGCTCTCAACATCTGGTTTTAGTTAAAGGACAGCATCCCAGTATTAGATGAGCTGTAACTCGGGGTGAGAAATGGCCTGCAGTGAGAGGGTCACTTGTCTGGGAACACATGAGAGGTGACAATAGTAATGTGAACTTAAGGTGACCCTGTCTGCTGAGGTCAGAGCTGCATTACTCTTGCAAGTTTGTGGCGTAGGCTGACTCCCTGACACTACAAAAAAAAGTGTGCACTGGGTAGACACTATTCAGCTGTAGTCAGCATTACTCACCGTCTGTTGATGTGTAGGAAAAGTGGAAAAACAAGGACTTTTGAATTCTAGTTGTTAGATTGTCTTTGCCCATTGTTGTAAAGTGCACAGAAATCCGTTCTCGGGCACCGGTCCAGAGCATTAGGATGTAAACTCTAATGATATATGGCCCAGGCATTAGGTGTAAAAGGGGTCTGTTGGAGTTCTCTCCCTCTGGGACTGTGATGAAATCAGCACAAACTGACAAAGTGCAGACTACTGACATGGCACTCTGAATCCCCACCCCCACTCCAAATACACAGTGTCTTTTCTTTGATAAAGCCACAGCTCAACCTGTTAACTTTTTTTTGCAGTGGTGTGCCACTCCTCATTCTGTGCTGAGTAAAGTCATAATCTGATCATTTCAGCCCTGCCACTGAAATATTTTCACTCTGATTAAATGAGCATTAGAGGTATATATTTATTGCTTGCAGTGTGTTCTTTTTCCTATCGTACCAGAGGTCTGCAGAGGCTCACTGCTCACTCCTGTCCAGTTGTCCACAGGGAGCAGCATCTCCGACTCTTATCAGTGGGTGTAAATCACAAAACACATTCTCAGGAGCATAACCTCATCACAGCCACCTGCAAGGTGGAGCGTAGAGCAGATAGAAACTAATGTGACCAAGGCTTAACAATGTTTGCAAAGCCTTGCATCGTGGTTTCCATCTCTCAGCGTATGCTCCTTCTTCTCTGCAGGCAAATGCTTCTCAGCTACTTCTCTCACTCTGGACAGATTGTTCTCTCTTGTCCCTAATTTGTCTCACTGGCTTTAAGTAACTGTTTTGTGGATGGTCCGTCATGTGAGATGTCCCAGATGTAAATACTGTGTGCCGTGGCTGGTTTATCTGTTGCAAGTGTCACGACCCCTTCTTATCATAGTCAGATAGAGGTAGTTCTGCATTATTTAGTGATGAAAAGCAAATGAGCAGATATTCTATTTGGAAGCTGAGAGGCTTAACTTGCCCTTTTTTCACATGCAGCAGATATAGAAAGTAACTAAGTACATTTACTCCTGTACTGTACTTAACATTTGGAGTTACTTGTGTTGTACTTGAGTATTTCCTTTTCCCACTAATTTATATTTCTATTTTGCTACATTTCAGAGGGGAATATTGCACTTTTTAATTCCATTACATTTATTTTACGGCTATAGATATAACTTACTTTTCACAGTTCTTACAAAAAAACAGTGTTTGGCCCCGTCATGTTTCAGATCTCTCTGAGTTGTTTGCAGTTCCACCACAGATTCCCTCTTTACATTTCTCAGGTGGTTTAATTTAACTCAGAGGTAAAATCATCCATTGTTTCACACAAACAAGCAAAGATTAGAAAACAGCAGAACTCATGTCAGGACCCCCCAGATTTAGTTTGTGTCTCTTTGGAGGGGTCCGACCCTTTGGTTTGGAACCCCAGGACTAAACTACCTAAATACATAAAGATTAAAGTTCCTCCAACTCCACCAGCCACAACAGCAAAATTCTACCTACACATAGTATTGATAATCTATTATTGAATATATAATATGTCAGTCAAGGGCCATTTTGTTATTCTACAATGAACTTTTACTTTTGATGCTTTAAGTGCATTTTGCTGATTGAACTTTTACTCAAGTAGGATTATGAATTGACTTTTACTCGAGTAAAGGATCTGAATACTTCTTCCACCACTGGTCACAATTCACTGTGTTAGGGCACAAACACCACTGTGTGAGCTGATGTAGAACCACGTGAATTCCCCAGCACGGAGACATTATTAATCACTGTAACGTTGATATGGCAGTATGTGGTGTAAGGTAGCAACATCACCTGACATCACACACAAGATAAAGTCTAGAATTTCTCATTTGCTTCACCCCTTTTCTTCATATCAACATTCCTCTGGGTAAATCTAAGAGTCTGACAGTATCCAGAGACATAGCCAAATACAAGAGAGGGGCTCTCACTGCCCTTCAATTAGCACCAGCCAGTAGTCAGCTAGATAATGTTCAATTGCATCCTATCTCTGCTTTACATAAACACTGGCCAAGAGGCCCAGAGGGTTAGAGACAGATATGTGTATTTACATGAAGAGTGTAAAGCATAAACACTATTATGGAGGGTGGTTTGCCAGGCAGAACGGGAAACTTTATCTTCACTGCGTTGCTGCATGTTTTGCCATTTGAGGTGTCACTAAAGTTGCTGTAGTCACCATTCTTTGTGCTGGAAAAGGCCAGACTAAGTATATTTTGTCACAGATGCCTTATTTCTTTCAAAACAACTCAGGAGCCCATTACACAGCCTTTTCCCATACAAGGCCTGCACATAATGGTATATAGTGTGTGTGTGTGTGTGTGTGAGAGAGAGAAAAGGTTTAGTGCTTTTAAAAGGGTCCTGATGCAAAGATCCCAAAAGATAGCATTGTTTTACAACAGTAACAATTAGAAGTGAAGGTACAACATTGTAAACATGAAAAAGGCAGTTCAACTGAAGCAGTCCAGATGTTGAGGGAACATGATGGCTTTTGTCCCTTTAAAGGGTCATTAAAGTAAGATGGCCCTTTAGATCTCAGTGAAGCTCGGTTGGCAAGATCAACCAGAGGTTACATGACACCACATACTGCATGAAGACATGATGTCTGTGTCTAAAATGTAAAAAATGTGTCACCTGCATTAAATTGTTAAGGGCCTACTACATATAGCCTATTGCATTGTAGTACCTTTAAAGTGAGTATTAAAATGTTTTTATTGTTTAGTACCATGTAAACACTGAAGCATTAAGCTCATTGAATATATATATAAAGAGCTATTTGTTAAAAGATCCTTTAGTAGTACTTAAAATGTATTCATAAAACAATTTTTAGGACTGCTTTTGTTTCCATTTCCATGTTTTTCCATGTTAAGACATTAAGTTACTGCTCTTTTCCGCAGCAAATTTCTTTAACTGCCACAGATAAACTTCATGAAGACACAAGCCTGTGTTCAGGAGTAGAGGCCTGAACATGATCAGCGCGGGCAGGAGAGTCGCCTGCAGCTGTGATATGTGACTCAGAGTCAGATGTCAGATGATGAGCGCGCAATCCTGCTTCAGACCTGGACGTGAGGAGAAGCACTTTCACTTTCGTGGTTTCAGCTGCCACCTAGCGTCCACTTTGGTCTCCATAACTCGTCCCATTGTCCAGGTAGACGCGATCGATTGGTCGAGTCTGCGCAGGTAAAGAAGCGCCGAGGCCACTTCTGCTGGCAGTAAACAAAACCTACCGGAACTGTCTCGGGTTTATTCTTTCGGGGACCAGCGCGGCTTGTGGTTCACTGTATGTTTTCTTCCTTTTTTTTTTTTTTTTTTCTCTGCCAACGATGAGCCCAGATAAAGTTTTTTTTTGTGTGTCCAGGGAAAGTCGCTAAACAGAGCCGCGGTCCGTGATTATCGTCGGACGTTTCCTGATTCGCGGCCGGGACGCGGAGCCGCCGCTCCCTCGGGCAGCTTTCACTTTGGTCGGTGTTGAACTCTGCCCATCGTAATGTGCCACTTCTCTCTGTAGTGTGTATGAGCCTGGTGCCGGTCGGTTAAAGAAGAGGGTACTGTTTTTTTTTTTTTTTTGGGGTAGGGGGGGTAGTTTGAAGGATCTGGTTGTTTAATGGTACTCTGCCCTCTCCGCGCCGCCGATTAATGCCCCACCCGCCGCCCGGGCGCAGGTGCACGCATGACCATGTTGTTTCACCTGTTCATGCTCCTCCAACTCCTGCCATGCGGCGACCTGGCCTGCGTGAGGAGGAGGAGGCTGCTGTCGACGCAGGAGGGATCCCAAGGCCAAGAAGGTGAGATCTCCTGACCGAGGACGCACCGGCCCGCCTCACAGACACCCCCCCCCCCCCCCCCCCGGTTAATGTTAATCATGTCGTCTGCTCCCAGTGTTTGTAGATGAGGGGGACGCGAACTCGTTCCTGGGTCGCCACCTGCTGTTCAACCGGTTTGACTTCGAGATTTTCGTTCCTGGAAATCTGGAGAGGGAGTGCTACGAAGAGGTCTGCAACTACGAGGAGGCGAGGGAGGTGTTTGAGAACATCCCTGCTACAGTTAAGTGATGCTGTTCAGTGGGCTGGGGGCATTATAGGAGCATAAAGAGGTGGGGGGACTTACAGCAGAGTTCTCCATACTGATGGTGGTTTTTGTTTTGCAGGATGCTTTTTGGAAGAAATACACTGCAGGTAAGTAAGAGGGATGATTGCATTTGTTTCTTTGATCATTTTAAATGTATGACCAAAGTAGTGTATGTGCTGTTTAGGAGCACTTGTGCCTTGCCTATAGCAAAGGCAATCATGTTACTGGTGCTTTTTAAAAACCCGTTTCACCACTTTTTAGACAGCACGCTGTAGTTTTGAATTTGTTGCTAGTACTGCAGGTGTACAACCAGATCGGTTGCTCAGATTCCAATTGTGGAATTTGTGGAAATAATGTAATACAACTCACTGCCGTTGTCAAACAAGCTCAGCACTGTGCAGTTACACACTGTGGTCTGCGGTGATCCACAGATAAGGACAAGCGGCCCTCACGGGTCGATGTGACGTCTCTTTTGGTGGGATTGATCGCCGGTGGAGTAGCCATCGTTATTGTCGGCCTCCTGATCTGGTATTTCTGTCAAGGCAAGTGCAAGGACGACTTCAGCCGTTCAAGGTGAGTGAGAGGGTCTTTATTACTTTTAATGGCAGCTACTTTATTCCTACACTCTTTCATTTTAGTATAGGCCTACTACCACCTTTTAACTACAGCACCTCCAAGACTATAGACAGTTGTACAACTCTTTTACACTATAAACCCAGGTACTTGAACAAACTGACAACCTGATTTTTTTCTTTTTGCACCGTATAATAAAACATGTAATATTTCAGGTCATTTTCATACACTGACAACTGCAAGTTTTTATATTATAAAGTATAATTTGACGCTGCTCTTGTCCACCCAACAATCTACCATTGTTACCTATTTAGGGCTGCAACTAATTCATCTGCAGATTATTTTCTTAATTTATCTTGTCTATATATAATAGTGGAAAAGAAAGAAAAGCATCAAATAGTTACATTTTACTCACAATTTCACCTACATACCTACATACTTGAAGGGATTAAGTAGGTCACATATGAATGACATCATATATGTATACACTCCTCTCCCAGCTCCATTCGGGCACGACCGAGGAGGAGTAATGCTTCCCTAATAATGCGACGGCTAGAGGAGGCGTCAACACAACCTGTGCTCCCACCTGCATCCCCACCCCCTATGGAGGAAATCGACCCCCCAGGGCTTCCTTCCTACGAGCAGGCGATCGCTAAGAGTGGACCGCACGACGCCCCACCTCCTCCCTATCCTGGGTATTTGCATATGCATTTGTATTTGCAGTTATTTTTCCTGCTGCCTTTTCCGGTTTTTCTCAAGCACATACACAATCCATAAGGTAAAACAGAGGTAATTCACTCATATTTTTATAACCTCTTTTCTTGTTTTTTGGTTTTAGCTCACGGCCGGCAAGTATTCGGCGGTAACTTCTTCAGGACAACATATCTGCATGTCTATCAACATAAAGCAACAATTTACAACTAACAATTACACTGTGCTGCTCTGCTTAACATTGTATACCTTTTTTTTTTTTTTTTTCTTCATCATCACAAGATTGCTCAGATTTTTCCATTCATATATTTCTAATCTTTGCGGTCTGTTTGTGTACCTTCTCCTTACCAGTATAATCTTTTACATTTTTAGCGCCCCCTTCTTCACTCGCCTGTGCCTCTACTAACTATTTTCTAGGTGTGATTATGCTTTGTAATGTAACCCCAGCCCCGTGGTCAATAAGCTTTATAATATATTGTTGTCAGTTTGCTGCTTTGTTTTTCTAAATTAAAATGAAGAATCAATAATGTGTTCGACATGAGAGCTTTAAGTTGCTGGAATACTTAGGCCTCTAAACAGCTGTTGCTTTAGACACAGCATGTATAGAAGGGCCGAGAGCAAGATTAGGATGATGATTTATTACACGATAAGTATTAATTGCAATTGAAGAGAGAGAGACTGATTTGTGTACCAATACAGCTTCCTGTTTGCATCAGAAGGAAAAATAGTAAAAGCAAAATGATGGTTAATAATGTCATGAAAAAAGTGCTTTTAAGAGGAGTCTTTGGTGCTCTGGTCTACTAGGTTGCTTTTGTTCAGATTCATTCTGTACTTTCAGATGGACATCATCATCTTTTGCCTTTTCTTTTTCTTTTTGAATGTCCCGATTTTCTTGATGCTTTAAAAAGTTATTGTATGTTAGGAAATGTATGTTTGTGTCATCAACTAATGAGAAAGCTCTTCTAATATGTGAAGTCCTTTTTACGTTCAATATCTAAATTGTGGTTAATTAATTAAATGTATCATAAATGGATGGAGGTGGAAGCTGTTCAAAGGCTGTTTTACAACATTTTACATTTACACAGAATCAAATTTTACTATTATACAAGAGAATTATAGCTGGGATGAATGTTTAATATTTCAAATATTTAAACAGTTGTAAAGGATGCAGCTCAACAGTTTGTCCAAAACAAAGTCACTCTCTTAACTATAATGTGAATGAGCATTATAAAAGCCTGTTGGATGCTGGTGTCTCATTCTCATTAGGTGATGCAGAAACACGAGTAAATTACCATAACAAAGTTTCATCGTGACATTATGGGAATTTATCGATTGATTTGTTGAAGCTGATTTGAAGGATAACTACTTGAAATGAATATCTTTTATAGATGTTTTAAATAAAATGAATATTTTAATTATGTTTTGACTCATCTTTCATCTGTGTGTGAGGTTGTGTATGTATGTGCACGGTGGCTCTGTACTCATTCTCATTTTGAAATTTAGTGTGAATATGATCAGCTTTGATGGTTTTGTCAGCCATATTACTGTAGATGAAAACTGTATATTCTTTAACTGTGAAAATAATACACCAACTGGAACATTGCAGTTAATGTAATTTGCAAAGTATAAAGATTTTAGAAAAGTTAAAAGGACTAAAAACGAGGTTGCTTTACTTTAAAATAGTTATAAAGAGAAACCAATTATTTCACATTCTTCTTTAATGAAATAAACAAAAACAAAAATCATTGTACCATACAACACAAGGTACACATCATAAGGTGTACAGAAGAAAAGTCAACAGCTCCAGGCCAGGGAGTGTCACATTTCATATTAACATGTTCTAATTTACACAGCCTTTGGATTTATAGAAAACAAATCAAGTCAATAAACTGTTTGGCCTCCTTTGTGAATACCAAGAAGATGGGCTTTTTACCCGCACATTTATTGTAGGCCTATTTATGTGAAGGTTGGCCAATAAAATGAAATGATTAGGAATGTAACCTACAGCTGAAACTCAAATGTATGTTATCTTCAAGGATGCCAAATGGTTTCCAAAACAACTTTTCAATATGACTATGATTCATAACTCAAACAAAGACTTATTTTATAGTTTTCAAACAGGCTCTAGTGGAAGCCAAAGCAGGAGGTCTCAAAAATATATACATTTTGTTAGTATTATTTAATTCACCGGTGGTCAAATGACAATATACACAAGACGATGTGAGATCTGGGCATGATTGTAATAATTTCCACACTTTCTCCAGACATCGCCCCATGTGGGGGTCTCGGGGCTCCGCGACAAGCCGCGCAGAAGTTCCGGGCGTGTGAGCCGAGCAGGTGGGAGGAGCGGCCCTCTCAGACCTGAACTTCAGGGAGGAAGGACTACACAACTTCCACAAGTCTGCGGTGCATCCTGGGAAATAAACTAACATGGGTACGTGAAGCCATGCAGGGCTCGCACGGCTCCCCACGACGGGAGAGGAACAAAAACTAACGCCATCGCTCGCTCGGAGGCTCCAGGCTGTCTCTCTCTCTCTCCTGTCTCTCTGTCTCTGTCTGTCTCTCACCCTCCGGGACACGGCACACAGCTCCGCGGACCGTGAGCCGCTCGGACGGGACGGCCTGCCGGACCCTCCCGCACCACCACCCCCCTCCTCCCCTCCCCGCCTGCTCGGTGGCTCGGACCCGGGCCGCTACGATGCGCGTCCGCTGCTCCACGAAGCTCCGCCGGGGAAGCGAACCCTTCACCGGATGATGGACAGGAACTACCCGACCTCCAGCTTTGCGGACGCGCTGGCTCCACCAGCACAGCCCGTCGCTTCTTGGGCCTATGACCGCAGCACCGCCAGTGTCAAGCCGAGGTAAAAAAAAAAAAAAAGAAAGATGAAGGAGGAGGAGGAGGAGGGCACCGTGCGGAGGAAATGTCGGTGCCCGGGGCTGGGTGAGGGACAGAGGGAGGGAAGCACCGAGGTTCTCGGGAGCTCCGGAGGAGGAGAGCCACCGGGCTCCTCGACGCTTCTCCGGCTCGTCTCTGCTCCGTGTTGTCGCCGCCTCCCACCGCGCTACTTTTTTTCGTTAGCACACCGCCTCCCCCCCCCTCTCTCTCTCCTCTCCTCTCTCCTCTCCTCTCTCCTCTCCTCTCCTCAGCGCGGCCATGCTGGTACAAACGAGTGTCCGTGGAGGAGAGTGTTTTTCATTTTAATATCAGCCCCGGGTTTGTCGGCCGGGCCGCCCGCGGTGACCGTGCCCCGGCCCGGCTCCTTCGCCCACAGGTGCTCGCTGAGGCCGGACCGGGAGAGGTGACTAGCCGCCGATGCTAGTCGCATTGGCGGCTATCGGCGCAGCTAAGAGGCGACGTGTCCGTGTCCCTGTTTTAGTTTTGAGGCTTCAGGGTCCACTGTTTTGGCTTTTTTTTTTTTTTTTTTTTTTTAACAGTGTTTGTAACTTACACGCGTGTTTTTATAAAATGGAGTAAATGTAACCGCGAAGCCTGACAAAGTTGTGGAGCTCCGGGAGTGTTAGTCTCTGACTGCTACATGTTGTGATTATCCGAAGGGATCCCGATTAATGTCACAGTGTTTTTCTTTTCTACAAGTGAGTGAGATTTATGATTGCGAGCAGCACCTCAGTTAATTCCTTCCTACAGTGTAAAGAGGGAAGAGGCTGGAGCAGATAAAGTGAAGTGATCGACTAAATCAGACCGCGGAGATGATTGTTCATTGATTCCTGTCATGACCAAAATCAAACTAATCTGCAGTTTTTATAACCGGTTGACTGCAGTGATAAATCGAGTAAAACGTGTCATGAATGGGCTCATTACAGGTTCAGAAAGGCTGAGATTACATCTGTTGTCCTCCTGTGATATCAGTGTGACCCACATAGCTGGGGCTTGTGTTGCTGTTCATTAGACTTAAATAATAGATCCATGCGTTTGTTATTATCACAGCAACTAACTGATCAGCTGATATACAATGAGAGGCCACTTTATGAGGTACACCTTTTTAAAATCTAATTCAATTAAATCCAGTAGCTCAGCCATAAATTCTAACTTTTACGAAGATGATGGGGTTCAGTATTGACTGACACTGTCAGAGAGGTGATAATTGAACTGTTTGTTTATTATTGAGGTTGTAGTTTGCACTGAGGGGTGTTTCTAAGTTTTATTCCACCCCATTTACATACACGAGTGGGGTGGGATAATAGAAACACGTTTCCATATAATGCAGTCCAGTACAACGCCACCACGTACTACAACCTCAGTAATAAACATACAGTTTAGTTAACACCTCTATGACAGTGTCAACAAAAACTGAATATTATGATCTTCAGAAGTGTAGAATATGTGTCAGATCCATTGTACTGGATTGCATTTAATTGTATTGGTGTAGTTAATAAAGTGGCCTGGGACTGTATGTTGGGCTTGGCTATATGTTTCTTTAGTTTTTCTCCACTTTATAGTCAAATAGCAGAGAAGAACTGCGTAACAGAAGATTGCTGGTGTGTGTGTCTGGTGAAGGGACCAGAAACAGAGCTGGATGACTCTCTTTCACCTCCGTGTTCTTCCACAGATGTTTACCTTCTGGCAGAAAGGGAACACATTGGATTAGGCTGTCTGCATCTGATTACCGCTCATTTTGTTTCTGTTTCCTATGAATCCCCCCCCCCCAAATTGGCTCAGGCAAACATTATCATAGTAACTCACACCAAGTAGAGAAAATCCATGTTTATTTTCAGACATCAACAAAAGTGACTGTTTTAAAAGTTTTAAAAGCTATTCAGAAGTAAGAACTGTGAACTACAGTTGCTTACTTGGCACAGTAGTTGATGTAGAATATGAATTGTATTTTTTTAAAGCATGCTTCATGCCATTGCATTTTCTGCAAATAGGTTGTGGGTCTGCTGAGTATGTCACTGAGTAGACAGCCACGACTTTACAGAATGAATACTTGCATGCTGTGTGACAAGAGAGGTCATTTACTTGGGTCATACATTGTTGGGTGATTCACAGCTGAGATGATGAGAGATCTCATGTATGTGTTTTTGTGTTGATGCAGTTCCAGTTATGGTGCAGCACACCTTGATGCAGAGCTCCTGCAGCGGCAAAGCTACACCTCCACCCACCAGCTTCCCACCTACACTACATCACACCTTCCTGTTGCGGCAGGTGAGTTATGAATGCTAAACACATTGTTTATAAAGGGTCAGACCACCCAAATAACAATAAACTTACGTTACTTACCCCTAGTTGCAGATATTTTTGGTTACATATGCTTTATTTTTTTTGAGTGCATGAGTAGATATTGTAGCCCAAACGATACAAGATTTTGGAGGCTGTTACTAATATTGATATTTGAGAGTTTAGAAAAATCAGTCAACAATATATTGGCAGTTAATAATTTTCTTTATACAACCTATAACATAAATAAACATTTTTGATAAGGTTCCCTCAAATTTCAAGTAATTACTTGATTTATGAATTTGTCATTATTCGCTGGTGGACAAACTACAAAATAGTGACACTGTTTTTGAAACGTATTTTTGGCATTTCTGTAGTTTTATCAGCTGACATACAGTATATGCCGATACCAATGTAACTGCAATGAGCTTATATTGAACTCGTGTAGATATCACTAGGGGCAAGTGAGAATTATTATATCTTTTTGCAATTTGCGTTGACTAACCCTTTTAGGGCTCAACTGGAACATAAAGTTGAGTTTATTTCATTGCCCTTTTCTGTGGTAATTTCTGTTTTCCTCTTTTTACTGTCAGGAGCACTTGACTCAAGCAGTAATACTTCTGAGACTTCAATCATGAGCTTCCTGTCAGCCATGGAGTCTAGAAGCCCTCAGGCTGGTCCTGTTAGTGCCTCACTGCTTCCTCCTTTTAGACCCCCATCTTGGCCTGCTGGTGAGGATACATACATTCATTCAGTGTTTAAAGTACACACCACCTATCATGGTGTATCCAAATATCCTGTTTTTACTATGTTTGTAGGCTTCTTATTTTATTTAACCTAACCTGAATTTTATATGTGATACTGAGTTGTGAAAACATTATGCAGTTTTTTGTTTGTATATGGTGTTTATGTGTATTTGTGAGAAACATATTCACTGAGAGTGACCATCATTAAATCTACAATCAAAAATCCAGAATACTATTGTGTACTAGACAAGGTCATTTTATATACACTATTTACTCCTAATAGAAGAGGGACTAGAAATGGAAAATACAAATATTAAAATAACTTCTAAAACTACTTTTAGGGATAGCTGGCAACTAAAGGATTGTCGTAAATATTTTAAAATAATCAAGCAGTTAGCGTGTTGATATGCTTTGAATTAGGATATAAAAATGAAGGCTATTGTGTGTCCAGGTTTAATTTATTATAATTGGATTATACCTCTCTTGCTGCCTTTCATGTTCTTATATTGTCTATTCTGTGCAATGCAGGTACCAACTCCTCCACCACAGAGCTGTATTTGACTGGTGCCCTGCCTTCTACTGCCACTTTCCCCGCTCCTGCTGCGCTGTCGTCCTATCAGCACACCGGTGCCTACTCTTCAAGGAGTTATGCTACCAACCCTTCCTTGGCTCTCCAGGATCCTGCCTTCAGCACCTCGACCAATGGCCTGTTTTCTCACCATGACCCCCTCCTCCATCTCAAAACAAGCCAGACTGTGCTTCCCACTGCACTGGCCTTCAATCATCTCTCTGCCCCCACTTTGGGCTCGGCTCTGCCTGTCCAGTCCTCCACTTACCGCTCAGCCCAGGAGTCAGCCCCCCACCTCCTGCAACCCCAGTTCAGTCTGCTACCCTCTGCCCTGCCTGCCCCTCATGGCTCCCCACAACCCTATGGGGCCACAGTTTTCTCAGGCTCTATTGAAAGAGCTCTTCAGCGTGAATGTAGTGTGATCAAACACCACCAAAGGCCTTCCAGCAGCCATGCGGTCTCGGAGCAATTGCCCAATTCAGATCACTCCTTACAGGGGTACTTTGGCTCTGGCAGTGAAGCGGATGTGTCCTACCAGCAGGACCCGTCCCGTCAGACCCCAGTGTCCTGCAGCCCTTCCACAGGAACAGATTCCTCTCAAGGGGTCAGTCGTGCTCCACAACCCAAAACAGACTCAGTAACTCAAGCTTATTCGTCCACTTCCTTGCAGAAGGCTAAAGACTGCCCTTCCAAGATAGCTCCACACCCTGCTGGGGGTGAAGAGAGTCACGAGCACTCTGGGAACCTGACAGGAGGGTCTCCTGAGCATTATTCTTCCCCAGGACAGAAGCAGAACTCAGTGATTGCTAATCAGCAGTCAGTCCAGATCTCCAGCCTAATGTCTAGTAGTCTGTCTCAAACCTATATCACCCCCCACACCCAGTCACAGGCCTCCCAATCCACTTCAGAGAAACTCACCCCCCTTTACAAAACTCTGCCTTCCCTCTCTAGCCAGTCTGACAATGTGTCATCTGTTAGTCAGACTCTTGTTTACTCCTCCAGTCCTGGGCTGAGCCAGGGGCAGGAGATCCAGTATGGAGCCCAGGTCCAGGGCTTGTGTCAGGGGAATCTCTCTGAGAGCTACCCCACATCGCACTCTCAGGGTGCCCCAAATGTGACTTTTACATCTCAGTCACAGGGGCAAGCTTCGGTGACTCTGTCTCAGAGCTACGCCACAGGACAATCCCTTAACCAGTCCCTTAACTCCTCTTACCCACCCACATGTGTGCGTAGTCTGCCCACATCAAATTCTACGCAGGACTACAGCCTCATGCAGGCCTCAGTGGGAGGTAAAACACATGACACTCTGTCCCAGCAGCAGACACAGTCCCATAAATATGTTTTGTCTGCACCGTTGTCTACCTACTCTTCAACTGCTCAAGCCTTACAGAATAACGTCAGATCCTCAATACAGGACATAAAGCCAACGTATGGCAAACAAAAACTTGAAGAGCTTCCTATCCAGGACCTAGATGCTCTCCAGCAGGCATCTATGGAGGCCTCTGCTGCAGCTAGCAATATGTCTGTTCACAACAATGTCATCTATGTTGTTTCAAAAATGGACGATCATCACAAAACACAAAGCGTTATCCGAAGTAATTCACGTTCTGATGACCAGCTCATGGGACTAGCTCATACAAACACAGCACAGGTAAAGGGTGAAAGGATGGGTTCTCTAAGCCAACAGCACATTCATCTAAGTAGTGCCAATGGTCAGGAAACTGCCAACACGAAAACTACAAACTCCAGTATTATATCTTCACATGTACCCCTTAGCTCACACCACCTTAAGCAGCACCCTCTCCAACTCAAATCTGAGCCGCATCAACAAAACCACCAGAATCATAGTCAGTCCCAGAGCCAGACCTCGGCAGCCCACACCCAATTTATCACCGTCCCCAGCACTCAGGTTCTCCTCGAGCATAACCAGATGATTCTGCTTCAGCAGCCCCTTGTCCACCATGGGCAAAACACTTCAAAGGTGGTATCAGTACAAGGCATCCAACCAGCACAAGATTTGGGCCCTGTTCATGTCCAGTATCTTCAGATGGATCGAGAACTGCTGGGTCCCGGTGTGACCGAAACCCAGAGTCAGCAGGGCACAGTAGTGTCTGAACAGAGCTCGGGATGCCCTGATTCTTCTAAACACCACTACATCCAGTCAGCAAATCAGCAACCAAATGATGCCAAGAACCACTTTGCTCTAAACTCTATTTGCTTCCCAGACTCCATGCTACTTGCAGATGACAGAAATATTTTGTCAAATGTTGACGACATCCTGGCTGCGACTGTTGCGGCCTGTGGCGTCACACCACAAGACTTTGTCAAAGCTACGTCATCTGCCGAGGCTGAAATGGCAGTGATGGCGAGCCCAGTGGATTCTAAAGGTCACTTCCAGACTGTGGATATAAGGCACATGTCACCTAGTTTCTCCTCAGCACAACATCCGATCATCAGCAACACTAACTCCCACCCCATGACCATGACACTAAATGGAGCTCAGATGGCCACAGACTGTCAGGGTCAGTCCGTTCACCACAACAACGGTTCTGAGCTTGACACAAATGGAGATGGAGGGAGCTCTGAGAATGATTATCACTTAGCCGGGCAGGTGTATGACCCCTCAGGTCTCCAGAATAGAGTTAAAGGGAATGCAAAGTGTATTAAAACAGAGGATGGCCTCATGGAATGCCCAGGCGGTGAAGACTTCCCCAAAAAGAAAAGTCGCTCTAAGTCCTTCACCAAACCAGGTGGTCCTGAGGAGGATAATGGACAGAACAGACCGGCCAAGCGTAGTGGGCAGGCAAAGCGGCAAAACTCCAGGGGTAGTGACGTCAGCTCTCCATCTTCCTCACACAGTGTGTATGACGGTTGTCCACAGCAGGAGAGAATCAGGCAGAAGATCCGTGAAGTGGAGGAGAAACAGCCAGAGGTCAAAACTGGCTTCATTGGCTCCTTCCTCGACTTCATCAAATCTGGCCCCAAACAGCAGTACTCTCCAAGTCCTACACGAACTATTAGTCGCCCGAGAAAGCCCTGCACATCGTCTAAACCACCGCCGTGTACTCTGCCCTCTTTGCCTCCCAAGCTGCAAACTCTCCCCGGGCCCTTGATTCCTCAGGAGAGTCAAGGATTGAACTCTCAGCAGAAACGTCTGGAGGAAGATCTACAAAAGAACTTGGAGACTCTGCCATCGTTCAGCTCAGATGAAGAGGAGAACACTGGGAAGAACCAGGCCCTGAGGAACAGCATCAGCTCGGCGCTTTCAGCTCTGGATGAGTCTTCAGATCGGAAAACCAGAACAGGTAATGATACCTCGCTTAAGCTTGTTATCAGAGCATCAACCTACATCCTTTTTATATAATTATTCATCTATTGATTGTGTTTTTCATTATAATGTATTTTATACAATTTTAAAAAAATAATAACAAATCCTCACAAGTTACTCAAGTCCAAACTAATGCCACAAACTATCTGATCAGAAAATAAATAAATATGACGAAAGAGCTCACCAGGGATTCCATACCAGTTTTTGGTTAGTTTTTTCAGTGGTACGGACACATTTCTGTCAGTACCAAAGCAGTATTGAGATTTGATACCTGAGGACATGAGCACTGTGGACATAATTCAAGTTAACAGAGAATAGTTTGTCAACACCCCAATCAGAAAGGTCACACAAAGCTCTATAAACATTGTACGGCTCCATAGAAATTGAAGTGCAAAGCAAGAAAATTCTTTGCAAGCTGACACTATCCAGTTATCTCTCAGCTAAAAAATGAATAGTAGTCGGTATTAAGTTGGTTCACTAACCTTTGTTACATGTCTCCCTAATCTTTGCTGTTATGCCTCCCCATGTAAAACAGTCAACAGTATTTTCTTTTCTGTGCTGTTTTTTCAAAACTTTACCATACTTGAGACCTGACTTATACCCTTACATTCTTATGTCCTAAGTTCCTTTTGTAATATGATGTGATACGTTTTTTTTTTTTTTTGCTCTTTGATGAATTCTGTCTGAAATCTTTTGATTTATTGTACATATCAGGAGTCTACTTGTCATTTTCATGTTTCTTTCTAAATTTTTTTTTCTTCAACACATCCATAAATTTGCAACCCATCTCCAGATAACCAAATCCCTGGTTCGATGATGAAGCCAGACCAAGTTCCCACCATGCCACACACCATCATCGAGACCTGTTTGTTGCAGGTCCCCACTCCTACACAGACAACAAACGCAGTCTCAGGAGGGACTGCGTTTGTGGCCAAAGAGGAGTCTAAAGAGACCCCACCAGGCCAGTTGGCTGTGCAGTTGATGAGTGTGGCCATCGAGGGACTGACTGACGAAGAGCTGTCGGACAGCGGAGGGGAAGGAATGTACCGGGAGAGAGACGAGTTCGTCGTCAGGAATGAGGATATTGAAAACTTGAAGGTACAGCCTGGTAAAATGTGGAGAGCAAATGAATGCTTGTGAATGTGGATTTTGGTGTTCATCATGTGTACATTCACAGCTGAACATTCAGTGTTTCATTTTCTTATACTGCAACTGTTACTACATACTGAAACCTGTTCTGCATGGTGTCATGTGCATTTTTCCAGGTGACAATGAGAACAGGCAGTGAGCCTCCAGCCATCTGGAAAGTCCAGAAGGCATTGCTGCAGAAATTTGTGCCTGAGTTGAGGGACGGAAAAAGAGTCTTCTCAGCCACAAACAGTGTAAGTAAAAGCTAACACACCAATACCCATGTGTGCGTGTAGGAGTTTTTGATCATTCCAATAGATTTATTTTTTTCTGCAAAGGGTAACGTGTTATTTTTCTTTGTGCGTGTAGTATCTTGGTTACTTCGGTGATGCCAAGACCATGTACCAGAGGGTATATGTGAAGTTCTTGGACACGGTTAACAAAAGGGAGTATGTACGAGTTTGTAGTCGGAAGCCACGCTGCAAGCCTATGAACTCACTAAGGTACGATAAGAGTATTGACTGACGTTATTCAATTAGTGTTTATAAACTCTTTAGACTCTTCATGATGTAACTTTCTTTGTTCTGCCACCCAGGGGTGTTCAGGTGAAAACTTTGCTGGGCCTGACAGCCGCCCCTTCCGCCGTCTCCCAAAGCCAAAAGCCTCGACCCAAACAACCCAAGCCCAGGGCAGAGCCCCCACCTAAGAAGAGGAGGAAATGGAAGGAGGAGTTTTCACCTGCCTCGGGCTCATCTGCAGAAGAAGGTGGTGAAGATGATGGTGAGGAAGCCTTTTGACTCTTCTCATTAAATGTAGTTTGTATATAAGTTGATATGATATGATATGAGTCTAAATCTCTTCCCACTCTCTCACTGCATCTTGATGCCTTCCTAATCTTTGATTTCTCTCTCTCTCACTCACTCACTCACTCACTCACTCACACACACACACACACACACACACACACACACACACACACACACTCTTAGAGTTAAACCCTCCAGTGCCGTTTGCCTCACGGTTCCTCAACACGCGAACCATGAAGGAGACATTCAAGAGCTTTGTGGAACTGCTCATCAGCATTGCCTTAGATGAGGATGTGATGACGGCGCTTGAGAGGGCAAATGGTGAGTGAATTCACTTTCTGGGCATTGAGCTAGTGTTTTCTATTGAGCTATTGGCTTAATAATGGGCCAAAAACTGAATGAAAAATGTGAAAACAAGGGTCAGGTAGTAAAGGTAATCAATGTTGTCTTATTTCAGATGAACTGTTGTTGCCACATATGAAAAGAGTGGATGGGATGATTACTGACAACAGGAAACGCTTGCTTCACAAACTGCACATAGGGCAGGTCCTAAAGGTGGGTGTGTCCTCAAAACTGCATAGTATTAGCTTAAATGTGATAATAGAGTTTTCTTTATTTCAATATTGAGTTGATGCATAGCAAGGTAATTTTTTTTTCATTGGCATTATTTTCATTCCAAAAGGCTTAAAAGGCAAGCAAACAAAACATAAACATAATACAAACAAAATACAACACAAACTCTGGATCTATTTTGATGACCAAGAGAAAAGCAGAGGTACAGGAGATTGACTGCAGTGTATGTATCGCTCTTGTTCTGTGTCTTCAGACAGCTCTAGACAGCTTCCCAGAGATTTCAGTGGTGACTGAACTGAAGAAGGATGGGGAAACACCAGCCTTTAAGGTGCGTCTCAGTGGGAAGGCCTACAACAAAAAAACCATGAAGCCCCACAAGATGCCTAACAAAGTGCCACAGGTAAGAGAAGATAATGATTTGGTAAAATTCACAATTCGATATATGTCCAGCAGAGGGCACAGTGTCACCATTTTGTGTTTCTCATTTATTCCTTTATTCTCTTGAGCGCTCGAGCCACTGTTACCTTTCCTGTTATGCTGTCTCTTATTAGACTAATATTAAAAAAAAAAAAAAATGTCATTGAAAAGCTTTTGAAGACTTTGCTTTTTCCGTTTTTCTAGGAGTATACAGTGGACCAGCAGAAAACTCAGTGGTTCTCTCTGTATCACTCTTTGCAGCATTACAAGTACCACACGTACCTCATGTGCAAGGACGAGGTGAGACGTTCTACACGTGTATGCCTGCTGTGCTAGTTTGTGTTGAATTTAATAAGCTGTTTTCTGTGTAGGTGCTAAATCTGTGCAGATTTAACTTCAGATGCTAATTATTCTGGTGAAGTGTGCTGTATTAAGCTCTTTTTGAAGTGTTTGTGGTTCTGCCCTCCAGATTGCATCTATGCGGGTGCAGGCCGAGGACCTGGGGCAGGAGGAGACGGTACAGAAGTGTCTGCAGAACGGAGCCTGGGTAGAGGGGCTCTTTGATCGCTTTGGAGACCTAATCAATCAAGTGCAGCAGGCCTGCCGATGATCCAGCCTTGACAGGCTTGGTTTTAAATAAAAGAAAAAGTAAAACAACAAAGTCAGACACTTAAAAACAAGAGGATGCCTCCAGCTCAAAATGGCAACAGAGATGGATGGAGTGATCTCTCCTTCCAGCCACAGAGAGATTTGAATCAGGGACCTGTCAGCCGACTTGCCTGAAAGACGTTCGGAGGCTTTGGCCTAAAAGTGGCAGCAGGTGAACAGCGGGACAGCAGTAATGTTTATGGTCTGCATCACTGCATCCTAGCAGAAAGGTTTCTGCTTTGTACTTGATCAACAGAGGACAAGGACTTGGTTTTTAGAAGCATTTTGGAAGACTTCCATTGAATGCTTCCCATAGTCTTTGTAGGTTTTTGTAGTTACAAGCCCACTTTTATGGGCCTTTTCATAGATTTTTATTGTTGGTTTTTTTTTTTTTGTTTGTTTTTTTTAGTTAAATGCCAGATCTTAACCATTGAGTATGCACTAGATAGAAAGCAATCGGCATAGGAATTAGAGCACAGCAAATAAAAATGCAGAAATCTGATTGCCTCCACTTATAACAAGCCTTCATCAATCATTTGATATTTAGGCTCAAAATACAGAGAAGTTGATTTATTGTGAAGAAAAAAAGAAAAAAAAATCTATATATTATATATAACCGTAGCTATATACTGTTTGTAAAACATCCATTTTGTAATGGAGCGCCAACTTATATATAATGTACATTTTGTATAAAAGAACAGGGAGGTGGGAACTGCAGCAATTCTCTTAAGGAGGAATTTAGTAACTATGTACTGTATCTATATTGTGGTTTAACTTTAGAGCTTCAAACACCTCTTTGCTTATAAGATACAAGTCAGTGCCATTCCAGTACTGCTTTTTATGAATTTTGTTAATCAAATATTATTACCTTGAATTATCTGAGGGTAAAATGAAAAAGTTAAACGTTGTCTTTATACTCCTTTACAGACATAGCCCACATTTTATGACAAATAGATATATATTTTTCACAGAAGTAAATATTATGTTCTCTTGTTCATTACAATTTCTGGGACACTTTTTCATTGTTTTTTTTCCACAGTTTTCCAAAATGGACTCTTTATAAGTCAGTTACCAATTTTATGCTATCAAAAATAATCTTGTTCTTTACAGATGCAGTTTGTAAATAAAGTGCCGCATGTATTAGATGTTTGCTTTGGTATGTTTTGTCTGAGGTGGTTAACATCTTCCAAATTGTCTGGGGCTCATGTGTGACACACCAGATTGTCCACAGATCTCATTACATTTGGAGCGACAGTATTTTTATGCTTAATATCTTGCGGTATGCGTCTTCACTGCTTAATCAGTAAATGATTGAAATGAGTGATGTTTGCTTTTTCAATCTGTAGGTGTCTGAAGTAGCAGGAAGACAGTGTTGGTGAAGGTTGTTTGGTACATAAGATTCACTCTATTGCACAGGATCTGATGGACGTGTCATTGGTGTTATTTTAGAGGCCATGTCGATAGCTGTCTTAGAGGGAAGAAGAGTCGGTGAGAGTGAAATAATCATCCTTCATTAGATATTTTGTCACTGACACCGTAGCACCTTCAAAAGTCTCAACAATGAGTCCTGGATGTCCGGAAAGTCCAGTCAACACTTAACCAGAACTGTACTTTGCTGATTTACCTCATATATTGTACTTATTGTACTAATTATAGCTTTGCTACTTATCTCAACTATGCAGTCCCCAACTCAAACAATTTTCCACTGCTCAGCTCAGAGATCTCAGTTACTGTTTAACTCCACCTGGTTGTTGGAGTGTGCAGTTCATATTCTGGAGGGGGGAGGACACTGCAAGGCGAGAAACTTATTGTGACGCTCGCCCACAATGCTCTCATGACTGAACTATTCACTGTGAATGGGTGGCTGACTTTGTGTCGTCTGAGAGGGTCTTGAGCCTGTTGAATAAAATATGATTGTCCGGCCATAATGCAAAAATTACTGGCAACCCCCAAAGGACAAAAGTGCCTCTGTGCTGCAGCAACAGCTCTGTGAGGAAGGCCACTGTCCTCTTGTCCTTTGGAGTTGCGGAGGACGGCCAGTCAGGCAAGCGTTTGGGATTCCAGTACGGGCACCACTGGAAAAGGCCGATACTGAATGTCTGCTCTCCAGATGAAAAGCATATGAATTTTAATGCACTGCATTGTTCCATATGTGGGGGACAGACTGAGAGGACCCTTGAGGCAGCGTGAGAATGTGAGAAGGCCACAGTAACTAGACGGCTGTGTGTTGGATAAGACTGCGAAGCACTGACTGTCTGTTGGTTTTGGAAATGCCCCGTAGTAAAACCTGATGTCCAGTGTGATATTGGTATCGTTTTAAAGCTGTTTTAACAAGTCACATACACACTTGCAGGGCGCGCAACAAAATTCTTTGGAAGGGAGCGTTACAGATTTACTTTACTCAGTCTGGCAGCTGCACAGACAACTGAACATCTGCATGATCTGTGCATTTGGCACTGGTGGAAAGTAACTAAGCAACTACTCTTATACTGTACTTTTAAGTGCAATTTTTAGGTTCTTATACTTTATTTGGTTGTTCCATTTTATGTTACTTTATACTTCCACTTCAATTCAGAGAAAAATATTGTTCCACTAAATTTAATTAACAGGCCTAGTTACAGTTAAAGTACTTTTCTTATTTAATTAATTTCACATAAACAAATATACTGTGTAATGGCTTAACAATAGAAAAAATAACCACGTTACTAAGCTTTCTGGCTTGTGATCTTTACAAAACAGCAGTGTCTAGTTATGTGTGCATGCGAGATATAGGATTGTACGTACCTGACCCCTGATTTGGCAACAACTGGACTAAACAACCCAATTGCATATAAAGTAGTTAAAACCAGCTACAACAGTAAAATGCTATTTACACATGAAGGCATTGGTATTAAAAATCTAATAATGTCATATCAGTCAAATAGGTTGTACTTCTAAATATACTTTGAGACTAATTTATTGCTAATACTTCTGTATCTTTAACAAACTTCTTATTTTAAATGCAGGATTTTTACATGTCAAAGTATTTTTACATTGTGGTATTGGTATTTTTTACTTAATTGAAGGACCTGAGTACTTCATCCTCAATGGCATTTGGGGGACTGAGTATCTTTCTCCAGACTTCTCCTCACCATGAATCCCCCAGTTTTAGCAACACATCTAAATCAACAACTCCACAGTAACAGCAATGCTTCACACAGTGCCTGCCACCTTTTTACAGAGTGTCTTAACATTTCCTTCATTTCTTCCATGTCACATTGGATTCCTTTGGGTATTTGTCATCATCATAACTGTAAACAAACTACTACTTGACTAACATTGCATGACCGATAAGCATGAAGGGGAAAGAAAGGGGAAATATGCAGGGCTTTCCGGGCACGGGGAAAGAAACGAGAATAAATATCGCTTTGACCTTGTGGACTAGAATTTCTGATTGTATTAACCAGTGTACTCACTCTCTCTACTCTTTCTCTCTCTTACCTTTGTCTCATTTTCTGTGCTGGTGTGAAACATTTCTCCCTCTGCAGCACTGAAGTCAGCTTTGTGGCCAGTTTACAAAATACCAGCACATGAGACTGCATTGCATGCGTTCGTTTGAGGAGTTGTAAAACCAGTTTCACGCTCAACCTGAGGCTTCTCCCTCCAACTGAAGGCCCAGCATTACTTTTCATTTAAGGTGTGGATTGTGGTTGTTTCCTTTCATTTCTTTTGGTTCCCTTTACTTGCATACACCATCTGCAGCAACAGAAAAGGGGAGTTTCTATACACGTACAGCATGTTATAGCTACAAGCAAATATCCTGAGCTTCTGTGGAATCAGTGCTCAGAGACGTAATGCTTATGAGTCATACTTCATTGTGGTGACAATGTCAAGTACTATTGATATACAAATTCTTCTGTCACAGGAGTAAAGAGTGGGGTTTACTTTTGTTCCTGAATGCAAACAAGTTAAAATTCAGATGTGGTATGATAACATTTTTGCATCCGGGAAAAACGGGTTTTACTTGAGCAGCTTTCAACTGGCATTAAAGTCATCATGAAAGTTTTATAGTCCTTATTATAATGGGTTGTTGGTTTACGAATAGCAGTATATCAGTTAATCACTCTTGTCCCTGTGTTTAGCCATCCAGGTAAATGGTTGGTGGTAATGGTAAGTGATGATTGATTTTTTTTCATCTCTGCTCGGCTTTTTCAAATGACTACTCCTGGCTGTATTTTTATACCTCTATTAGATGTTGCAAGAAGAGAGCTGAAACAAAGGTCTCAGGCACATTATATGGATGTTGCGACCCATGGTCAGTGGTCTTAGCGCCTAGCCATGGGGGCATCCTTGCTTTATATTCTCACAGTGGTTACCCTTCCATAAAGTTGGACTCACGAGAGGCAGATTTGAAAAAAAAAAAAAAAAAAAAAAGAGGCCAAAACTCCTGTAGCAGAGGCCGAGGTTTCCTGACTTTTATTTCCTAGAAGGGGTCAAGCTTCAAAAACACTAGATCCTACCCCGCAGGCAAGTCATAAACTCAGGCCGGTTTGTTTTTAACCTGTCAAGAGCTTCGTCCAAAACCGCAGACGACATTATACAACCGTTTTCGTGGACTGAGTAGAACTTCTTATGACGAGTAAACTGGACGTGTGTCGTGTGTAAAGTCGGTGGAGTGCCTCTTTGAAGTTACACACATGCACACCTGCAGTCTCCCCAACGGCTCAACAGTGTCTGAAGGAAGGAGAGCTTCACGGACGTAGGACGTGAATCCACCGCTCCCTTTTATACCCACACATTCTCACCTCACCTGGTGTCAGAAGAAAAAAAAAAAGAGCATTTTTCCACCTAAAAGAGGTGAAGAGGACGGTGATCAAACCGGTTTGTCCCGGCTGCAGGCCTCACCCATTGCACCCATACCTCTGTCTCGGTCTCCCTTTCAGCGAGGGACCGACGTTGGGTTTACAGTGTCATCTTACTGCTTTTCCGCCGTCAGATTACACCTCAAGAAAGAAAGCACCAGGTCAGAGCCTCCTGTGTGTGTGTGTTTACTCTGGGGACGTGCACATTTGTTTATGATGACAGTCTTGAGACATGTAAGCCCAGGGACAATGTGTGGATGATACCAGACAAGCTGGAATAACATTAGGGCCACCTGCAGTCACACGTTTCACTACTCTGTCCCCAGCAAAAGTGTATTGTTTTGACTGGAGGACAAAGGGAAATAGTTTTTGTGAAGTTTTGGTGTATTTTATCCTTTAAATCATGGCAGCTGCTGTTCAACACTGTGGGTCTTTGTCAGATCAGATTTGCTTCCAGTGTAGGCTTTAAGGGTGTGACTTGGTGAGTGAAAGGTTGTGTCAAAACTTCCTGGATTATTTGGCGTTTCTTCTAAACTGGAACTCTTCCACTTCCCCGGTAAACTGTTTGAGACCAATAAGAGAGGTCTAATTAAAGACTTAAGCAGGAAACAAGAGTAACTCTGCACATGGCCTTTGGTTGCTCAATCTGAGCCATCAGTAAGTGTGGCGCGGCCGGCCCCTTACTCTTCCTGTGTTTTGCGGTTTCAGCTCAGGGAGAAATTGGCGCAGACGTTAAGGAGAAGTGGCTTGGTGCGCGCCTCCTGTGAAACTCCGGGGAGCCTCGTCGTCGGGCCGATGCCGCTGCAGGGCGCTGATCGGGACATGAATAATGGATTGCAGTGGGAGGGGACGGTTTCGGGCTCCGGCTGTAGTCCGTTTGCGTGCGTCACGCTGCGCACTGAAGACCGAGGACACGGTCTGGATGGCTGTCTCTGGAGCCACTGGAGGACGTTTCCACGCACCGAAACACCAGGTACCGACTGCTCGTTCGCTTTTTTTTTTTTTTTTTCCTGATCAAAACACAGACTAGATGTCACTGTCTTGGCGTGTGTGAGATAAGATTCGTACTTTAACCGGAAGGGTTTGGCAGATTTAGTCCCGCTGTGTTGGGATGGGATGTTTTTCGGAGATTACAGTTCAGTGCGTTGCCTATTGCTCATCTGGATTTGACTGAAACTACTGATTTAACTTCAACTGCACCCCAAGACTGTGTTTTACGCACACTGTGTGTTGGGACTATTTGCGTTACTGTTTCTATTATAAACATGTGATCTAATGCTAATGGAGTTTGATCCACTGACGAGTGGAGGTTATTTCTGATTGAAACTTTTGAAATATGTCAAAGGGATTTTCTCTGATCTCTAAACATATTGCAAAGTTTTTGAAAGCGGGCCTGTTTGAAAGAAAACACACGGGACGGGGCCCCCCTTTATGTGCGTGATCAATGGCTTTATTAAAGTTGAATAAATCCCAGAACACTTTGTGGCTGATGTCGCTTGTGACATGCGTGCTCAGCGCCGACTCAGCAGCCTGCGAGCAGGATCATGCATGTAGGCCACAACAAACACACACACACACACACGATCGCACAGGATATGAGGGTTCAAATCCATAAGGGCCCACCGAGGCTCAGCGTCCCGAGGCTGGACACGTTAATCTCACCGGTCTCAGCGTGCCGGAGGAATGAAGGTATCCGCCTCAGGCCATTAACAACCCGCTGCTGCCGGGCTGACGGGTGCCACTGCGCATTTTCTTTGCCTGAAATCATCGAGTCATGTGCCGGGTGCAGGTCAAAAAAAAAAGAAAAAGATTTGAATGCAGTTGCTGCTTCTTTGCCGCCGCAGCGATCACGCAAGCTCAGGTGAAATCCCCGTGTGTGGACCGCGCTGCTCCCTCTGCGATTATTTACCCCGCACCGATGTGATGTGTGCAAACACACGCTCGCACCGTTGCCCCTGGCTGAAAATGCAGGTCAGCCGCCTCCTCTGGTCTTCCTGCATCCCTCCGTGCGCCGGGACCAAGTAGTCTCAGGGAAGAGGTCCGGGCTCAGACCTCAGCCCGGCGCCGGCAGCAAGAGGCAGGCAGACCACAGCCGGCTTCCCACAAATGTTCTGACCCACACCTGACCTTTTTTTCCCTCTTTTTTTTTTTTTTTTTTTACAAGCATTAATGGATATTGATGAGATCCGGATTTATTGTGTGACTGGTAATCCAGGGACCCCTGGTGGGATTCTCCAGATGGTCTTAACCCTAAACTCCTAAATCAAGGATTTCATTCAGATAAGGCAGTTTGTTTCACTACTACCAAAAGGTATATTACTCCTATGATGTCCTGCATTTCATAGTTTATACTGACTGATATTTGCATAATCTAGACTTCATTTTACTTCTGTTAAACTTTTTTTTCAAAGTTGTGTGCCTTAAAACAATGGAAAAAAAATATTTGAATTCATTGCATCACGGGTATTGCATCATGGGTATTATATTTCTCATGATTCCCATTATGCACACAGACTGTTGAAAGGTGTTCTTCCTTGAACAACTGCTGCAGCCCTAGTTGTTCTTTCCTGATATACAAATCCCCAGTTCGGGACAGGTATCTTCTTCCCCAGAGGGAGAAGCAGTTTGACGTAGATGTGTCTCATTAATCAGCAGATCGCAAGAAGCTGTTGATATCCGCCACATACTCTTCTCTGCACACCATGAGCTGTTGTATTCTCTTTTTTTTTTTAACGAATGGGCGAACATCTGCTTGCTGCTGTTCTGTTCCAGAGTGTTTTCAAGTTTTACAGATGGGTCAGTAATAGTATTTGTCTTGTTGTGTTATCATAACATGGAGCCTGGCTGCTGCTGACAGTGTCTGATTTATGGCCTCTGGCCTCAGTCAGATCCTCCCCTAACATTTGCTCAACAGGCTCTAAATGTTTCCTGTTGTGACATGAGAGCCACATAAACGTCTTCGCTGAGGCCAGCGCTGCCTTCTTTCGTCGGTGTGTCTTGCCATGGATGACACAAGTCACAAGTTTTCTATGAAAAAAAAAACCAATAAAACCTGTCAAACGCAGACGGGCAGGTGAGATGTGTCGAGAAAACGCATGGCGGCGTGTGGAACATGTCAGTGCATGAATCATTAGAATTGTGTGCATGTACAATATTAGTATCAGTGCAGCCCATCCAGTGGAAAATCCAACAGAAACATATCAGGATATCTCTTGTGAGAGAAGGCTCACAATGTGACCATTGTCTCTGTTTCCTTGTGCGTGTGATTGAGTGTTGCGGGCTGCGTAGAAAGATTGCATGATCAGACGTCTGTTCTGGTAAAGAAAACAGACGATGCTCTTTGATTTTCTTGATGTCTGTAACACACACTGGCTGACTGCAGTATTTGATTCTTAAGTGTTAATCATCTGTTAAGTGAAATAAAAATGAAGCTTCTGATCGTACTGTATACAGGAATGCCTCAAAAGAGGATTTGGGTGTGGTTACTACCCCCCATGAGATACACTGATCCTGGACCTTGCGCTCTTAAACCCACACCCAGTAACTTGAATTCAGATTCTGATTATAGGAAATTACACAGAGGGGAGGGAGCGTGTGTCTAGTGAAGACAGAAAGCACAATTTCCTGTAGTTTCTGAGAAAGTGCTCAGACAATATACAAAGCTGAAAATGTCAATCATAGAATAACAAGGGGTTCACCAAAAAAGCATTGTGTTTAGGAAAGTAGTTGTGTAGAGGTTTCATAGCATCTGCATGTATAATATTTTACTTTCATCTAGATCTTATTAATTTATTAATAGCTCGCTTTTATAAAATGTCAGAAAATAGTGAAAAATGGCCATCACAATTTCCCAGAGCCCAAGGTGGAGGTCTTCAAATTGCTTGTTTGGTCTGACCAACAGTCCAAAAGCCAAAGAAATTCAATGCACAGTGATGTAACCACAGGAAAGCAGCACGTCCTCACATCTGAGAAGCTTCTCCCCTTTTCCATTCACTGATTCTCTCCTCCTCCCTCAGTACAAGGCATGGCTGGGAAGCCTTTCCGGGCCACCTACATCTGGGGCAGCATCATCTCCAATCTCCACAGTCATGTGGAGGTCAAACGCCGGCGTCACAACCTGAAGTCCTACCCTGACTGCTTCCTGGGCTCGGAGGCCGTGGACGTGGTGCTGGCCCACATCACCCTGAACCGCTTCTTTGGCGACGAGGCGGTGCCCCGCTACAAGGCCGTCCGTCTCTGCCAGGCCCTGATGGACTCCAGGGTGTTTGAGCCGGTGGGCATTAAAGTGTTCGGGAAGGAAAAGAAGCGGGCTACATTTGAGGACAGTAGTTGCAGCTTGTACAGGTTCCTGAGCCCAACGGCCAGCTCCTCATCGTCGCTGACCAATGCCAACTCTCACTCTACTAGCACCATCGAGAGCGGCTATGACTCGCCGAGCATGACCAGGAACAAAAACATCTACAATCCGTCACGTGAAAGGTACAGACTCGTGTCATAACATCTTCAGATCTCATTTTTGATTTGCTTTGTTCTCCTTCCTCCAGAGCTAATCCCAAATCTAGTATAGCTGTAGACTGGGTGCCTCTAAAAACTAGTGAGGCATGACCTGAGACTCTTAAATTCCCATCATGCAGTCATGTCTTGATACTCTTAATTTCCAGTAACCCTCTCATTACCGGTGTGTGACAGTGAGTTCAAATACAAACTTCAATTGCAAAATCAAAAAAAAAATTCTGTTACAAAGGAAACAAAATCTACCCACCAGCACCTCTAAAGCTCAGTAATGAACGTGTTATTATTTCCACTCTAGGACGTTACTGAGCCGAGAAATCGTCAGCGTAGAAATAGTCCACATAACCCCATTTAAAGCCTCAACGTGTTGTTTTTACACTTTATGTACGAATTTGAGCTTTAGAGGTGGTAGTAAGCGAATTCTGGCCGCTGGCTTCAAATCTACCAGACAGACATGACAATGATATCGAACATCTCATCTAACTCTCAGCGAGAAAGCAAATAAATGTACTTCCCAGAAAGTCAAACTTTTCCAATAAACTAAAACTAAAGTAGATTGTCCTTTCCTTTGTGGCTGGTGAATTCAATTCTATCACATGGCTTCAGCCCTTTGTGTTGCTGTGAGAGTGAGTCTTTTGTTATTTGCAGTGTCAAGTCTTCAAAGGAATAATATAAATAAACTGAAAAGCAAACGGTTCACATGTCCTCTTCAATGTTCATCAGAAATCGTTCAACGCTGGAAATTGAGCATTTTCATTTTTTTGTTTAATATGAAATGACCAAAATCAAAACGGCGCCAAACCCCCAGGCACTAGAAAACATTTGCAGCTCGATGCCACATTTGTTCCTGTAATGAGTCTGTTTCTTTCTCGGCCATTTCCACTGATTGCTGTCATTACGTGTCTCTCCAGACAAGAGGTGCTGAGCTACTCCACCCACTCTCCCGTAAAAACAGACAAATTACTGGAGGACGTGCTGGAAAACCTCAACCTGAGCTCCACCATCACCCCTCAGATGATCAACCTCGGCCTCTCGCAAGAGCGTAAGTCGTCCTCCATCTGATGAGACACAGCAGGTTTGACGTACAACAGGCACCGCGTTTCCCATGCGGCAAATGCTGGGTCACACCATGTGTCTGTGTATCGGCGTACATATGACCCTTCTGGCTTTAACGCTCGTGTTTTCACAGTTGTGGATGAGGTGTGGCACCAGCAGGCCGTGTTCAGACTACTGCAGCTGATAGAGCTCCCCCTGTTGGAGAACCTGTTAGAGGGTAAAGACACATCGCGGCGTCCCCTGCATGGCATGGACAGTGACCCAGACCTGTTATATACATCAAGCTACCTCGACAGAGAGGTCCTCAAGGCCTTCAGTGAAGCACAGTAAGTCCTCAAAAGATCTTACAGTTTTACAGACAAAACTTCTAATAAAATCATAAATAGGATATGCATAGAAGGACTCTGCACTTCTGTTTGTGTTTTGCCATGCTCTTTGACTAATAGGAAATCTGTGTTAAGCACTGATTTGTTGATTTGAAGGTAAAATGAGGGTGTCTAGACTTAAACCATTTAAATGATTTAGTCACTAGTGTGGAAACAAATGTTTCATACAGTAGTGGAAAACAACATGTACTCAAGTACTGTATTTAGATACAAGTTTTGGGTACTTGTACTTTACCATAGAATTTCCATGTAATTCTAGTTTATACTTATGATAACATAGGATGAACATATGTTACAGTATAGATGAATCTACCCAGCAGTATATGAAGGAGTTAAAATTAGCTCATTACATTAAACATTCACTTACATGTTAATGCGTCTATAATAATGATTTAATAATAACACAATAAAACACTGACAGGGCAATTTTAAATAATGAGTACTGTTTTTATAGTGCGGTGTTGCAACTTCTCTTAAGTAAATAATTTAACCTGGTTTTAACCTAGACGTGTTTCATCCCGCAAATGTCCAAATCCATGCTTTCTGGAAACAGTCAAGCTTTTTTCTTAATCACCAAAGGTCAAGAGCTTAACTCAGCCTCTTTCTATCGCTCACTTGCTTCACCGTGACCGACCTGTTGGCTGTGTTTCAAATCAGTACGCTTCCCTCTCCCTCAGGGCTGATGAGTGGTTATCAGGCGCAGTAGACTGTCTGGAGTTTCTGCCTGATGACCTGGTGGTGGAGGTCAGTCGAGGTTTGTCCGGCTGCGGCGACGACCTGCTCCAGTGCAAGAGACTGCTCCATGAGGTCCTGGCCCAGCATTACAGACACACACGACAGCAACCTCTGCTCAGCAACCACGTTTTCGACATCCACTCCGGCATCTCGGAGCTACTGGGTAAGAGGAGGAGCGATCAGGTCTCTTTGGTATCTTTTTTGTTTTCAGGAGGGCTGATGGGGCTTTTTTCATATACCTCTTCATATATATGTGTTCATCCATATATTTCCCGTGGTGTACTGGCAGTGAACGGCAAGCAAGAGCAAGCCCTGGAGGCCCTGCAGCTGAGCCTGAAGCTGCAGGACTCTCGCAGCAGGGAGGAGCTACGCAGGCTTCTGAGATTCATGGCCGTCGCAGCCAACGCGCAGCAGGTCAAGCTCCACAAAGAGGTGAGCGCTTTTGTGTGAGCACCTTGTGTGAGACTGCGCGTGTGTGTGTGTGTTTGAGCCTTGTTAACTTGCAAAACAATCCCCCGTCAGATTGAGAACAGGATGGCGGTGAAAAGGTCTTTCTCCAGTGCCATCGTCTACAGCAGTAGACTCTCCAAAGGAAAGGTGGACTTGATGGTTCTGTTCATGATGGATAACCACTGCGATCTGTTCAAAGTGAGTGTCCCTAATTTGTCTCTTTGCCAGTGTGTGTGTGTGTGTGTGTCCGGTGTCGAAGCAGAAGTGTAACAGTCAACATATCTGCCAGAGACCTTAGTCATTGGGTTGATGTTTACACAGGCTGTTTAGAAGCAGGACTGCAACCAGATACTAGAAAACTCATAAATATAATGTGTGTGACTGTGTAAGATGCCACAAACTAAGTAAACATAATAATTCTATTTATGATAATTTAGTCCATATTAATATTGGATTTTTAAGTCAAGATTAATGGAGGAGTCGTGTCTTATTTTGCTCTCTTTTCCACCAGATTCCTGTTTCATTGCACAAGATGGTCAGTGACAGGATAGTGAATATTGTGAAAGGGAAGGATCCAGATGTGATAACAGGTTTGCAGATTTCCCCTGTGTCTTTTCATCTTATACATTCAGTGGTGTGACCACTTTGGTAGAAATCCTTTGCTAAGAATGAAGACAACTCACCCATCACTTAATTTTCTGTTTCTCCATCTGTCTTCACTGCAGGATCAACATACTGCACAAGAGTGAGTGCTAAGGCCTATTCAGAAAATGCCCAAAAAACCACTAAAGAGGAGCTTTGGTCCTTACTCCAGAAAGTCCACGAGAACCCTAGACTCTCCAACAAAGAAAAGAGACGCCTGCTGGGACAGTTTTATAAAGGCCATCCAGAGATTTTCGTTCAGTACTTTGGAAATAGATTGTCCAGTGTCAACATGTTGTTACGGTGATATTTATTAGATTGACAATTCATGTATTATAATGGAAATGATGTTAGAACAAAAGCTAATATGATGGAAATGATGTGCAGTATAGTAAGTTTTTATTTTATTTGCATTGTATGTAAATAGTTTAGATAACTGAACAAGAATGTGAATTTTGATTTGTAGAGACTGTTAATAAGCTGCGATATTTAAGGACATATTTACTTGTCTGACATTTGTTAGATATTTTCTTTGGTGCAGGACACTAACATGAGAAGTCCTTGTCAGTTATGTATGAGACTGTTTTTTTTCCCAGAATGACAAAATGAACCAAGTGTTCTTGAGAGTTTTTTTTTTTTTTTATGTTTTTCGCGCTGCGTCTTGATGGCATTCTGTGTCTGCATATGGCTTTTCAATGGATGTATTCTTCGCGCGTGTGCAATAGGAATAGTGTTAGCAAGAAAAATGTGTCTGTCCATGTGGTTTTCTCATATACAATGCGATGCACAGTAGAGCTATGTCCGAGGAGCCCTCAAACGGAAATTTGAACCTGGACATTTGAAAGTCTGATGTTGTGCTGTAGTAAACAGTCAGAGGCATTCATGAGAATCAGCCCTGTGGGTTTTTGTGTTTGTTGCAGCAAATCAGCAAAACAGATGTTTGTGAGTTGGATTTTTTTTGTTGTTTTTTTTTTTTTTTTTTTTTTACTGAAAACCTTAGCCGCGTTTTAGTGGCATCTCCAGGGTTCTGTTTTAAATAAGGTTTATGAACTCCCTCTAATCAGCAGAGGATATCAATTCCACATTTCCAGGTGACAAAAGCATTCCCAGACTAAGTTTAAACCACACGCATCTCGTTTGTATTCTGGCAGGTCTTAATAAAAATTCAACTGGAATTGTCCAACATTCATACACCCTTTTTTGTTGCGGATGCAAAATGTGTATATTCTGATGAAAAGAGAACAAATGGCATCTGGTATGTCAGGTAGTTTATGCGCAGAACACAAATAATATTCAATTTTGAAACAAGCAGTACTTTGTGTCCAGTCTTACTTGACCCCCACAGAGGCGTTGCGCGTGGCTTTCTCTGTTAAAAGCAGATAAACAATCCCCTCCTCTTCTAACAGAGAGTGGCTAAATTGGCTGGCTGTTCCCAGTCAACTAACAAACTTGTTTTTCACACATGCATGTCGGTCTGTAAAATAATAAAAGTAGTCCGGAGGTACTGTAATGTTGAGTTCACTTTGTATGAAACCCCAGAACTGTTTGTCGTATTCTGTCATTGTTTACATTAACATTTCCAGCCACAACACATGATTTCATCGCAACACCTCAAGAGTCCAGTTTAAACTGCAAACAGTCGCTTATCAGTTCAAATAATAAAAAAAAAAAAACGAGCTGTACCTTCCTTTCAGAGACCTTTTTTTGGTTTTGGTTGCCTACATTATAAGTTACAAAAGCAAAATCACAGAACTCTTACTATGTCTTGACCGTTCTAACGGGAAAATGAAAAAGGCACAAAAAGCATTTACTTTGCTTGATAGGTACTCCTGCTGGGGAGCTCTACTGTAACACTTTCAGGGAAACAAATTATTCTCTTACATTTACCTTTCGAAGGCTATAAAATACAGACCTTATTTTTTTCTTTATTTCAGTCTGCTGTTTTAGTTTCTAAGAGCAATTGGCAGAGTTTTCTTAAAGTAGCTAAAAGTTTATTATGTGGCAGTGAAGTGGTGAAGAAACTGCTTTATGCCACAGCGTTACCTGTGAATAGGCTCAGAGCTGATATATTGTACTTTGCCACATGCTCGGAACAAAGGCTGTGCTGGGCAGACAAATAATGATGTTATCAGGTCCAATGTGAAAATAAGCAGCTGGCTGACATTGAAAAATGTTCACTGTGTAAGTGACATCATTTTTCAATCAAGCAGAGTTTGTCACAACTACAGAACTGTCTGGATATGACAGCTAGTGCTGTTTAAATTAATTTAAGCTGAAAGGTTTACCTTTTAATTACAGTAAATATTTTTAGTTCGTATTTTCAGTCTTAAAGTTTACAGTTAAATGCAAACCTTCTTTTCCCAAATAAAGACTAAAACTAAGCTATCTGCACTCATGTAGATTGGATAAAAATAAGCCTATGAAATCCTGCTGCCTTCCATAAAAGGAATCTGATTATTTGAACAGAGGACTAAGTGTTGTATGCTGCCCCGTAGTGGTAATGATAAGGCCTGGCATGGCTGTGATGAAAGAGAAGTCTCGATAAAATGTCCAGTAAGTTACAGAGAAAAATAGCAATTATAATTCTAATCACCGGTTAAGTCAAATAAAAAAGCAACTCAGGTTGAATTTGTTTCAGCTTTTAATGAAAGGAACAGTGTTTCCTCCAGTTATCTAAAAAAAAAAAAAAAAAAAAATAGCCATCACTGGAACATCACAAGGCCAAAACTGAGCTGTGTGCCAAAATCAATGGTTGAATTAAAAATTTTGTACAGTATAATGGTCAGTCTTTAAAAATAAAAACTGTTAAAAAGAAAAGACACAAGAACACTCAGGTGTGCATACTGCATGTATGTCTGTGTGAGTGTGTGTGTATGTATGCTCGTCTTCTGCACGGAGATCAACGGATGTATAATCTGTCACACGCACTCAGAAATGTGGACGTGTACGTTTACCACATAGAACCACCTGATAAGATTACATTCTTGTAGGGTTCAGTGTGTGTTTTAGTTAGTTTATCGAATCCTCTTCTGTTGGCGTGCACGGTAGATGTCATGTATGGGCGGAGCCACGGCTCCTTTGTCATCCTCCTCGTCGGAGTCTGCGTTAGGCCTCTTGAGTGACTTGGCAACAGCATGGTTCTCCATGGATCCATTGCCCTCCCCTCCTGCATCGGGCTGTCTACCAGTGATCAGCTCTACAGCAGCATCAACAGCTACAGAGACAGAAAAACACAATCAGTAACACGTCAGATCGGTGGGCAGAACAATATTTTGACACGCTGTAACCCATTTCATGGCAATTCATATGGCGTCTGTCAAGATATTTCACTCTGGACCAAAGTGATCGTTTGATCACAGGATGACTGACGTTTCCATCACCATGTGGCTAAAAATAGAAATGGTCTGGAATCATCTCAAATGCTGACAAAAGCAACTTACTCTCAGGAAGTGTGCATCTCCTGAAACTTTCCATGAGCTCATCCACTTGGACAAAGGGACCCTGCAGCGAGAAACAACCACAGACTCTTTGCATTCTAGTGGAACAAAAACCTTGCGTCTTGTATTCATTACCAGTTAATATGAGCTTGATAGCATTAAGCTGCTGCTACTCACAGTGAAGCACGTAGGTGGAGGGAGCAGCTTCATTAGGACAACAGCAGCTGGGGGGACTGGGAAAACTCCACCAGGGACAGGGTGTAAACCTGGAGCTGTGGGGAGGAACACAAGAGGTTACATCAGATATAGATCCTAAATATAGAAGAGACAGTGGTGCAGAGACATGACGACAACATATCTGCAAAAAGAAAATTTGTTAATGACTAATCCTCTTTTGCAATCCTGTTGATATGTATAACTGATATGCATAATTCTGGAGTTTCACTGATCTTCCGGTGGACTTGAGACAAGACCCACGGTCTTCTGACTACGTACGGGCGAGGTGACGAGGCTGGAAGGGGATCATCTGATTGGTGTCAGGTTTGGGGTACTCTGGTTTGCGGTCGGCTTCATCCTTTAGTGTAGGCGTGGAGGGCGTTACCACAGTCTCTGGGAGCAGTGCTGCCAGTTTGGCACGGGACACATCCTACAAAAAAAAAAAAACACAGTGAAGACAATTTTAATATCAGTTGAGAGAAAAGCCTGACCTGAATAAGCGCTTTGGCAGCAAGACACGCCATGTTGTGTCTTCTATAAAGGGCAAAATACACACCTTGTATCCAAGGGCTTTGAGTTCACTAGTAGAGCAGGGATACAGGTCCATGAACTTGTATCTATCTACAAGCAAGGCGGTTTCTTTGCCTTCATACTCGTCCTTGAAGGCCGTGAATCGCCTGCGCTCCACTTTCAGAATACTGGCCAGGTCTCCTATGTTGCTCTCAAAAGCCAGGAACCGAGCCCAGATCTCGCTGAAGAGTGAAAGAAAAAGCAAAAATCAGCAAACATCGTCAGAGATATCGATGACTGCATCGCTTACAAACATGCACGCAACTTAATCAATACTTGACATTACCCTGACTTTTCTGGCGACAAACTTCCTGAGGTGAGGACACGTTCAAACAGAACCCTGGTGTTGTTATCCTCTGGAGAGGAAGACAGAAAAAACAAGGTTACGCATTTCTCCTCCAATATTATGACAATATGGAACGGCTGATACCAGGAAGTGACTGCTTCCCCACTTTCAAACCATTCAGCAATAGCATCGAAACAACTACTCTTAGATTAATGGATTAGTGGTACAGAACATATTTCCTACATTCTATGTATTATGATACATAACCTACCATTAAGGTGTGAGAGGTAATCAATGTATGCCAGTATGTACTCTGGAATGTCGCCATATTTCTTCAAACCAAGCTCAAAAATCTTGAAGGCCACCGATTTATCCTGTGGAGAAAGATGCAGAAAGTTTTACGAAAAAAGACGTTGTGAGATTGATTTGAGTCACACTGTACACATAATAAACATGTGTACTTACCTTGCTGCAGTAGTATTCCATCAGTGCCGCCGTCACATACACATGGTGACGTGTGCGTAGATCCTCTCTGGCCTTTTTGAAAATGGTGCGACCGGATTTGATCCCCTCTGCCCTCCTGGCAAACTTCATGTACTGAATGTAGACCAGTGTGGGGTCAATGTCCTCAATGGCCAGCAATTTGTTATAGATGCTGTGGACCTTCTCGTACTTCATGCGACTCTATGAGAAAAAGTAATAATATAAACGTTGATGAGTCCCTGTGTCCTATACCGTCTACGTTGTCATGTGTGTTCAGTAAGCAACTGGACGCTCACTTCTTCATAGTCCGCAAATGAAAAGTATAAAAGCATGTTCTTCTTCAGAAGAGTCCCGATGGCACGTTCATAGATGTTAGCTGCCTCGTCACTAAACAGCTTGGAATTATTCATATCCTGAGAGAAAAAGACATTTAAGCAATTATAGTTTTGAGCTGGTGTTTGACTATTCTGAAAAATGTCAAACAGTTTTTGACAATTTCACATAAAATTCAAAGTCTGGAAGGTTTGATCTCTTACCCCTTTCTCTGCCAGCAGTTTGCTGGACTGCTCCAGGTACTGTGCTGCCTCATACCATACGTCAGGATGGTGGCCCAGCACCAGCAGGCACTGCTCATAGGCAAACATCACTGCAACATGGAACACAATACAGTTGACTACAATTCATAAAATAATTGCACCCTCTTGTGGCTGCACTCCTACAGGAGAAAAACCTTCACACATTGTGTATCGCCATTGACTAATGTCCAGAAAATGATTAAAATTGCATATATGCATAATTATTGGAATCTCAGGCCTTTTGGGGCATATTTAGCAACGATTTACAAATTCTAACACCAGACTACATTTCCTGACAACAAATATTCACCTCTCTTTGTGATGAGGGTCTGGTCCTCTGTGCGCAGTGGGTTGCTTTTTTCCCACTGGATGTATTTCTTCCACATTTCCACTTGCTGAGCTTCCTGAGGGGAGTTCTGGGGCGGTACCGAGGGTGCATTCCTGTCCAAACCCTTCATCACAGTCTCATACTCCTGAATTACACGAACCACACAACAATCTGTATTAGTTTACAGCCTGGCTTTCGCTATATATTGAAAAGGATTCAAAACAGGTCTGAGCATATTTGTCACACTCTGTTCAATGTCTCACCTTTGCCACTCTCCTGGCATTCATGTAGTCCCTACTTCGATCCTCAATCATCTTTTTGGCCAAGTGTACATTGATTCCCTGGTCATGAAATAGACAAGTCAGTCTTTAAACAGTTAAAACTCCATATTTGCAAACACATGTAGACAGATAAAGGCCAGAGGCCTGGGTGGGTCACTCACCTCCTCATATTTGCTATAATCTCTCCAGAGCTGCTCAATGTTGATCATGGGGTTCACACAGCCTCTCTGGTACACCCTCCGTACTGCAGTGATCCGCTGGTTCTCTGCGTATGATCCCACAGCCTCACTGATGGAGCACACAGCAAACATGTCAACATTTAAGAATTGGCTCACGCAGTTTTTATGAAGTGCCACAACATTACAGAAAAACACTTACACTCCTTTGAGGAAGTTGATGTAGTCCACCCAAATCTGCGAGAGGAAAGAACAGCTATTATGTGACAGTAGTTAACAGAAACTCAAATACACAGGTACAAATAAGTAGTTCAGATCTGTGTACCTGATAGGACATAATTTCCATGCCAATTTTATCCAGAGCAAAGTCATACGCCTGGGCCATCTTCTCTCTGAGGGTAAAGAAATGTTGAAAATGTGTATTTCACAGTACGACAGTCTGTCAGCATACTTAACCCCACTGTGTAGCACATGCTCTTACTTGTAGCTGGGCAGCTTCCCTTTGGTCTCTCGAACATATGAGAGGTAGCATTTCCACAGGTCGATGTGCAAGACTTTCATTAGGCATCTCTGAAACAACTACAGGGGCAAGAATACAGAAAGATAAATATAACTGGAATGGAGACACAAACACACATTTTATATATCCTGAATATATTCGACAAGACAGCCACCCACCAAGAGTGTTTCACTGATTTGGTTTTAGAAACCTATGCTCAAACTAGTATGATCATCATTAGCAGCATTTCCCATGTAGGAGGATTACCAACGCACCGAGGAAAACCCAGACAAGCGTTTTTTTTACTTCAGCCCATATGCCGGATTTGGGGGGGTTCCAGGTTTTACGCAGCACAGTTGTGCAGCGCACTTCAGTTTTTCTGCTTCATTAGACAGGCTTCAGATGTGGCATACTTTTCAGTGAGCTCCTCCAAACTCAAATTAATACAACACAGTTTGAAGCTTGTTTGAGGGATACAAATGTCTTGATGTGTTGAAGACATTGTGGCACAAACTGAACAGGATACACTCACATAATTCAATAAAAGTAAAAGAAAAACCCACTGAGAAAAAGAACAAATCAATTCCATCCCATGGTAGTACCAACTACAGTAGGTGCAAAATAATAGCCATGATTGCAAACCATTATGCAGGTGAATCGACGTCCACTTGAAAGGACCTCCATTCTTTTCACATTTATGTTTCAGATGTCTTGTAATACAATGATGATTTCAATGGATAATATAATCGTGTGTGTACATTCTAGTGGAAATCACAATAATCCATATAGGATTAAACTGTTCGACTAATTAGAAACAGTCAGACGACCCTTCCCGGTATCGAAATAACACACCAGTCAGCTTTCATGAGTGTGATGGACACTTACCTTTTCTACTTTGTCATAGTTTTTAGCCTTGATCTGCAAATAAGAGTGTAAATGCAATGTTAATTCAAAAATCTCCTCTACTTTCATGGCTTGCAGGAAACATGCATTCATGCAAATGTGACCACTCATACACACAGGACTCTAAAGATCAACAAAGTGAAATTCACACAAGAATGACAATTTACTTTTAAAAAAAAGGGGTTTATTTTTTTTTTTTTTAGATTGCGCCACATAACCCAGAAAAACACCAGTGACCATGTGTTACAGAAAAAATCCTGACAAAACTTTCAGAATGCAGATTTTAAATGCTAATTTTCCGGAAAATACTGAAAAAGTGCTCCAAAGAAATACAGTATTTGACATTGTAAAAAATCTCCTCCTGCCAAAGCCTCAGGTGAGCGTGTTCCCTTGGTAAAGACTGTTACAGCAATACATTTCATATGGCCTACTGTTGATGAGTTGAAGCAAGTCACACAGCCCCCTCCAGTACAGACAGGACAAGCTGTTGCTTCTGTGGTATTAGCACCCCGGGCCTATGTGGGCTGAGCTATCCTATTTCACTGTGTTTACATGAATGTGCTCTGCAAAGTAAAAAAGCAGAATTAAACTAGCCTGGAAGTGACATAAAGTAATGATTTACATAGCAGGTAAATATCCCCACGGGACTGAGTGTACTCCTGTAAGATGACAGTTTGGACGGGGGTTCAATAAGTTAAAGAAAGTTAGTGAAACAGTTAAATTATTAACAACATAATGGCATAAATCTGATGATAATATTCACCCAATATTAACAACTGAATTCCACCCTGTCAAAATGATTGAGTGACCTGCAGTAGCTACATTTAAATATACATTCATCTGGGGGCGTCCTGTGGCCTGTTGGTTGAGACGTATTTAATATACTGTCACTGCAACGTCTCAACTGTCCACTATTGATTAAAGTCCCCAAAAGTACTTTAAAATAAACATACATTTATCTGTATCTACATTGGTATGTACAAATGGTACACAACAGCCAAAGGAAACTGCAACATTTAACAATTCAGGATACAAAATTTATTTTGGTAATTTATGCAATTAATGAATAAAACAATGCAGAAGGAACAAAAACAATCTCTTGTACAAGAAAGGTAAAAAAAACAAACTTTCAAATCTGATACAACCTCTACAAAAGTAGTTTTTCTAATAAAATCATTTCCTAAAACTGATCTTCGTAAAACAGTGCAGTAAGCGGCAACTGCAGTTTAGAGTGCCTTTAGGGTATCATCCCAAAAAAGACTGACCTACATAACTGGCTCATTCCAGGCACTGCAACAGCACATCTGACACATTAAGCTTTCACCTTCATTAAAAAACAGAGAAAGCAACAGTGAATCTTTAGTAGTAAGAGAGAGACAAGAGGTGTTGAGTTTAGAAAATGGTTCTACTGGTGAAAATGTTTATTTTTAGGCAAGAAATCAGTTAATTTGCCTGCAAAATATAATGTAATCCAATGTTCTCATACTCCACAGATACTTTAGGTATTAAACTTTAAGTAATTGCCCACTTGCCAACAACCACAGTCCAAAACGGCACCTGTATGATTTTTTTTTTAACACCTAATTTCAAATCCAATCCAATCTGGAATATGACATTTTGAAAATCCTGTTTAGCTTTCTTGGAATAGCCAACATTGAGCTCGACTAAAAGCAAGATTATCGGAGCTTTTCAAGGTGTACAACATCAGTAAGCCTTTGCAACAACTGATCTCTGGATGTACCCTGAAATAGATGAGCTACGTAAGGCGGATGAGTTGAGACTGCAATAATGGTACAGTATGCTGGTGGTGTGGTTACAGATCTTTCCAGATTCTCCCTCTGGGGGAAAATGTCACCACACCTCTACTGGCTGCTTTAAGGGCGAGTCTTTAATACCAGGTTACATAACTGCCGCACAAAGAAGGAACTCTACTTGCCAGATCACTGCCAGAAAAAAAACCTCTACAACACCTATATGATCATTTAAGCACACTATAAACTTACTTTAATGAGAAAAACTCAATAATTATACAAACACCTTATGGGAGGGAAAGACGATAAGGGCATTTAGGAGGCATAAGCCCCATAATAAATCATGACATAGTCACTATTTGTGAAAGACGACTGCACTGAAAATGTCTGGCCTTAACTCAATTTCTTAAAAACACAATGAAAACAACCATGCTATATCCAAATCATGATGACGTTTGTTCTACTGTGATCCAGTTTTCTCAGGTTCAACACCCAGCAAATGGACAGTACTGACTGAGGCTGTGTGAAACACAGTGAAACTGTGCACCAATTCTACAATCCAGCTGTGAATACACATAACTCAGAATTTGTTTACCGCTTTTAGATAATCTATGCAGTAGGAATTGCAGTAAATGAGGACTCTAAGCTGATTTTAGCTTTGCAAGTTTTTAGCTCCTGCTGGTTTCTCCCTCGAGATAAACAATTTTTAAAAAAGCATGACAAAAAGTATCCTGAAATAGTCAGGCTAGAGAGAAAGGGGAAGTTGGCCTCAATATTCTTTTCACCCACAATGCGACACATCTTTACCACGTGTTTTTAAAACAAGCGACAAAAATATATTTAAAAAATAAACTCCACCACTGTGTCAGAAAACCAGGTCCGGCCAACCTTCACACAGGAGCACATTTTCTCATACTTCACTGGGCATTAAGGTTAATGCAATGTGTGAAATATGATTGAGCTGGACTCTATAACAGAGGGCACGGAAAATGTGTAATCAATGAAAAAGGCTTGTATAATTTGCCTAGTGTGAGACTTTTTACAAATGAGGTCTCTAGAGAGAACCAGACTCACACAAGCACATGGGTACACTACTGTATACTCTATAGTGACAATGCTATGTATTCAATGGCAAAACAAGTACAGAAAAAGTGGGTTTGAAAAGGCTATGAGGGTTCCCAACTTGGGTCGGTAAACTGATCCTTCTAACCTACACGTCCTTCTAATTAAGGGGGACAAAAAAAAAACTCAACAATATACTTACCAAATAAGGTAGGTGTCTTTATGCTATGAAAATGAGCTGTAAACTATTAAACTATACTGCCAACACATGCCTCGGATTAAAATTCTTATTCTTAAATCTCCTAGCCCTGCTAGTTCAAACGTCCAGTCTCTTGTTTCAGCAAACAGAAACCTCTATGCAAATATGCCAAACTAGTATCTTAGGTTGTGTTTTGGGCTGAATTGTGGTTTGGAGTTTAGTGGGGAGAGGTGATGGCTGAATAATAAACAGGTGAAAAATGGTTGAAAAGAACAAACATGTATTTCTATTTAGAGGGACTGGCCTATTTGCAGTATAATTACCTCTTTGTTTGACCTAAAAACAAAAAACACACTAGCCTTAGAGTCTACATTCAAAGCAACAACCTCTTAATTACACTAACCTTATCACTGAACAGTAAGACAGCCCAATTATTTTGTCTTTATTTTTGTGGCAAATTAAAATCAACCTATTATAAACAAACAACTAGGTGCTAATATTTAATCCATCTATTCTGCCTGTAGATCAACTCATCACTTAAATTGTTCTCATACTCCACAGATACTTTAGGTATTAAACTTTAAGTAATTGCCCACTTGCCAACAACCACAGTCCAAAACGGCACCTGTATGATTTTTTTTTTAACACCTAATTTCAAAATATGATTTCTCTCTCTGGGGATAGTACAAATACTTTGCTAAAACAAATATCAGGGCGATGATGAGCTTGTTTCAAACCAATCCAAATCTTAAATCTGTGTCGCCTATAAGAGAAATGTGCTTGCCTACCACAAAAATATAGCTTCAGTTATCTTAGGATGTTGAAATCCATTTTAATTTCTTCTCTCTGATCTTCTGCATATCCTTTAAGATCCACAAATTAAACATCCCTACCAGCTGTAGTGACTGCCCTGGCTTTTTCATGTTGTTGCTGCCTGTCATCTCTGTTAGTAGTGTGGAGACTGACACTGAAGCTTTACTGGCACAAGTACAGTTAGTGCCATCTGTAGGCTAAAGTAAATTATTTAAAGGAGGACTGTTCCTGAGAAGCCTAGTCCATTAGGAAAAGGCACCAATGTGTTCTTTTTCCATGTCACAACATTTCTGTGTATGAAATCTCATACCAGGCCTTTTCTTGCACTGGGTTATCTGGTTAAATGAAGACCTGGGGTGAGGGTACTGGGCATAGGAGGGGGCGGGGGTAGCTTCAACCAGGGGGAGCTACCCCACAACAACAAACCACAACCACTACAACCTCAACATACAGCAACATTCAATTCACAGCACAGAGGTAATCATTCTCCAGAATGACACGCTGGACTTTAAACTAGCAGATAAACTCTGATGCTTGATAATGCTGTGCAACTTTGTGCAAGCAATGTGGTTAACACCTGTTTGCAGTAGTCATCTGCAGAGGTGGAGGGCATCAGAAAATAAACGCACTTCACCAGGTGAGCAAAAATGATTATGTGCGAGGAAAAATGAATCATCCCCCCCAGTAACTAATTGCATAACAGCGAAGCCTGTTGATGGCATCGAGGCAAATGGGTCACTGGTCATATATTCAGGAGGGGTGGGGGAAATGTCTAAAGGAAAGAATGGGTCACACAATCAAAATATTTGTTTATAAAATTACCCGAAAGAAATGACACAGGAGGCAATAAATTGACACGACAAGTGAATAAAAGGCTAATGCACTCCAATACCATTAAAATAGTTTTAATACTGTTGCAGACCAAACATGCAACAAATGCACTTTACCCCATTTAAATACGACGCAGAGAAATGTGTATTTTTTTTTTAAAAAATCCTGGGAACATAAGAAGAAATTTCTGAAAAAGAAATGGTTAGAGCTAATTTCCCCTTTGTTTGTATTTAAAGGCACAATTCTTAATGAGTCCAGCTAGAGCCTGACAAATTGAAAGTGATTTCAATAATCCTACATTAATGTTCAATCCAGGTCCTTCATTGTGTAGGATATTCTTAGGTTTAGGCAGGTAAATGCTTTCAACCTTCAAAGGGACTTTCATTACCCTTAACCATCGATAATAAACTTTTGATGAAAACTATACAGGTTAGAGTTGATTTCTGCCAGGCCTAGTGATTCAGAACCAAATTGTGACTTTAAACGTCATAGAAGTAAGAGACATTTTGTTTGTGTGAAAATCACATTGTTGATCATTTTAAGAAAAATTCCCAGCCATGCACACTAAGGAAAAGAAAAAAGTATTAACCTCGGCTTCAATGAATAGTTTCCAGAATCTGCCAGAACTTGGGAACTGCGTGACAAGTCTCTCATATGTCTTCCTGGCTTTATCTATGGGTTGGTTCTAAAGAAGGAGAATGCATTTACATTTCACACTATTTAACATACCAAGAAGCAATCATGTGGGGGGAAAAAAAAAAAGAAGAGATTAAGTGTTTTGTATTTCAACAACCTACAACCCCTGACCCCCTGTCCCCCCCCCCGCACCCGTATCCCTTAAGTTTGCTTTAACCCCAGGAATGCAACTCTGTGTCACTAAACCTGTGCTTCTCGAATCAGAATGCTCCATGCGTCAAGGTCATATGGGTTTTCTTCCAACTTCTTCTCTGCCTTCTTCACCTTCTCGGGGATGTACTCTGCCGCTGCCTGCAACACAAGGGCACAGGACAGAAAAAAAAGAAAGGGGGTTATGCTGGAGAAAGGGACTCGCAGTGCGCGGCGGCGGCGGCGGCTGCAGGGGCCCGTGGCGGGAGAGGGCCAACGTTGCTGTGAAAGACAAGCTTGTTTTCAGTGGAACTAGGGGAAGTATTGATTAATGTGGCGCTGAGTTACTGGCTCCTCCCCTGCAGTATGTGGTGAAACTATATATAAAAAAAAAAAAGGAGCAGCAGCTTTGCGGATATTTGAAAGGTAAATCGAGTTACAAACACCGTTTTTTTTCCCCCTCCCCACTTGAGGACTACCCAGGCATTAAAATATAGTAAAACAAGCAGCGTTGACTGGACGTAGTCGTACGTTGATGTCGAGTCAGCCCGCAGGTGATGTTAAGTTAACGCCGGACCCTCTCGAGTAACGACAATGCCAGCCTCGGTTACCAAGTCAACATGGCGCACGGCAGGCTAAACTTAGCTCCCGACACACACGCCTAGAAACCACCAAACTCCCCGTGTAAACGTGTCAAAGCCAACCAACCCTGGCGTGTGAGAGGCTCGCAACACGGCGCACACCCTGCAGCAGAGTTCACCCGACAACAGTGTGAGATAAAGAGAGAGTATGAGAGCGCTTCGGTCGGGGGGCAATCGTTAGCTGCATGTAGCTACCTGGTCGGCGGCTCCCTCGGTGGACATGGCTGGAGGAGCAATCTAGGATTTAAAAAAAAAAAAAAAAATGTTACACCAAATTGGATTGACGCTTTGAATATCGACGTGATGGCAACTTAAAAAAAACAAAAAAAAAACAAAAAAACGGCTAAGTAATCGGCATCGCTTCAAACGGAGGGGGGTGGGGGGGGGAGTCGATCACATTGCCATCGAGCAACTAGCTGCTCAGTGGCTGGCCGACGTCTCAAAATGGCGTGAAACCTGAGTTCCGCTCGGCCGAGGGCAGCGGCGGGGAGGCTTCCGGCGCCGGCCCTTCAAAATAAAACCGTGCTCTCCACACAACTGAGCTGACTGACTACGGCACCTTCAACTGGTACTGTGCCTGTGGAAATTTACGTTTACATGCAGTACAATGTATCGTCACAGTATTTATTGTAGTCAGAGAGGAATGGATATAGGTGGTATGTGTTGAGATTTATACTGTGGCAATAGTCTGGAATGGATTTGAGATGATGCATCATTTTGGCGGCCTCACGTGGGGATTTTTTTTTTTTGTTTTTTGTTTTTGTGTTACTGGGAGCAGGACGTGCCTTCTGTGTTTTATTAGCTTATAATATGTGGAGCACTTCTCTGCCTTATGTTCACCCTACTCATTCACTATTCTAAAAAGCTGAAGATGTAAACAAAGCAACGGAGAACACGTGTGCTGTGTAAAAACATTTGGTTGACTTTAGTGTGCAGCCCATATGTTTGTGCATGGCAAGCACGTGCATTCAGGTGACTCATAGCCCATGCAACTGCAAACCAAGTTTATAATTGTGGCCTATAGGCGGCTTCTCGCGGTGGCCATTAGACCAACACAGACCCTTTTGTATTTTCTTCTGTCCGTGAGGTTTATGCTATGAAACTCTAACCATTTTCTATGCAGGACTGTGGTGGCTGAAAATCTCAAACATTTCTATCAGCGATTGCACAACAAAAGCTTGTTTTGTGCTGCACAGTGCTGGTCACCTGGCTCGCCGGTAGGGGGAGACAAATGATAGCCACCGAGAGCGCGCGCGCTTCTGTGTATCTGGCCAACAACCCGAAACAGACCAGAGCAAAAGACCACAGAGCGGGTACTTGATCACAAGTGCTTTTATTATTTATTTTTTTCCTAAGAGCACTTGTGTGTGATTACACATAGGATCCTACAAATTAGTGACATTAATTAAACAGCAGATGTTTCTGAACTTTTCCGAGTGTTGTTGTGATTGACTCTAGGTGGACCCAGCATTTGTGGAGAAGTAAAGACGAAAATCTAAGGTTTTCAGTTAAATTTGCAATAATCATGCCCAATCATGATAGTTTGATGATGTAACATTGTTAGTGTACTTTTGTAAGAAACTGTTAATGATGTTTTCTTTGTCACCGTATTAAAGAATATGTCTAGATTTGATGGTAAGCATGCACAACGACTGGGACAAGTCTGGGAGGGACAACATATCCCGGCTCTTCATGAAGCCCCCTTCTTTCTTCCATAAGAAGATAAAGGAACTTTATAGAGGGGGTTCTATACCTGTGGGCTACTCGGCTTCCCCCATTGGGGACCCAGCTGTGTTTACTCATGATGCACCAGGTAAGACAATATGTGTTCACACCTGTTTTCCAGTTGACCAGGCCTGGTGGCTTATTGTCTGTAATTGGGGTGGGGGCTGGTGAGGACTATGGAAGACAAATGCCTTTTGGTGGATTAAATTACAGCTGGTCTTCTCAGACACTTGGGGCTTATCAGCAGCTTACTTTGTCAGCTGGGTGCCTCCTGACTGTCTGAGCAGTAGACTTCAGCTGGTCCTCCCCCCCTAATTTCCTTAAGAACACTCTGCTGTTAACACTTTGCTAAAGAAGTAAGTTATCAACACTTATGACTAGAAGCTATTTTAAATTATACATATTCCTGTAAAATAAAGTATATAATCAGTTGATCCCCTTACCTCGCATTGTTATAACTTATAAAGCCTTTTCAACTTTATATTAAAATGCAGAACTTTCAGGTCATTATGGAGACTATCTGGAGGTTGTGATTGTCTTATCATCACTGTTTTTTTTTCCTATCAACTTTCAGGTTCTGTAAATAGCGCATGCTGAACAGACACCTATGACCTATAACTTTAATATGTTTTATTCACAAGTCAAATACACACTGTACACTGTAACCCATCTGATGACAGCAGTCCCTTCATTTGTTCCTCTCATTCTAATAAATACACAATCATTACAAGTCTTTAGGTATATATACAATGTGTACCTCCTAAATCAAAGCATGCTGTACATTGAATACATGTATATACTCTCATATCCACCTACCTCATGTATATAAAGTAACCCGTTACATTGATCATTCCATATTTATTCCACTATTTTTGCAATCTGCACCATTGCAATATTGGCTTTTTGTTTACAGTTGTCATTGTTTTATATGTGTGTGTGTGTATATATATATACTTTTTATATATATTTATATTTGTGCATTGTAGTTAATGTTTATATTTACCTTTGTTCAGATTTGTTGTAAGTACACTGAGAGTAACGACGTTTTTTTTTTTACACTTAAATTCCTCGTGTGTGTACAGCACACATACTCGGCCAACAAAGCAGATTCTGACATGATCATCCCTCTGGATCCCGAGCCTTAGAATCGTGAACGCGTGTGCTCGCTGATCGATTGCTCGGGTCTGGCCGATGCCGTCAGTTCACAAACATTTGCTCGCAGTTGCTGGAGGAAAAAAAAAAAAGGGACATGTTAGAGGCTGGCAGGGCCGAGGAACCGCACGTCTAGACTGGGCAACGGACACCCTTCCGGAGATGGGCTACTTTGCCCAAAGAGGAAGGAGACGGACCTGAACTGTGTAGCTACGACCTGGGCTCGGCGCGGTGTCTCCGGACGCTCACATGCGGGACTTATTTAATGTTTAAAATGTGGGAGATGGTGTCGTTGCCGAGAGCGAGCTCTCCCTTCCTGTCGTCTAGGACAAGATGGCAGCAATGCAGGCGAACTGTGCATGGTATGGATTTATAAGTCCATAACATGTTCAGAGAAGCCCTGGATTATACTTATAGTGACTCTACGTGAAGGTAAGTGGTGGACCGGCGGCTGTCGACGGCGATATTTGCTTATCCGAACAATCGAAGCGATACTTTAAATGTGACGTAATACAAAGTCATAACTTGGCTACAAACTTAGCCAGCGAGCTGTTGGCTGTGTAACGGCTTCAGTACAAGTCCGGCAGCACTTTGAGGTAATAAATTATTTAGTGGTGAATTATATATATATATATATATATATATATATATATATATATATATATATATATTATTCTCCTGCCAAACAACGGCAGCGATGACGTTGGTGGTAATTATGAGCGCGGGTGCCCCGGACACTCTTTGGCGTTGTCACGGCGACCAGTTGATTTTTTTTTTTTATTATTTTATTTTTATTTAATTTTTTTGGGGGGGTCTCAGCACGTCGCTCAGCTCGTCAGCCGCGATCACCAACGCGGCGTTGACTCAAAGTCGAGGCTTCTGCCGGTAACCTGCGCCGACACGGACCGAGCGGCTCCGCTTTCGTGAGCGTCGTGTCGGTGCGTATGTGGCAGCCGGCGCCTGGCCACGCGAGTGACCGAGCGAACCCGGCGGGACAAAAATGTTTGGTCACTGTGATCGATTTCCTGTTCGTGGACCAAGTTGTTGCCGTGCGCCACAACTTAGTCTTGGGTACAGACACAGTGAAAGGCAAGAGGTGTAAGGCTTAGAGTCAAGTGAATCATGCTAACTTAAACTTGAAACTATAATCCACGTGGTCTTTTGCCATGATGAAGGTGGTGGATTTCGTGTCAAAGAGTGGGTATAGGGTTAATAGCTCAGCTCCTATTTTTTTTTGAGGGTTTCCAGCGGCAAAACAAAAGTATGCTGTATAATTGTAGGCAAAATGGTTTGCCCAGCCAGCTATGTTTATATGGCAGGGAACCATCACTTGGAGTTCCTGGTCCCACTGAAACTCGTGTTTTTTTGGGGTTTTTTTTGTAAAATGGTGAAACTGGAAACAGAAATCCAAGACTCGCACTGTGGCCTTTTGTACCTAATAGTTAATGTACTTCCCCTGCCTGTAGTAGTGCGTCTTCCTTTGTTGCCCTTGAATTAAAAAAAATTCCAGTGGTACAGCGGACACTGTGAATGGCAGTTTTGGCTGGTTTGGCTTAGTTTGGTCCAAAAAGTATAATGTCTAGTAGCTGCCCTGTTTGAAGTTACAGTTCTTGGTACTGAGCCAACGATCACTGCTGTTTCCATTTGTTTCTAAATTTGTTTGTTGTACGGAACACTTCTCTAAGACAAATAATACGAAAGAGGCTTTCAGCTGATGTTTACTCAGATTTGGTCCAAGTGACTTAATACCACAAATATCCACTCTTGTTAATAGAGATGAGCTGTAATTCAAGTTTCACGATGTGCTCTTTCTAAACACATTTATGATAGTCAGGCTGCCACCAGTTACCATCTGTGAATACTGTGAACCTTCTGAAACATCATGAGCACGCTACAGCACTGCACTGCTGTGTTTGTGTGATTCCCCTTTGTATACACACTTCTGTCCCTTATACATGTGTCACATTCCTCAGCTTATCAGTAGCAAGGCCGCAAAAGCAAGGTTGTGAGCGATAATGATACCAGTACTGCCAGAAGAAAGTCAGCACAGTGTGGGCAGTAAACAAATGTGTAAACAGTGTTTTCCCCAACAATAATTGGTATTACTGGGTAATGTTGGTTGTTACGGGGTTGGGGAGGCAGTAGGACGTGGGAACGTGTCATCATGTGATGTCACGCCGCACTGATCTGCTATATTTGGAGCAGCTGGTTATCTGTATGTCTGTATCTGCATTATGGCCAACTTAAAGACTGGTTTCTGAGTGATGTCACCTTGTGGTGTGCGTACAGACATGAGACAGTGAACAAAACAGAATGATGAAGAGTTTATGGGGAAAGTACTGTGATGAGAAGACGTGCGGTATCTTGCATGAATCACAAAAGTGATGAACGGAAAATGTCCAGTGTCCCAAGAAGTAAACATTTGTTCCAGCTCACAGTACGTACATAATTATTACCTATATGCAGCCAGTGATCTGGTCAGAGCCATGGATTTTAATAACACAGTAGATGTTTTTGTCCCAAAACTGGTGGGAAAAAATATCTGGTTTAAGGTAAAACAGCTTACTGTGCTACTGTGTTTGTCGCTGGTTTAATGAGTGTAACAGTTTGTGTGGCTCTATGTTTAATGCTTCTCTGATCGATCGATATAAGTGCTTGTTGGGGCGTGTAGTATTTCAGTGTGTGCAACTTGGTGACAGCTGTTCATACACGTTTGATAGAGGTGATAAACTTGTGGCCTCGAAAGGAAGATGCATTCATTTGTTATTTTTGAGAGAGGAAAAGAAATAGACCTTGCAAACGGTCAGTGTAGCCTTCTTCAGACATTCAGACATTTGCCTGTTGTTGCCTACATATGCCATGCATGTAGTATCTTTAACATTTTCCAGCCAAAATCCTTTGTCTTCTTTGTGTCCATTTGGGCTTGGTTTCAAAATTTTCATATACATTTACAACTTGTAAAAAAGGCTTAGAGCTGTACGTATAGCACACCACAATGGAGTGATCTCAACATGTGCCTACACCTTCAGTTGAGGCACTCGTATATAAGACATCTCCATTTTTGAATGTAGGTAAAAAGGGTAATTTCAGAAACCCAGTTGATCATATGGGTCAAACTAACTGGTACTTTTGTTGTGCTTGTAAACATTATTCACTATCCCCTGTGCATATTAGTCAACTGTACAGTATATTCCCTGTATGCAGGAGTTAATCCAACCAGGAGAATACTTCTAAATGATAGTCATAAGTTCAGGCAAAATACCATGTTGTCACATGCTTTAGAAAATAGAGGGCCTTTTTATCTAATGAGCATAGAAGATCATGTTCACGAGACAGAGGAAAGCACCACAGTGTGAAGTGAGGTTGTGGGACTGTGAGTTAAGACAGCAACCCCTGTTTAACACTCAGGGGATAGCAGCAGCAGCAGGAAGCGGAGAGGGACTAAAGTAGGTGCTTTCATTTCCACTGACAGTCTGTTTTTGGAATCATCATCTGAGCTGAGCAGTAGCCAAGGAGACCTCATTGCATTATTTCGTAAATAACCAAACATGTTCTGGGTCATGTTGGGGAAAATTAAATTCAAATCACGAGTAGCCAAAATTAGTTCATTCTTTAAACTGAGAGAAAACAATATGGTAGAGCATCTACCCAGACCCCAACCGTACACCATGTCATACAACCTAGTTGTGTTGAAGTATGTGTTTTAAAGAACTGATTGGGCTAACGTTTATGTTTGATGCTATGCTGTGGTCCAGTAGCATAATAAGGTTCATGTTTGTTTCAATAAGGGTAGCTAACTTTTATTTTTTTCTATTCCCTATCGTGCATCTTCTGACAAAATGCATGATATAAGATGATGTTATCACCCAAGCTGGTTTCACAATCATCTTGCCTTCAGACCAAAAGTCTGAATGCTTAATGCATCTGTTTATGATATGCTCTAACATTTATAGCTCTGTTCCAAAGTCCAAGCTGCACTGATCACAGGAACACTGTGGTTTGCTTTTATTTGTATAGTCAAGCCACGTGGCCATGAATAGTTTCTACAGCTCCTGACTGACTTGCTGTAAGGGTGTGTGTATACAGAAAGTACGGCATGGTTTTGGGTCCTTTGCCTCTCACCTGTGACTATTACTGATGAAAGAACTTTTTGGGATAAGCTGTGATGTTGAAGTGCCATATTCTATCTATGTGTATATGTATATATATATATATATATATATACACACATACATACATACATACATATATATGCTGTCAGTATTCACCATTTAACTGTACCTTCGCCTCTTCACTTGACAACACAAAAGTAACTAATAGATATGGTGTTAAGGTGAATATTTGTATAACAGTAGTTCATTAAAAACACGGATACATATCATATTAAATGTCATTTAAATTTACATTTCCATTTACATGGAAACATAACCTTTGACTGCAGATTAGATTAGTGCATTTATTTGTTTTTTCCCGGGAGAGAGAACATGGGGTGGAAAGATGACTTTGTTTTGGGTTTTGTTTTTCCCCACAACATGGTGTGACTGTCATCACCTTTTTGCCCTCTCACCTATTACTACTGTCTCTGTGCAGTTTTGTCAGTCAGTACCGTTTGTTCATTGTGGACAGGTGTCTAGTGTTCTTCACAATTAAATTTTGAGTAGGCTAGGGTCCAAAGTTCAACTGTGAGCAATTACTTAGCAGTTCAAGGTTGCTGAGAAGGTTCTACAGCTTTGAAGGTAATGTGACGCCACAGAGGGAACCTCATGGCTGACCAGGGGAGTATCTGGCTTCAGATGGTAATAATAGCAGCAGCTGCCATGATTTTGCCTTTGAAACAACAAAGCCTGTCTGCTTCACATCCTTGTCAGAATTATCCTGACCATTTAGTGATTGTACTTGTGTGGCCAGGGAAATAAACTGATGCCCAAGTTAAGTTTTTGTTTTAAATTGAATTTGGGTGTCGTATTACACTAAGCTTGTATTCAGATCAATTGCCTAGTTGGTGCCCAGGCTCCCTCCACCTGAGCACCAGACAGCTTGCTCTCCCATCTGCAGACCAGTCAAATAACATCTCCATTCCCCAGAAACAAAGATGAAACTTGCAATATAAAGTAGTATTTGTATTATATTTGTATTAGTATTTGTACTTGTCACATCACAAAGAATCAGATTATTGAGCGCCCCATTGCCTTTGTGAACTATCAAATTGTAGTAGAAAAACCCACTCCCCCTAAAACTGTCTGAAGATTCAAACAAAACCCAGTGTGCAATATTGGCCAGACAGTGGGTTTGTATTTTAAGCTTACATTGTGTCTGTCCTAAATGTTTCAAGAAGAATTACAATTCATTCTAAAAGTGAGAGTCATGTCAAAATATGAAATCATAGAAAGATGTTCATAGAAACTTCCTCAAACCACTCCTACAGCGTAACCAACTTCTCCGCTGTTGATCCATATGTTCCAAACACTCATAGCTTCTTCACAACATGTGCTACTGTCGCGCTGTTGCTTTCTCATATCTCAGAAGCTTTGGCAGAAGTAGCGTGTTTATTAATTTATTGGCAATACTAGAATTGTTTGAAGCATACTAGCTTACAGATCAAAACAGTGTGTGTGGTGATGCTCTTAACACGTGCACTGCTATCTGCCTCAGTGTCTTTTTTTGTTTTTTAATTAACATTTAGGAGTACCAAAGTAGGACATTCTGAGATTCTACACATAGTGGCTGTAATGAATAATAGAGGCCATCACAGGGCTCTAAATTACAGACATCACACAATAAACATATGTGGGTTTGCAGCCCCAACAACAATTAAGCAAATCCCAGCACACACTGGGCGAGTGGTGGCGTACTGTCTATTTCCGGGCCAACACATGAAGACAAAGACAGGCAAGATATTCGCTCACACACCTACAGGTAATTTATAGTCTCCAATTCATCCAACCTGCATGTGTCTGGGCTGTGAAAACCCAGGCTGGAACAGAACATGCACCAGCTGCCATAACATGATAATTAAACGTTTTAATCTAGTACAGGGAACACATATTTGAGCTGTATGGGGTATGAAATGAAAATGCTTGTGACGCTGTGGTAGACTTTCAGACTGGACAGCCAAAACAGTTATTTGTAGGTATGCCAGTGTGACCGATTTCAATTTCCCCATGGAGCTCTTCCAATTTTGTTTTCATTCATGACCAAAATGGTTGCCCTTTTGAGCCCTGCTTGGGATAATTTGATAAATTGTCTCTAACAGAGAAGATGGTAAACAGTGCCACCAAACAGTAACACAGGGCAAGAGCTGTCAAGGGAATAGGTTGACCTTATCTTGCTGCTCAGAATAGAGTCAAAGGGGTGGCTCACAGCATTAGTGTTATCACAACACAAGTGTGTGTTTTCCATCAAGGATGTTTATTTTAGGAGGCTCTACAGGGACATTTACAAACCTGTGTCACTTGTGTTTCCTCTTTAGATAGATATTTAGAAACTGAAACATTCTGAATGAGTTGGGGAAATAAGGCATTAAATTGTGATACTACTAAGATACTTGTTTTCAACCAACACTCACAACATTGATTTAAGATTTGTCTTTTTTTTATGTAGGTAAACATGGTTCTGTAAATGCACTGTTGATTAAAGTATGGAAACCTCTGGGCACAAGCTGCATGTATTTCAGTATTTCAGTGAATGAAAGTAGGTCATAGACTCCAGTGTTGCACAGAAATGGTGTCTGATAAGGTCACTGTGCCACTTTTGAATTTGATTTTAAAGATGGCCAGCATCATGCAACTTGTTCATTTACTTCAGTGCTCTTTTTCTGCTACACATAATTGAGTTTCAGAATATTTCAGCTAGATGTGATGGTCACCATGAGCATGATGTGCTTTATCCTACCACACACACACACACACACACACACACACACACACACACACACACGATGGAGGAGGAAGGAAAATAAAAACCCCGTCTTAGGTAATTGGCAACGTGGGCCTGATGATGGTTTGTGACTTTATTTTTCTCCCTTTGTCTCTTATCCTCTCTCTATTGGTTGCCTAGAGACCCGCAGTAGGATGCATGGAAATGGCAGCAAAAGGTCAGGCAAACCTTTGAGAAGTTAGTCATCTACTATGTGGAGGTGTTAGTGGGATTGCAGTGGATAGGGCAGAATGGTGAAGGTGTTCTCAAGCACTCCACTGCAACATGTTATCTTGCCCAGAACCATTTGGCTTATGCGGTTGGGGTGACGGGTGTTAGTGGGGCACTACTAGTTGTGATCATCAAGTAGGAGTAATTAAAACAACACAATGCAATTAGTGGTATCTGTCTACTGTTTTAGGCTCATTGTAACTTAAACTCACCCTCAACCCTTAGTAAATAAAGGCAGAAAAACACTGGGAGATCTGCACTGTTCTTTGGTTTTTCAATTTATGATTTAACAGCTAGATAGTGTTTTTTGTCTTGCACAATATGTTGTTCAACATTTAAGTTAAGTATGAGTATGCTACATAAGAAATGGCACCCTTTTTATGTAACAAATGGTCCCATTTCTTAGGCAAGGTAACAAACGCTGGAGAACGTGCGTAGCATGCGTGTCGTACACAGTAAACAGAACTCAAGTATTTGGAACAACAAATGTATTCTTATGGAACCAAGGTTGAGTATCTTGTAAACAATTGATTGATTTGATTTGATTTTTAAAGCATTTAAAAATGAATTGGCCATCTTTTTAAAATCCTTGCGACATCCTTGTCATGTTTTACAGATGTTTATTTGAACTTTTGTATTAAACAAAGTGAAAAGAAAGTGGGCGCCTAGTCCCAAAAACTAGGGTGCATAACCACGTCATTTTTGGAGAGTGCTGGTGGACACTGCATCAAGCATACACCTAGCGAATCAAGGCAGTTGCTGATAAAAAGGCACAATAGTTTGGCTGTTTAAAAAAAAAAAAAAAAAGCCATTACGTTTTTGCTGGAATATTCAACAAAGGCAGCGGTCAATAGTACAAAGAAGGCCCACCTTTGAGTTAGATAGGCAGGCAAAACCCAGCATGCTGAAATGGTTGTTTGTTGAGGATCCAAACTAATAACCTATTGCTTTTTTTCTCTTTTTCTGCAGGTATGGCCTCACAAGTCTTGGTCTACCCACCACACATTTATCAAACCCAGACAAGTGCCTTTAGCAGTGTGAAGAAACTCAAAGTTGAGCCCAGCAGCTGTGTGTACCATGAGAGGGCACACCCGCGGACTTATCTGAACAGCAGAACCCTTGGTATAGTGCACCCAACAAAACAAGCCCACTCGTTTGTGAGCCGAGACTTGGCAGTGGGCGTAAAAGTGCGTGGAGGACAAGAGTACCCGGTGCAGACGGTGGTGGTGCGTGGCGTACAGAGACAACAGCCCGGTAAAAGAGGAGGGGGAGGAGGAGGAGGAGGACCAGGCCCAGCTGCGGCCCAGCAGCGACAGGAGGCAGGGGTTGTCCACTCGCAGGGCAAGGAGCAGCAGCAGACAGACACAGCAAGTGGGGGCAGCAGTGGAGCAACAGGGGCAGGAGGAGGGGGAAGGGGAGAGGGCTGCAGGGGAGAAGGTGAGGGAGGTGGAGAGGAGGAGGGTGATAGAGAAGTGAACTGTGGAGGTTTGAACTCAGCCGACAGCTCTCAGCGATGTGGGCTGAAACGTAAAAGTGAGGAGCTGGATAACCGAGGGAGCACCATGCAGATTGTGGAGGAACTGTCAATGTTGCCTGCCATGTTGCAAACGACGAATGTGGGGAACACAACCATGACTGCGCCTGTGGCTGCTGGGCCTGGAGGGGGCCCCTCCAAACAGGGTGTAGGGCCTGGGGGTGTAGGTGCAGCAGGGGGGGTGGGAGGAGGGGATGGGGACTATCAGGTTGTACAGCATGAAGTCCTGTGTTCCATGAAGAATACTTATGAAGTGCTGGATTTCTTGGGACGCGGCACATTTGGCCAGGTTGTCAAGTGCTGGAAGAGGGGCACGGGTGAGGTAGTGGCTGTGAAGATCCTGAAGAACCACCCTTCATATGCACGGCAGGGTCAAATCGAAGTTGGCATCCTTGCTCGTCTGAGTGGGGAGAACGCAGATGAGCACAACCTGGTGCGAGCCTTTGAATGCTTCCAGCACCGCAGCCACACCTGCCTTGTATTTGAGATGCTCGAGCAGAACCTGTACGATTTCCTGAAGCAGAATAAGTTCAGCCCGCTGCCCCTGAAAGTGATCAGACCTGTGCTACAGCAGGTAGCCACAGCTCTGAAAAAGCTGAAGAACATGGGTCTGATTCATGCAGACCTCAAGCCGGAGAACATAATGCTGGTGGACCCAGTGAGGCAACCCTACAGGGTGAAGGTGATAGACTTTGGCTCAGCCAGTCATGTGTCCAAAGCAGTGTGCTCCACGTACCTCCAGTCTCGGTACTATAGGTGAGTACAAAAAAGGAGCAAGAGATTTTTGACAATTTTTAACAAAGTATGTTTTTGTTCAGTGCATTTCAAACTAATTTTAGCCTCTGTTGGTGTCCAGACCGCCATAGTCAGGTTAAAATGTCCTTCCTCTAGCAAAACAAGGAAATGTCTCCCATAGTGGACAACATCCTGCCTATTTAGGAGCCACATACCACAAACTCGGAAAAAATGTGACCCTGCAGTGTTTACAAGCAGGATACAGACTGACTGACTGAATGTCCCTACTGCCTGGGAAAGAAAATTGTGTTCTGGAAGACATAAAAACAACAAGAACCAATTATTGTTTAATTGACTATCTGATGTTATTTGCATTCAGGGTGAAGCTTCTTTGGCCTTAGGAGTTGAAAGGATTTAGAGAGATTATGTTGTGACTAATAAAAATGGATATTCAAATATTTGAAGACTGACACTAATACATAGTGTTAACAGTAAAATTAAGTCAAGAAAGGTTGGAGAGAAATAACTGAATGCCATTCCATTAGAATGCTGTGACTGGTTCAAGTAGCTGATGTTTATGTTAGAAAGATGCCTGTGTTTCTGGTGGTCTTGGATGTGCTTTACGAAAACCGGCAGGACAAATTACCTTTGGCATTATGTTATGAGTGCTTTGGTTTGATTAGAAAAACAGGCCTGAAAAGGTATCAACTGTTGTGTAAGAGGCAGAAGTGACCCAACTCGCTGTTTGGTTTGTAACTTTCCCTGGTTTGCATAGAGAATGATAAGATATAAAGTAAGACATTTTATGACAGTAATTTACATGAGGTTTGGTATATATGCATGCATGTATGTTTGTGTATTTTTCATAAAGAATACATTGTTGAGCTTCTATGTTTTCTTACATGGTTACATGGTATCTCTCATTGTTCACTGGTGCTTTGCTCACACTTTACATGCAGAACTGTAACCTGAGGTGTCTTTTTGGAGTTAAAGTCTATTATGGAAGTCTATTTGCACACACAAATACATTACTATGTATTAAGCTGTGATCTTTAAGGATATTATATACAGTTATTTGGATGACTGTGGAGCGTATACTACATTATACATATGCGTTTGTCTGGGGCAGCCATATGTGTTGCTAAATGTCCATTTAGATCTAGACATTTAATGAACCTGTGTAATGGAGAAAGTGACATATTGCTCTGACAAAACATGTCAAATTTTAGCAGATCAGAAAACAGTGAGGCACCTTTTATTTGATTGAAAGAACAACCAGGATGTCGTAGATACTTAACTGCAGTTTGTGTTAATTTATACATGTGCTGTCTAAGCCAACGCTGTTCGCAGTTTCTTACTGCTTGGCACGGTATGGAAAGACTATCTGGCCAAGTGGAGCTCTATTCAAATGGCGAGATTAATTGAATTGATTTTGTGCTACAGATTCTTAGTGCTTTTTTGTCTTAAACCTTGATTTCTGAGGCAAGGAAGAAGTGAGCAAGATTTATGAGCCCCATTCAGCATAGTGCTGGCTGTTTTAGTGAAGGAAGAATTGAAGTGAAGTGAAGAATTTACATGGCATTTGAATAATTCCTACTGCCTGCAAACGGAGCCAATGAAGCAGTATGCTCTGCAGGTAATAAAAATACTGTTGATGAAAATCGATACAAATGGATGATTTGATGTCTGTCTGTATTTGCATTTACTGTTGCTTTTCTCACTGATTAAAGACAGAAGACAATACTTGCTTTGACCAATTCCTTGGCCAAAGTTTTATGGTAGCAGTGGAAAAATACTAGTCAATGAAACATAGTTATTGCATTCTCTTCTCATTCCACACATGAATCAGTTCATCATTTTGGTGAATATTGTCATCTTGTTGTAAATGCGCTTTGTTTCAGGGACTTCCTCAAAATAGAACTGTCGTACTTCGCTTTGGTGGGGGAGGATGTGAACAGTGCAGCTGCTTCAACTCTGTTTGTCAGTTCTGTCAACCTCAAGCTTTGGTGACCAGCAGTTTCTTGCAGGTCGTGCATGGTGTAGTATTTTAATACAATATACATTATTACCATTGCTGACTTGAGAGTGCAGAATGATAATGTCTGTCTGGGTACAAATCATTTGCAACAGTAATAATTGATTTGTGTCAGAGAAGGATGCTCAGTGAAAATGTGCTTCACGTTTCCTTGCATGTTCCTTGCATGCTGCTCACAGATGGAAAATAGTTCCAAAAACAGGTGACTTCATCCTGAAGTAAAAAAAAAAGAAAGTATGTAAAATACTTTGTACACTAATTGTCATAGGCTATGAGCAGAGGGGGAGTTTCCTTAGATTAATAATGAATTACAAAGCACTAGTAAATAAAAAATGCGGTGTAAAAATGTTGTTCCTCTGTTGTTTGTGCCCCCTGGCAGACAGGAGTATGCAAAGCATACTGTGAGGGAACAGCGTTGCTGAGGCTAAGAGTGAAGGGTTGCTTAAAATAGCTCATGGGACGCCGGCCAGTGGGGTTTGACTTCTATAGATGGTGAAACACATAGGCAGCCAGAATGAAATAAGGACAGCTTGAAATACTAGAGAGCTCTCACTTACTTGTTCAAGGTCAACCAGCTCTCACGTCAGCTGTTTTCATGTCCATTTGTGTTCTTGCGTATTTGGTTATTTGCGCAGCACTATATATGTGTAATCTAAAGTGACTAGTGGATGCCTCAAATCTATCAGCCACTCAAACAAATAAATTTGACAGATAGACCAGCCGCTTCCACAATTTACAAGCATTTGGCCAGAGGCCAGCAATAATTTGCAACCCTGATTTGCACAGTCAGCTTAGTGCTCAGAACTCCGTTTTGTAGAAGTAGACTGATTCATGCCATTTTTAGATACATATTCCATCTTGAAAACAAAACCTGTTTTATTTTGTCAAACCTGCAGCCCGAAACCTAGGTGTAATATTCCAGTAGTGATCTTTCATTTCAAAAATAAGTTGTGTATGTTTGAATTTGTTTTTATCAACTGAGGAGCATCTGAGAAATCTGCTTTTTTCTCTCGAGCCTAAATTCAAGAAGGTCATAAATGCTTTTATATCATCTTGGTTAGATTATTGTTATTCTTAGTATTTAGGGTAAAGCCAAAAAGCTATCTCACGACTTGGATTAGTACAAAAAGCAGCTCCTCAGCTTTTAACAAATACTAGAAGAAAAGATATTATCACTACTATTTTAACCTCTCTTCACTGGTTACCAGTCAGTTTTAGATTTGATTTTAAGATTTTATTGATTACCTTTAAAGCACTTCATGGTTTAGCTCCCACTTATATTGCTGAATTGCTGCTCCCTTAGGAGCCACAGTGCAGTGTTTGTGTTCCTTTGCAACAATGTAGCATAGACACAATCAAAGGTCTACTGTAGATTGTCCACGGTGGACCAGTACCTCTAAACCACAAGCTGTAATCCATTCTCCTTTCCAGACATGGAATATTTGGACTCGACTTCTTGATTAACCTTTCCCTGAAAAGTAGGTCTGGCATTTTGACAGAATGAGCAGCTAATCCTCCAGACAGTATTAGAAACATGTTTTGTGTGTGTGAGGGATCCTGTGGGGCACACAGGCGTTTGCTGTTTGATGAACTGTGTACTTCTTTGGGTTAGTGGGTAATGGGGGTTTCCAGGTATTTATATGGCCAAAGTAGCTTGCCTAAGTGGTTTGCAATCTGCCAGTTAGCAAGCACATAAATTATGCATTACGGCTAACTTTCATGATTCTGTTTTTTTCAAAATCTTGTATTTTATTAACAAGATGTGATCATTTGGTTTGTTTTTTTTTAACTTCATGTTGGATCTGAGGAAGCAACTCCCTAAAAGTTTACAAGAATATCTCAAACTTGTACTCGCATGCTTACGACTTGTTGCTGATCACTTCAATCCAACTCTTTGTTGTGCCAATTAGTGCCCCGTACCCATCACCAGGGCTCTCTGACATACACTGCTTCATATTTTAAGCAACAAATGAGTCTGCTGATGTTGTGCCAACGGTCGCATTGTTTTAATACAATATGTTGTTACTGGTATGAATAACAAAAGCTGCTGCATTTACCAGAGCAGTTAAGGAATCTCTTTATGAAAGATCATTTTGGCTACCCTCTCACAAAGCTGCAAATTTGTTGTTACATTACATTAAATGTGTTCAAGCTTAACACAGTGAGCACTTGACTGTGGGCGATTTGCAAGTGTGTTATGGTACAAATATTGTTTGAATAATTCTGCAGCATTAATTATAGTACCACAGTGGGCAGCTGCAGTTCAGCAACAAAGTGTGCTGTGATACTACTGCATTAGAATAAATGGTTGCCCTTCTGGCATGCCTGTTTGAGTTTGTAGCCCCCCCACTGGCTACGAAAAGAATACAGATTGTAATGAGTTCAATGAGAAATTGACCCTACTTCTCACTTGATTAATTACCTCAGTTAACATTATTCTAATGAGTTTATAGTTAGTTTATAGCTAGTTAAAAGTCTTCTTCAGTACAACGTGATGTTAATTTCGTAAATAATGGTCCCGTTTAGATAAAAATAGATTATAAAGCAGCGTATGCCTTAGGGTGGGGTTACCTTGTGATTGACAAGTCGCTACTACAGCAACCGCCAATCAGGGTAGAGGCAGCGCTAGCTTCTCGTCGAAAATAACAACACTTCTGGCTTCAAAAAACCAAGATGGCGATGGGGAAATCACCGAACTCGTGGCTTTAAAACCGTTGTTTATTAGAGTCTATGGTTCAAACATAACAAAATATGAGATTTGAAGATCAGCTATATTCCATAAAGTATGTAGGTCCATGTTGTTGTTTTCATTAATTAATGGGTTAAGGTTGAAATATCCATGGGCTACTTGTGAGACTTTGCCTTGAAAATAGCATCCTTCATGACTAAGGCCATGCAGTTGGCAACTGCAAGTAAAGATATGTTGTTTTCAGGGCTGTAGATTGCTGATAGCTTGCTCCTTTTGCTATGGATTCTGGTAAATGTTGGGCTTAAAGGAGATTTCAGTTGATTAATAAGCTGTCGGTTGTCTGTCACATGTAATCCAGAGCTGTATGAACCTTTGTTGTAATATCATTAGAAGAACTGCTTCCTCAGAGAATAACAAAAAACATGTACATCATATAAAAGTTTAAAAATCACTCATTAAGCTGGACCTGCAGTCATATTGCCATCTGTCAAGGAATTTTCTTAAATAGACCCGTATATGTTTTAATTAACTTGTCTAGAACCCAGATGCAGTTGATGCAGTTGTTGCAGCTGAATTCAAAATTCATAAAAAAAAACAGCAAAACTGTAACTAATCTCAGTCCACCTGAACTGAAAAAAAAAAGCATTTCTGTAACACTGGCTCTATGTCAACACATTGAATGGTTAACATCTGTAAAACGTGTCTAAAGCCTTGTATCCTTAATCTAAGGTCTGGGCGGATCAGAGTGCAAGTGCTACCTCCGCCTTTGCTACACTGCCTCTGTGTTCCACTGAATAATGCAGGCTGCTCTGAGTGTGTGGAATTACAGTTCCTGGAAGTGATGTGCAGTAAAGCTCCATTCTTCCATCATGGAGTCACTGTGTTGTTAGTTTGGTCTTTGTGGCTGTGCTTATGCCAACTGTACTGTAGCCCAAATTAGTTTATTTATCAGAACCAGCTTACTGAAAGGCCTGTGTAAGCATGCAATGACAATGACCCCCTCCCTAGTTGTAGCCACCTTTATTTTCTGTTCTCTGTGTGAGCTGGTAGGATGCCACTTTACACTTGGTTCCTCCCTGTGAGGACAGAGCAGGGAGGATCAGAGGACTATTTCTGGAGTGTGAGATAATGGCCATGAATAAGAAATAGAGCTGGAGATAATTTCTTTGCTCTGCCTTGGAATACAACTCATGTCTGCACTTTTTTTCAAGTGAGATAAAAATGAGATACAACTGAGAAAAACAACAAAATAAACACTTACACACCTACATATCAAAGAGACACTCACATTTTGGGAAATGTACTTGTTTGCTATCTTACCCTCAGTCAGAGAAGAAGATTAATATATATATTTTTTTTATCTGTGCAGAACAGATTACAGAATGGAGGTACATCTGGGGTATATTTAGCTTAGCTTAACACAAATACTGGAAGCAAAGGGAACAGTCAGCCACTATCAAAAGTTTAAAAAACACACTTTCCAACAACTCCAAAATTTTCATATTTGCGTGTTGTATTAAATGTTACCCAGCAAACCAGGCACCAATACAGCCATCAGATTCGAGTTAGGACAGTATGCAAAGCTGGCAACCTTACTATGAGAAGAGGGCTATTGACATACTTTCATGCCAATAGTCTGTGATAGCATACTTCTGTTGCTCCGAAGCAACTGGAGACACCATACAATTCAGAAGAACTTTATAAACTCAAAATTAGTAAATGTTCAATTGAATTTCTGAATAGTTAAGACAAATTCAGCTAAGGTTAAAGAAACATGTTTGAATATTTATCCACATCTATCCATCCTGATGTAGGATATCAGGATAGAAGAGCCAACTTATTTCCAATGTGTGAGGAGTTCTTCCGAACCTGTGGGTTTGGAATCTCGCCATGCATTATGTTTGTGTTGCTTCCACTGAAATAACATTGCCTTGTGCCTCGGTCTCTTTGTGGATTAGAGACAGGCGAACAGAGAGGGAGATGGGTGGAAGAAAGGAAGCAGCTGTTTGAGGTGAAGGAGCAAACTGTTGAACTTGTTGACCAGGGGAAGACTTGTTTTCATTGGTCAGAGCCTATCCACAAAGGAGCAGTAAAATGTAATTGAAGATTCAGGCTGTGACAAAAAAACATGGCAACCAAATCTTACCATTGCTCCTGCCTGTTTGGGTTTTATCTTGTGATTGTTGCTGAATATCATACCTGCAGCGTGGGCGGGTTATACTTGGCACAGTGGTGTGCCCGTGCTGGGCCTGCTTTTACTGCTGTGCTCAGCATTGTGGATTAGGGTTTGTTAGTGATGGTTCCCATTAAAGACAAGCCAGCAGCCAATGCAGAGTTTGTTGTTCTCAGTCAGGCCTTGTTCTGTAGTGGCCTCACCAAAACCAAATGTTGCATCGTGTCAGCCTAAATCTATTGAATAAAATCATTAAAAGCGGAAACTGTTCAAAAAAACATAGCCACAAGATTCTTTTGACTATTTTCAACTTAATAAGCATTTCTAAAATTCTAAGGTATACAATGATAGAAAGACTGAAACTGAAGAGGTGAGCTGTTAATATGGGGATGTTTTGAAAAGAGCGTCTGACAATGGTTTTAGCAGGCGCAGAAAGCTCTTTGAAGATGTGTCTTTCTCCTCTGCTGCCTGTGGAGTTTTTTTTTCACTGATAATACACGAGGCTCTATGGAAACCTTTGATCACAGTATTGTAGATAACTCATGTCTCACTCATAGTAATTCATTTCCAACCTTTGAACGAGCAGTAGTATCAGTCAACACACCTGATATGCACCTTTTTTTTTTTTTCTTGTGACTGAGCAAAAAAAAAGAAGCTTTCATACAATGTATATTTGATATACTGTATTAATTTATGATGTATTTGCAGCTCATTAAAACATGAGATGCAGATTTACTGCCTTTAATGGATGGTAAAATACATTGATGTTGGGTTGATACATCCCTAGTTGTCGCTAGTTATCTCTTAAATATCATACATTTGAGAGAGAACTCCATAATAACCATGATAACTAGATATTATTATTTTTAAATTTTACATCAAACAGCTGTACTGTATGTACCACTTGCCATTGCTTTTGCTACATATTGGGGTATTTTGTGTCTGTATATACTGTACCTACATGGTTTGCATCGTGATAAAACTTAACTTGGTTTTTGGATGAATCACGGCCTGTTTAGATGCAGCGATGAGGCATCAGGTCATTGCATATGATTGCAGTTTTGTATCTGTGTTAAACTTGACCACCATTATATTATTTTGCAATTTATCTTAAATTTGCTTATGTACAGGTATAGGCCAGATGCTTTGTGCTGTCATTTATTTGTGAGTTTATGCTCGTTCAGATACACCCATTCATTTATTCATTGTCCATACCCACTTATTCCCGTTAAGTGTTACATGGGGTGGGCAAAAGGCAGGATACTAGTCCATCACCCTGCTCATCTTTTTGTTGTACCTGTTCGTTTCCTCTGGAGCTCCTGCACGTGGCAGTTAAAAGTCACGAGGCTCCTGCTCGTCTAGAATTCAATGGCCCCTCAGCTTGTACGTCATATCCTCAGGATGGAAAATAGATTTGGTTTCACAGGAGAGCAGTGAGGCTTGAGTTGCGTTGATTAGGACAGAGCCTGGCAACCATGGCAACATCCACTCATCCCCCCCAAACCAAGGAGAGAGACCTGTTTTCTCTTTGGCTCTCTTTATTTCACTCTGTGATTTTGCATGTTGCACTGCTATTGTGCATACAGCAACAGAAGGTGAGAAAAAAACAGTGTACCTATCTTCTGGTACATCTTCATAAGCACTTTGCATTATTTTTTTAGTGAAATCTGACAAAGTAACAAGCAAATGAGGAAGAGCTAAACATAAGGTGATGTTCTATCCCTTCCTTTTCTCGATATCTGTCTTGGTTATTTTACTGAAATTAGAACCGTTTCAGGTTTTGATTTCTGTGAGTGCCATCAGTATTTTGGTTGATGTATTTCTTCCTGGTTATTAAATTTCAGAGAAAGCCCAGGAGAATTTCAAAAGTGTCAAACGCTGTAAGAGGTGAATACGGCAGCCTCATGCTGACACATGTATGTCACATGGATAAGACTACTGTATCCCTAACAAGGCTTCTATATTGAATTGTTCTGTCATAGTTACTATTGTTTGATAGGGCCCAATTAGTATGCTTATTTTGACTTTGAGAAATAGATACTAATACAATGATATAAAAGCAAATTGTTGAGGCTCGTATAGAAGCTCTTATCCAGTGCACCTTTAATTGAAAGAGCCAGTAGGCTGTCAAACTCAAAGTTGAATAGGAGCTGTTGATGGATGTACGGATTGGGTGTTCGGGGGGGCCAACCCTGTCAGTTTTTGGTTACAGGGTAGTCTCTAACTACTAGACCAACCTGATGATGCCTTTAGTGCCACTCAAGTTGTGCTGATGGGCCTTACTGTATATCCCTATATTAGCCTTGTGTCCTGATGAATGCAAGGGTGTGTTGATATGTAGCTTCTCACTCCTACAGAGAAAACCTGTTCCTTATAAATAGGACATGCCTGTGAGGCTAAAATGGTTGGCATAACTGCCTGGTTGGTTTTCTGCTGCTGTTTCCTACTGCACCAGCTGTTTCAGGCATTTGTTTTGACCATGTGATAAATTTGTCGAAAACTTATTTTAGCAGGTCTTAAGTTTGTTGCTAGCCATATGTCCAACACTATTCAGATTCAGTCCCATATGGCTCCAAAGACGTCACACAGTAGTTGTCTGCTGGATCCCTTTAGAAACTTACAGTATAAAAAGTGCAGGATTGCCGTAGTTGGTATGTCCAGCTTTCTGAAACTGCAATCTTAGGATGTCACTTGAGCTAATCATCTTGAAATCTCATAGTTGTCGTCCTTTAGACTATTTCAATCCTCTGGATTCTGTCTTGACTGTAAATAGTTGTGGAGTGTACCTTGTGTATATATGCTGAACGGAAGTGAAATGATACCTGTCAGTCAAGTTTTCCTCACGTAATATTAGTGCTGAGTTATTCTGAGCAATGCTGTCCTCTACGTAGGCAATAAGGACATGATTACTATTGAAATAATTATCACAGCATGATCCCAACATATTTGTATTCATACAATTATTACTATAAACACTCATGTTGAGTTATCCCCCAGCCGTGTTGATGCATAAAATAAGGAAAAGTAAGAAAGATTTTACTTGGTCTCAACATACATCCCTCATCATTTTAGTCAGTTCAGAGCATTATCATTTTTCCTCATTTTCTGATTGTTCTTAGGAGCTGCCTTTGAAAAAGAATGTCTTGACATGTCTTAATAGGTATGTACTGTTAGTCTGTGTGCTAGATAGTCATCGTGTCTTACTGATTTTTACAAGCTTGGAGACCACTCCTGAGCAGAAAGACTTGTAACAGAGAAAAGAGCTCAGGCTACATCATGCTTTCAGTGCACTGTCACAGTTTATGGGCTTTATGGTGTGTCCTAAACAGAGAGTTCTTGACAGTTGTCAGCACGTCTTACCTTTTATTGTTGCTGACAGCCCTGCGTCACCACTAGCCGTCCCTGTGACATGGTATTACGGTGCTATTGTGGACAGTAACACTGAGCCAGCAAGTAGGCGAAGGGGTAGTGACACTGCTTCTTATTTCCTATCAGCCAAGAGCAGATACAGCAGCCTGTCAAAGGTGTGATCCCGGCCTGGCTGACCTTCTAACCTACTGACTCAGCCTGCTGATGCTTGGCGACTCTAGTGCATGCACAACGCCGGCTTACAAGTCACCTGGCACCATTACACATGGACCGCACATTCCCATCTGACTGGTCATCAACAGGAATTCAGTGACATTACTAGCAATGGATATTTATTTGCTCAAGACATCAACACTAGCCTAAAGAGCCAAAAAGCAATATGTGCATCAGTGGTGAAATTAAGAAAAGAAAAAAGGTTTTAAGGTGTTGTTGGTGCATGAATTGACTGGATAGCATCCATGTAAACAATCAAATGCATTAAATGTGAACATTTTGAGCATTACAACACCCAAAACTATTACACTTCTCTGGATCTGGATCCGATTGGTAGTTAAGATAAGCTGTTTATGTTATGTTATGTTAGACATTTTCAGTGTTTAATGGATGGTTTATGAATTTATAGTGTTTGTTTCAGAGATCCATTTTAATTTGTAAAGATGGCACGCCAAACATTTTATATTTAAAATTCTGTCCTAGTATATCACCATTTAATGTTTTCATATTACATGTTGTTATTGTGTGACCTTAGACTAACAGTTGTGTGTTTTGTCTGTTCCACAGGGCTCCAGAGATTATTTTGGGATTGCCGTTTTGTGAAGCCATAGACATGTGGTCCCTAGGCTGTGTGATAGCTGAACTTTTTCTGGGCTGGCCCCTTTACCCTGGGGCCCTGGAGTATGACCAGGTAAACAACCATCTTCTCACCACTCACTTTTTAGCCATTGGTCTTGGCTCATAATTTTTTCGGGGAGTTTCCGCTTTTCAATCCCTCCAGTGCTCCTTGTGTTATCCTCTCCTTTCTGCTCTACATGCAATGTATTCCAGCATCTCCTACTTCTGGTTTCAACTTCAATGACTCATTCTCTCCTCTCTGTACCAACTCCACATGGAAACTGTTTTCTCGTGTGGCTCCATTTTTCAGTCCTTTCTCCATTCATAAGATTTACCCTCTCTGTAGCATTATGCCTTTGTTTTCACCCAACCGCTTATTTTCCTGGTCTCTTCTCAGTCCCTCTTTTCTTATTTCTTCTGTCCTCCTTTTCCATTCCCCCATACACTTTCCAATCAAGGCAACCCACAGAGGAGTGGGTTCAGTGTGTTTGTTTTTGAGTTTGCATTTAATCCAGCTTTCTGTTACAGGCTTGCCTTTAGGTTACTGACTCAGGCATGGCTCCCACTGTTGGAAGTTTGCAGGATCTGTGATCCGTGGCTACTTCAGTGTAAATCTCCCAAAAGAAGTGTTGCAAAAATTCAGTCGGGAAGAGAAACCAACAAAGCCTTTAAAAGGCAGACGGTAACATTCAGCAGCAGAGTTTAGGACAGATGGCTTGAAGCTAGGACAAGAATGCAACATTGTCACTGTGTGTACAGTTGGAAAGATCTGTTATTTTAATCTGTGTGAGATCTATGCCCGATGCCATTTAAAGGGCACTGAAGGGATTTTCTGTATGAGGACGGCATGGATAGGACGGACTGGAAACTTTAGTGGTTTAGCGAAAGACAAACGTTTTCGTATAATTACACTAAGAGAGATGGTGATGGATTGTTTGAATGAATAAACAGACTGTGGGCTCAAGTGACTTACAAATTAGTGCGGTATTTACTGGTTCCTTGGTGACGTACGTACCCTGAGGATTGTATTGGCTGGCGTCTGTGACAGTGAGCAGAAAGGCATGTTCTTGTGATTGATGGTATGTCTATTAGGAGCTGTTGGATGCCTGCCCCTCCCAGTGGAGCCCTTACAGTGTCTTCACAGAACTAGACTGATCTGGGCTTATGTTGAGCTGCTTTCCCTGCCCCAGAGCCCTATCTACTCAAAGCCTGCCATCAAAGCCTCCGTCAGATCCTGCTCTGTCCCATGCAGAACCCTACATTACAGCACTCAGCCCAACTGCATGTTGCACTCATACCAAAGTATTTTTATGGCCTGGCATCATTTTTCACTCTCCCCAGGACTGAGACAGGAGAGATAACTCAACACCTCCGAAAGAGATTTGACTTGAGCGCTGCACCACCAGTCTAAATATGATGAATCTGTTTTTGCAGAAGCCAGTCAGCATGTCGCAAAGCTGCTTTAGAGATATCTGAGGGGAGCCTCCTCAATTTAGTCAGGAACCTCTTGGAGCTGATGGGGTGAAAGGGGTGGATAAAGTTGGTGGGTGTGAATGAGAGACAATGAAATAAAAAGCAAGATAACAGGTGAGAAAGAGCAATACGGAATGTAGTATGTATCAGATAGAGATCAATTCCTACTGTATGTAAATGGTTGATTGCAATTGAATCCAAATACAATGTAATCTCTGGAGGTGTATTGAGGTTGTGGGTGTGAGTAATTCATGGGAGCGAAAGCAAGAGTTCATCGCGTTAGAGTTCAGCTTGTTGGATCTTGCACCTCATGTTCATGTTACTGTCTATTATTGTTTGCTGATTAAAATACCTGCAGTAAATCGTAAGCTCTGGATGTTCTCTGGGATGACTGAACTTACCATCCCTGGCCCGTTTTAGCAGAATGGTTAAGTAGTAAGTCCGAAGCACATACTGGGGGATCCCTGTCCTAGCCCCTGTGCCTTTTTAGAAATAGACTGAATCCCTGTGTTTTTTTTCTGTGACTGAACTGTGCTTTGACACCCACCCCACATAGAAAACACTGTCTCTCTTAGCCAAGTCTGCCCACTGGATTCATGGTTCTTAATTTGGCCATGGAAATGCCCAATGAATGGGAAAACTGGCCAAGCAGACGCTTTTATTTTGGTCTATTTTTTTTTATTTTGGAAGTACTATGTGTACATAGACAGTTCAAGTTCTTTCAAATAAATCATCAGGATTTTTAAAGCATTTCAGATGAATAGAATAGCATCAAAAAACAAAAATTCATAGTTGTCTGCCCATCTTCGGTCTCTCACAGTCATCCACAGCGCCATCAGTAAAATGTCAATGTGATGTAAAATGACCACCCTTTCTATTCTACTTTCTTTTAGAGTCCTCCTACCATAATTGATTAGCTTCTACAAGTGAAATAAAATGAGTTTGAAAGGTTGAAGACATGGATAATTATAAATTCTCTATATATAACAACTTGAAAATAGAAAGCTTGTAACTTTTTGTCGCCTAAAATAAATAGCCGACTTGACTGTATGTCAGTAAACAGCTAGGCAGCTGACTGCTAGTGTGAGGTGTCATCCAGGGGCCACAGTGTGATCTGGCTGGAGCTAACTGAGCTGCTGCCACCCCCTTCTTCCCCCTTTTCTTCTTATCTTTCTGCATGGGGTCTTGTTCCATGCCACGCAGCATATTGTATTTATAACTCTGGCTCCTCCTCCTCCCTTCCTCCCCTCTTGCTCTCCCCATATCCTTACCGCATCCCCCAGTTACGCCACCTTTTACTTCACCAGTAAAGCAGGAGGCTGCTCACCTCTTTGATCTGACAAACCTCACGATTCAGCCATTGTCCCATTATGAGTGGCTATGATTAGACCAGGTGCTGTAGTCTTGTGTATGACTCCATTTCCTATATTTTTGTTTTATCTTTCTTTATGCCCTTTTAGACTCTCTTGCCTGAGCAAGCAAGAGACCGAGTCAGAGAGTGGTTTATGTGGTGCAACCATGGGGGTCAGTGCAGACTATTGCAGAGACCAAACTAATGTGTGCTCGCTGATTTTTTTCTTTTCTTCTTTCTTTCAATTGGGGCTTGGCCTAGCTGGCAACCAGGTGGATCTCTAAGAATAAGAGGATGTAGGCAGAGTCAGTGGACGCAAAAGGATTTGGGTTAGCGGGGGTTAGAAGCATCAAGGCTCCAAAAGGAATTTTCCTGTAAGCTTGTACAAACTGTGCCCCAATATCAAAAATGTGGAAGAGATTCTTCGTACATCAGGTAGGGAGGGTGTGGGCACATTAAATCTAAACTGAGATGTACTTTTATTTATTGCATTGTGGGATATCATTGAAATTCATCTGTTATAGTGTGTATTGTAATCTGGCCAGCCATAAAATAAACGCTGCCTGTGCTTCCTGCCTGCTGCGCAGCAGGCCCAAGCTCGCTAGATAGTTGTGTTATGAAGCAGTAGCTTTGCACCAGTGATCTCACTGGTTTCTGAGATCTCTGCAGAGACACGCCTTCGAGGAAAAATAAGGGTTTTCCCGTCACAAGAATTTTCCCACCCACACACACTGACTGTGTTGTTTTTTGTGTCTGTTGCTGTTTATATGATGTTGCCGAACTACAGCACAGCTAGGCTATATTCTGGGCATTTAGACAGTGTGCTTTCAGAGTAAAGTTTGTTTGAACTGACAGGTTCAGTAATCTTTTACTATGTCATGAATAGTTGTGAATGGTAGGAAAGAGAGAAAATTAGAGAAAGGGAGACGGATTTTGGTTGACGTAAATCAGAATGTACTGGGGTAATGACTAAAGGAAATAGCAATTCCAAAAGTAAGTAATGGACAGTGACACAATGCATTTTATGACTCAGATGTTAGTGTGCCTTTGATACACAAGAGGATGTACACTATTCCATCTAAATCTCTTAGAAGATGAGAATACGTTAACCATTCATGCCGTCAGAATCCCAGTGAATTTCTTTATCATAACCTCATCTACAGTCAACTAACATAGACATAGGTCCAACCCACCCACACAGACACACTGCAGTATTCGAACCTCAGCAACAGACAGATACAAGCTACTGCTCAAGCATCACATTGGCTAAGGAGAGCAACATGAAGATCCACACATGAGGTGCTTTGAACAAACACATTTTCAGTCTCTGTAGTTCACTTTTTAGTTGTGAGGTGCCTCATGGAACTCACTCACAAACCCACCCATTCACATTTTGCAGCCTGTTGTCTTTGTTTGTGTTTTCAGCTGTTTAAAAATTAAAAAAGTGGAACATTGGGGTTTAACAATCAAGCTTGACCATCTGACAAGTGAGCTTAACACAAGAAAACAGCATAAATGTAGGTGGCCCAACTGTCAGGAGCTGTTTTCTTGCTTGTACATGTCTCACATCAACATCTTGACATCTTCTGTTCTAAACTGCTACTGTTACTATACCTACCTCTAGGTGACACAGGTTGGACCGTTTACCATGTAGAGTGTCAGTGCTGTAGTTCTACAGTTCGATGATATCAGCTGGGTCTGGGTTTGGATTGCTCCCATAAACATACTGTGTGTCCTTCTTCCACTCTTTCAGATGAAATTGAATTCGAGGAATTTGGCATTTTAAGCCTTTTCTCTGATGGAAAATGTAAGAAGCTATTCTTTGCAGCTGCAGGGTAGAAACTTAAAATAGATTAAGTAAAGGGCTGAGGATGTGCATGCTTGTGTTCCTTACATCTAGATGTGTGTATTTCAAAAACAATGTGAGAGATATACCTTAGTATCATGCTGACATGTAATCTGCTACATTTGAACTTGTCCAGTGACTTCTTCATGATCCTCACCGTTCTCCCAATGTGTCGCTCTTTGCTCTCTCTTTGCTTTTAGCAGCGCTGAATCTCTGATGGTTGTTGTCCTTTACACTTTGGTGTGATTGACGTCAGCCAGGCTTCTCACTAGTCTCCTGTCATAAACCTGTGTGTGACACTCTTGCCCCTCAGCATCTGACTGACGAGCATCATTACGCAGCAAAGCATTTGGCAATGAGACCATAGGAACCCTGTATCAGGGTTTACATGAAAAGACCCTGACACCTTTCTGAGATCATAAACACAAGCTACAGTCAATACCGGGGTCTTATTTGGGTCTAGCCAATTCTCAGGAATGTGCCATTCAAGGTGTCTGCAGCAGTCTTCACTATGTACACGTCCACACAGTCACTGTGAATGACCTTGTAAATCATACCTAAAAGAACGTGTTTAGTATAAAGTGCTCCGGTGGTTGGTGTTGGTTTTGGAGAGCATGTGATGGAGAAATATACAATAACAGTGAAAAAAACAGCATTCATTTTTGAAGTGACATGATTAAAATTAAGACAAATGCTGATCATTCAATATAAAATGCTATTATAGAGCTTTTTTATTCCACCTTTAACCAAATGAGAACTGCCCCTTTCTGTAGCTACAAGACGTATTTCTTCTTCTGTTGATATTCTTTTTTCTCCCTCTCTTCCCTCCTTATGTCCAACAGATTCGCTACATTTCTCAGACACAAGGTTTGCCAGGAGAACATTTATTGAATGCGGGGACAAAGACAGCACGGTTCTTTTGCAGAGAGTCCGACTCACCTTATGCGGCATGGAGACTAAAGGTGAGGAGTATTTACACACCTGAATAAGATGGCAAATTGGCTTATTGCCAATTATTTTAAAAAAAACTGACCTAGATCTTGTTTTCCTTTACTAAAAGATAATGGTGAAAATCATAGGTTAGCTCTAACTCAATCAACAAATATGTTCTTCCTCCCTCTGGGCAAACAAAAACTGCATTTCCTAATATACAAGCAATGATAGCTTTCTAGAAACAAACTGAAACATGCACAGAAAGATTAACTGTTAAGATAAAGTCTTATCAAGTCAAAAAAAGATTATACTCCCAGTTCGCTATTTGCATTTTTTCATCAACTGTGAATCAGCTTAGGGTTCCACAATGACTTGTTTCTGATGAGCAAATTTACCAGCAGAGGAAATACATTTTGGGAGAATGATTCATGAATTCCCACCCTGTCTCCCTACTTTGGAATCTGAAGTCATGAATATGCAGGGTGTTTAATTTCCTATGTAACATGACCAGTTTATAGGAACATAAACTATTAAAATCCTAACATAACTCTGCATAGCAGCTGCTTTATTGAATTCAGTTCTTACATCCCCACTAAACATTTTCTTTCTCTGTAGTCAACAGATGAGCATGAGACGGAGACGGGAATGAAATCAAAGGAAGCAAGGAAGTACATCTTCAGCTGTTTGGATGACATAGCGCACGTATGTTCAGCTACTCGGACCACAACATACTTAACAGGACTTCAGAGGAAGTTCAACATCAAATGTTTAGAGATGTAGGCTACTAGGTCCTCCCCAGAGGAAGTACAGCTGTATGAACAGAATAGAGCATTTGCATCGTATTACTGGGAAAGAAAAGAGCTCCTCTAAGCTTAACTTCCCTTCAGCTAAATGCAAAACCCAAATTTAAAAATTAAGGTTCAGGTTTCACTTACTGCTCTATGTAGAAACAGACCACAAGTGGAAATTCCCCAGGCAGCCTTCAAGGTTTGTTCAGGTCTGTACTTTTGTAAATCAGGGGAGATTCTGGCAAATTCACGTTCATGACTAACTGTTTCTTAGGAAATGCGTATCATTTTCAAAAACATCCTTTGATTCATCGTACACAGTGCATTCTGTGATGTAAAATGTTTGTATTCTAGGTGAACTTGGTGATGAATCTGGAAGGTAGTGACTTGCTAGCGGAGAAGACAGACCGTAGAGAGTTTGTGGGTCTGCTGAAGAAGATGTTGTTGATTGATGCAGAAGAGAGGATTGCACCTGCCGAAGCTCTCAGCCACCCCTTTGTGACAATGCAACACCTGCTCGACTTCCCCCACAGCAACCAGTGAGTCTCTTTTGCCACAGACTTTCAGACATGACGTCATTCTGACCTTTCTACAAAACTTGAACTGTCCATGTCACTCCTCTGCCTGTAGTGTGAAGTCATGTTTCCACATCATGGATGTTTGCTGGACTCGTCCCAGTGCATATGAGGTGGCCAACAGAAATAAAGGTCCTTTCGTCAGACCTGTGACCACAACCGCTGCTGCCTCAGTCAACCACCCATTCAGCAAGATGACTGGTGTCCACCCTCAAGTAAGTCGTCCTGGGTGTGTTTGGATCATGATCTGCCATTTCATCATCAATGTGCAGTAGAGGTTCAATCTTCATTATAGAAAATAACTGACCTGTTTTAAGTTCATTCAGCCCTTCATTACACTATCTTTGAATGAACTAAAATTCAATCAAACAAATTTATAAAACAACCTTTTAATATAACCTTTCACATCAAAGAACTTAACCTGGTTAGTGATTTCTTTAGCTTTGGCACTGTCTGTGGGGATTTTTTTCCCTTTCTCAAATACTGTGGTTATCAAGGACTGAGTCTTGCTGGTGGTGGTTTGTGCTTTCTTGATTTCCAGTTCATCCCTCTATTTTTTTAATCAGCTTTAAGGTAATCGTATATTTTCAGTCGTACTTTTTTTCAGATGGTTGATGAGATTTCATGTGTTAAAATTCTTGCTTGTAGAACCTCCTTTTGAAATGTCACTGGAACATGTCACAGACTGCATGTCACTGATCTTTCTCTGAGACTTTGTAATACTCCCACGCAGGCGACATTTTCTTTCACTTTTATTTGAAAACAAACCGCGCGCCCGTGACCCTCTTACATCATGCCAGAGTTGTGTCCTGCAGGTGGTTTCTTCTCCGAATCAGCAGTTGGGTATGCTAGCTACTGCTGTCTGAGTCCGACCGCAAATAACCAACACAACGTTTAGCTGGCGCAAAATTGATGCAACACAACAGACTGACATCAGCCACTGCCATTGGTGAATGTCATCTTATTTGCCAGTAGGCCGATGTTAGTCAACGAGGCAAAAATAGGCCAATACTGATGTTTCATCAACAAATTGGTGCATCCCTTAATTAATTAGATTATTTTCTTGTTTCCTGAACTGGGAATTGGACACAAAGCATCTCTGCATATCTGAATGATGGTATAATCACAGATGGTGTGGGTTATTGACATGCAGTGTGTCGTTCTGTTCATCTGCTCCTGTGAAGACTGATCATGTAGACAATTTCCTGGCCTTTATTGCGTTTGTGTACGCTGACTTACCCATCTTATTGCGTCTTAGCAGTGCTGTCATGGCAACAAAATCACGTCATGTTTCTAAGGTTATAGCAACAGTGCAAATCAGTGTTGTTGCTGAGGAGAAAAAGGAGCTGACCCCTTTTTTGGCATTGGAGCTTTCTAATGCAAAACATCTCAAAGTCTATTCAAAAGCCAACATACTGAGGATGAAACATGAAAGAATTGTGACCGGTTATTTGTAATACAAAATAATGGTGACATCATCAGTACACATGTAAGGGTAATAGTAGAAGTCTCGCTATTCGAATTGAAACCTTATGAAAGAATACCTTGTCACATTTCTAGCGCAATAAAACTGATAAGCTATCATTTCTGCTTCCATGGAGCAGTAGAGTAAATGATAAATCTTTCTTGTTCTGGAGAATTTAACAGGGAAATGTGGTGGCTTTTTAGTATGATCCTCTGAAAGGCTGCTTTGTGTTTACTATCATGTGTGTGGGGGCTGGGCTACATGCAAGAGCTGCAGTAGAACAATATAAGCCTAGTTCTTGTTACTCAATAAATGTGATTATATCCAGGCACGAGAGCAGCAAGAGTAGCGAAGCAGAGGCACATGCTCAACTGTTCTTTGTTTATCGCTCAAGCTTGTCTCAAAGACTAAGTTCAACATTGTTTGACAACATTTTAGTCATCCAGCTTTAAAAGAAAATCTAACCTCGGTGAGCCTTGATAAATTGGTTACACAGAGACTTTCATCAGCCCAATTTTCCAATCAATTTGTGAGTGTGTTCATATAAAAAGGGGGTCCAATCATATGCAAAAAAAGATCAAGAGCAGCATTTTAATGGGATGAAAGTATTGATCAATACACATTAAATAATTCCCTGGTAGGGACCTTAAATACTTTTTGATTCAGTACCTTGAAGTTTCTCTGGAAAAGATCAACCATGTTAAGCCACGTGTCAAGCCGCTGTCCTTAGACTGAAAAGCCAGGGTTAAGGCCTAAAGTTAACTGACTATCCCACTAATCTCTCAGTACAGACAGGTTCTTGAGCCCTGTCTGACTGAAGAACAGACTGCGCTGCACAGAGATGTTGCCATCTACTGGCTCTTTAATGCAACTGTTTCTCATTTTAATACCTTGGAAACGGCCAGTCATATCCCTTTTTCTTTTTGTAGGGGTTAGCCCCACCAGCCCCCTCAGTGATGCACCCTGGGATACCACTGCAGACAGGAAGTGGTCAGTTTGGATGCAACGACTCATTTCAGCAGGCACTCATTTTATGTCCCCCAAACATTCAAGGTAGGACCTGTAAATCTTTATTTCACTTGTTTATTATTCTTTTTGGTGGTTAGACTGAATATCTTGATGTCAAATATTTTCCTGTCCATTGCCCCTGCAGGAATCCCCACCAACACAGCTAAACCCGCAGGCTACTCTGTTCGAATGGAGGCTTCTGTGCCTCTGGTCACTCAAGCACCCCCCATCCAGCCCATACAAATCAGACCTGGAGTCATCACACAGGTAATTGGGTAGCAAGGATGGGAATGATGGTAATTGACGTCAGAGAACATAGGTTGAGATGAGCTTGGCTTCACTGATAAGTGTAGATCAAGTAAATGGTCTCGGTAAATTTATTTCATATTGTTTATTGTTTACGCATATTTTAAGTAATTTAGAATGACTGTGTGTGTGTGTGTGTGTGTGTGTGTGTGTGTGTGTGTGTGTTAATGAAGTTGAAGGCTGACCTTTGTTGTGCAAGCTGATGAAAGCGTCATTGAGAGGAAAGTTACTAGATGTAACTGCTTTGCTTCTGTGCACTTCAACAGGCCTGGTCCAACCGTGCACAGCAGATCCTGGTACCCACGTGGCAGCAGGTGACATCAGTGCCCCCACCACCAACCACCTTGGCATCTGACACTGTGGCGGGCTCACAGAGATTGGGTGACTGGGGGTAAGCAATTTGTTTGTCTGTATTAAGAAGTCCCAGCACAATATCGTTTTGAGACATTATCCGTACCCTTCATTGATATGTTCTTTATAGTTCCAAAATATAGTATTATTTAAAGCAATATTTATTAGTGCTTTGTTACCTTTAGTTGCTGTGTACACCCTTGGTAATGGCTCCACTGCTCTGATACAGCACGCTTGCTCCCCTGAATGTTAATGATTGATGAGTCATAAATGTCCTTTGGGACCAGTGACTGAGACCATTTTGTCAGTAATGGTGCTAAAGGCTTTTGGCTCAATTTGCAATGTTCTGTTTTCTTAATGCAGGAAAGTGCGTCCCCATGGTAACCATTACAGCTCCATGATTGCACACCCTCAGCCATTCTTAACCAACCAAATGACCATGTCCACCCACCAGCCAATCAACATAGGCATTGCACATGTGGTGTGGCCACAGCCAGCTGCCAACAAGAGAGCCAAGCCTTGTGTGAATAGGTATGCCACGTGGGTTTTGCCTTTTACAACTAAAACAGATATACATACGCTAAAAGGTGTTCTCCCTTTCTAAAAAAAATGACTTGTTTTCTTCAATAGGGGCAGCAACTTCTCCCAAAACACGAACATCCAAAATTTAGCATGCCAGTCCCCAAAGATGGCCGATACAGCAAAGAATGTTGAGGAGGAAGCCAGATGCCCAGAAGCCGGGCGTACTGCTAGAGAGGAGCAAGGAGCAGAGCAGGTGGAGGAGGAGGATGATGAGGAGAACTGCTGTAAAGTGGAGCCAGACTGTGAAGAGCTTTCAGTTTCGCAGGAGCAGCGGCAGGCCATGGTGATCTCTGACCTAGCTAGCCCGACTATTAGTGTTATCAGTATCAGCAGCGATGAAGAGGAGAGCGCGCAAAGACACTCGATGGGGGAGTGAGTACTGACCGTCAGGTTCCTTGTAACAATATTTCTAAATTAATTTTAAAAAAAAAATAAATAAATAAATGTTGTCTTATTTTGTCTCTCTCCGCACACAGGTGTAAGGGTAGTGCAGATTGTGAGGCATGTCAGAGCACTGTCAGTATGGAGAGAGTCTGCTCCCTGAGCAGTCCAGACAGCACGCTCAGCACCAGCTCTTCAGCCTCAGCCCAATCCAGCAACTCACCCTGCAAACACCCTAACAGGTATGGTCAATGCAACCGACTCAAACAAGGCTCCTACAGATGTTTTGATTGCTCCTACATTAGCTGGTACACCGCATCAAATCTGTAACTTCCTCCCTCATTGTTCTCCTTCTTGCAGTATGTCAGACGATGAACAGGAGAGTGGTTGTGACACAGTGGACAGCTCGCCTGCCTCAGACGCCTCTGGCCATAGCAACAGTCCCTTCACGGAGCGGCGCTTCATCGCTGACAGCAACAAGAACTGCGAGCCCCGTGTTGCGTGCGTTGCCCCGGAGACGGAGCCCAGCAAGCCAACAGTTCGTACTGTTGTGGTGCCTCCAATGAGGGTGCAGAACAACAACAACAACCACCCTGCTGTCGGCGAAACGCATGGTAACACAGGTAAAACTGGACATATGATGTACTGGTAACACAAATACATTCAGTATGTCTGACTGTTGAGTTGACTAATGTATATTTGGTGTCAAGCCTGCAGACTGAAATTTGTGCTTTGTAATATTCTTGGGAACAGCTGGAAGTGAAAGTGGCTGGTAAACTATTGGACCCAGGTTCTCTCTAAGCTTAAATGATCATGTAAATAAAGCAGGCGACAGGACATGTTTTCTTCTGCACACTCAGTTGCTATGAAGTATGCTCTGATGGTGTTATCCACTCAGAAGACTAGCAAGTGCATGAATAGGTCATGCTGGCTCAAAGATCCAGTCACCACTGCTGCTGTCTGCTCCACAGGTCACATAGCCTGGGATTACGCTGTCTTTGTAGACCACAGAGGTTCTCACAGGTGATTATGGGTGACCTGCCCTGGTGTATCTGCCCTGATCTCTGGAGTGGATATTTGTTTGCTGTCAACATTGCTTACCCTGGCTCCAGACTGACTCTAGAGCCCCTGTTTTTGTGTGGATGTGCACTTCTCAACCCTACATAAGACATGCATAATTGCCCCCAAAAATGTTTAATGTCCTGAATAAAATATTGAAAAACATGGATGTCAACCAGAGAACGTGAACACATTTTCTGGCTGCCATAAACAAATAAATGTTTGATGAATGTTTCTTTCAGGTGTTAAAATGGAGTTACGCATGTTATATGTAGGCTTTATTAACAGCCGTGGTCAGTTGAACATCACTGTCTCGCAACAGAGTTCATTTGAATGTGGAGGGTTCAACTTTAAATCCTCAGAGAAAATCTGAGAAGAAAGTCAAATCACCTGTCATGTCAAAGGCATCTCCCCCCCAACCCTCACACTATAGCAACTAAAGCCCCACATAAAAGGGAAGAGCTTGCTATTCTCGTGCTACCAGGTGTATTTATAGCTGATGGTCTGACCCCACTATAAGCTCTATGAGCAAGCATAGTTACCGACTCCTCCCAGGTCCCCCCAAACATGTCTATTTATAATCACCTAGATCATATTCAGAGGACAGATGACACTATATTTAAAGGTTTGGAACTGATCAAACACAGCTGAAGTCACTGACAAGCCTAAAAAGCTTCCTTGCCATTTCTGCAATTGTACTTGGATCCAATCTCTGGTTGCATCTCTTTTTGCTTTTTGCTATTGACATTGTGATATTTACAGTCGGACACCAAATTGTAAGCGTTAACATATGTCATCTCCATCTCCGTGTTTCTCCGTCCCTCCCTCTTAACGTGACCTCCTACCGCAGTCTTGGAGTCTACATGCCAGTCCAGAGGGCGAGGCATTCCTGGGCGACAGCATCACCACTCGACTCCCCTCCTCAACAGGCAGCAGAAGATCACCCCTGCATTCCAGCCCCAACAACAGCAGCCTATAGGCTTTGGGCAGGTGGGCACATACAGTCACAAACCCATATACACAAAAGCCTGGGAACATACACAACTTCTTATATTTCATTTGAGAAGGGTCCAATTGATCAAGCAGAATATAGAGTATAAGCATTTGTATGGCCAGAGAGAATTTGTGTCTAATGAAGATGGCAAAATATATTTAATCTTCACAAGAGAATAGGCTTAATCACTGGCAGTGGTAATGCTGGCTTGATGGGCTGTCCCATTATACACAGTTGGCAGTGTTTGCTTGACCATTTTCTGGAATCTGAAGAAGTTGGCAAATTGTACCAGAAAGTCCAATTTATTTTCTGGTTCTGACTACACTGTGCATTTAGGTGATAAAGAGCACAACATTTGAATTGCAGTTTTTTCCTTTTTATATCAGAGCAGCTCTTCACACTGTAAATGGATCTTAATTCATCTGCCACAGTGGCTTTTGTTGCTAACAAATCCTACCAGCTACGCTCAGAATTACTCACAGTTGGTGGGTGAACTTTACATACTGTGTTTTAAGGGTTGAAAGCATTTGACTGCAATACTCCTCCTTTACTGCATTGGCAGTAAGACAATTACAAAGAGAATGAATACAATATTGTAATGTTAGACACACAAATTAGGATGAGGTGGATGTCAGGCTTGTTAATTTTAAGAGACACAACAGTGACATGTAAAAAACAGATGTTGTTCTTCTCTCCTTCAGGTGCAACATTTTGGTTCCTGCCATCAGGAATGGAACGGCAACTTTGCCCACCGGAGACCACAGGCCTATATCCCTCCCACCATGCATGGGCACACATTCACCCTGTCCCACAGCAGCCCAAACCACACTACGGGCCCCCACCCCCACCTTGGGGGCCACCCGCACTCCCAGCATACCTTACTGTCCTACCCCCCGTCTGGTCCTCTGGTCACGGCTGCACCCGTGGCCCACCTCCTGGCTTCCCCCGTAGCTTCCCGCCCCGTCCTCCAGCCCACCTACAGCATCTCCCACCCGGCAGGCATCGTGCATCAGGTCACAGTGGGCATCAACCCGCGGCTGCTGCCCTCCCCCACCTTGCACCCCCAGGGCCAATTCAAGCCCCTCTTTCCCCCGCACTCCTACATTGCCTCGCCCGCCTACGCCGGTTTCCCCCTCAGCCCCACCAAAATAAACCAGTACCCTTACATCTGAGCATGGCTGCCCAGGTACCCTTCATA